>CM002532.2:6138998-6738998 GCA_000338895.3 Oryza meridionalis | reverse complement strand
CGCGGATGTCGCTCACGGGTGGCCGTTGCCGGCTGGCCGACCGGACGGACGGACGGACGGCGGCGGCGGCGGCGGCGGCGGCGGAGAAGACGCGTACGCCTCGTCGGCGTCGCAGCCACGAAGGGAGCACAGCGGTTTGGGTGCTGGGCCTGATGGGCCGAGAAGGCAACTAAGAACCGTCCGTTGAGATTGGACGGTGGATAGGGCAGAAACTGTAGAAATTGCCATGTAGGGACTATTCGTGTGATTGTTAGCCAAAGTATGTGAGAAAAATTCACATATATATAATTATTGAAAAATGTGAATCATAGCTTCTCTAAAGAAAACCATAGCAAATAGTCCATTCAACTCCAATTCATGATGTGCGACTATAAATTACAAAACATTGTCTAAATAAGAGTTACTTTTTTTATAATGGAATTCATTCTGGCCTTTACTAAACTACAACCAATTATTACAGAATTGCTGGATGAATAAGTAAAAAAATACAAAATTATAACTTGGTTAGAAACAATAAAACCGCTAAGAAAACCACCCTTAAAAATATAGATCTCCATGCATGGTTGGCTAGAGTGTGTATAACCGAGCTGGTTCTTGTCTTCCTCAAAGCAGAAAAGCATAATCTTTTAAATGAATGGTTGATACTTGTATTATAATTAAATTCTGTACCTATCACCATTATCATATGGCGTCAAACCAAAGCGGAAGAAACAATGGAGATTAGTTGAACTGTATATCAGTCATTAGTCCAGATCTTACCACCACCAAACGAATCTGATCCGATGAAGACACCACAAGGATATCACAATAATAGGGAACCTCCAATACAACGCCTTCAAGAAGGCTGCGACATCTTGAATATCACTATCTCTAGGTTTTCAATGAGAGAGTCCATCCTATGGCACGGATGCAAAGGATATTGTGACATCACCTCCAGGAAGATGTCTGTTGTCCACAGAAGTAACTGATATCTATCTTCGGAGGCAACCGACAACAGACTCGGTGGGTAGCGACAACAGATGCCGGAGGCTGAGCAAGGGGACATGCCCGAGGAAGCTGCGGCCAAGGACGGATCCGGCAACCTACATCGCCACCGTAATGCTAAGGCACCACCTCCCGTCACCGTGCAGCCAACCATTGACAAGGGAGCCTGCACCAGTGATCGTCACGTGTCGCGCCTTGTTAGATCCATGTTGGCTCCTTACCTCGCCTCGTTGCCATGCTGTCCTGGCTTTCGCTTGCTCACGGGGCAACGTCCTCACCAGATCCACGCCATCTCCGCCTTCTTCCGCGCTACAGCCTCACTGTTGCACCATTGAGAGAGGAGCCGCATCGCCTTGCCAACCTGCCTTGTCATTGCTGACCAAGAATTGTCAGGACGCCCCAATTTTATTTCTGGATTAAAAACCATTAAATAATGCAGTCTAGAATTTATATTAAAAGTCAAAGTACTTTAGGGTCGGGAATATCTGTGTAATTGTAATAGTACAAAGTTCTTTTAATCAATTAAGTAAATGAAAAAACCAATTAAAATCATCCCCTTCTCCTTGGGCCATTTCTGGCCCAAGTCTGCTCTTCGTTCCTCGATCTTCGCGGGTCCAGCGAGCTTCTCCTCTTCACGGATCGGCTCTCCTTCCTCTCCTTGGTCGGCCCATCTACTCTCTGCTGAGGCCTATTCGCCTCCTCTCTCTCGTGAAGTCCACTTCACCTCCCTTCTCCCTTCAGCCGCCGATAGGTAGGGCCCACCTATCAGGGTCATCCCCTGCCTCAGGCTAGTCAGCTGCAACCGCTTCGACCCCACATCGCCGCCTCTCCTGTGTGCCTCCCTGCTCCCGCACGTGTGTGGACCTGAGTCCCTACACGCTCCCGTGCCCACACCCCCTCTCTTCCCATGAAATCCGGTGGGATCAAACCCTACTTGTCCCCACCTTGTCGACCCAATCCTTCACCGCCAGTTCTTGCCTCGTCCCGGCTCCCATTCACCCTCTCGAGGCTATAAAGCTCATTCCTTGAGCTCCCTCTCCCATTTTCCCTAGTATCCCGAGCCCACCATGCCCCGAAACCACCGCCTCACTGCACCACCCTAGCGCCACCGCTCGCCGCCGTGCTCTGACCTAGTGTTGCCACGGCTAGTGCCATCGCCGCACCATGCCACCATTCCCATAAGCTTCACTGCTTCGCGTAGCGCCTCGGCCATTGCTCCTCTTCCACTGCTATACTTGGGTGATAATTTGACTAGATTGCGTATATTCTTAGCCATGCTTAATTACCACTAGTTCATCTAATGGGATAATCACACTACTTACATTTAGTATCTTGACGAGTTGCAAGCTCGAGACATCTAGCCATGCTTTATTGGTCATAATTATCCACCTAAAATATGGTTTAATGTTGGGTTGTGGGTGCATGATTTTGTTTGTCACGAACACACGCGCCCATGGCAATAAAGGACGTTCACGTGAAACCCTATAAGACTTACCATGCTTACCACAAGAAAGCATGGGCAATTGCTGAACTTCTAGTATAGCTTTTCCCTTTCCGATGTACCCAAGTAAGGGTGGGTGTGATGGAGTTTGGATGGACTGGGCAGCGGTCTATGCGGCTTCTGGATTCATTGTAGCACAAGAGGGGATTGCCCACCTTGGTTTTAAAGGTACGGGTGAAACCTGCAATGTGGTGTGCTTAGTTAGGGGAGTTATGCGAAGGGACTTGTTGCAATCACTCGCATGGTGACATGCCTGCGGAAGCACGGTGACATGCCGGTGGATTGCGTCTTGTGGGTATAGTTGTACACTTCTAGCCAGAGTAAAACTATTCGAATGGACATGCTTGCGGTTATGGGCGATCGACCAGCTTCACCATGTTTAGTCTCACTCTATTATTTAACTTGACTTAATGAATTGGTATAGTTCAGGTGGTTGGCTGGACCTGTTTATCGTGGTGTAGCATTGTTAAGTGGACATTAATCTTGTCTTAATTAATTAACTGTTTTATTGTTTTCAACTACAAATGTTTACAACTGCATTCAAGCAAATAGCCACAAACCCTCCTTTGTCTCCTCTTGCATGCCTACATCATTAGCGTGGCTTGCTGAGTAAGTTGGTTGTATTCAGTCTTGCTATTATTCTTCCTTTTTAGAAGTGGTAGAAAAACCAAGACTTATACCCCAGTCGAGTTTTACCTATGAAGTGGAGCTGAAACCTGCTAGGATCGTACTTTTCTGTTGCTGCTTTCTTTTCAGCGTGGGAACTAAGTGTCTTTTCCGTAAGTATTTACGTTTTATTTATGTTCTGATCTGTATATTAATATTTCTGAACATAAATTTATACACAAAATAATCTGAAAATTTGGTTAAATTTTGGATTCACAACATTATAATTCAATGCTATTCACCTATATGTAGCCATGCCATTATAATGTTACACGTATTCACTACTTGCCATTACTTGCTATTTCGATGCAATTCTAAATTTTTTACCAAATTTCTTAATCTCTTTAAATTAAAAATACAAAAAGATAACTACTAGTTTCTCGTCTTCATAATAAAATGAAATTTCCAGTTTTGAAAAACAAATTTTCTAATTGCTGCAAACGCATTTTCTGTTTTATAGTTCTAATAAAAAAGAAAATCCAATCATTTTGAAACCCATCATTAAGTGATGCACATTGCTGACTTCCTGCTGCCTACTAAATTGGACCTAGTGCTACTCCACCAAACCAAAGCATAGAGCCAAACATGGCTTGGCTGGCTATGGACATATCACTAGCTAGCACTACCATGCCATATCCTCACAGAGTCAAACTCTACTCCTTTCATCATTGTCTCTTGTGTCACATGGATATACACTTTCGATGGAAATTCCAACATTGCGGTCGCATGATCTTGTCGTCCATCTTATCGTCCACTCCCTTTTCCAAATTTTGCATGTGATACACTGGATTGGAATCTGTTGCTCCATATAAATAAGTGACTCTGAGAGTAGCAAAGCCAAAGCAACTTCACACACACAGTGTACTGATCAACACTTCTGGAAGTGGAGCAAGGTTGAGTTACCTGTGAGACAGTAATGAAGAGGAACACCATCCTTGCTCTCTTCATCTGGGCCATGGTTATGGTGATCTTCGCCGTGGCAATGCCGGCCAAGGCAAGGATGGAGGGGATCCATCCTCAAGGTTAGTTTGGTCATTTTACCCTTGTTCCATCGCATATTGTATATTCTTAAGCTAAATCAAACTTTTGTTCAGACCTGTGATACTAGTATACCATATTCCATGGGTGTCGATTGGGAATCTCATATAGGTGCCAAAATTTTAAGAGGTTGTGCTAGTTTTTAATTTTAGATCCACAAGAGCGGACGAGAGAGAATGAAAAGTCTCATATGTATTGGTTTAGGCCGTCTGTTATGGGTTTTGTAGTGGTGACAATACATGCGAAATTTTCCTTTATTGGAAAGAATCATTGATTTTTCTTTTGCAATGAACTGATCGCAGGATGCAGATGCTGCTATTTCAGACTTAGGCCGATGATCCAGTGTGCCAAGGCTTGCTGTGGCTCTGACGATGAGAACTGCTGCCTTGTGAACAACTAGTTCATCTCGGGAATAAATAAACCGAATCGGTCTTGGACCTTTGCTTAATTTCCCTGTGTTTCAACGATCTCGCTGAAGAATGCAGCTATATATATGAAATAAAATCCAGCTCTTGCTGTTCATACCTAAATGTGTGTGTCCTCATTTCGAAATCTATTGTGTGCGGTCAGCGCCTTGAATACTGCATCTTATTAACTGCGTACCACTGCCACCAGTAGGTTATTTGTAGAAGATGTAGACATAAACATCCATGCTACATATATCCTACAGTTCTATTCATGTTGGTCTAGTCGAAGCAACCTTGACATTTGGCACTTTTCGAAAAATTATTTTAAAAACACATAATACGAAAACTTCAACTAAGGTGGTGTTTGGGTCCAGGGACTTAAATTTATTCACTGTATTTAGACACTAATTTAGAGTATTAAATATAGACTACTTACAAAACTAATTACATAAATGAAAGCTAATTCGCGAGACAATTTTTTTAGCCTAATTAATCCATAATTAGATAATGTTTACTGTAGCATCACATAGGCTAATCATGGATTAGTTAGGCTCAATAGATTCGTCTCGCGAATTAGTCCAAGATTATGGATGGGTTTTATTAATAGTCTACGTTTAATATTTATAATTAGTGTCCAAACATTCGATGTGATAGGGACTAAAAGGTTTTAGTCCCATCTAAATAGGGTCTAAATATATACTCCCTCCATCCTAAAAAAGGAATATAAGATTCGAGTAGTAAGATATGTCACATCCAGTGTTAGATTGTTTTTTCATGTAAGAGTGGAGTAGACCCCGTCCTCATCATTAGTCCTGAAGACCTTGACACCACTACACCAGGAGCCCTGGCACTAGGAGTGAAAACGGGAAGGGGGTATTTCCCAACCACGCGCCCGACCTAAGGCTCGTGGAAAGAATATGTGAGAGAAAATGAGATACCCGATAATATCCAAGTTCGAACCTGAATCCGTAAAAGAATGTAGGTTAGGATGTGGGAAGAGTGGTATCCGTCCATATGTCTCATGTTATAAAACATATGTGAAAATTTATTATAAATTCACCCATAGACATAATAAAATATTAGTTGATTATTATTTTTATAATAAGCTCACATGTATTATTATATAATTTGTTCCTTGATGTATCTTTTTTAGCACTTTAATTGTCTTCTTACATTAAATATCTATGAATTAAATATACAAATAAATATCTGTTCCCGAATCCGATTCGAAGAAAATAATATGGGATAGGATACGAACGAGTGATATATTATCTGACACTATCCGTACCTAGTTCCAAATTTAAAAAAAAGATATGGTCTAGGATATGGGAAAGGTGTGATCCGACCGTTTTCACCCCTACCTGCCACTGACCACTTTACTCGTGTGACACGGGCTGAACTGGCTGGCCAACACGTCAGGTGATCAGCAATTCAGCGCCTTGTTCTTTCTCTAGTCATTTGAACGCTGGCCACATCGGTTGACCTAATAAATCAAAGCAGAAGTCAAAATTTAAATTTTTAAACTTAATTTTGATGTTGAATTTAAAATATTTCTGACAAAATTTCCTTTTCAGTATTGGCTTTTAAGTAGCTAAGAATAAATATATAAAAGTTGTAAATAAATTAACTAGCTAGGTGGCCCACACAATTACGCGACTAGCATCCATACAAAATTATCTATTTTTTTACATATAATATTACTTAAAATTTGCTAAATAGCTATCTTATTGTCTTAGGATATTGAAAGACCAAACAGTAATTATCATCCCCTGATTTCTAAAAGTCACACCAATCACTACCTCTTACTTTTTATTGCCCATTTATTTGCTTGCTCGATCTACCATATTTTCTATTTGTCCTCCTTAAAACCTTTAAAAAACATGACCTTTCATTGTTTCGTTGGGTTTTATTTTTATAATTTTTAGAATTCCTGTAAAACATCATCATTGTACTGTTCTATGCCCCCCTTCCACTGCCTCCCTCTTTATTGTAATTGGGATTCCAAAAATTGAATATAATTATCATTGGAGTTCATTTTTTACTTTGTAAAAGTCCGCCAACCATTGGTAGCTCAAGTACTGTACTCCTGTACGACCCGTTCACTGCCTCTCCTTTTTATTATCATTGAGATTTTAAAAATCGAAAATGATTGTCGTTGTGGTTTTTTTTTTTTACTTTGTAGAAGTCCCACCAACCGCCGTGATCGGTTACTCCCTCCTCTTAATCATCAGTGTGATTCTATTTAAGATTTTATTTATAGTTTTCGTATGTCCCATCAATTGCCACCACCCTACTCCTTTACTAGAATGTTGCTTCTCTTCTCTTTATTGCAATTTCTCATCGTTGTATTCTAGATGGACTATTTTTTATTTTTTTTATATTTTCATTCTAATATTTTATTATTTATAAAATTGTATTCCTACTTGAACTCTTATAATTATTTTCTATTTTTGGAATTCATTTTATTTTTTATTCCGAATTTTCATTAACCTCCTGATGTGTTCTAGATAGTCTCTTCTTTCAAGAGTCTTTATTTTTATTCCGGATTTAGTTATTTATAAACCGTATTCCTAGTTGAACTCTTATTTTTTTTTCTAATTTCGGAATTAATTTTAGTTTTTATTTCTAATTTTCGTTAATCTCGTATTATGTTCTATATTGAGTAAATCTTTCAATATTTGTTATTTCTTATTTCCATTTTCTGTTGTTTCTAAATTGTAATCTTACTTGAACTCTTATCACTGTTATTTTTATAATTTTGGAATTTATTATATTTTTTATTCTAAATTTTAATTAATCTCTAATTGTGTTCTACATGGACTCTTCTTTCAATATTTTTTGTTCCGAATTTCAATAATGCCTAAATGCATTTCTACTCAAACTCCTCTCTTCTTTTTCTCCGATTAATGTGGTATTTTGTAGCCTCCATGGGGAACTAAATATAATACACACGATGGATTTAACTATGTTATCTTTTACCCACTCTTGAAGCTTTTTTTGTTTTTAGTCTTGCGGGGAGTACTTTCATCGTTGAAAATAGATGTGTTTTCACAGGTGGCCAGCGTACTGGGGCCACCTATGGTAAACCTTTTACATAGGCGACCCGTGCCTCCCACCATAGATCAAACTTATCACAAGCGGGCATTCTCATGGATCACTTATGATCCGGTACTTGGGTGATCGGGGTTTTCCGTGAAAATTGTTCTTTTAAGTACTTTAAATCTATAATCTACGACATAGGTGAGTTGTCTTTATTTTCTTATGGTATGCAACTAAAGCATTCACAGGTGCTAGATTCTTATGAAGACAGAGAAAGTAGTGCCTAAAATCTAAGCACTAGTAGTAATTAAAATTATAGAGATGCTTAAAAAACTGTATACCGTTCTAATGGAATAGCTACGTCAACACAATTTTCAGATTTGATACCTCTAGTACCATATTTCCAGACCGTCAGCATGATAATGTAGGTATCAGATCTGATACCTACGGAGTATCATGTTTGATACCGTAGGTACCAGATCTGGTACCTAATTATCACGCTAACATCATCATGGTATCTACGGTATCAGACATGATACCCTGCATGTTAGGGTCATCATTATATCAGATTTTTGGTGATCCCGTTGTCACCGGCGTGGTGGTCACCGTTGTTCACCTTTTCACCACTGTGTATGACAGTCTTGCCACCGCCTCCTCCACTTCGAAGCATTCTCCGTTAGAGCTGATCAACTCAACCATCTTGCCACTGTCCGTCGCTGTCGCCATTGATTTGGCTCACTAAGTAGATCGAAAATATTTCAATCGTTTAAATCGGGTGTTGTTTCACCTTATATAAAAACAATAAAATAATGTTTCAGCAAATAGCGAAAGAATATTTCAGTTCACTGCAATATTAAATCTATACATAGTGAAACATTCTGAGTACAAGAGGTGAAACATTTTTTGTGGAACAAAAAATGAAACGAATTCCCTCAATAGAGAGTTTCCAAAATATGTGAGTGATTTGTTGCAAAAGAATGTCTCATTCACTGTAACATTAGATCTATACATAGTGAACCATTGTGAGTACACAAGGTGAAACATTTTTGGTGCAACAAAAAATGAAACGAATATTTCCAAAATATGTGGGTGATCTGTTGCAAAAGAATATTTTAATCCACTGCAATATTAGATCTATATATAGTGAAATATTGTAAGTAACTAGGTGAAATATTTTTTATGGAACAAGGGGAGGGACAAGTGGGTGGGCCCAGCAGGGGTGCGCGCGTGGGGGAGGGGAAGCAATTGATTTTCCCCCTCCCCCCGGTCGACCGATCCTAAGAATTTTCGCTTACTTTATTATCCAAAGTACTTTAAGCACAACTTTTCGTATTTTTATATTTGCACAAAATTTTTAAATAAGACGAGTGATCAAACGTTATAAGAAAACAGTGAATATCCCTTATATTAGGGGATAGAGGTGATATGTATTTTAAAAACGAAGATAGTATAATATAAAACAGAGGGAATAGTAAACAACACATAACAAATGACTAAATATCTTATCAATCATTAAATAGTATTAAGAAAAAGATTTTATATTTATTCCGATCAAACTTCTCCCTATACTAGCCTGGAAATTCTTAACATAAAAGGATATGGTTCAGTTCTCGAAGGCCCATTCGTTCTCCTTGCGGATTTCCTCCTCCTCCTCTGGTGTGAAGTCGTTGACGATCCCGAACGTGTCCCTGATCTCCTGTACAGTCTTGCCCTTGATCAAGTCAGCCGTGTGTTGGCACGCAAGATCAAGTAGAGACGGCACGTTCAAGTAGTTGGCGGCCAAGATCAGGCCGAACAGCATCGTGTTGTCGACATCGATGAAGCTGGCATCGAAGCTCTTCAGCTCCTGATCCTTCACGGCGACGTCCTCGGCGGCGGCGGCGTGTTTCTTGCAGTACTCGAGCACCTTGGCGAGGACGTTGGAGGCGACGTTGGGGAGAGGGACGCCGTTCTCCGTGCAGTCGTCCTCGATCATGTTGCTCACTAGCTTCGACATGCTCGCCTCCGCCTCCGTCACCTGGAAGTGCTGCCCGTCCGAGCTGATCAGAAGGATCTTGCTTCCCTCCTTTGCTGCTGCCATTGATGTTGGTTAGTTTCTCGTCGAATTCGCGGGGTGAATTGCTGTAGAACTTGAACACGGACGGACGGGACGAACTCGCTAGCTGATCGATTGGTTGCGGTGAGCTGAACTCCTGAAACGAGGAAGTTAATCGGTGCTTGGTGAGCAGTTTGGTGCTCTGTATTTATTGCGAGAACCAGGCCGAGCAACTCCGATTTGTGCTCCAAATCCAATCCGATTCTAATTAGTTTTCGATTGTTTCTGCATTATATCGCGACAACGCCAACACAGTTTAATTAGCTACTCAGTTTAATCGGACTCCGCTTCGAAACCGAAGTGCTTGTAGGAGTTATTTCTGGAGACATTAAAAATTTGTGCAAATATAAAAAATAAAAATTTATGCTTAAAATACTTTGGATAATAAAGTATGTCATAAATAAAATAAATAATAATTCTAAATTTTTTTAATAAGATGAATGGTCAAATAGTACAAATAAAAAGTCAAATATCTTATATTATGGGACAAAGAGAGTATTACACTACATAGACCTAATATGAGCATTAAACAAGCTAGACTCCGAGTAAGTGTGTGTCTCTCCTGCTAGATCACGAGCTACTACAAGATTAGAGATCACCAAGAATTACTAAGACATCAAGAAAAACAGATGGGAGTAATTAGAAATTCTTTGAGGTAAAAAACATTGAAATGTAATTATATCGTACTTAAACTGCAACTAGATAGGTACTGTAAGATCAATGTTTTGATTATTATTCTGTGATGAACAATTGGCATCTGTGATTATTGGTTTTGATATTTGGAGATTATCGTCGAAGTGGTTTTGGAGATAATCAATTTTCAGGTGATGATCGGATTCTGTTATTTTATGTGTCTGGTCCGACCGGGCGGAGGTTGCCGGTCAGACCGACGTTATGTGTGCGGTCAGACCGGCCGGCCCGCGGTCTGACCGGCCGACGCTGAGTCGGTTTCGGTTTCGGGTTGTTTCTTTGGATATCCGTGATTGTTTCATGGTTATGGCTTCTAGATGGATTCTATACGTATGTAATACTGTTGTTTGCTACTAATGAGTCAAGTTGGGGATAGCTTGGTCACGAAATATGGTTTCTTTGTTTGTTTCATGTATAGGTGACTCGATGTCTCGGGAGAGAATTTGCGGTGATGGGCCGGGAGTCGGCTTGGTGGTAAGACGATGTCCATGGTGGTCAGATATCATGCGGGATACTAAGGCTAGAGTTGATGCATGTGGTTGGTGAAGATTCCATATGGCATATGATGGAGGTATTTTGTGCGTATGGAATGCGGAGTCAAATTTAGAAGGAGTATAAATTTGGTACGATTGGTTATGTAAAGTTTCTTTCTTGTTCTAGATGGTTTCCTAAGGTGTTTAGAACTCTTAGTATGAGTTTGGTTCGTGGCTTTAAGCTGCCTACCTCATGTATAAATAGAGGGGAGCGTGAGGCTTCCCGGTATCGCTTTTGTATCGCTTTTCAGAGCATGGAGTTGATAGTTTAGTTAGGGTTTCGAGTTTAGTCGAGATTTTTATAAGGAGTGCTATTGTTGTACTTTGTAAATACAGTGAAAAGCAATAAAGTTGTCATCTACTTTGAGAGTTCTTCGATTTGTGTTTCACCGGGTTTCGGCGGTCCAACCGGCATCTCACCGATGGTTAGACCGGCAACAAGCGGCAGTCAAACCGGCGGCGCTAGGGTGGTCAGGCCGGCGGCGCAAGCAGGCAGCGGCAGGCAATTTCGACGGTTCGACCGATCGATCTACATCGGTCAGACTGACATTCATCAGGCGGTCAGACCGGCGCATCCACTTCGGTCAGACCGAGATCCATTGATTTTGAGGATAACTTTTATTTCCGCTAAAAGTTTTCAGTTCTTGGGTATACTAACCATTCACCCCTCTCTGGTTGGCTTAGTTCTTGAAACTTACCATGTTACTTTATATATATGTATATAGTGTAAGTTTCAAAACTTATAATCTGAAATGTTAGCCTAAACACGTATGATCACTTAAATTGTAATTCTTATGAGGAATTTTGTGGTAAAATTAACCGGATGATGAGTGAAGCCAATAGCTCCGTAGTAGATGAATCCTTCCCGTAAGGTAGAGTTGTCGGTATAGTTGTGGACTGGTGGTCACTAAGTTTAATGTCAAAAGAGTCGCCGACGATCGATCCATATATAGGTTGATGGTAGCGGTAACAGTACCATCTTCCGAGATCACCAGCTTGATCCCGAATGGGTCATGATGAACAACATGGAACGTGGCTTACTGTGCGAGAGAGCTCGTCATTCTCGCATGGTGCCCCTTCCCTTGTTATATATGGCGTAGGTCGGACTCGACCGTTCTGATAAAAGGAAAATGCCTCAAATTAATCGAGATGTATCATTGTTAGAAGAAAGCACGTGAAGAAATTGATGGACTTATATCATGTGATTCTTATTTCTTTAAGAAACAAAGTTCAAACTAGGAGGTCAAAACACGCGCACTCTCACTCCTATAAACACACAGAGTCGGTTGCCAACCTTACATAGGTGTCGGATTTGGCAAGCGGCACCCAACAAGTGTTCTCTCAAAGGTGCTGGCTTCAAGAACCGACACTTTTGAGGTCCCACGAATGAAAAAAAAAGCCGGCTTGTTGCATCGGCTCAGCATCCGCACCGCTTCACCCCCCCCCCCTAAAAAAGAAATGCAACCACAATTTGCCCCAAATCATCCTCGATCATCATCACAAAATCACACATCAGAGAATAACAACATCAAAATCACAGAAGAACAACATTAACATCACAGAATAACAACCAACATCCAACATCCACCATCGATCATCGCCACTGCCACTAGATCTGCCGCGGGAGGTAGGCGAGAGGGGCGGAGGCAGCCGTCGCCACCGGATACATGCACGGTTACCGCCGACACCGCCACCACCGCCATCCGCGGCCGCCGCTGCCAGGTCACCACCTCCCCTCCCGTCGGATCTGGCAGAGGGGAGGCCCCACCATGCCGCCGTGTCCTCTCCTGGCAAATCTAATGGAGGGGAGGGTGCGGCCGCCGCTGCCACCTTCACCGGAGGCCGTCGTGGCCTCCCATTCCGCCGCTGCACGCCGCCTCCCGCCAACGCATGCTGCTGCTGCCGTCAGGCCGCCCTTTCGGGCCGCCGCCATGCTGCGCCGAGAGAGGAGAAGGAAGAAGTGGAGAGGAAAGGGAAGGAAGAAGAAGAGAGGAAAGAGAGAAGAAGAAGAGATGATGGGAGAGAGAGTTCGAGAGAGAGGAAGAGATAAGAATGAGAGAGAGGTAGAGATAAGAACGCCGGTGGGCCCCACCAGCTCGGTTGACTGGCTTGATTTAATTGGTGTCAGTCCTGATACCTATAATATATAATAGGTGCCGGTTTTTAATAAACCGGCATCTTTTTTATATTATTGGTGTCGGTTTTTATTTTGAACCGATACTTATAATGTTTAAAGGTGACAGTTTTTTGGTGTTTTCAACCTGTGAAGGGGAAAAAGGGCCCATAAGTGCAGGTTTTAGCACTTACAGTAACACTAGTGCTGACATATATTTGATGTTTTGTAGTAGTGACACACACATCGTGCCCTATTAGCATATGGATTTGTGATTGGGTCTACATATTTTGATATTGACAAATCACCATGGACGCTTCGCAGTCAATGGGTACATCACCTACCACTAGTTTGACGTAAATATAGGTTGGCATGTTTCACTTTAAATAATCTAACCAGTTAAGCTACGTGATTGCTGTAACCGATATCAACCAAAACATATCGCATGTAATGTAGTAAAGCAAACTAGCTGTGTTCGAGAATAGGACAATACAAAACTCTATCTTTCTGCTTCAAGATTTCAGACTGCAAACACACAAATGATTTTTCTATACGAGACCCCATGATTTTGCAAACGGACCATAACTTATCGCGTCTAGAAAAATCGAGCAGCATTTTCGCATATGGCTCCTTAAAACGGCCGTACGAAAAAATCGATTTTCCCGTACGAGCCTCTAAGAGGTCCAAGTGTGCATGCGGACCACTTAATAGCCTGCATGGAAAAATCGATTTTTCCATACGGACATATTAAGGAGCCGTATGCGAAAATAAAATTTGAAAATTTGAAAATAGTTTATCTCACTTATATGAACTCCAAATTGGATGATTCTTTTTCCTAAATTTTTCGAAAATCATGCTCTATTATGTTATTGTGTTCTTACTGGTATTATTTTGGCCTTTTTTTTCTTGTGACTTTGATTTATAAATTAAAAATTTAAATTTCAAAACTTCAAATAATATTTTGAAGCAGCAAATAATTTCAGCTTAAAAAGTCATGAACATAAAAGTTATATAACTCATTGTCGACGAGGGATACTCGCGGACCGGATGAGTTGAGAATTGGGGTACGTTAGAACGAGGGTCTACGTAGTACGATATCAAGCAAACAGAAGACAAGAATTATACTGGTTCAGGCCTCTTATCAGGTAATAGCCCTAGTCCAGTTTACATGGGATTGATGATGATGAGAATGGATTACAAAGAGAGTAGTCGAAACAGATGGTACTGACGAGATCGTGGTCGAGGGATTCGACGAGATCTCCCGGTGACTTGGCTCCGTGCACTCCGTCTTCTTAAACTTTGGTGGGTGTGTGGATGATGAGATGCGATGTCCTTCACCTCCCCCTAGGGGTCCCCTTGACCCCCAAGTTAGACTTAACGATATGTAAATTGGCACGATGTAACTAAAGACTTTACGCCTTCCGAGTAGGACTCCGGCAATTTCTTAACTCGTAGATATATTTTTCATAATTTGAGACAAATTCCTAACGGTGTGTACGGAAACAATCCATACACATTAAGGTAGACCTTATCGGTATATCCCATAAGTCGTAGGATAGAGGGTATGCCTTATCCGTAACCCTGACACTCATCAAGACATACAGCTTTTATTTTGATCATTTCTTCATCCGACAAAGTGATAGTAACATTGTTCACAAATTTTACATATCTCTCTTATGGTTTATAAAACCATATAAGAGATATGCAAGTTTTATGAACAATGTTACACTCATTTTGTCAGATGACGAAAAGACCAAAATAAAAGTTATAAATCTTGATGAGTTATACAACTTTGTTGTTGATGACTTTTTCAGTTGAAATCATTTAGTATTTGAAAATGTTGTTTGAAGTTGTTATATTTTGAAATTCAAATTCAAACTGTTCAAACAAAGTCATATATAAAAATGACCAAAACAAAAGTTCCAGATCTTGATGAGTTATACAACTTTGTTATTGATGACTTTTCCATTTGAAATCATTTACTATCCGAAAAATTATTTAAATTTCTTATATTTTAAAATTCAAATTTTATGTAGTTCAATCAAACTCGGATGGAGAAATGACCAAAAGAAACATAGTACATCTCAATGAGTTCTACAACTTTATTTTTAACAACTTTTTTATACGAGTTGATTTAGTGCCATAAAAATCGATTTGAAGTTTAAAGAGCCGCGTGCAAAAAAAATTGATTTTTGCATGCGAACGCTTAAATGGTAAGCATATAAAAATGCTCCCTCATTTTTACATGCGGTCCTCTTAAGAGACCCTCACTTATTAATATTATCCCCCTCTCTCTCACTCACTTTCGCTCTCTCTCTCTCAATCACTTAACGAGAGCGGCGCGGGGCGGGCGGCGGTGGCGGGCAGGAGCGTCAACGGGCTCGACCGCGGAGGGGGAGCTCGACCTGGAGCGGCGGCAGTGGAGGAGGCGTCTAAGTACTCCCCCGCACAGATCTGGGGACGGCGACCCTCCCCCACACGGATCCGGGGACAGCTGCTCTCCCCCCACACGGATCTGGCTGCGGTGCTTCCCCGGAGGCGGCGGTGGGTGAGGGCCACGGTGGGGGTGGGCGTGGGCGACGGCGGCAGCCCTCCCCCACCTGGATCCGCCGAAGGTGGTGGTGACTAGAGGACGACGACAACGGTGAGCGGCGGATCTAGCGCGGAGGACAGCGGGGATCACGGTGGCAGTCTCGGGTGGTGGATCCAGCACGGAGGACGGCGGTGGTCTCGGGCGGCCATGGCGGCGGTGGATCCGGGTGGGGCGGTTGTACCGGCGGCCGTGGTGACGGCGACGGCGACGACGGGAGTGGTGGCGGCGGCTGCGCCGAGCTCGGGCGGTGGTGGCGCTAGGTTTTTTTTCTTTTTTTTATTTTTGGAATTTTTTTTCTCGCGATTTTTTCTATTTGCATGCGGTCGGCTTAAGCGCCCGTATTCGCATGTGGTTGTGCTGGCTGCATGCAAAGATCGTGATCTTCGTAGACGATTTGGCGCATGCGAAAATCGCTCTCACCGGCCGTATGCAAAAACCCTTTGTTGTAGTAGTGAAATTTCATGGATTGGTGATGAAAACCATTAATCAACAAAAGATTTTATATTCCAGAAACTGATGACTTGAGCGGCAACACTATGCTAAAAAACACTAAAAAACCCAACCTTCAACTAACCATGACCACTGAAAGCTTTACTCATTGATCACCACTTCATCTAGATAGCAAATTGTAAGATACTCTCTCTGTTTTCACAATCTAAGACTTTCTAGCATTACCCACATTCATATAGATACCAATGAATCTAGATATTATTATATATGTAGATTCATTAGTATCTATATGAATGTGGATAATGCTAGAAAGTCTTGCATTATGAAACGGAGGAAGTAAAAAAAAAATTCTCAGCTATCGCTGTTCAATTGACTATATAATACGCAGTAACATGGGCAAAAGTGACACAAATTTCCAGGCCACCTTACTTAATTGATTTATGTAGTTGTGTTAACTAGAAAGTTAGTTGTACATTAAGAGATTTTTTTCAGAAAAATATCTTAAGATGATTTTTCTTTGTTTTTTACATCATAAGACATTTTGGGTTTTGATGTTTCATGTATTTGGCAGTTTATATAGATGCTAGTAAATCTAGATGATAGACAGGGAGTCCAAAACGTTTTTATAAAATAAAATGGTGGGGCTACTAAAATACCGGTAAGGCGAAAGGGTGTATCGATATGCTTCTTGTAACCCCTATATGGGCCTGTTTGGTAGAGCTCCAACTCCTAAATTTACCTCCAGGAGCTGGGTCTGTAGTGGAGTTGTGGAGCTGCCTAAACCCAACTCCACCACTCTAGTTTATTTTACGAGGGAGTTTCACCCAGCTCCGCTTCCATTTTAGGTGAAGCTGAAACCGTTTGGCTAACCGTTTGGCTGAGCTTCAACTTCAGGAGAGATAGAGCTGAAACTGGAGCAAAGGTCGAGGCAGAAGGTCTAGACAACTCCGACGGCAAAGGTTGATTATGGATCCTGGAGGTTTATGGCGGTGGTGGACACTGGACAATATTGAACGAGTGGTTGCGAAGTTTGTGGAGCGATATTTTATACTCTTGGAGGAGTATGCAAGTTTGCAGTTCATCAGACTAAAAAACGATTCTTCATAATTAAGCAAATTAATAAAAACAGAGCTCAAACTGTTACAAGGTAAGCATCGCACAGCGCACACGAGCTAGCTATCCAGCTGCATGAATCACCTAAACCATGCATACGTTGTATTTATATGATTAATATAAGTAGATCAGCCCAATAATGCACAAAATGCCTAATTTGGCAACCTACATCTCATAGGCCCACGCGTTCTCGTTACGGACCTCGGCCTCCTCCTCCGGCGTGAAGTCGTTCTCGATCCCGAATACCTCCCTGACCTGCTCCGGCATCATGTCTTTGATCAAGTCCGCCGCGCGCTGGCATGTCAGCTCCAGCAGGCACGGCATGTTCAGGAAGTTGGCGGCATTGATCAGGCCGAACAACTTCTTCCTGTCGATGTTGACGAAATCGGCGTCGAACTTCCTGAGCTCCTCCTCCCCGCTAGCTTTCGCGGCGGCGGCGTGCTTGTCGCAGTACTCGACCACCATGGCGAGGATGTCGGCGGCGACGTTCGCGAGAGGGATGGCGCCGTTGGTGGCGCAGTCATCCTCGATCATGTTACCCAACGTCTTGGACAGGCTCGCCGCCGCCTCCGAGAGCTCGAATTTCGCGCCGTCCGAGCTGATCAGCAGGATCATCTTCTCGCCATCGGCGGCGCCGTCTGCTGCTGCTGCCGATGCTGCCATCTCGGTGGCGCGCTTGGTGAGC
Organism: Oryza meridionalis; assembly: GCA_000338895.3. Taxonomy (NCBI): domain Eukaryota; kingdom Viridiplantae; phylum Streptophyta; class Magnoliopsida; order Poales; family Poaceae; genus Oryza; species Oryza meridionalis. Next base: position 6,721,091 of record CM002532.2, on the reverse strand, counting down.
ACCTGATCGATCTGACGAGTGCGCGCTTGCTAGTTTATCACGAATCTGTTTGCGTTTCTCTGCAACTGGATCGTTTGGAAATTGTAAGTTTTGGTGGTCTGTATTTATGGATGAAGCCAGAGATTAACAATGTCCGAGACGGAGTCTGTTTAAATCTGTTGAAACAAATCTGTTGCTAGTTTCTGATTTTTGTGCCGAAATGGATCTCAAATCCTCTCCTAGAAATCCCTTCAAATTTCTGTGAAACCCTAGGTCAAATTCAAATTCAAATTCCTTCAAATCCTCCTCAAAATTCAATTCCAAAATCCTTGAGAAATTGTGAAATAGCAATGTTCAGATTGGGCCTCTCTTTCTTTCTTTCCCGGCCCAACTCCCCTCAACCCTCTCCTCTCCTCCCCACCTCTTAGCAGGCCGGCCCGGCCCAGCCCGGCCCAGCACTGTTCGTCTCCTTCCCTGAGGCAGCCAGCCACGTGCACACAAGGCGTTCGACGAAATGTCTCTCCTGGACGCCGCACAATCCCGCAACGTGTCCGAGCCACATTGCACTGAGCCGCCTTCCCGTGTACCGCACCTCGCGCTAACACCCGTGCCGCGCCAACTCCACAACGAGCCTAGGCCGCGCCGCGCCAAGCCGCCCTCGCTCCGGTTTCCTTCTGGGAAACATGGAGAAGTCCCATCGCCGTCCATCCATCAAATCGCCATCCCGTTGCCTGTCGCGTCGAGGCCAACGGATAACGGCCGCCACCTCACCCTCCGTCACCTCTAGCACTAGGCCGAGTCACCCTCAAGTTTCCCTTATCCGTTCATCGATTGCTTCGCGAGGAAAGAGCTTAGCCGCAAAGCCGCGCCTCCCTCTCGCTCGCCACTGCTAGTGATATGCCCTAGAGGCAATCATAGAGATGATTGTATCACATACTATGTTTACATATTTATTCGACATTGTTTCTTGAAATAGATAACTCATTATTGGTTAATGAATATGTGATTCTTTCATGAGACTCTTTATGTTGTTTATTACTATTTCTAAAGTATCCCTGACCAAATATCATATGTGGAACAAATATGTTTATATGATCAACACACGTATTAATTGATGATCATGTCTCATGGATCATGGTATAGAGATACCAAATTAACAATGTAGACACATGTTGGTGAATATATTGTTGGATAGACCCAACATGAGACACTGCAAGAGCTATATGTGTTGTGTCATCAGTGATCTCATTTAGTATTGGTGTTGAATTCTTAAACCTGAGATTATCATGGTTCTCAACATTTGTAGTAGCTTACTTAGGGACTGCTAAATGCTACTCCGTAATTGGGTAGTTATAAAAGTAGTTTTCGGGTATGCTGTCAAGCATATAGTGGGATATGAATAATCAAGATGGGATTTACCCCTCCTATGGAAAGATATCTCTGGGCCCCTCGATGTTGTAGATTATGGAAGTGCATGGCCATGCCAAAGGTGATTGAGGAGTCAATCACAAGTTATATAATCTATTAACAGGTTCGAGTGAATGATTGAGCTATTGGTGGATGGCACATATCTAGCCTTGAGCTTAATCGATATCGTGAGGCAAAGGAGTTCATACAAGTATACACTAGAGGTTCAGCCGATATGATCTTTATGTATGCCCGGTGGGTCAATACGTTCTGCTAGGGGCCGCTGTTGACGCGTGGACCGAAAAGGAGTTTTCGAGTTAAGCCGAGTATACATGAACCTATAGGGTCGCACGCTTAATGGGCCGGAATAAGCGGATTGGATGGAGATCCAATGAGCTTAATTCGGATAGGGATCCGAATAGGAATAATACGGGCCTTGGAGGCCCGAGTGATGGATCCCCAAGTTTTCTTCAAATCGAACCCAACGGGCTGATCGATATAGATGGCGATGCTTTGACTCTTGGAAGTATTATATATATTGTTTGGCGATATCGATCGATAACACACTGGTGAATTTTGTGCTATCTTTTGCAATTTCTATTAGTATATAGAAAAAAATGCTTGTGCGTTACAATGGGAGGTAAAGATCTGTGGAGAATGAGTTTGTTCTTTCACAGATATCTGATATATGTCAATACTTAATACTCAGTAGAAACCGGTTAATTTAAAACCGGTATCTATGGACCTTTTCCCTATTTTCACGGGATGGAAAAAATATAGAACTGGAATCTTTCATAACTATAGGTTCCGGTTAAAAACCAACACTGTAGATATCGGTTTGCTAAAACAACAGATACCAATTAATTTAATTGTAGGTATCGTAGGTACTGGTTCCAGTTAACAAACCTACACGATCTTATCCAATCGAGCCGAGCGAATCTTTTTTTCTCCGTCCGCACGTCTCCTCTTTCTTTTCCCTCCCATCCTTTACTCCGCCTGCACACCTCTTTCTTTTTTCCTTCTCTTTTTCTACGCCTCCTCTCTCGCCTCCTCAAACCTAAGCGGCGGCGGTGGCTTCTGTGCTCCCCCTCCTTGGCATGGCGGCGGTTGCTCCTCCCCTCCCCGGCATGATGGCAGCAGCTGCGTCGCCCTTCCCCGACTGCCCCCACCCTTTCCCGACGTGGAGCTGACGGCGGCTGCTGTTCCCCCTGACCACCTGTTAACATCTAAATTTGGTAAGCCCCAAAGTTATGATCGGCCAAGAGTTAGTATCGGCTTCAGAGTTCTGAAATCTATCAATGGGAATTATCAAGTCGCCGATAGTCGGATCTATGGTAGATTCGGTTAAGAAAATTAATCAATTAAATGAAGTTTATCCAGAGGAGACCGAGTTCAAAGAGAATATGGCAAGGAAATTTATCTATTAATTAAGAAGAGTCTTTTAGTTTCCTTTTATCTTTTAGTTTCCCTTTATCTATTAATTACCAAGAAGACACTTCCTTTGGAGGAAAAACAATAACTTGGAAACAAGAACTCACTCCCTGGCTGCATGTGACATAGTTTGCAAACCAAAGAAAAAAAAAAGGAGGTTTGGGTATAATTAATTTGGAAATTCAGAACACTGCTCTACTCATGAAACATTTAGGCTGTGTTCAGGAGGTGATGAACCCTCCTTCCCGGCATGCAAAACGGAGCATGTATTATTACACGATTAATTATGTATTAACTATTTTTTTAAAAAAATTGGATTAATATGATTTTTTAAAACAACTTTTATATAATTTTTTTTTGCAAAACACACACCGTTTAGCAGTTTGAAAAGCGTGCACGTGGTAAACAAGAGAGTACACTGGGTTCATCTCATTTGGAACAAGTACAATAATAGTTATTATAGACAAACCTCCTCATGCACACAAGGAAAAAGGTTCATTCTAGTGGAAGCACATTTTTGACTAATACCCTTGTTCAGAGCTCTCACTGTCTCACATCTCTGACCATTAGAACTGGACACTCTGCTCTTTTCTGGAAAGATAATTGGAATAACCATCTCATGGAAAATGAGTTCCCTGTTCTTTTCTCCTATGCGAAAGAAGGAGACCCTTATCAAAATTTCTTGATGACAACCGACCTTCAACAGAATTTTCACCTCCCTCTTTCCAGCCAAGCGAATCAGGAATGGGGGCTGCTAGCTGATAGACTGCAAAATCTACAAATCATTTGAACATGCTGAAACTGCCAGGCCACTATCACTTCTTTGGAAGAGCAAATGCACAATTTAAAGTATTTCTTTGGCTTATGTTATTAAATAGGCTCCACACAAAAGAACTGTTACAAAAGAAGCAATTCAACATCCAGGGTGGGACTAATTGTATGATGTGCAGCTCCATGACCACAGAAAACATGTCACATCTGTCCTTCTCCTGTCCATTTGCACAGCAGTGTTGGCATCAAGTTGGTATTCAATGGAATTTAGCCATGGACTTCATGAACATGATTTCATCAGCTCAATCTCCTTTCAGCACAAATTCTTCTTTGAAATCTTGGCAATCGGCTGCTGGTACATTTGGTGTAGAAGAAATGACCTTATTTTCAACAATGTCGCCCTTAGATTTGAAAAATGGAAATCTGAATTTCAGAAGGAGTTTGCTCTGCATATACATAGAGCAAAAGAAGCAAATAAACCAGCGTGGCAATCATAGCTAGCCAATTTTAATTAATAGCTCTGTAACTTCTTGTAAATATTAATTGTCAATTTTATATTATTATTTTAAAATATAGCACAGTAGGAGCCTCTCCTACTATTTTACGTAAAAAAAAAGAAAGTGTGTTTAGTGTCCGGTAAGGACTTTGTGCTTTCCATTTATCTTTAGGAAAGTTTTTTTCTTGTTCAAGAAGGACTAGTATCTACCCATATATATAAATATGTACACCCGAGATCATTGTAAACTATCTCTCGATCAATAAAACTTCTCTCGGCGCATCACTACCCTCTTTTCTGAGGTTTTTATTTATCATCCCGCGGAACTTGGCACTCGACGCGGGGCTGCATTGCGGCTTTTTGATCTCCGACGGAGGGGTAATTCCTATGTTACGTCGGTGTTATTCAAGGCTGCATCACTTCGATCTCTTTGATCGCTTTGGTTCGGTTGATATATTTGCCTATCTATTTATCATATATTTTCGTTAATCTAGTTTGATAGGTAGATTTACTTGTATCCGCTGGGATCTGCTTTAGGGCTTTTGCCGATATCGGCTAAATTTCTTTGCCAGATTAGAATAGATAAGGTATCCACCACCATGAAAATTAATCAAAGACTTGATTGTTTAGACTTTATGCTTCTTAGCATACTTTGCGATGCATCATCCCTAGTTGTGCTTAGAATCATAAAGGCTAACCAGTTTTTGATTATAATAAAGGTTTCATCGGGGTTTTAGCCGATGAGTTATCTGGACGTTGCATCGGCTTACAAGGATCGTATACAAGTTGGATTTAGCCGATTGCAACAAAGGTTTCATTGTTTATCTAATCATTTGGATTTAATAACATCGGAACACCAGCCAATATATGCTTTAACCATCGGATCACTTATTCTATCATATTATTATTAGCTGATTGGTTTATATTGGGTTATATTATTGTCATATTACATTATCATCAGCCGATTGTCTTTATATGGTTATCTACATTGGACATATAGCCGATTGCTCAAAACCCTATCGACATCGGCTAGTATCGGCATCGGCTGGAACTACTCCATCGGCTTGTCAGCCGATCGGCTATTTGATCTGTTGTTTACATATCTTGTCAGTTACTAGATCAAACTGACTAGCACGTCTGCATCTCATCAATTTTTGGATCTGCACTAGAGCTAAGCAGATTTCCTAAGCCATTTCTTTTGTCGATTTAGTTCGCGCCAACACAACTCCAGCACCATCGGCTGATCGCGAATTTTTCATCAACACCACCATGGCGGCTGCTTCCCTCCCTGACGTGGTGGCAGTTGCTGCCCCCTCACCTCCCCGACGTGGAGCTGACAACAGCTGCTCCCCTCCCCTGCGTGGTTGCAGCAGTTGCCCCCCCCCCCTCCCCGGCTGCCCCCTTACCTCCTTGATGTGGAGTCGACAACGGCTGCTATTCCCCCTCCTCGGCATGGCAGTGGCGGCGGCTGCTCCCCTCCTCGGCGTGGTGGCAGCAGCTGCCCCCTGACCTCCCCGACGTGGAGCCGATGGTGGTTCTCTGCACCGTGGCGGCGGTTTTGATTTGTGAATATTTTGAGAATTTTGTGATTTGGGATGTTGATTTAGTAATCATCGTATGATGGGGATTAGCTTTCTTGGGAATCAAATTCATGAGTTCTAGATTAAATTTGGCGTTTTCATGCTGTTTTTGGTTGTCTTGTTGATTTATTGATTTGGGGATCTATCTCGGGGATTTTTTTTAAGGACTTGGACTCAAACGACGGACGAATGGAAGCCTTATGATTATTATTATTATTTTTATTATTGATCACAAGTTGTGTCAGCACTTTGGAAAAAGTTCGCTGAGATCTCTTATCTTATCACTGAGTTATAAATTCGTCTCTGAACCGAAAACTAGATATATGATATCCCTTAACAAACAAAACTAAGTATTGACTGCGATTGGGTCCGTAGGCAGTATTGACTGCGATTGAGTCCTTTGGCAGTATTCACTGTGGTTTTATCGGACGTGAAAGCTCGAGGATCGTAATGGAAACGGGGGCGAGCGATCCCGTTGGAGACATGAGTACGTGATACCGTCCCCTAGCATTCTAGTAGAGGAAAATATAGTAACACTTATAGCACCAATTAGTTTCTTTACATCTAACATTGAACATATTATGAACGAACCTGCATAGACTGTAATTAACTAATACTACCTAACCGGTAATTAACTAACACATGGTGCATAACTGCATATACTTAAAGTTGCTCATCGATCTAATACATGTAAGAATAGGATCAGAGCCATTGTTCGACGTCCTCCCGGCGAAACTCCTCTTCCTCCTCCGGCGTGAAGTCGTTGGTGATCCCCAGCGTCTGCCTCATCTGCTCCGACGTCTTGTTCTTGAGCATGTCCGCCAATCGCTGGCATGCCAGCTCCATCAGGCCCTGGATGCGCATCGCGTCGGCCGCCATGAGCAAGCCGTACAGCATGTGGTTGTCCACCAGGATGAACTCGTCGTCGAAGCTCTTCATCATCACCTCTTCCACCTCCTCCCCCTCCTTGCTCGTCTTCGCCGGCGTGTCGGCGTTGATGGCGGCGGCGGAGGCGTGCTTGGTGCAGTACTCGATCACCTTGGCGAGGACATCGCCGGCGACGTCGGGGAGAGGGATGCCGTTGGTGGCGTGGTAGTCGTCCTTCTTCATCTCGTCGAGCAACGTCTGCGACAGCCTCGCCGCCGCCTCCGGCACCTCGAAGCGAGCTCCGTCCGAGCTGATCAGCGTGACCATCTCACCGGCGGCGGCGTTGGTCTCCTGCAGTGCTGCCGGTGCCGCCATTGATCCGACGAACACGGACGCTCAGATTGATGGAGAATAAAAGGTTAACTCCTCTCTCCTCCTGGAAGGCTTGTAATTAAGTAGCGTTAGGTGATTGCGCGCGGCAATTAATCAGGTTAATTATTGGTGGTCTCTATTTATTTCACAAATTCGGCCAGGTATCTAAGCGGAATCTAGTGACACGTACGTTGCGTATCTCCTTGTGTATGAAGAAACCACATCAATCAGGATTCATAGTAGAATTGGTTGCATATGCAACATAATCTCGATTGGACTCTGCACTTTATCTCTAAGCCGGTTGGTTTCATGGAATTAATTAACGTATTTTGACCGGAATCGACATGGAACGGAAGTTGGTTTTTAGAAATAGGTAGTTATAGATGATTGACATACAACAACAGGAACTAATTTAAACACATCGTCACTTAAAAATTGCATAGCATATACGGCGTGTAATCTAGAGGCCTAGAACAAGCTCTGTATATCTTGAATTATTTTAGGTGGGTTCTTCCTGATACATAACCGTAGTTTTTCTAAAAAAAAGGAAAATAAAATGCAAAAACATAAAAGTCTAGACATTTCTCATATTATAATCTTCTATCTATTATATACTAAAAATCCATTAAACTTCCTATGATAACTCCTAAACCGCCACGTAGTGCTCTACGAACGCTTCTAAGTCGCCACATGATACTATCTAATTTTACCGTTGATTTTTACTTAAATTGGTGGTCCCGTTAATTTACACCACTATATTAGATCTATCATTAAAAAATAATAACCTCCTTATGATCTGTACGTATGTGTTTGTACGACACTACTGCCGATCTTTCCATTCGTACAAATGTAATGTACATTATCTTTCGTTCCTAATCTTGCTGGAACCAAAAAAAACGTACACATGAAAAGAAAGACAGAAAAAACATACTTCCACAAAAATCAAGGGTTTTTAAAATATGATTTTAGATAAAATATATTACTTCACAAATATAAATATATTTAGTTAAATAAAGATCTATATAAATATCCAATCAATGTTCTTTAAACCATATTCTAAATCTATCTATTATATATTAAAAGTACATTAAACTTTCTACAAATGCTTTTAAACCGCTATGTGGATCTCAAATAAATTAGAGAAATCCTATAAATCTATTATAAATCTATTAAACTTCCTAAACGCTCCTCCATTATCACGTGACGCTCTAATTTAGAGTTATCGTAGAAATTTAGAGTAGAAAAAAGCATCCAACCTTCAATTATCACATAGATTAGTAGACAATTATTTTAAACAATGAAAGTCCATTAAACTTTCTACAACTTCCTACGAATACTCCTAAACCGCCACGTGGCGCTCTACAAACGCTCCTAAGTCGTCACATGTCACTATCTAATCTCACCGTTGATTTTCACTTAAATTGGTGGTCCCTTTAGTTTACACCATTAGATTAAATCTATTATTAAAAAATAATAACCTTGTCATAATCTGTACGTATGTGTTTGTACGATACTACTGCTGATCTTTCCATACGTACAAACGTAATGTACATGATCTTTCCTAATCTTGCTGGAACCCAAAAAAAAAACGTACACATGAAAAAAAAGACAAAAAACATACTTCCATAAAAATCAACGGTTTTTAAGATATGATTTTAGATAAAATATATTACTTCACAAATATAAATATATTTAGTTAAATAAAAATCTATATAAATATCCAATCAATGTTCTTTAAACCATATTCTAAATATATCTATTATATATTAAAAGTATATTAAACTTTCTATAAATACTTTTGATCTCAAATAAATTAGAGAAATCCTATAAATCTATTATATACTAAATGTCTATTAAACTTCCTGAACGCTCCTACATTATCACGTGACGCTCTAGTTTAGAGTTATCATAGAAATTTAGAGTAAAAAAAAGCATCCAACCTTCAATTTTCACATAGATTAGTGGACAATTATTTTAAACATTGGAAGTCCATTAAACTTTCTACAAACGCTCTTAAACCGCCACGTGGGGCTCTACAAACGCTCCTAAATCGTCACATGGCACTCTAATATAGTAGAGAAAATCTTAAAAATTCTGATAAAAAAGAAATACATCTAATCATTATTTTCTTTTAAATAAGTGGACTCATCAATTTTAACCATTAGATCTCTATTAAAAAAATCCGGTGTACAACACCCCGCGCCGTATTTGCACACGTACATAATCCGTACTCCCTCCACCCTCTGTATCTCTTCTCCTCTCTTATTTTCTAACTGACCTTTCATATTTTTCTAGCTAACACTCAATATATAAATAAAAAAAAAATATTAATTAGATAGATTATAACCCCCAAGTTATCAGAAAAGAAAAAAGATAAAGATCCGTCTGTCGATTTCAACTAAAGCTTATGGATCCACTGTGCATGTCAGACAGTTAGATTAGATTTGTAAAATAACAGGCCTATGTTCGGCCTTCGAGCGATCCAGAAATAACGAACCCTTTTTTTTTTTTGCTCTCTCTAAGTGTACGTACATAAGTTAGTCAAAAAATAAAGTGTACATATGCAAGAGTATACCGTGGTTAACTACTTAAAAGTAATATTCAAATAAATATAACTGCTTAACTGTGCATCTATTTCCAACTAGTTTGAATATTTATAATATTTGTAATTAAATTAATAAGTTAAGACCTATGTTAACTATATTTTGATTATAGAAATGATATGCTATGCATCAAGACAGCGATGATTTTTTTTTTAAATAAATACGATATCAAATGTGCTATTCTATATTAATCTAGAAACATATATATAGCTAAATTAGATCCATGATAACAATGATAACGATGCTCTATGTATTTTCAATGTGTCTATTACGTGTTTTGAGTCTATTTTTTCAATGTGTCAAATAACCAACTACACTCATCAAATTTAAAAGACAAAAAATGTTTATATGCTATAATTTAAGTGTACAAATTACTTAATAAAAAATGTGTCTCCACTAAATAAAAAATAGACTCAAAACACGTAATAGACACGGTTCGAATATATTCTTTTGTTGATCGTCCCTATCTTCTCTGTATCCCTGACTCTTCTCATTGTCCTCCCTAATAGTCCCTAATTCATCCCATAATAAACTATCATAATATATATGTAATTAAAAAACACCTTACTTTTACTTCCGATGATAGGTTTTCTAAAAAAAATAAGTCTACCTTCTTTTCAAATGATGAAGAAGAATATAAAAATATGATAGTATAATATAAAACTAATAGGTTAGAAAATTAAAATACAATTAATGCCGATGAAAAAAATGTATGGAGAAATCGTGGCAGATGTCCTTCGGTTAATATTTAGCTTTTACAACTATCTTAAACTTAGCATACGACGCATGCCCGCACGAATGCGTGGGCTACCTTCCTAGTTAATATATAAAAATACATCTTGGAATATAGACATTTTTTCAACGTGCAAGAGCTTGTACGTCCATTTTGTTGGTGATATGCCCTAGAGGCAATCATAGAGATGATTGTATCACATACTATGTTTACATATTTATCCAACATTGTTCCTTAAAATAGATAACTTATTATTGGTTAATAAATATGTGATTATTTCATGAGACTCTTTATGTTGTAATGTTGCTTTTTCTAAAGGATCACTGATCAAATATTATATGTGGAACAAATATGTTTAAATGATCAGCACATGTATTAATAGATGATCATGTCTCATGGATCAAGCTATAGAGATACCAAATTAATAATGTGAACATATACTGGGGAACATGTTGTTGGATAGACCCAACATGAGACTACAGGAGCCATATGTGTTGTATCATTAGTGATCTCTGTCGACGAGTGATACTCGCGGCCCGGATGAATAGAGTATTATGGTACATTGGAATAGGGGTCTACATAGTACGATATCAAAATAGACAAAAGACAAGGATTATACTAGTTCAGGCCCCTTAGCAGGTAATAGCCCTAATACAGTTTATATGGAATTGATGATGATGAGGACAGATTACAAAGAGAGTAACCGAAACAAGTGATACCGATGTTGGCGGTCGTTATCGATCAGTTTCGACCATCAATATTACCAAAATAGAGGAGAACTAGTGATGCTTGCAATGCATATGTTTGTTAGAATAATAATATTCCACTAGTATTAGGTCTACTAACCTTTTTGCAGAGAATGACAATAAAGTGGAGGAGAATCGACATCAAAACATACGATAAATCAATCGGACGATGTCGAGAACCAGACTTATGTATGAATGGGCCAAGAACTCAAAATTGACATGATGAATTGGACCAAAATTCACAAGTCTATGGAGTGGAGCAATAGAGGAAGTCACCAGTCGAAGATGGGCTGGTTTGGGCCAGCCCATGGTTCGGCCAAACCCCCATCTCCACCGTTGAGGCCAGGGTTTGGCATGGACATCCAAGATTGCACCCCAATAACGGTTGAAGGGTACTTCGGACAGTTCCCCTTCCATAACCGTCATACCTACCTCTATATAAGGAGCTCACTCTCTTCACTTCAACACACATCTCAAGTAAGAGCTCTCTCATTCCTCTCAAGTTTAGTTTAGTAGTATCTAGCTGGTGGAATAGAATTAGAATAGGAATCAGGAGTCCGGAAGCCTTCGGAAGAGTTCGGGTATGGCTCTAGGAGCTTTCCTTTCCTCTTTTGTAAGCTTTGTAATTTTATTAGAATACTCTTCTAAATACATTTCAGGTATTGAAATACTTTTTGAGCATATGAGCACCTACTTTACATTATGTTTGAGTTATCATTTTTTGGGGTTATATATTGCAGTACGTACACCATCAAGGGAGTCAGCCCTGACGCCGTCACGCTGCGGCTGTTTCCGTTCTCCCTCCTCGGGAGAGCGAAGCAGTGGTTCTATGCCAACCGTGCTGCTATCAACACCTGGGATAAATGCTCTACGATATTTCTCTCGAAGTTCTTCCCGATGGGCAAAACCAACGCCCTTCGTGGACGAATTTCCAGTTTCCAGCAGACAACGGACGAGTCCATTCCGGAAGCATGGGAACGACTGTAGGAGTACGTGGCCGCCTGTCCTCATCATGGGATGGACGACTGGCTGATCCTGCAGAACTTTTACAATGGGCTCACCCCAATGTCCCGCGATCATCTGGACGTGGCAGCTGGAGGAGCCTTCTTCTCTAAAACGGTTCAAGGAGCCGTTGAACTCATAGAGAAGATGGTTTCCAATATGGGTTGGAGCGAGGAACGACTCCAGACTCGTCAGCGAGGCATGCACACCGTCAAGGAGATGGAATTACTAGATGCCAAGCTGGACCTCCTAATGAAACGCTTGGACGACCATGAGAAACGGCCACAAGGTACCGTCAAGGCCTTGGACTCACACATCACGTGTGAAGTCTGCGGCGGCACGGGTCATTCTGGGAATGACTGCCCGGAAACCTGTGAGGAGGCGATGTACATGGGCAACAACAATGGGTATCGTCCACCAGGAGGTCAGGGGTGGAACCAACCACGCCCATATTATCAAGGAGCTAACAGTAACGGTAACTTCTCTAACCAACCCTCCTAAAGGATCTTGTTTTTGCACAAGCTAAAACCACTGATACGCTAAGCAAAAAGCTTGCTGCCAATAATAAGATCTTAGAGAACATAAATGTCAAGCTAGGTGGCTTTGCTTCCGCATTTCAAAACCAGATGAGCTTTAATAAGATGATAGAAACCCAGTTAGCTCAGTTGGCATCTTTAATCCCTGCAAATGAAACTGGGAGGATTCCGGGACAACCCAACTACTCCATTGAAAATGTCAAGGCGATCACAACGAGGGGAGGTAAGTCCACTCGTGATCCGCCATATCCTAACCCTGCAGGAACTAATGGGATGTCAAAGAAACGCCATCTACTGACTCGGCTGACAAGGTGATTCAGCCAGAGAAGACAGTGCCGCAGGAGTACTGCGACACGCGGCTGCTGCCATTTCCTCAACGGAGTAGGAAATCGTCAGTGGACGAGCAGTTCGCTCGTTTTGTTGAAGTAATCCAGAAGATCCACATCAACATACCATTGTTGGACGCTATGCAAGTACCAACATACGCCCGTTATCTCAAGGACATACTAAACAACAAGAGACCGCTCCCAACAACGGAGGTGGTCAAGCTGACGGAACACTGCAGCAACCTGATACTCCACAAGCTCCCGGAGAAGAAGAAAGATCCGGGGTGTCCCACGATCACCTGCTCGATCGGGGCACAACAATTCGACCAGGCCTTGTGCGACCTTGGAGGCAGCGTCAGCGTCATGCCAAAAGACGTCTTTGAGAAACTCAACTACACGGTGTTGGCACCAACACTGATGCGCCTCCAATTGGCTGACTCGTCAGTCTGTTACCCGGCGGGGATAGCGGAGGATGTGCCAGTCAAGATATGAGATTTCTTCATCCCGGTTGATTTCGTGGTGCTAGACATGGACACGGGGAAGGAGACGCCGCTCATCCTGAGCCGTCCGTTCCTTAGCACCGTGCTTACACCCAAATTTGGCACCTAGGGATGAAATAGAGGAAAATTGCCAAAGTTTAGAAAGTGCCAGGTTTCCTTCATAGGGCCGGTCAGACCGCAGGTATATGGGCGGTCTGACCAGCTAGTAGGGCCAGTCTGACCGCAGGTATGTGAGCGGTCAGACCGTCAGGGTCCGAGTCCGAGTCTGTTTTCGTCAGGTCTCGGGTTTCCTTACTCGGGAAGGCATGTTTCGTGTTTCCTTTAGTTTCTAACCTGAGTTGGACGTGGAGAAGGGCCTGTAGAGGGCAAGACCAACCCCTATTTAAGGGACAAGGCCGGTTCATTGTAAAACCCCCGAATACAATCTACTTGAATCGTTCTTTTACTATGTTCTCTATTTTACCCTAGTTTTTAGTCCATCTTTGTCGGTTTGCGCCGTAAACCGTCCGCCGCCGCTGCGAGAGTGCGACACCTCTTTGTAGGTTTGTCCTGAAAACCTTCCGTTTTGCCCACGAGACGGGTAGTTATCCTCATATCGATCTAAATCGGCCTAGAGGCTGATTTTGATCTCTAAATCGGCTCCGCTAGCCAGTTTAGCTTTTCTTTCTGCAAAACCCATCTTGATTTGGCCCTTTGGCTAGATCGAGCTGGTTGGCGACTCCATATCACCGCAAGGCGTTTAGGTGTTGCGATCATGCTTGTCGACTTGTCAAAAAAAGTTACCAACACGATTTTTGGCGACTCCGCTAGGGACGATCTAATTGGCCATATCACGGCCGAATTTCGTTTAATCTAGTAGCTACCGTTTCGTCAAATCCAAGTTTTGGCTAAACGGCCGAAATTAATCTAGTATCGCCGGATTAATCTAATCGGTGGCGAGGTTATTTGGTCGTCACCGAATCCATCTGAACACTTGCCGTGTTTACTGAAGATCATCATCAGGGAGCAGCAGCCGACTCGGCAACCTCCTTTCCTTTTGTTTCACACGGCAACAGAGGAAAAGATCAGGCTACTAGAGCCGATCTACCGAGCAACAGCAGCAAGAACATTGTTTCCTTTTATTGCTACACATTGTTACCGAGAAGAAATAGGAAACAGAGCAGCCGATCTTATTTCAGATCGGTTAATTTTTGTATAGTTTGCTACAGTACCGAAGTTACTGTTACGTCCAGAAAAATCAACAAAGGCTAGTTTTAATAAAATTGGCTAAACACAGTAACATATCAAGACCGTATATTAATCTATTCGGTCAAATATTTCGGCTATGAGCTATATGGCCGAATTTAATAAAGGAATTTGTTCATCAACTATGACGAGCGGGAACGGGTTTAACAATATTGCTACACAATACATTATGACCGATCAAGGCGTCATGAGAGGAAACGTCCTGCTACCTCAAGTTGTAATTTCACCAAAGGTAACCTTCGATTCGCCCAACCCGTCCTTTGCTATTCAAAACGTTAATAATCATTGTGTAGATGCATATGCTACTTCTAGTTTTGCTCCTATACAATATGCTTATGATGCTACGGGGGGTCCATGGGTGATTATACAACTGATTTCACAGGAATCGGCTATATGCAAAACCTAGCTAACGGTATGACCGGTCATGACACCGGTCTAACCGCATCCTATGCCAGTCAGACCGTGCCTAACATAGCCGGTCAGACCATGCCCTATCCTGGCCAGATCGCGCCTCCTGTGGCCGGTCTGACCGCACCACTGACCACCGGTCAGACCGGGCCATGGGCCGGTCGGACCGGGTGTTTAGCTGGTAAGACCGGTTCCCTGGGAATTTCTCCAGGTTTTCATACCACGACTAGCAGTACTGATTTTAATTATTATTCATCACCTGTAAATACTGTTAGTCATGCTACTCCACATATCCCTAATGTTTACAATGATCCTAATAGAGGATATTCTCATGACACTAGGTATGGCCAATATAATCATATTGTGCCGCAACAACCACCTGTTAGGCCACCAAATACACCTCCAGATCCACATAGGCCGAAAAATATGGAGGAGTTGATTAGTGCCATTATCAGGGCTACATTTGGGGTTGAAGCGAAGGATCGTGCTAGGGAGAACCAAAAGCCGTATCCTGATTTTTATGACGCTGTCCCATATCCTCCTGATTATAAAATTCCTGAATTTACCAAGTTTAGTGGTGAGGATAGTAGGACTACATACAAGCATGTAGATCAATTCTTCGCGCAATGTGGTAGGGCTAGTAGTATGAATACATGTAAGTTACACTTGTTTTATTTATCTTTGTCCGGTACTGCTTTGATATGGTTTACTTCTTTACCGGCAAATTCTATTGGTACTTGGGCTCAATTAGAACAAAAATTTCATGATTATTTTCACACTAATGAGCTTAAGTTGTCTGATTTAATATCGGTTAAGCATAAATGCAATGAATCTGTTGCTGATTATATTGAAATGTTTAGAGATATTAAAAGCCGATGTTTTAGTTTGAAAATAACTGATAAAGATTTGGCCAACATTGCATATGATGGATTTCTTGATTCTATTAAAGAGAAATTGAATGGCCAGATATTTCTTGATGTTGATCATGTGTTGCATGAAGCTCTGGCTCAGGAAAGCCGAGTGGATGACAATAGCTTAAATGCTACCTTAGATGATAGTGCAATATCATGTATAGCCGAACCAAGCGATGGTTCGGATTGTGGTAATAATTTGTGCAATGATGCCGTAACGAGTATAGCCGAACCAAATGTTGATTCGGATTGTCTTGCTAGTTTGGATGATAACACAATAACCAATATAGCCAAACCAAGTGTTGGTTCGGACTGTGTTACCAGTTTAGACAACGATGAAATAGCCAAACCAAGTGGTGGTTCGGATTGTGTTGCTAGCTTAGAGAATAGCATCATTGAAGATATAGCCGAACTAAATGACGGTTCGGATTGTATCACAAGCGAAAGTGAAATAGCATTGTCACCTAAGACCGAGTCACAAATCGGTCATGTGGATGTTGGAAAAGATAATGACAGTGTCTTGCGGGATAGTAGTGAAATAGAATCCAAAGTAGCTATGCATACATATGAAAGGCCGTATCCTGAACGTGTAGAATCGGTCCCATACCCGCAAGGATTTGAGGTGCCCAACTTCACGAAATTCACAGGTGAGGATGCTAGAACAAAAAGGAGCATATCGGCCAATTTATTAAACAATGTGGTAAGGCCGGTAGTGATGATTTGCTTAAGTTAAAGTTGTTTCCTCTTTCTTTGTCAAACTTTACATCTACATGGTATAGTTTACTTGCTCCTAATTCAATTTCTACATGGTCACAAATGAAGCATGAGTTTCATGATTATTTCAAAGATGCAAGTTTAATGGAGCAAAGACCGATTGATACTTCATCGGTCACTTGTGAAACTATTTCGGTTACATCTATGCCTAAGACCGGAATTGTTAGTGATCCTCTCTCTGTTAGTTCTATTGATGTTGACAAAAACAAAGGGAAAAGTGTTATTAGTGGGGATCCTCGGCCCAAGAATAGGATCAATAATGCAAAGGCTAGAGATCATAAAGTTGCAAAGGATGAGTCATCTATTTCCCAA
The DNA here is from genome assembly GCA_000338895.3 of Oryza meridionalis. NCBI lineage: Eukaryota > Viridiplantae > Streptophyta > Magnoliopsida > Poales > Poaceae > Oryza > Oryza meridionalis. Next base: position 6,704,092 of record CM002532.2, on the reverse strand, counting down.
AAGACCAAAAAGCCGAAGCTCACTTTTGAGATGCTTATAGTTAAGTACAAGAAAGGATTAGCCGGTCAACGATTTGATAATCAAACTAGTGATTCAAAAAGACCAAGATCATCTCGTAGGAAGAGATTTAGTCAAACATCAAAGAAATCGGAGCCATCAACCATACCAACTCCATATAAACCTCCAGTTGTGATGCCATGGTATCCATATCCAATGTCACTATATGGTTATCCTTTTATGTATTATATGCCATGGATGCATCAACCACCTATGCGGTGTCATCAGGAATGGAAGCAATCACCTAGGACAGTACCAAGTCATTCTAACTCAAGACAAGACCGTTTCTCACAAAAGAATCGGTCCGGTGGATCAAAGGTGAAAAAGGTGAAGAAGGTATGGGTGAGGAAAGAAGCCAAAGCTCCGGAGGTCGTTGTTATCAAGGAGGAGTCTCAAGATGTTCATGTACTTACTGGAGATGCGGCGAAAACTGTACAAGCAGAGAAGACCGAACGCGACATCACGATTGTCAACAGTGGCGATCTGACGGAGACAGTTGGCCGGTCTAACCGCCAGACTACGGCCGGTCTGACCGACCCTCCTGGCCGGTCTGACTGACGGCTTGTGATGCGGACATCACTACCTCGGATACACACAACAGTCCTCCAATGGTTATTCAAGGACCGATAACAAGAGCTCGTGCGCGACAATTAAATTTAGAGCTGAGCTCGTTCCTATGTTCTTCTTTGTACGAATTCGAGAATAGATTGCTACCTAATGATTATATTGTGATTAGGAACAATGGAGGGGACAAGGAGACACTTCGAGAAGGACTTAGGGCCATGGAGGATCATCGGGGACGTCCAAGTCAAGGTGGAGGCCCAAACCAAGTCGACGTAGGGTGCAATTCGTAGTCCAGGACCAGTCTGCACTAAAACGGGCGCTCAGGTCGCATACGTGCTCGGATTGGGGCGTTCTTTATATGGATGGAAAGCTAAGAAGATAACCTTTCCAATGGTTTTGGTCCCACGTCCAAATACTTTCCGAGTCAATGGGAATTGACCGAACAAGTTGACGTCCAGAATCTGTCCCGGTGCTGCGTCACCGTATTTGGGCCTTTGGCCCGTGTATCGTGTTGGAACCCATTAGGGTTGCGTCGAGAGGGGTTTGCACGACCCTAAACTCTATATATCAGTACCCACCACCGTCTTTAGGTTTTTGGGTTTTGCTTAGATTAATCTGTCGAGAACAGTTTCGCCGCTAGATCGGTTTGTAAGACTCCAACTCGTGAGCTTAATCATTCATCTGCAATTTTGGTTGTTTTCTATCTTGTTCTTGTTTGTGTTCTTCGATTGGCAAACAGGGATTAGCCTTCTCGGCGAGGTCATCCGTGTTTCGGCACGGGTGATAACCAGAGGAGACGTGGTGCTGCGATTGCGGGGCTCAAGAGCGTACGCGTTCAAGAAGCCGGATCGATTTGTGTTGCGACTCCGCCCAAATCGTTATTTATTGGAAACTTTCGGAAGATCGGGAACCCTAGTGCACATCAAGTGGTATCAGAGCTCTAGGTTCACCGTCAGGTTCGCTCAGTTTCTTTGCCCTAGAGTAGTTTTTGTTTTTCGCAATTATCCTAGAGTCTACAAAAAAGCCAAAAAAATTTTTAGTTGTTAGTTACCTTAACCTAGACCATGTTTAGCCTTTGCATGATTCTTTTTCAGAGTCCGTAGTGTTGAGTTTGAGTCGTAGTTTAAGTTCCTGTTGCTGGTCTAGTGCGTGTTTTAGTCTAGTCGTGTGTTTGTCCTTTGTAACCCTAGCCACTACCTTTCACCGTGTGTTAGGGTTCATCCTTTGAGAGCCGTTCCGCCATCATAAACACCCATCCAGATCACCACGCATCACCAGAACACCCTACGACTCCGCTGCCACCATATCCCAATTCCACCGCATAATAGACTAGGTTATATCCCCTTTGGAAAACCTAGCCAGAAGCCGAAACTTCAAACAGCCATAACTTTTGCATACGGACTCGGAATCAGGCAAAATTTAACTTTTCGGATAAGAGAAAACAATTTTACATCCATTTCTTCCCCCATTCAGCAGGTTTGGTGAATCCAAAATTCCGAATTTTGGCTTGCAAAATTGTCTGTTCAAGCTCACAAGTTCCTGCACCTTGTTTATAGTAGTTTCAGAAAAATCCATAGGCCACATATCTACTCCGATTGAGCTGTAACTTGGAGGTGTGCCTATTTTCGTGTTCTGAAAAAAGAAAAAATACCAAAAAAAATAAAAGAAAAAAAAAGAAAAGTTGATTTCCACTAGTGCTTAGAGCTCACGACGCGCTCCGTTGAGCTTATCTGCCAGTTCGGTTTTGTAGTTTTTGCTGAAACTCGCCGAAGCTTTCCTGCAAGTCCTTCTTTGCTGCTTACTAGTGTCATTTTTTTCTTGAGCCATAGTTGTTACCACTACTGTCTAGGACTCGAGTAGACCAGCAACTAAGGGCAAGTGACTTGGGATTTTTATTCATCATTACTATCTGTCATTGGATTATGTACCACTCATATACATATTTTTGGCCTTCCTAGCTCCACATATTACTTCTGGACAGTACAGGTTCTTGATCCCTGCAATCGCTGACTACGCATTCCAGGTATCCTTTGCTTTGCTGGTAAGAACCTTATAAGAGCTTGGCTAGGAACTCCATATTGCTGAGAATCGTTGAGAGGCACCACTACACCTGCGTAGTAGATTATTAGGGATAACCTTCACCGTTTTGTTTCTGTTTTGGTGTTTCAATGTCAGGTAACGAAGGTGAGAAGAGTCCCCAGGATTTTGCTGACTGTGTCAGCCAAGAGCAACTACGAACTCTCCAACAAAATACTCAAAAGGACATCATGGAGGCCGTTGCAAAGTCTGTCCAAGATGCCTTCACTAAAATCGGCTTCCTGAACCACATGGAGAGGTTGGACAAGCGGATATTCACGCTAACTGATCGGGTCGCCGCGTTGGAGACACCTTCCATTGAGGAAGTGGTGAGTGGTGACGACGATGCTCATCCTGAAGACACGGTGTATGATTCCAGTGGCTATATTGACGCACCGGCTACAAGGCAAGCACGGCTACGACATCGCCTACGCACAAACCGCAGAAGTATGGGTGGCACTCGCCACCAACAAGGTAATAATAATAATCGTGTGCCCGATGATCCTTATGCTAAGGTTAAGTTTAAAATACCATCTTTTTGGGGATATTATGATGCTGAGAAATACCTTGATTGGGAGATGACAGTAGAACAAAAGTTTAATGCCCACCTTGTACCCGAGCAACATAGAGTTAGACAAGCCAGTAGTGAGTTCAAGGATTTTGCTATTATGTGGTGGGCTGGGTTATCTGATGAGGGGGTACTACCTACTACTTGGGAAGAACTTAAGGTAGCTATGCGTGATAGGTTTGTTCCTCCATCTTATGCGTTTGGAACAAGGGGATAAATCTGTACAGGATTACTATGGTGAGCTACAAAAGGGTGTGAGACGCTGTGGCATAGTGGAGGGGGTCGAGGATTCTATTTGTCGTTTTTATTCTGGTTTGAGGGAGGAAATTCAGAACATTGTTGAGTATAAGGAATTTAACTCTGTCAACCAGTTGTTTCGGTTTGCTATGCTTGCAGAGAAGGAATTACAGGGGCGTGAGCATCAGGGCAAGAGCAAGGCGAGCACATACACTCCGCGCACGACGCCATCTGCAGGACTGCCCAAGGCCGTCTCTTTTCGGGCGTCCTCCCAGCCAGCGGGCAAGTGACCAGCTGCATTCGGAGCTTCTGCGGCACCAAAACCATCTCCACTACCACGACTAGCAGAGTCAGGTAAAGGTTCCTCGCAGGTACCCGACAAGAGTGCCTCATCTGTCGCCTCGACGGGACGCATTCAGTGCCACCGTTGCCAAGGGTTTGGGTATGTGCAGAAAGATTGCCCTAGTCAACGGGCCTATGTTGCTACAGAAGATGGCTACATCACCACCTCCGACGTGGAAGAGGAAGAGGAGGAAGAAGAAGAAGTTGAGGATGAGGATGGCAAAGTTTTTGGTCGTGATGACTCAACGGACTACAGGACCATCATTGTGCAACGGGTGCTCAGCACGTAGGTACAGCAGCATGACAGGTTGCAACGCCATAATTTGTTTCAGATTTTCTTCGTCATCAACAACCGTCGTGCACGTGTGGTCATTGATGGAGGAAGCTGCAACAACTTGGTGAGTTCTGATTTCATCAAGAAGCTTGGCTTGACTACACGTACACATCCACACCCTTACCATATTGAGTGGTTAAACGATTCCGGAAGAGCAAAGGTAACACAAGTTTGTTGGGTTTCGTTTTCCATTGGCTCAGATGCAGATTCTATTGATTGCGATGTGGTTCCTATGCAAGCTTGTTCACTTTTGTTGGGTTGTCCTTGGGAACATGATAATGATGCTACACACCATGGTAGGAGTAATAAATACACTTTTGTGCATAATGGGAAGAAAATTACTTTGCTACCTTTGACCCCTACTGAAATTGTAGAAGCTGATAAAGAGCGAGCTGCTAGTTTGAAACTTGATGAATCTGAAAATCAGCAAGTGGCTAAATCTGTTTTTCCACCTAAAAAGGATAAGCTTTCACCTAGTTCTAAGGTTGAGGGAATTAAGTTGAAGGGTGCTATTATGCTTACAACGAAATGTGACATTGCTGAAATTTCAGATGATGATATGTGCTATTTCTTGATATGCAAACAAGCCTTGGTTTCTTTAGATGATATTGCTAGTTCGATACCTCCTGTTGTTACTAACCTTTTGCAGGAGTATGAGTATGTCTTTCCAGCTGAGATACCCCTAGGATTGCCACCCATGAGAGGGATAGAGCATCAAATTGATTTGATTCCAGGAGCATCATTGCCAAACCGTGCCGCTTATCGAACCAACCCAGAGGAGACTAAGGAAATTCAGCAGCAAGTTCAAGACCTTTTGGACCGCGGGTATGTACGTCAAAGCCTTAGTCCCTGTGCAGTTCCTGTAATTTTGGTTCCTAAGAAAGATGGTTCTTGGCGAATGTGTGTTGATTGTAGAGCCATTAATAATATTACTATCCGATATCGTCATCCTATTCCTAGGTTAGACGACATGCTTGATGAGTTGTGTGGCTCTATAATTTTCACAAAGATTGACTTGCGTAGTGGCTATCACCAAATTAGAATGAAACTTGGAGATGAATGGAAAACAGCTTTTAAAACTAAATTTGGTTTGTATGAGTGGTTAATAATGCCTTTTGGTTTGACTAATGCACCTAGTACTTTCATGCGCTTAATGAATGAGGTTTTAAGGCCTTTTATCGGATGATTTGTGGTAGCGTACTTTGATGAACACATGGATCATTTACGTGCTGTTTTTAATGCTCTACGCGATGCACGTTTGTTTGCTAACCTTGAAAAGTGCATCTTTTGCACGGAACGAGTCTCTTTTCTTGTATATGTTGTTACTCCACAGGGAATTGAGGTGGATGAGTCGAAAATTGAAGCCATAAAGAGTTGGCCGGTTCCCCAAACCATCACACAGGTGAGGAGTTTTCTTGGTCTTGCAGGATTCTATCGCCGTTTCGTCAAAGATTTCAGTACCTTTGCTGCACCATTGAACGAGTTGACGAAGAAAGGGGTGGTCTTCCATTGGGGAAAGACACAGGAGAAGTCGTTTGACACTTTGAAGGACAAGCTTACACATGCACCATTGCTACAACTTCCAAACTTTGGTAAGACTTTTGAGTTAGAATGTGATGCTAGTGGAGTTGGCATTGGAGATGTGTTGATGCAAAATGGTAAGCCTATTGCATACTTTAGCGAGAAGTTGCATGGTCCTGTTTTGAATTACTCCACGTATGATAAGGAATTGTATGCTCTTGTACGTTCCTTAGAGACGTGGCGTCATTATTTGTGGCCTAAAGAATTTGTTATTCACTCCGATTATGAATCGCTTAAATATCTTCGCTCTCAAAATAATTTGAATCGTAGACATGCAAAATGGGTTGAATTTATTGAATCTTTTCCTTATGTTATCAAACACAAGAAAGGGAAAGATAATGTTATTGCAGATGCTTTGTCTAGGCGCTATACTTCCCAACTTGATTGTCGGATTTTTGGACTTGAATCAATTAAAGAACAATATGCGCTTGATCCTGATTTTAATGATGTGATGATAAATTGCAAAGAGGGACGTACTTGGAACAAATTTGTGATCAATGGTGGATTTGTTTATAGAGCTAACCGTCTATGCATTCCAGTTGGTTCCGTTCGTCTTTTGTTGATACAGGAAGCGCATGGAGGAGGGTTGATGGGACATTTTGGAGCTAAGAAGATGGAAGATGTTTTGGCCATGCATTTCTTTTGGCCAAGGATGAGAAAGGATGTTGAGAGGTTCGTGGCACATTGCACCACTTGTCAGAAAGCTAAGTCTCGTTTGAATCCACATGGTTTGTATATGCCTCTTCCTGTACCTTCTATTCCTTGGGCAGATATTTCTATGGATTTTGTTTTGGGATTGCCTAGAACTAAGAGGGGGAGGGATAGCATTTTTGTGGTGGTGGATCGTTTTTCTAAGATGGCACATTTCATACCATGTCATAAAAGTGATGATGCTGTTCATATTGCTGATCTGTTTTTCCATGAGATTGTTCGCTTGCATGGTATGCCTTCTACTATTGTTTCAGATCGTGATGCAAAATTCTTAAGTCATTTCTAGCGCACGCTATGGAACAAGTTGGGTACAAAGCTATTGTTTTCTACAACATGTCACCCACAAACAGATGGACAAACGGAGGTAGTCAACCACACTTTGGGTACCATGTTGAGGGCTATTTTGAAGAAAAATTTGAAGATGTGGGAAGAATGTTTGCCTCATGTGGAGTTTGCATACAACTGGGCAACACATTCTACTACCAAGGTAAGTCCTTTTCAGGTAGTGTATGGTTTCAACCCTCGTGCTCCAATTGATATTTTGCCTTTACCTACTAGTAAGAGGGTTCATCATGATGCTAAGGCACGCGCTGAATTTATTTTGAAAATGCATGAGTCAACCAAGCTCAACATTGAAAAGATGACTGAAAAGTATAGAATTGCTGGTAGTAAAGGTAGGCAAGAGGTTAAGCTTGAACCGGGTGATTTAGTTTGGTTGCACTTGCGAAAGTATAGATTTCCGGAATTGAGAAAGTCTAAGTTGATGCCTTGTGCTGATGGTCCTTTTAAAATTGTTGAGAAGATTAATGATAATGCATATAAACTTGAGTTGCCTCCCGAGTTTGGGGTTAGTCCCACGCTTAACATTTCAGATTTGAAGCCATACTTGGGAGAAGCGGATGAGCTTGAGTCGAGGACAACTTCAATTCAAGAGGGGGAGGATGATGCGGACATCACTACCTCGAATACACACAACAATCCTCCAACGGTCATTAAAGGACCGATAACAAGAGCTCGTGCGCGACAATTAAATTTAGAGGTGAGCTCGTTTCTATGTTCTTCTTTGTATGAATTCGAGAATAGATTGCTACCTAATGATTATATTGTGATTAGAAACAATGGAGGGGATAAGGAGACACCTGGAGAAAGACTTAGGGCCATGGAGGATCATCAGGGATGTCCAAGTCAAGGTGGAGGCCCAAACCAAGTCGACGTCGGGTGCAATTCGGAGTCCAGGACCAGTCTGCACTAAAAGGGGCACCGAGGTCGCATACGTGCTCGGATTGGTGCATTCTTTATATGGATGGAAAGCTAAGAAGATAACCTTTCCAATGGTTTTGGTCCCACATCCAAATTCTTTCCGAGTCAATAGGAATTGACCAAACAAGTTGACGTCCAGAATTTGTCCCGGTGCTGCGTCACCGTATTTGGGCCTTTGGCCCGTGTATCGTGTTGGAACCCATTAGGGTTGCGTCGAGAGGGGTTTGCACGACCCTAAACTGTATATATCAGTACCAGCCACCATCTTTAGGTTTTTGGGTTTGCTTGGATTAATCTGTTGAGAACAGTTTCGCCGCTAGATCGGTTTGTAAGACCCCAACTCGTGAGCTTAATCATTCATCTGCAATTTTGGTTGTTTTCTATCTTGTTCTTGTTTGTGTTCTTCGATTGGCAAACAGGGATTAGCCTTCTCGGCGAGGTCATCCGCGTTTCGGCACCGGTGATAACCATAGGAGACGTAGTGCTGCGATTGCGGGGCTCAAGAGTGTACGCGTTCAAGAAGCCGGATCGATTTGTGTCGCGACTCCGCCCAAATCGTTGTTTATCGGAACCTTTCGGAAGATCGGGAACCCTAGTGCACATCAGCTTGTGGCCGGTCTGACCGGGGTGCATTAGAGAAGAGTGGGAGAATTGAGAGCAATATAGTTCGACCAAAAATATCAAGAATCATTGCTTAGCTCCTGGAAAACAACCACAGCCAAAGTGGATACCTTCCGGCTTATCTCGCTCTCAAAAGAGGAGGCTACAGCATCTTCGAGCCATAGGTCAATAAGAAAAAGAGGCCGAAGATGTAGAGAACAAAACATGTAATAATTTAGAGCCTCAAACAGCACCTAGGCAAGTGTGGAGACCGAAAGAGGTAAAAGTTAAGAGGCCGGTGATTTCTCATAGTAGAGATAAATCCAATTTGATGATAGAAGAATCATCGGTCATTAGAGATAAGTCTCCTTCACATGATGCTATGGATGTTGGTGCGGTGTTCGTCTTGCCTTCGAAATCGTGCGGTCGAGAAAGCCGATTTTGCTTGGGGGGCAAGAAATTAATATGCTCATGAAGAAATCAAGAGAGATAAACGGCGCAGGATACAACATCACATCTTTGAGCCGCCGTTCGTTGGATGCTAAGGCAAGGTATGAGTTTACTGTGTTTACCATTATATGCCTATGCCATGTTAGAACATTGCTTGATATTTAGCACATATGTGTTTTGCTTATCAAATCCATATTATACATACATGTTGCGAATGCCAGTTCTAAGTAGTGGAATTGGTAGGTTGGCATATAATTTGTTTGAAGTATGATTTGGCTCATCAGTCTTTAATATTTATCTAAAGCCAAATCGTATGTGTTTTTTATGGATCACCATAAAGATATAGATTCATATTTATTGCACCATGAAAGTTTTGCTTATTAGTAATTCGGCTAATGTCAATGGTCAATGTGATGATTTGTTCTAGAGTTATTTTATTCAGGAACATTAGCATTGTTAATATATTGCATACATGCTCAAACTGATTACTTACATTTGTGGTTTATTGGAATCTATACATGTGACACATATGACTTTGGTGATTCATTATTGATCATACTTCAATTGGCTAAGTGTTTTGATGCCATGATGATTATTGTTTCAAAAGCTATTTGAATTAGTATTCATCTAGACATGTTAGTTGGATGTTATAGTTTTTCATATGTCTAGAGAGAAGGAAATTTGGTCCAATAATTTGATACACCAGGTATCTGGCTATTATGTGAAGAAAAATTATATACTAAAGGCCGATGCTTGATTTCAAAAGTTTGGACGAAATTGGCAAAGGCATAGACCATGGGTGGTCTGACCGGCATTGCATGGCCGGTCTGACCGGTGGTACCAGCGGTCTGACCGGCTCTGCATGGCCAGTCTGACCGAGTAGACAGGGCGGTCTGACCGGCATTGCATGGCCGGTCTGACCAATCCCAGAGAGGAGGCTGGGGGGCACGTTACAATTGATTAAAAGGCCGGATTAATTGTGAATTCGGACATTTGTACCCGTAAGTCAGAAATAGATTGGAGAATCCCTTTGATTAGATATTTGAAAGATCCTACACTTAAGGTTGATCGGAAGATTCGGCGGCAAGCACTCAAATATTATATTGCCGAAAAATAGATGGAGTATTACTTAGATAATGATCAATCTAAAATTGCTAGGAGAGTAGTACATGAAGGGATTTGTGGAATTCATCAATCGGTCCGTAAGATAAATTGGTTGTTTAGGAGAGTGGGGTTTCATTGGCCGAAAATAATTGATGATTGTTTCAAATGCTATAGAGGGAGTGAAGCTTGTTAGCGGATCGGCAATGTTCAATTAGCGCCTACCGCTGTGTTGAATTCTATCATTAAAATATGGCCGTTCCGAGGTTGGGCTTTGGATTTCATTGGTCAAATTTATCCTTCGTCATCAAAGGGGCATCGGTTCATGCTAGATGTAATGGATTACTTCACTAAGTAGGCCGAAGCCATGCCGCTCGAAAAATATTACTTACACGGAGGTAATTGACATTATTTTTGAAGCATATTGTTCATAGATTCGGTATTCCTTAAACTTTGATCGAGGAGCTTCTTTTATGTCTAAGGAGGTGAGAAGTTTTGCCGAATTTTATGATATTAAGTTGTTGAGTTCTTCTCTCTACTACGCTTAGGCTAATGGATAAGCCGAGTCGAGTAATAAAACATTGTTGAAATTGGGGTTTTGCCAGTTGAGGTAAATCTTGGCTTTCTTCGGTATTTCAATCAAGACGACTTATCGGTTGAAGATTACAAGACCTTGATGGGAAGCAATTTTGAAGACGTCATCGACAAGCGCTTGAAGACTTTGAAGGAGATGAAGGCACTTCAAGACGGTGTTTTCAGAGAGAAATTAATGGGAAATACTTGAAGAAATACTTCCCGAGCATTTGGCAAGATGCGTAGCAAGTCCTATAGCCGGTAATTGGATTATCGCCCTAAGACAACATGTTCCATGCTTTTAGATTCACGATGTTCATAAAAAAGGCAGGGGGGCATGTGTTTACACCCAAATTTGGCACCTATGGACAAAATAGAGGAAAATTGCCAAAGTTTGGAAAATGCCAGGTTTCCTTCACAGGGTCGGTCAGACCGCAGGTATATGGGCGGTTTCGTGTTTCCTTTAGTTTCTATCCCGAGTTGGACGTGGAGAAGGGCCTGTAGAGGGCAAGACAAACCCTTATTTAAGGGACAAGGCCGGTTCATTGTAAAACCCCCAAATGCAATCTACTTGAATCGTTCTTTTACTTTGTTTTCTATTTTACCCTAGTTTTACGTCCATCTTTGTCGGTTTGCGCCGTAAACCGTCCGCCGCCGCCGTGAGAGTGCGACACCTCTTTGTAGGTTTGTCCTAAAAACCTTCCGTTTTGCCCACGAGACGGGTAGTTATCCTCATATCGATCTAAATCGGCCTAGAGGCTGATTTTGATCTCTAAATCGGCTCCGCTAGCCGGTTTAGCTTTTCTTTCTGCAAAACCCATCTTGATTTGCCCCTTTGGCTAGATCGAGGTGGTTGGCGACTCCATATCACCGTAAGGCGTTTAGGTGTTGCGATCGTGCTTGTGGACTAATCAAAAAAGTTGCCAACACACCGCAGGAGCCAACATTGACGTGGGAACGGGGAGTTTCCATTTCCATATCAACGAGAAGGAGGAAAAGTTTTAGTTTCAACCGAGGACGGAACAATGCTCCAAGGTCAGAATAAAGTACGGGCCAAACCCACAGAATATTCAAGTGGTCGAAGTGGAGCCACCCAAGACGGACAGCCTAGTGAAGTTCATGCAGAACTCCCTGGAAAAGGAAACGACAATGCCCAGGAACCGTTATTGGAGGACGCCGGTAAAATCACCTGCACCGGCCAAGAAGTTAGGGCAGCCGGCTCAGAAGAAGCCATCTTCCGCACCGAAATCAAAGAAGGTGTGGAAGGAAAAGCCAAAGACGCCCACTCCATCTCCTCCGGAGACGGGTGGAAAATCCTTGAACTAAAATGAAAGGAGGTACGGTCTTGCACATCGGACTTTAAATGACGCGACCTTCGCCAACAGGTAAATTGGTATGTATCCGCATATTTGCTTTCAACAATTTGAATTTTTGCATCACCATATGTTTGAACTTCAAAATTGCATTTAGGACTTTTGAATTTCGAGGAAATTCTTCAAATGAATTTTTCAGAGCAAACCAAAATAAAATTTTCAACGAAAATTCACTGTGCCACGACCACACTGACCGTTGGAATCCAACGGCCGAAAGTGGGGCCGGTTGGGCCCACCAGGGGTTCGGCCGAACCGGCCAGGCAATGGTTACCTGACATTTTTGGCAGGGTAACGACTAGTGGGTCCCACATGTCATTTCTGACCGTTGTGGGTACCCTATAAAAGCTAGCCAGCCGAGAGAGGGAATTCCATCCCATTTCAACACATTTTCATTCCCTCTCCAAAGTTTGCTCTCATGTTCATTCATGCTTGATAGTTTCCCTCAAAATTCAAATCTTTAGTTGCATATATACAAGTTGCTTTGGTGAAACTAACCGGCGGGTGAAACTCTTGTCATTTCTAACCCCTGCTGAGTTAGCCTGTTCTTGCTTCATTGTGCAGTATGAGGAGGCGACTGTCTCATCTGTTCAAGGGGTCGGGCTCTCCATCAGGTCGTCATGACGAGTCTAGCACTTGCTCATCAGCTGATGTCTCGATGGAAGACGCCGACGCTCCGTGACAACTCCTGAGCGACGCTGACCTCGACCTTGTCAGTGATCGGGAGAGACAAGCCTACTACATGCTGAGAGACTGGGAGTATGCTCACACGCGAGAATACTCACTGGAGTTGCTGAAAAAGATAGGTATGGATGTTGAATTTCGTTCTATTTGGAAAGCTGTTGGTTGGCAGAGATTTGCTGTGGTTGATGAGCCTGGTTCTCGTTTACTTACTTTGTAATTTCTATGCACTTTGAAAGAAATAGAAGATGGTATTTCTTTTCTTTTTTCCGTAAGGAGTTCACACTCACATGGAAAGGCTTGAGTACACTTCTTGGTTTTCACGATTCCTGTAAAATCGATCTCCAGAAAGGAATTTCTGGGTTCGAGAAAATTAGGTTTTGGGAAGATATTTCTGGTGCTCCAATTTGCAAGAAACCTAGGACGAATGATATCCATAATCCTACACTTAGGCTCATGCACAAATGGATTGCTATGACTTTGTTTCCTAGAAGTGATCTGAGACCCATTAGGGGAGATGAATTAATTATCATGTTTGCCATGGTTAGAAAGATCAAAATTTCTCCTGTGAAATGTATGATAAGGCAATAGTTAGAAAGTATAAAGTTCTCTGCTCCTGTTGAGTGCACTTCTCTGATTACTCGGATAGCAAAAGGGCTAGGGGTCGTTAGCGACCAAACTGCTTTTATCTCAGCCGCTCGTCCGCGTATTGATGAGGCTTATTTAGTGCAAGGGCATATTTTGAAACATGGAGTAGATGGATCTTTGATATACTTTTTCCCCGGTTGTAGAAATGAAATCTCGTTGCCAAATGCGGGGTATCATTTGAACAACTGCCATGAACTAACCATTCCCCTGCAGACCATAGAAGAATCTCGTGCAGGTGGAACATACAGGGAGACGCGCAACATGACAAGGAACGAACAAGGAAGTTCATCATCCTCGACACCCGTTCAGATTTACAAGGCAGGTTGGGCACCAACTGGGGATGCACACGGATGGACCCAAGCTCCACGCCATAGCATCGGAGTCTCAACCTGGTCAAGCGCCAGTGAGGACTGGTGGCATGCGCCTCATGACATCCACTGGGGGGACAACAAACCTCCAGATCAAGTGGTGTGCCTCCATCTCCAAGTGAATGGCACTCGAGTTCCTCTCGTTGGGACTTGAGTGAAATTACTAGGAGAATGAACACCCTTGATATGCAAACGGGGGAGATCCAGGATGACCTCGTGGAACACATAGCTCAAACGCAAGAATGGCAACAATCTGCTGATGCTCAGTTTACCAACATCAACAACATGATGCAGCAACAGCATGATGACATTCAGGCATACTTTCGATTTTAGGGGTTCAATCCTTATCAAGGACCCTGAGTGAAAGCCAAGCTTGAGGGGAGACTTCGCTCCCCCTACTGAGGTAACTTGTATCACATTGCATATTTCCTTTTCCAATTGCATATTTGCTTTCCAATTACATCCTATAAAAAAAATGAAAACAACATAAAAATTTGCAAAATAGAGAATACCAAAAAGATAGGATAGGTTTGAGTCATGCTAGATAAGACGAGCTAGTTCTCTTTGTTTAAATAATGAATAGTTGCTCTGTTTTATATCTCTGATATATGGGTTCTTGGTAAATACTCTCTCAAAGATTGAATAAAAGTAGCCAACAATTATCCGGGAATCTGAGGTAAATGTGCTGCACTTGCTAATCTAAGTCTAAGCTGTTGCAAGATATGAGATAGTAAATATGAGTTGCTATGATCCTGATACTAGTTTGACTTGAATTCCGGATGTTTTGTTTTTCAAAATGATAAATTGAAAGTTCCTCATTTGATATAAATTCCTACCAGAGCCAAAAAATGTGTTATCATGATAAAACCATATACATTTTGGTTACTTGCTATTCCATTGAACTTTGTCAAACTCTTGTGACTTGTGTGGATACTTCTAATGCTCTATGATCAAGATCATACACCCACATATATGCACATGCTAAACTCCTACACTGGGAGCTAAGAAATATTCCATATCCATATTACAACCAAAAATAAATTCTCCATGCTTTCATGTGCTTTCTTCTCCTAAAAAGAAAAAAAATCCTTTTGAAAAAAAAGAGGAGAGAATGGTGTGGTTATGAAAGAAAAAAAAATAAAGTTATGCTCCATCAAGCATGAGCATGATGCTGAAAAAAAAAAGAAATGTAGCCATGCCTTCTCCTAATCAATAAAAGAAGAATTTTTGGGAGAAGAAAGTAAGCACAAACGAGAAGCATTTTTTCTTTTATTTTTCCTCATACACCACTTCCACTATATACCACACACATTATGCACGATCTTGATCTTGAGTATGTTTAGTTATCTGCTTTTGTCTAAGTTTTTGACCTAGTAATAAATGTGAATGCATATAAACCTTAGAGTAGGAATCAAAAAGGCATCTTTTCGTGAGGAATTCAAAATGATACACTTAGAGAGACTGAGTGAATCATTTGAGGAACATGGTTTTCTTTTCCAAAATCATTTGAAAACTTCCGAAATAAGAGTTGAATAAAGATCGGGTGATTGGTGCTCTAATTGTTGTTCTGTCTTTCAATCGCCCAAGGCAAGGAAAAGCAGTGTCTCGTGGGAATCAGGGGTATGGGTAAGCCACCGTGCCAAAGATTATTTAATCTGAGAGAGAGTACATATACCTTACACCTGTATCTTTGAGATATGCAGCATAGTAGCAACACCTGATCAACAACTAAGTTTTTGTTCCCTTTCGTCCTTCACTCGGGATGAGCAAAGGTTCAAGCTTGGGGGGTTTTGTTGACGGTCATTATCGATCAGTTTCGACCATCAATATTAACAAAATAGAGGAGAACTAGTGATGCTTGCAACGCGTATGTTTGTTGGAATAATAATATCCCACTAGTATTAGGTCTACTAACCTTTTTGCAGAGAATGACAATAAAGTGGAGAAGAATCGACATAAACACAAACGATAAATCAATCGGACGATGTCGAGAACCAGACTTATGTATGAATGGGCCAAGAACTCAGAATTGACATGATAAATTGGGCCAAAATTCACAAGTCTGCGGAGTGGAGCAATAGAGGAAGTCACCAGCCGAAGATGGGCTGGTTTGGGCCAGCCCATGGTTCGGCCGAACCAGGGGGTTCGGCCGAACCCCCATCTCCACCGTTGAGGCCAGGGTTTGGCATGGACGTCCAAGATTGCACCCCAATGACGGTTGGAGGGTACTTCAGACAATTCCCCTTCCACAACCGTCATACCTACCTCTATATAAGGAGCTCACTCTCTTCACTTCAACACACACCTCAAGCAAGAGCTCTCTCATTCATCTCAAGTTTAGTTTAGTAGTATCTAGCTGGTGGAATAGAATTAGAATAGGAATCAGGAGTCCTGAAGCCTTCGGAAGAGTTAGGGTATGGCTCTAGTAGCTTTCCTTTCCTCTTTTGTAAGCTTTGTACTTTTATTAGAATACTCTTCTAAATACATTTCAGGTATTGAAATACTTTCTGAGCATATGAGCGCCTACTTTACATTATGTTCGAGTTATCATTTTTTGGGGTTATATATTGCGGATAAGAGGTGGACCGCTGATGGTGACAGCTCAGTACGGGTATCACTCCTCGCCTATATATAATCCTAAGTTAATTTTCTGGGGAGGGTATTCCTCTGTATGTAGCCCTGGTTGGATGGTCATGACGGGCTGTCGTAAGGAACTCGGCAGTCAGGGGTGGCTTCTCGAAGTACCAGGAGGGCATCAGATAGATGGTATTAGCTAGTATATCAGTTAACTAGAATGTATGTATACTATGTATATTAGAAGTATAGGAATAGATTCTCTTTCTCTTTTCTTTCCACCTAGCTTAGATTATTTATTATGAGGATGAGTAGAAATGCTTGTGTGTCACTCTACCCTTGGATTATCTTAACCCCTGCTTAGAATATGATTATCACAAGTAATATATAAATTATTAGTTGAGTTCTCTCTGCATGATCTTCCCACGGGATAAAACAAATACGATACCCTTGGAATACTCTCGGGTGAAATGCTACAATGGTATATCCGTGCGCTTGCGGATGAACTATGTAACCATAATATACCAGAAGAATTTCTGCGTCATTGCTAGGAATTATATTTCTAGTAATGCCATTAAGAAATATCAACAACCGACGAGATCGTAGTCGAGGGATTCAACGAGATCTCCCGGCGAGTTGGCTCCGTGGACTCCGGCTTCGTAAGCTTTGGTGGGTGTGTTGGTGATGAGGTGCGATGCCCTTTGCCTCTCCCTATTGGTCCCTTTTATACTGTGGAATACCTTGACCCTCAAGTAAGACTTGGGGATATGTAAACCGATACGATACACTAGAGATTTTGCCCTTTCCGAGTAGGAATTCTGCAATACCTTAACTCATGGAAATATTTTTCATAATTTGAGGCGAATTCCCCACGGCGTATACGGGAACCAACCGTATACGTGAAGGTATATCTTATCAGTATATTCCATAAGTCGTAGGATAGAGTGTATGCCTTATCCGTAACCCTGACAGTAGCCCCCAACTTCAACTTAAATGAATTCATGTCCTCGCACGCGACTTCTACTAATGAAGCGTTATCGTACTCATTGGGTCGATCCCGGTTATATAACCGTGGAGACATGGAGCTATCGACAACGCTTTCAGGGAGCCTTCTGTGCGGGTTTTGAATTTAAATTGAAGTCTGAACAACGGTCTTCAACGGGCCTTAGAAATTTTCGGCACAATCTCTCCCCTTTCCTCGAAATACAAACTGTCAGGTAGTACGCCTATTTAATGGGATTTTGGGATCCATTTCGAGTCCGTTCGCCAAAAAACCCTCACTGTTCCCCAGCTTCCTCGGACTCTCCGTTTCCCCAATCTTCTACACCTTCCACTGGCGATCCTCTTCCGGTGATCCTCCTCCTATGGCGGATCTTGAGCAATCTTCCTCTGATGCCGCCGCACTGAAGAAGTTGTACACCGAAGGAGCCGTCCCTCCGAAGCAAATCGTGGCGAGGGAGGCTGGAGGTACTGACCCTTCTCCCGTTTTAGGTCGCATGGTAGCAGTAGAGGATTTCAATCGATGTGGCTTTCTACCTCCTTCTGAATTCCTCTTGCTGATCTTGAACTTCTACGGCATTTCTCTTTTGCATCTAAACACCAATTCCATCGCTTTTTTGAGAATACTTTTTCATCTTTGCGAGGCCTAAATTGGGGTAGTGCCTTTCCTTGATCTTTTCCGCTTTTTCTATGAACTCCGGTGGATGGAACCCAATCGGGTTTCGGGATGCTGCGGATTCCGCCTTTGTGATGGCATGAAGGTGAGATACATCCCACTCCAATGCCACTCATCTCGGAGCCATTGGAGGACGAGGTGGTTTTACCTCAAGATAAAAGAACTCGACCCGGTTCTTATCGTGCCCGAGGTTCAACCAGAACGCTCCGAGGACTGGACCTCAAAACCTCCAATGACGCCCTCTCTCCAAGCCTTTGTCGATATCGTGAGCGGTCTTCGCGAGCGAGGACTGACTGGCTATGAAGTCGCTAAAGATTTCGTTAGTCGTCGGATCTAGCCGCTGCAAGCCCGTGCTCTTCCCGTGTTCGACTACATCGGAGTTGAGGATGTAACTCGAATTTCTTTGCGGGGTATTTGTCCTTGTGTCATACTTTCTTCTTGTTTTTGATGTTGTAACCGTAGACGAGATCTAATCTTAATTCCACGTATCTTTGTTTGTTTCAGACCTCTTTGGCGACATCGTTACGCAGCGGGTCAAGGAGGTCTTGATCAGCGCTGTTACCATGGCTGCCGAGCCACCGGTCCCGCTCTGCGACAAGTCGGCAGCCGAGAAGGCCGCCGCCATCAATGTAAGCGAGAACCGGGGCGCCTTGTGTTTTTACTTTTTTAAAGGGGGCGAGTGTCTTCAACTTTGTAGGTCTTGCCACTGACGGATGTCATTGGTCCCCTTGTCAATCACCAGGCCTCTGCCTCGCTGAAGGACAAGGTCGCTGACGAAGTTGCCAAGATCTCCTCCGTCCCCGCCATCGCCAGAGGCAGCGCGACCAAGCGGAAGCCGTGGGTGAGATCGAGCGCTCCCGCCGGTTCTCAACTGAAGTCCGCCGGCTCCGAGGTAAACATGAATTCGGCAATAATAAAAGGGGTAGCGCACGAGACCTAAAAGTGGATGGATGCGGAGACAAATGATTTAGACAGGTTTAGGCCCTCTCAATGAGAGCTAATACCCTACTCCTGTTTGGGGATTTGAATCCGCCGGGTATAGTATAGATCTGACGATCATATGTGCTCATGCCCCCTAGAGGGCCTCCTGCCCACCTTATATAGGATGGGGGGCAGGATTACAAGATAGAAACCTTAACCAATACGGTATCGGTTTCCTAAATCTACTTTACAATCTTATCAAACCAGGACTTTAGGCCGTTCCATAATATACAGGGAAATGTAATACCCAAGTCATGATCCGTTACATGTTTCATAGATATAAGTTATCCCCTATAACCAGTCGGATATCCACGCCGTGTGGGTATGGGTACCCATAATCTCCACGGTAGCCCCTGAGACCTTCACAGTCGAAAGGATAATCTTCTCTCGAACCAGCTTACTGCAAAGCCGAGTGCTTCAATCATCTTTGCCATAGTCTCCCGAGTACTTTTATCAAATCTGAAGACTGTGGAGGGCTAAACAATAATTGAATGTAGACTTAGGTGCATCGACTAGATGCACCTAATAGGTGTAGCCCCCGACTATGTGGTTAGTTGAACAAACCAAGCATATAGTCAAGGAATAAATAATCTAACCAACTGAGTGGTTTTTGATAATTATAGTCAACCAAGTGACTTAATATATAGCATATGCAGTGTGAATCCCTGAATAACATGATCCCAGTGATATATCGACTACTTTGTAAAATATGATGAGTGCAACCTAAAGTTGGCTACATCATTGAAAATTCACATAACAAAACAGCTATAAAGAAGCTTGTATGTTGTGAATAAAGAAATTTCCAAAGTATTGGGCATACGCCATGCGCACACTGCTTTAACAGATATACTTAAGTCCCTAAAAGACACATGGTTTCACCACACCTGAAAATATATGGCATATGTGGTGTACCATCCGAGTAAATAAACTCAAAAAGGATTTACCATCCGCCTGGAAAATGACCACAATATATAATCAGCCTAAGCCATAATATTGGTCAATAAAAATGCACACTTACGTGGCAAAAAGCAACGATATTGTATCCAATCAATTGCTTAAAAACCCAAACAACACCTTGACTTATATAAAAAAGTCAGCGGGGCAGCTATATAAAGCTTTACTGTTTGACACCTTTTAAGATGCATTGTACCAACTCCTAAAAAGTTGAGTAACTGCGGTATAAAAGGATTTTAAGGTATTGGGCACTTGATCACGCGCACTTTGGCCTAAGCAAAAAGTGCCCAAGTCCCTAAAAGAACGTGATAGGCCACACCTGAAAATATGGGTTGCAGACATATTAGGCCTAGGCCAAAAAATATGCCTTCGACACCCTTTAAAGGATGACACATGTAACATGCTCCCGAGTAATAAATCTTCCGGGTGATATAAACCATGTGTAGCTCATATGAATAGCTTCTGATCTGAGTGATTATCCCTTATGGGATACTCCAAATAGATATAACAATTGAATCCCGACTGGTACAAGTAGTTGGTTGATAACCCTTACGGGGAATAATAAATAGTCCAGTCCTTGAGCATAGAAAATAGACCCATGATCATGAATTCATGTTGCATGTATCCGGAACAAGTCCAAATTGAAGGTATGATACTTGTGTTTGAGCTAGTAAGCCCCTGAGCATATAGCTTGTCCTTCTGTCGTAGTCACAATTGTCCATTGATGGTAGCTAACGCAGTTGGCATAGAGACAAGACGACTAATATAGAGATAATATTGCCCACCAGAGGTGGCAAAAATATTGGTGGTGGTGAAGATAGTGATACCAATCAAAAGTAACGAAGTTGCACAACCGTGGAGGAGAAGAAACCAATCGGCAGCAGTCAAGTCAGCCAGCAATGAAGATGAAGGCGCCCAGCAATAAAGTTGTGTAGCCATGGCAGCGAAATAATCAGTCGGTGACAGACGAGGCAGCAGTCGGTGACGACAAGAACAAGCCGACAATGAAGATGTAGACGCACACCAACAGCGATGGCGAAATTCATCAATCATGAAGATGAAGAAAATAGTCGGCGATGACAAACGCAACCGACGGTAATGCCGATTAGCAACAACAGAGATGATCGAATATGATGATGAAGTTGCCTACCAATAGCAGTAAGGTTGGCTGTGTTAAATAAGCTTGACAGGATGTTAATGATGATGACGATGTCGGTGACCCAGTCAATAGCAGTGTAGCAGCCAATAATAACGACGAAGACGCTCATCAACATTCGCGTAGTAGGTCAACCATGAAGACGAAATAACTAGTCGGCAATGACAGAAGCAGCCGGAGGTGAAAACGTAGCCATCCATTAGCAACGGCGGAGATGCCAAGGCCGATGAAGTAGAGGTGCTCTTGATGGTATCAGTGACAATAGTCCATCAAACTATTGTGAAAATATCGAAGCTCGAGTAGTTTCTTTGATGCGAGCGTGTGCATAACGAAGACCGATGTAATGCCCCTTGATTTATAAAGATGACAATAGAACTTGCTGTTGTAGCGGTTGCAGATGCTTCAATTGGAGGAAAATAGAGACCGTTGTCCAACTCATTGAATCTGAGTTAATTGGTTGATAACTCCAAACTCCCGAACATGTAGATTAAATCTCAAACTTGATACTGGAAAAATTTGGAGTAGATTGTGGCGGCGTGAAGAAGCCAAAATTGCCGGTGTAATAATTGGAGTTGCTGAAGTAGAATGTCTGCTCCGAAGCAAAGATGAAAATAATAACTCCCAAAGTTGACTCATTGGTTGATTAATTCATCTTGACATAAAGCTTGTCGAATTTTGAGTCTCGTATTTGTGTAGCCCCCGACTCTTTGGTTAGTTGGAAAGCAACTGAACATAGAGTCGAGAACTGTAGCTTCTTGTCATCGAGTAGCCATCACTTGAGTGAAGATATGTATTGAGGATGTCCGACTAGAATTCTTGAAAATTGGAGAACCACTTGTTGTAGCAGAATAGCACGACGTCGAATCTAGAAATGCATGCCGAGATGGCGAAGATCTTGTAGACGTCGTGGTTGGTGAAGTAGCAAAACTTGCGAAGTTGAGGCAATAGAGTTTGCCGGTTCCGAAGATAATGAAGATGAAGTCGCTGCACTCAGTCGGCGGCGGCATAACCAGTCGGCGATGGAAGAAGTAGAATGATGATGAAAACGAAGATGTCCTTGAACGGCGGCAAAATAGACCAACCATGAAAGCGAAGACACCATGGGCGGCGGCGAAGGCAGATCGGTGATGACGATGACGCCAGTCAACGATGATGAAGGCGCGCAGCCGTGGAGGCGAACAAGCGAGTCGGCGTCAGACAAGGCGGCCAGCAATGAAAACGATGACGTTCGTCAGTAGTGGTAGCAATATAAACCAGCAGTAGAGGCGACGGCAGTCAGCAGCAGATGAGACGACTGGCGGTGAAGATGATAAGGCCAATCAACACTGGAAGAATCATGCAGCCATGGAAGTGAAGAAACCGGTGGGCAGCAGACACAAACAGCTTGCGTTGAAGATGATGATGCCTATTAGCAGTGGCGGCGACTGTCACGCCCTGAAAATCACCTAAATTAATAATCCATATTTTAAATCATTTTTAGAAATTATTTTAAAAGCCTACAAGTTAAACTATAATAATCTGGGAAAAATTTCAACATAAAATTGACCTAGATAAAATTTCATTAAATACTTTGCTTGTTTATCTATTTTCTAGATTTTTCTGGGAATTATTTGAGCAAGGAAAGTTTTTTCAATAAATGAAACATCATTTCACGAATTATTTTAATTGGAAAAGTTTTAAAAACCCTACCCTAAGCCGTTGGGAGGTTTCCGGCCCAACTCCTCTCTTCCCACGTGAGGCCAAGCCGGCCCAAGCCGCCGCCGGCCCCCCTCCTCTCAGCCGCCGACATGTGGGGCCCACATGTCGGGGTTGTCTTCAACCTCCAGCCGGCCGGCCGAGCCCACGCCCGAGCCGCCGCCATCCCCCACCGAATTCGCCCCAACCGGCCATCTTCGAGTCCGATTGGTTGAGGGGCTTTTATCCCTTTGTTGTCCTCTATCATTTCCCCCAAGAATCGGAGCTAATTGCTTCGTATTTTATCCGAATCAAACTCGTTCTCAAGTTTATCTCTCCAAACTAACCCTAGTTTTTCCCGGCTTGATTTCTCTCGGTTGGAGTCCCATTTCTCCAATCCCAGCCTATAAATAGCATCCCTTAGTCGCCCTCGTCCGTTTGCACTAACTCCCCAGCTCCCTCGTCGCCCGTAGCGCCGCCGCCACATAGCCATAGTCGTCGCCGCCGCCGGCCGCCATTCAGCCACGTCGCGCCGCCGCTAGCGCCGTCGCCGCCGCCTCCTTTCACTGCCGTCGGGTGCGCACGGAGGAGGAGCATCCCGGCCGCCCCCTCGCCGCCGTCGCCGGACGGTGGAGCGCCGTCGCTGCCGCCGACCCGAGCTGCGCCGCCTTAGGACCTCATTGTCGGCCGCCGTTCATCGTCGTCCGTCATGTTTTCTTGCACCGGTGAGTTCGCGTCGTCGTCCTCTGCACGTAGATGTCCTCCGTTAGCCCGGCCGACCTCCCTAGCGCCGTTGGTCGCGTCGCCCGCGTCATGCCGGTGTTGATGACGTCAGCGATGACGTCATATTTCCCTTTTTCTTAGTTTTCTTTATTAGTTGCAAATCGATTAAACTTCGGAAATTCATAAGTAAATCATCGTAACTCCAATTCGAGTGGTTCAAGTTGCTAAATTTTTCTAAAATCAAGATCTACATGTTAAAAATATCCACATGTACTGTTTATGCTTGTTTTTGTACTATTTTGTTGATTTTGTTTATTTGCTTTAGTTTCCGACGTCCCGGAGGAGAGCGTTTTCGTTGAGGAAGGTTTGGAAGTATTTGAAGAAGCTCAAGGCAAGTCACACAGATCCCAAACAACCCTTTGAGCATGTTGAACCTATTTAAAGGTAATGTTTTGTTTCAACTTACGCATTATTTTCGAATGTCATCGGGTGGTGAGCCTTTCCCTATTAATTAATGGCCGAAGATGACTTTTTTTTCCTATGGGTAATAAATTGATTAGCTTGGACCTTATATATTGGTTTGGTTCAGCTAAGTGCTATGTAGGTATAATTGCTTAGCCGTGCTCAGAAACATTAGCTCATTAATGGGATTAATCCAACTATATTATTATTTATGGTTATATTTAATGGTAGCTCACGATGGTTAATCGTGTTATGATAATTAATTGATAATTAAAACCTGCTTAAAGGTGGGTTGTGAGCATATGGTTTTGATGGCCGTGCTCATGACAATTAAGGACCGGTTCACGAGCTACTGTTGTGAAACATTTACCGTGCCAACCACAAGCCAGCGTGGACAACGGCTTTACCTTTTATATAGCATGATTCATTATGGTGTGCCAGACTGTGAAGCGGCGAGAAGTCTATGGGGGTCACTGGGGGGTCCATTGCCTCTGGTTTGAGGGGGAGATTATGATCCAGGAACGGTGCACTGTGGTGAGTTGTATTGTGTGAGGGGTATTGTCACAGTTCCTTTCCAAGGTATCGTGGTGGTACTGAGGCGCATGGTGACATATTGTGGAGTTGTGTCTTGTGGGTACAGTGGTACATCTCTGATCAGAGTAAAACTATTCGAATAGCCGTGCCCGCGGTTATGGGTGGGTCTAACAATGTTTTTCGTGATTAATCTCACATTACTCATTATTAATGGTAATACTGTGATAATTTGACTTCTGGTTTGGAATGGTATATTCTTGGTATGGAGGTTTGATTTGTACAACCGGGGTTGGTTGTTCAAATGTGGTTGGGCCTATGCAACACGGGTGTGTTGTATAGTGTTTATTTAATATTGCTTAATTACTAAACTATTTTACTTTTATCTCAAATGTTTATAAAATGTTGTTTATGCAAATGAGCTTTATTATGCCATCCTTTGTTATCCTGTATACTTGCATATTTGCTGTGTGGCTTGTTGAGTATGTCATATGCTCATTCTTGCAATATTCATTCAGAGGAGGAGTATATCAGTGAAGGTGATAATCTGAAGGATTAGGCGTTGTTCGGGTCAAGTTGCTTGTGGAGTGGAGTCGCCATAGCTGTTTAGTCTTTTGTTTTTATTTTCCGCTGCATAGAATTTTATTCTTTGAGAGGAACTATCCACCTCTGTAATAATTTATTTTGCGAATATTAATTAGCTGTTTGATAGTACTCTATTATCAATTTGTTATTGTGTGCCTCGGCTGATTCCTGGACGAGGGTTAAACGCACATGTAAGCGTTTGGAATTTTGGATAGAAATTCCGGGCGTGACAAGTTGGTATCAAAGCCACCTTGACCTTAGGACAAGCCAAATGGTAAACCTTCTGTAGCCTTCAAAATATTTTGAAAAATAGAACTGCTCTTCTCTATTCTTTTATAAATTAATTAAGTTGGCAGCACATGCAAGGTTAAGTACAAAATTTATTAAATACTACTGTACCAAAACAGAAATCTGTTCTTTTATTTTTTTTCTTAAAAAAAGAAACTTTACTGTTCAAATAGTTAAATTTTTGAATTTCATTGGTTAGTCGGCACCATACATCTATTATGGTATTGATTCAATCAAGATAGCATCAGTACTACTCATCCCTATTAATGGTGACACTGTACCGTGCTTATGACAGATCTTAAGTATTTTAATTTTAATTTATTCATTCGTTTAAAGCTATTTGTCTCTGTTCAAAGTTGATTTATTTTCCATTTTAAAAAAAAATAGTTTTGTTTGTTTCTCACATTTTATATTTTTTTTTTCTTTTGGGGTCCAATTTAATTAAGTCTAGTTTGTGTAGCTAACTTAAAAATATGCATTAATTCTTTCCTCTCCATGTTCCTTTAGATGCCGCCCCGTTCACCGAAAAACTTGATCAAGATGCTAGGATTCATCAGGGAGCTGAGAATGATGGCGTTTGAAGTAGGTTACGAGGTTGCCCCTGAGTATCGCCAGATTCCCCATGACCCCAACGAGGAGAAGTGTCATGTTCACGTGACGTTGACTAGTGATCGTGAAGACCTTCCATCGATAAAGTTTGAAGCTGGAGGAAGAAAGTATAGCCATGCTTGTTAGGAAGCAGCTTTGGTGACCATTGAAGAGCTACGTCATCGCTTTGATGAGGAATTAGAGTCATCAGTTTTCCAGTATCATCCGCACAAGCCTCATGGTCAAGACTATGAAAATTACAACTGCCCTAAAGGTGAAGATAGTGCCACTCTGATGCATGCCTTGTATATGCTTAGCGCCATGGATGCAGTAGGCGTGGAGCGGGAGAAACTAGCTCATGATAGGGAAAACTGGAACCGTAGCAGGATTTGCAAGTTGGAGAGCAAAGTGTACCATCTACAAAAGGAATTAGCTGAGCTTAAGGGAGAAGCACCACCGCCAGCACCCAAGCTTCGCCTCACCGCAAGAAAGAGAACCCGTCCACCACCTCGTCTCCAGTTGGCTTCGAAGACTCGTGTGGTGGGAGATGCTGCGCCTGATGAGGAAGAAGAGGAAGACCCAGAAGAAAGAGAGCCAGCTACTCCAGAGGAAGAAGATCCGTCTCTTCGTTCCGACGCAAGGCGAGAGTTGTTGCCTAGTTAGACCGTTGCCGTAGTTCGCTGTGTTAGTTTGCTTGCTTAAGTTTGCTTGTGTGTGTGTGGGTTTAGCGTGCTGCTTAGATCATTGGTGGGATGTAACTGCATGAGTTTAGTTCTTTTGCTTGGCAGAGAGTAAGTTAGTTGGTGAGATAGTGTTAATTCAATTTAAATGTAATCATACACAGTTAAGAGCAATATAGAATTTAAATTAATTAAAGTTCTCCAAAGGGTATCTCTCTGTCATTCTTTCCACTTGCCCGTGCTTTTCTTCAGATGGTGAACACCCGCACTGGAAGTGGAAGTGGTCACAATGAAGGAGATTCCACACTTGCCCAAGTTTTGGCCCAGCAAACTCAGTTGATTAATTTGTTAGTGCAGCAAGCGCAAAACCAGCAGGCAAATAACAACAATCAACCACCACCTCCACAGAACAAGTTGGCAGATTTTCTAGGTGTGAGACCACCTACCTTCTCAAGCACCACTAACCCAGTAAAGGCAGGTGATTGGCTGCATGCTGTGGAAAAGAAGTTAGATTTGATTCAGTGCACCGAGCAGGAGAAGGTTTCCTTTGCTTCGCATCAGTTGCATGGTCCTGCTGCTGAGTGGTGGGATCACTTTCATCTAAACAGAGCTGCGGGAGAGCCTATCACTTGGCGGGAGTTTACTGCTGCTTTCAAGAAGACACACATACCATCAGGTGTTGTTGCACTTAAGAAGAGAGAGTTCAGAGCCCTCAATCAGGGATCTCGTTTTGTCACAGAGTACCTCCATGACTATAATCGCTTAGCTCGTTATGCCCCAGAAGATGTTCGCACTGATGAGGAATGTCAGGAGAAGTTTTTAGAGGGACTGAATGATGAGTTGTCTTATGCATTGATGGCTACAGATTATCGGGATTTCCAGCAGTTGGTGGACAAGGCGATTCGCCAAGAAGACAAGTATAATAGGATGGAACAGAAAAAGCGTAGGGCTGCTCAATTCAAAGATCAATAGGGTAGTAGTCAGAGGCCTCGTATTGCTTTGGGACCTCAAGCTGCACCATATCCACAGGGAGGATCCTCTTCAGTTGCTCGCCCTCAACGCCAGTTCTACAACAATAACACTGGTAATCGCAGCAACGACAATCGTAATGTGGTCACTCGTCCTGTAACAGCTCCAACTCAGAACCAGCCTGTCAGGAAGGAACAAGGAGGCAAGCCAGGGGTGTGTTTCAATTGTGGTGATCCAGGACATTATGCTGATAAGTGTCCAAAGCCTCGGCGTGTGAAGAATGCTCCTGTTCAGAACAACTCCAATGCTCCAGCACCGAAGGCTCGTGTTAATCACGTCGCAGCTGCAGAAGCCCAGAATGCACCTGATGTGGTTTTGGGTACGTTTCCTGTTAACTCTATACCCGCAACTGTGCTTTTTGATTCCGGTGCTACACATTCTTTTTGGTCTAAAAGTTTTGCGAGCAATTATGCGATGGAAGTTTATAATCTTGGGAGACCTTTACTAGTTAATACCCCAGGCAATCAAGTATCCTCAACGCAGTACTGTCCTTCTGTTACCATAGAAATAGAAGCAATTCCTTTCCCATCCTCGCTTATCTTGCTAGAATCCAAAGATCTAGATGTTATCTTAGGGATGGACTGGCTAACCCATCACAGAGTAGTTATAGACTGTGCTAACCGTAAGGTGACTTTAACAAGTAGCAATGGGCAAACAGTGTCTTTCTTTGTGTCATCCCCTAAATCTCATGGTTTGACGTTAAATCAAGTTGCTTTGCAAGAGATCCCAATAGTACGAGACTATCCAGATGTGTTCCCTGAGGATTTGCCAAATTTGCCACCTGAGAGAGACAGAGTTCCGGATAGACTTAGTACCTGGAACCAACCCTATCCATAAGAGACCGTACAGAATGGCAGCTAATGAGTTAGCAGAGGTAAAGAGACTGGTGGATGATTTGCTTCGGAAAGGATATATCAGACCCAGTACTTCGCCGTGGGGAGCACCAGTTATCTTCGTGGAGAAGAAAGATCATACTCAGAGAATGTGTGTGGATTATCGAGCATTGAACGAGGTCACTATCAAGAATAAGTACCCTCTACCTAGTATTGATGACTTGTTTGATCAACTGGAAGGTGCTACAGTTTTCTCCAAGATAGATCTCCGTTCCGGATATCACCAACTTCGAATCTGTGAGGAGGATATACCTAAGACCGCTTTTACAACACGGTATGGTTTGTTCGAATGTACCGTTATGTCGTTTGGACTCACTAATGCCCCGGCCTTTTTCATGAACTTGATGAACAAAGTGTTTATGGAATATCTGGATAAGTTTGTTGTGGTGTTTATTGATGACATCCTTATCTACTCCAAGACTAAAGAACAGCATGAAGAGCATCTTTGTCTTGCTTTAGAGAAACTACGTGAGCATCAGCTCTATGCCAAGTTCAGCAAATGTGAATTTTGGTTGCCCGAAGTGAAGTTTCTTGGACATGTTATCTCAGCCGGGGGAGTTGCCGTGGATCCAAGCAATGTGGAGTCAGTGCTAAATTGGAAGCAACCCAAGACGGTTTCAGAGATTCGTAGTTTCCTTGGTCTTGCGGGGTACTACCGCAGGTTTATTGAGAACTTTTCCAAGATTGCTAGACCAATGACTCGACTGCTTCAGAAGGAAGTGAAGTATAAGTGGACGGAAGAATGTGAACAGAGTTTCCAGGAATTGAAGAAAAGACTAGTGACTGCGCTAGTGTTAGTCTTGCCTGATCCAAGGAAAGGTTTTCAGGTGTATTGTGAGGCATCTAGACATTGTTTGGGTTGTGTTTTGATGCAAGATGGGAAGGTGGTTGCCTATGCATCTAGACAGTTACGCCCCCATGAGAATAACTATCCAACGCATGACCTAGAGTTGGTTGCTGTGGTTCATGCATTGAAGATTTGGCGTCATTACCTTTTGGTAACCGTACAGAGATGTATACGGATCATAAAAGTTTGAAGTACATTTTCACTCAACCTGATTTGAACATGCGTCAACGAAGATAGTTAGATTTGATCAAGGATTATGATATGGAAATTCATTATCATCCAGGTAAAGCAAATGTTGTAGCAGATGCTCTCAGCAAGAAAGGTTACTGTAATATGTCAGAAGGTCCACACCTACCTTAGGAGTTATGCCAGGAATTTGAAAAGTTGAATTTGGGAATAGTCAGCAAAGGTTTTGTTACCGCTTTAGAAGCTCAACCTACTCTTTTTGATAAAGTCAGAGAGGCTCAAGTGAATGATCCTGATATCCAAGAAATCAAAAAGAACATGAAAAGAGGAAAAGCCATCGGTTATATAGAAGATGAGCAAGGAACCGTGTGGTAGGAGAAAGAATTTGCGTGCCCGATAATAAGGAGTTGAAGGATACTATCATGAAAGAAGCTCATGAAACTTTGTATTCCATTCATCCTGGGAGCACTAAGATGTATCAAGACCTGAAGCAACAATTCTGGTGGGCTAGCATGCGACGCGAGATAGCAGAATATGTGGCTCTATGCGATGTGTGTCAGCGAGTCAAGGCGGAGCATCAGAAGCCAGCCGGTCTGCTACAACCGTTGAAGATTCCAGAGTGGAAATGGGAGGAAATAGGAATGGATTTTATCACCGGTCTACCCAGAACGTCGGTAGGACATGATTCTATTTGGGTAGTGGTTGACAGGCTTACTAAAGTTGCTCATTTCATACATGTCAAAACAACCTACACGGGAAATAAGCTGGCAGTGCTATATATGGCAAGAGTTGTATGTTTACATGGTGTTCCCAAGAAAATAGTGTCAGACAGAGGTAGTCAGTTTACTTCGAAGTTTTGGCAGAAGTTACAAGAAGAGATGTGTACTCGTTTGAATTTCAGTACTGCCTATCACCCTCAAACCGATGGTCAGACAGAAAGAGTGAATCAGATTTTAGAAGATATGTTGAGAGCCTGTGTCCTAGATTTCGGTGGAAGTTGGGATAAGAATTTGCCGTACGCTGAATTCTCTTATAACAACAGTTATCAAGCTTGTCTTCAAATGGCTCCATACGAAGCATTGTATGGTCAGAAGTGTCGTACACCGCTCCTGTGGGATCAAATTGGTGAGCGTCAAGTCTTCGGGATAGATATATTGTGACAGGCAGAAGAAAAAGTGAAGATTATCCAAGAAAGGTTGCGAGTGGCTCAGTCGCGTCAGAAGAGCTATGCGGACAATCGTCATTGGGATTTGACTTTCGAAGAAGGGGATTATGTATACCTACGGGTTACGCCGCTGTGGGGAGTTCATCGTTTCCAGATCAAAGGGAAATTGGCACCGCGTTTTGTGGGACCATTTAAGATTGTGAGTCGGAGAGGTGAAGTAGCTTATCAACTAGAGTTGCCTCCGTCAATGGCGGGAATACATGATGTGTTCCATGTGTCGTAGCTGAAGAAATGTTTGCGCGTACCTACGGAGGAAGCAGATCCTGAGCGTATAGAGATTCAAGAAGATTTAACTTATGTTGAGAAACCAATCAGAATTTTGGAGGTGAGTGAGAGGAGCACCAGGAATCGCGTCATACGGTTTTGTAAGGTTCAGTGGAGCAATCATTCAGCAGAAGAAGCCACTTGGGAGCGGGAGGATGAATTGAAGTCGGCTCATCCTCATCTGTTTGCCAGTTCTTCTGAATCTCGAGGACGAGATTTTGTTTAAGGGGGGTAGGTTTGTCACGCCCTGAAAATCACCTAAATTAATAATCCATATTTTAAATCATTTTTAGAAATTATTTTAAAAGCCTACAAGTTAAACTATAATAATCTAGGAAAAATTTCAACATAAAATTGAGCTAGATAAAATTTCATTAAATACTTTGCTTATTTATCTATTTTCTAGATTTTTCTGGGAATTATTTGAGCAAGGAAAGTATTTTTAATAAATGAAACATCATTTCACGAATTATTTTAATTGGAAAAGTTTTTAAAACCCTTCCCTAAGCCGTTGGGCCGTTTCCAGCCCAACTCCTCTCTTCCCGCGCGAGGCAAGCCGGCCCAAGCCGCCGCCGGCCCCCCTCCTCTCAGCCGCCGACATGTGGGGCCCACATGTCGGGGTTGTCTTCAACCTCCAGCCGGCCGGCCGAGCCCACGCCCAAGCCACCGCCATCCTCCGCTGAATTCGCCCCAACCGGCCATCTCCGAGTCCGATTGGTTGAGAGGTTTTTATCCATTTGTTGTCCTCTATCCTTTCCCCCATGAATCAGAGCTAATTGCTTCGTATTTTATCCGAATCAAACTCGTTCTCGAGTTTATCTCTCCAAACTAACCCTAGTTTTTCCCGGCTTGATTTCGCTCGGTTGGAGTCCCATTTCTCCGATCCCAGCCTATAAATAGCATCCCTTAGTCGCCCTTGTCCGTTTGCACTAACTCCCGAGCTCCCTCGTCGCCCGTAGCGCCGCCGCCACGTCGCCATAGTCGTCGCCGCCGCCGGCCGCCGTTCAGCCGCGTCGCGCCGCTGTCGGGTGCGCACGGAGGAGTAGCATCCCGGCCGCCCCCTCGCCGCCATCGCCGGACGCCGGAGCACCGTCGCCGTCGCCGACCCGAGCCGTGCCGCCTTAGGACCTCGTCGCCGGCCACCGTTCATCGTCGTCCGTCGTGTTTTCTTGCACCGGTGAGTTCGCGTCGTCGTCCTCTACGCGTAGATGTCCTCCGTTAGCCCGGCCGACCTCCCTAGCACCGGTGGTCGCGTCGCCCGCGTCATGCCGGCGATGATGACGTCAGCGATGACGTCATATTTCCCTTTTTCTTAGTTTCCTTTATTAGTTGCAAATCGATTAAACTTCGGAAATTCATAACTTAATCATCGTAACTCCGATTCGAGTGGTTCAAGTTGCCAAATTTTTCTAAAATCAAGATCTACATGTTAAAAATATCCACATGTACTGTTTATGCTTGTGAAGGCGTAGACGCCCAACAACGGTGGTGTGACCAACCAATCGTATAGGCGAAAATAGCAGTCGGTGACGGACGAGGCGGTCGGTCGGTAAAGACTTAGACGCCCAACAACGGAGGTGTGACCAACCAACCGTATAGGCGAAAACACCAGTCGGCGACAGACGAGGCAGCCGGTCGGTGAAGATGTAAATACCCAACAACGGCGGCATAATAGGCCAGCCGTGCAGGCAGAGACACCAGTCGGCGGTGGCGAATTCAAACCGGTCGGTGAAGACGTAGACGCCCAATAAACGGCGGCATAATAGGCCAGCCGTGCAGGCGGAGAAACCAGTCGGCGGTGGCGAAGGCGAGCTGATCGGCGAAGACGTAGACGCCCAACAATGGCGGCATAATATGCCAGCCGTGTAGGCGAGACACCAGTCGGCAGCGGCGAAGGCAAGCCGGCGGTGAAGATGTAGACGCCCAACAAACGGCGGCATAATAGGCCAGCCGTGCAGGCGGAGATACCAGTTGGCGGCGGCGAAGGCGAGCCTGTCGGTGAAGACGTAGACGCCCAACAATGGTGGCATAATACGCCAGCCGTGTAAGCGAGACACCAGTTGGCGGCGGCGAAGATGTAGACGCCCAACAACGGTGGTGTGACCAACAAACCGTATAGGCGAAAACACCAGTCGACGGCGGACGAGGCGGCCGGTCGGTGAAGAAAACGACGCCCAACAAAGACAGTGTGACCACCCAACCGTATAGTCGAGGACACCAGTCGGCGGCGACGACGGCAAGCCGGTGGTGATGTTCTGACTGATCCATTCCTGTAACATAGGAGATAAGCTTAAAGTCATGAATCCCTTTGATGCATATCTGGATCTAGATCCTGCGGAACAAACATATAGGATGAGTAGTATCTGATGTAAATACAGTACTTGAGAAAGATTCAAGTATTAAAAGTGTTTATAAATATGTATTTCTCCTCTCGTCAATTTTGATTTCCCCGAGCAGATGACTCATTACATTTAAACACTCTGCCCGACTAGTCATAACCACCAAGCACCGGGAGTCGGCCTAGGCACTTCCCAAACATGCATATGAGTGACATGAGTTCGTCATTAATGGAACAAAGTTTCACGGATCAGAATTTACTACTCGGGTACTTTTGCAATTATTAAGAGCAGAAAATAAATTTATCTCATCTCTATGCTTCTGATTTATTCTGAGTAATACTTAGCACCTTGTGTTACTCGGTCCATTCAACGAGCCCCCGAGTGCTAGGAATCGGCCCAAAGGCAACTATCCATCGACAAACCAAACGGAAAGCATAGGAAGATAGAACTCCATAACTCGATAGGCACTTTTGTACTCAGATTATGTCGTAAGCAATCAAGATAAATATTATGAAAAATTATTAAAAAAATATGATATAACATCTGTAGCTCCGGACTCACTACTCAATGGAAAACCAATTGGTGTATTGAGGCAGAGGAAAAGGAAAATATCATATAAAGAAAAATATTAATGATGACTTAGCTTTGTAATATTCCCCTTGGTGATGACAGAGGTGGCCAATGTGGAAAGAAAGTCATCCATCAATGGCAATGAAAACACCAATCGGCGGTGGCGGAAGCAAGCCGGTGGTGTAGATGACGAGGCCCATCAACGGCGGCGGAGTCCACCAACCATATAGGCGAGGACACCAGTCGGCGGCGATGAAGGCAGGCCGGCAGTGAAGTCTTAAACGCCCAACAACGGCGGTATAATAGGCCAGCCGTGTAGGCGGAGACAACAGTCGGTGGCAACGGAGACGCCCAACAACGGTGGTGTGACCATCCAACCGTGTAGGCGAGAGCACCAGTCGGCATTGGCAAACGCCAACCGTGAAGGCAAAGAAATCGGTAGGCAACATCAAAGGTGGCCGACACGGGTACATGCAAAATAGATCAATCAACAGATGAATCTGTTTAGTACCACGAGATATAAATATAAATATAAGCAATGTATGTACATGCAAAACATGCAGGCAAGCTCAATTAATTAATCAATTGATGCATGATCCTGGCGAGGTGTCCTGTTAGTTGAATCGTGCATGTCGATAGATCAACACATGCATGTGAATTGCTCTTGGCTGCTGGTGATCCCGCGTGCAAGCTGTAGGCGGCGCTGCCTATAGTCCCACAGTGCATCGGGGAACACGAGGCATTGGGCAGACGCATCGAGATGATAGCCATTGGTCTTGATCTCGGTCGGCATGCAAAAACAGGAGAGTAACACGAGGTTAATCTGCAGTTAGAAAACAATCTAACTGCCAGGAAGACAAACCCAATGAAGTTTCGGCGGTGAAGGCTGCCGGGAGATGACAAAGATGCCCAACAACAGCGGCGGCGTCCACCAACAACCGTGGAAGCAAAGACAGCAGCCGGCAAAGGCGAACGCGTTCGGCGGCCAGACGGTGCTGCGCAGCTCCCTCTTCTTCGCTGTGTGAGTTTCGGCAAGAACAGACGCTAGGTGACGTGAGTGGGGCCAGCGCGATCAGCAGCACCACAGCCAGAACCTATCGCCCAGCAGTAGATAGCTTGTTTGATCTTGATCGCTATCCTGTGCACGTGAACAACCAAAGCTCCAGCATGCATGCAAAATAAACAACACAGCTTAACTCATCTGTTAGTGTACAAATAAGTATTCTGTATATAGAAGGATGAATGATGCACGGTATGATTATCAGTTAATCCATGCACGCAGATTGGATCAGCACGCCGTGTGCATGTTTTATTCCTGGAAAACGACGATGTCCGCATGGCTTTCCGAGTGGGCGGAGCGTTTCGTCTTGCGTGGCGGCAGCTTGGCCTTTTGTCAATCGGACTCAGCAGCACGATTGATCCAAAACACCAATTAATCTGCTAATGTGATCCGTCAACTGGCCGGATCAATGATCGGCCAAAAAACTCGACATGGAAGCTGAGGATGTTTACATGCATGCAAAGATACAGACTACCATCGTGATTAGTACTAAAAGATAAAATTATCTAAAATTGATAGATTAGAACGGCAAACCAGTCGTCGTTGAGGATCGGAGCTATCAGATTCGTCGGGATTAATTTTCTTGCCCCGAAGGGAAAACGGATATGGTAACTCCTGAGATTTGTTCCATCACACTTATCGACGAGGAACTCGACACACCCCTACCTGACGTGCCAACTGTCGAAACATGAATTCGGCAATAATAAAAGGGGTAGCGCACGAGACCTAAAAGTGTATGGATGCAGAGACAAATGATTTAGACAGGTTCAGGCCCTCTCAATAAGAGGTAATACCCTACTCCTGTTTGGGGATTTGAATCCGCCGGGTGTAGTATAAATCTGATGATCATATGTGCTCATGCCCCCTAGAGGGCCTCCTGCCCACCTTATATAGGATGGGGGCAGGATTATAAAATAGAAACCTTAATCAAAACGGTATCGGTTTCCTAAATCTACTTTATAATCTTATCAAACCAGAACTTTAGGCCGGTCCATAATATACAGAGAAACGTAATACCCAAGTCATGATCCGTTACATGTTTCATAGATATAAGTTATCCCCTATAACCAGTCGGATAACCACGCCGTGTGGGTATGGGGTACCCATAATCTCCACAGCAAGCGAGGACTGACTGACTATGAAGTTGCTAAAGATTTCGTTAGTCGTCGGATCTAGCCGCTGCAAGCCCGTGCTCTTCCTGTGTTCGACTACACCAGAGTTGAGGACGTAACTCGAATTTCTTTGCGGGGTATTCGTCCTTGTGTCGTACTTTCTTTTTGTTTTTGATGTTGAAACCGTAGACGAGATCTAATCTTAATTCCACGTATATTTGTTTGTTTTAGACCTCTCTGGCGACATCGTGACGCAGCGGGTCAAGGAGGTCTTGATGAGCGCTGTTACCACGGCTGCCGAGCCACCGGTCCCGCTCTACGACAAGTCGGCAGCCGAGAAGGCCGCCGCCATCAATGTAAGCGAGAACCGGGGCGCCTTGTGTTTTTACTTTTTTAAAGGGGGTGAGTGTCTTCAACTCTTGTAGGTCTTGCCACTGACGGATGTCATTGGTCCCCTTGTCGATCACCAGGCGTCCGCC
Organism: Oryza meridionalis; assembly: GCA_000338895.3. NCBI lineage: Eukaryota > Viridiplantae > Streptophyta > Magnoliopsida > Poales > Poaceae > Oryza > Oryza meridionalis. The sequence continues at coordinate 6,667,696 of CM002532.2, read as the reverse complement.
TCGCTGAAGGAGAAGGTCGCTGACAAAGTCGCCAAGATCTCCTCCGTCCCCGCCATCGCCGGGGGCAGCGGGACCAAGCGGAAGCCATGGGCGAGATCGAGCGCTCCCGCCAGTTCTCAACAGAAGTCTGCTAGCTCCGAGGTAAGGCACGCCGTCTTCGCTCTTTAACTTCTTTTCTGAGGATATCAAAAGTGGGGTCATGATTTGCTATCTTCCGCAGGACACGGGCAGTCTGGCCCCTCCTCCAAAGAGGAGGTCGTTAAAACTGTCGGCCGGCAGGTAAGTGAAATTCTTGACCGATTTTGTTGTCGTGTTTCTGATCTTCGCTGATAGCGTCTGTTAACCTTGATAGGAGGGCGTCGGTGGTCTCCTCGCAGAGCGGGAGTGAGGTAGCGACGAGCAGATCCCACCGTCGCCGAGTCCGCGGGACCTGCCGCTGCTCCTGTGGCCGCGCCACCGCCTGCAGTGACCACATGGTCTGATGTGGTGGCGGAGTGCCACCGCCTCCTCGACAACAGCTCACGAGCGGTGGCAACCCAGATAGATCGGGTGGAGGCCCATGCGACAGCGGCGGACCGAAGGGTGGCGCAGCTCGAGGTCACCCACGAGGACCTTCATAAGATGAAGGAAATCGTGGCCCGCTGTTAACAGTGAAATTTGGTAAGCCCAGAGTAGTCATCGGCTTAGAGTCAGCATCGGCTGCGAAGTCCTGAGATTAGCCGATGAGAGTTGTCAAGTCGTCAGTTGTCAGATTCTTGCTATATTAGGTTAAGGAAATTGATCTACTAAAGGAAGCTTATCCAGAAGAGACCAAGTTCAAAGAGAATGCGGCATGGCAAGTGTATCTGTTAATTAGGAATAGTTTGTTAGTTTCCTTTTATCTTTAGGAAAGTGTGTTTAGTGTCCGATAAGGACTTTATCTTTTCGTTTTATCTTTAGTTTCTTTCTTGTCCGACAAAGACTAGTATCTCCCTGTGGGAATATATATGTACACCCGGGGTTATTGTAATCTATCTTCACGATCAATACAATTCGACGCATCGCCACCTTTTACCTTTTTCTACTTTATTTTATCGTCCGGCGGGACTTGGCACCTGACGCGAGGCTGCATCGGTGTTCGATCTCCAGCTAAGGCATAAGTCCAATGTTCCATCGGTCCAGGCAATTGTATCATCTATGTCGGCGTCGTTCAAGGCTGCATCAGTACATTCGACCTCTTGGATTGCTCTGGTTTGGATGATATATTTTGCCTACCTATTTATCATATGTCTCTGTTAATCTAGTCTTAGCATATCAATTTAGCTCTATTGGCTGCTTCTCGTTTTAGGGTTTATGCCGGTATCGGCTAAATCGCCTTGCTAGATTAGATTAGCTTGAACATCTACCACCCTGAAAACTCAGTCAACGGCTTGATTGTCTAGATATCGTGTTTCTTTTCATACTTTGTGCTGCATCAGTTGAGTTTGATCTACTAAGTCGTGCTTAGAACCATAATCTCTAGCCTACTTTTTGACTACCAATAAGGGTTTCATCGGGGTGTCAGCCGGTGAGTTATCTGGACGTTGCATTGGATCATAAGAATTGCATATACATATAAGTTGGATTTAGCCGATGACAACAAAAGTTTACTGTTTAATCTAATCTGTGGATTTTATGACATCGGACCTCCAGCCGATGTATGCTTTAACCTTCGTATCTATGCTTATTCTATCATATCATTGCTAGCCGATTGATTTATATTGGATTATGTTATTGCTATATTATATTATTATCAGCCGATTGCATTTGTATCATCATCTATATTGGACATATAGCCAATTGCTTAAACCCTATCGCTATCGGCTGGTATCGGCGTCGGCTATTATCGACATCGGCTGGAATTACTCCATCGGCTTGTCAGCCGATCGGCTGTTTTGTCTATTATTTGCATATCTTGTCAGTTGCAGGATCAAACTGACTGGCACGCCCGAATCTCAACAACCTTTGGACCTGCACCGGAGTTAAGCAGATCTCCCAGGCCGGTGTGTTCGATTTTTTCGTCAACACCCGCAACGAGATGCAACGGCAAGGCTTGGAGAAGAGGATGAATGATACACAGGACATCCTCTTTTTGCTCTGTGACTCTCTCCGCAAGACCCTCACCAGACTGCATCAACTTGCGTTATCGTGCGGGGTGAAATCTTCTATCCCGACACACCCCGACGAGACATCGTTGACATCGGTGTTGTCGGAGCTCGCGGACGAGATGGAGATCATCCCGTCACGGCACGCCGCCCATGTTGCGGAGGAGATCTCTAACGGGATCCACACGGGGGCGTGTCACGTCCTCGCGTGCGTGAAGCTTGCTTTTCTTGACGCCGACCTCAAGGACATCTTGGCGAAAGGGGCAGCTGATACCACGCGGGATAGCGTGATGGCCAGCGTATCGGATCTCGAGGAGAGTGTTCTCTCCCTCTTTGAGGAGTAAATTTTTCTTCGTCTTGTATTATGATATTTGTACAAACACTTTCGTTGCTCTATGGACACAGCAGCTCCCTTTTCTGCGTCATTCGTTGATTTGTCGCGTTCCTTTGTCTTCCGTAGCTATGTAGATTCCAAGGACGTCTAGCAAGGCGGACATCCCGATGTCGAGAGGGTCGACTTGCCTTCTTCGAGCGATATTGTCAAGGACGGGGATTTGACTGCGACTTTCTGCTTGCCCGAGGCCGGCGAAGTCGAAATCCCACGCGAGAACCCGGGTGCGATGTCTTAGAGAGATTCCTCTTTTGAACTGTGATTTTGTTTAAGAGGTAGCATCCCTTACATCTTCTACCCTCTGTAGACCTTGACGGTGTCATCGCCGAACGGGATAGGTGCATTGACTACTGGAGGACAAAGTTTGAAGTCGCCGAGCTCGAGCGATCACTCACGGTCGTGAAGAAAGACAAGGCCGTGGAGGCTCTTCGAGGTCACGAGGTTTGGTTGAACTCGTACCTCAAGAGCTGCTGTAATGCCATGGTAGACATCTGCCGTCAGTTGAAGGTTGACCGCGTGGAGCCTGAGGAGAGTACAATGGGCTATTTATCTTGGATGAGGGGGCCGTGTGCTCAGCTTGAGGGCATAGGACAGCGCATCGACATCAGCCTCAAGCAAGAGTGTCGTCGTGCCAGCGGCTACGCTGGAGGCCACGTCCTTGCCTGCATCCAAGATCGTCGTCCGCAGATGGATCTCGGGTTCCTGCATGGGGGTTTTCGCCGTTCTTGGTTGTCGACGCATGAGGTCAACCGCTTGGCGCGATCCCTTGCTCCTCTAGCCGAGGAGGTTTTTGCTTCCATGAACTGACAGTGGCCGTCGTGGTAGATTTTAGTCCCTATGAAAGAAACATCTGACAAAAATTTGTAATATATTATTATTATTAAGAGTTTGTAATCAGAAATAACCTATCTACTGAATGCATAAATAGGTCGTGTTGTGTGGGAGTACTACTCTTTTTACAGGCTGCCCCTGGCCCGTTGTCGATTGAGATATTCTCCCTAGCCCCTAGCCTTGTCCTCGGGGAAGTCTGTTCTCGGAGGGGAAGGCTCGATGACGCGTAACTTGCCTATCTGAAATTGCGATTTGCCTAGCCTCCAGCTGTGAAGTTGGAAAAACCAATTTCCGATTACACGGCTTAGCTAATACACCTTTTGAGCACTCTTACATGACCAGGTCTTACATGGTCGTTCGGCTCTTCGAATCCGACAAGACCTTATCTGCTCTGGGCATCCCCAGCCGAAATCCCCATAGGTTTCTCGGAGGTCTTGTCGAAACGGCATAAAGGGTCAGTAGGTTTGTTTTCAAGAGTAGGTGTTATCGTGGTAAGGGATCTCCGAGAAGAACAATGATATAAAAAGATTGAAATACCTTTGGATATTTGATTTGTACATGTGTGGAATACATTGATTTTATTCGTTGTATTTACGTAATCGATTAATGTTCCATGAGTTGGATAACTCGCCGCCATCGCCATCTGCAATTTTGAACGTGCCTGGTCGTTGTACTTGAACCACCGTGTATGGTCCTTCCCAGTTAGGCGAAAGTTTGTTACAGCCTGCCTGGTTTTGAACTCGTCGGAGGACGTAATCGCCAATGGTGAGTGTGCGAGTTCTGACGCGCTTCTCATGATATCGGCGAAGGGCCTGTTGGTACGCGGCTGCTCGGACGGCAACTCATTCGTGATGTTCCTCGAGAAGATTCACATCGTCGCTGCGCCTTTCGTCCTGTTCCTTGTCAGTATACTTCTATACGCATGTACTCTGATGTGGTAACTCCGTTGGGAGCATGGCTTCAGATCCGTATATGAGAAAGAAAGGTGTTTCCTTGTTGGATGTAGTCAGTGTGGTTCGTACGGCCCATAGGACTGATGGGAGTTCTTCGACCCACTTTTTGTCATAGGCCATGAGCCTATCGTGGACGCGAGTTTTGATTCCTTGCAGTACTATTCCGTTGGCCCGCTCGACTTGTCCATTGCTCTGAGGATGGGACACTGAGGCGAAGCAGATTTTGACCCCGAGTTCAATGCAGTAATCTTGGAAATCGCCGCTAGAGAACTGGGATCCGTTGTCCGTAAGGATGCGGTGAGGCAACCCATATGTGCAGGATATCCCCTTGATGAATTTTATGGTATTGTCGGTTTTAATTTCTCTTGTCGGCTCTGCTTCAATCCACTTGGTGAATTTGTCGATCGCTACGAACAGGAATTTGTAGCCCCCTTGTCCTCGTGGGAATGGCTCGAGTATGTCGAGCCCCCAGCATGAGAACGGCCATGTCAAAGGGATAGTCTAGAGCGCTTGTGCTTGCAACTTGGTGTGTTTGCTGAAGAACTGGCAAGCTTCACATCGTTGCACTATTTCACATGCGTCTTTGAGAGTAGTTGGCCAGAAAAAACCTTGTCTGAAAGCTTTTCTGACCAGAGTACGCGCGTCAACATGAGATCCGCAAATGCCTTCATGGATGTCGAGGAGAAGAGCTTTTCCATCGTCGGATGATACACACTTGAGGAGAATTCTGTTCGGGGCCTTTTTGTATAGATCGTTGCCGATCATACAATATATCTTGGCCCGACGGGACAGTTTCTGAGCCTCTGTGTCATCGTCCGGCAGCTTGTCTGACTCTAAGAATCTGATTAGCGGAGTACGGCAGTCGTCTGTCGTCACTATGTTTGCAACGACGTCCGTTACCTCTGCAGCCCCCTGCGCGTTGCTGGTATTGGCTGTGGTGCTTTCATCGTGCGTGTCCTTGATGGATGGCTTTGTTAGGACGTCCAAGAATGTTCCAGGCTCAAGCGGTTCACGCCTGGATGCGCGTCGTTCGAGGTCGTCTGGTTCGATGTTGTCTTTTCGGTAGACATGATGAACTTCGATTCCGTCAAACTTACGTTCTAGTTTTCTAACTTCAGTGAGATATTTGGTTAACTCAGGGTAGAGCACTTGTAATCTTTGTGTATTTGATTCGCAACCAACTCGGAGTCTCCCTTCACGATTAGTCGCTTGACACCAAGTGCTGCTGCTGCTCTTATCCCTGCGAGTAGTCCTTCGTACTCGGCCGTGTTGTTTGTTGCCTGGAAGTTTAGATGGATTGCATGTTTGAGCTGAACCCCTGTAGGGGAGGTCAAGATAAATCCAGCGCCTGCTCCTTGACTGTTCAGTGCTCTGTCAAATGCCATGGTCCAGGTCTCGTTGTCCGTTCGAGCGGCTGGTCTGTCCTCTGGGATAGTCCAATTGGCTACGAAGTTGGCGAGAACCTATGACTTGATGGCTGTTCTATGCATGAAGTGGACATCGAATTGACTTAGCTCGACTACCCATTTGGCAATTCGACCGACCACATCTTTATTCCTGACGACTTCGCCCAAAGGGAAGGAGGAGACGACGGTGACCTTGTGAGCCTGGAAGTAGTGGCATAGCTTTCTTGATGTCATAATTACAGTGTAGAGCAATTTTTGGATCTGTGGGTATCTAACCTTTGTGTCGTGGAGGGCCTCGCTTACATATTACACGGGATGTTGTACTTTTTCTCTCTCTACGACGATGGCCGTACTCACAGAATAAGGCGTGGCAGCGATATACATGAATAATTTTTCATTGATTTGAGGAGAAACGAGTACAGGGGGATTTGACAAGTAGCGCTTGAGCGCGATGAATGCATTCTCAGCTTTTTGGTTCCACTCGAATTTGTCCTGCTTCTTGAGCAGGGCGAAGAAGGGTTGTCCTCGTTCTCCCATCCTTGCGACAAATCGGCTTAGCGAAGCCATGCATCCTGTTAGCCGCTGGACCTCCTTAAGCCTTGTGGGCGACTTCATGTTCTCGATCGCCATGATCTTCTCGGGGTTTGCCTCAACTCCTTGTTCTGAAACCAAGAAACCGAGCAGCTTCCCTGATGGTACTCTGAACGTACACTTCTACGGGTTGAGCTTCATTTGGTATCTTCGGAGGTTGTCGAACGTTTCCCTGAGGTCGTCGATTAGTGAGTCGCTCTTCTTGGTCTTGACGACGATGTCGTCCACATATGCCTCGACATTTTGTCCAAGCTAAGTACCAAGTGCTCCCTTGATGCCGCGCTGATATGTGTTGCCTGCGCTTATCAATCCATAGGGCATCTTGGTATAGCAGAATACACCGAAAGGCGTGATGAACGTTGTCTTCTCCTCGTCCTCTTTTGCCATGCTGATTTGGTGGTAGCCGGAGTAAGCGTCAAGGAAGCTTAACAACTCACAACCAGCTGTTGAATGCACCAATTGGTTTATTCGAGGAAGAGGGAAGTGGTCATTGGGGAACGCCTTGTTGAGATCAGTGAAGTCGACGCACATCCTCCACTTCCCATTGGCTTTGCGTACTATTATTGGGTTTGCAAGCCACTTTGGATGGAGGACTTCTCTTATGAAGCCAGCTTTGAGAAGTTTATCGAGCTCTTCTCGTATGGCTTGTTTTCGATCGGGTGCGAATCTCCGAAGTTTCTGTTTAACTGGCTTCGCGTCAGGTCGCACAATTAGTTTGCGCTCAATCACCTCCCTAGGTACTCCCAGCATGTCTGACGGTTTCCAACGAACACATCTGCATTGTCTTGGAGGAAGGTGATGAGCGCGAGTTCCTATTTGTCGTCCAGCGATGCCCCGATCTTGACGGTTTTGTCGGGGTTGGCGCTGGACAACAGGATGATCTTAATGGCGTCGTCTGGTTTTGGCGTCTTCTTGGTTTTGCTCACTTTCTTGGGGTTCTCTGTTGTGGCGGGCGGGTTGGGAGTATGCTCGACCAAGTTGAGGCTCCGCTTGTCGCACTGTACCACCAACTTGGCGTTCCCCTGGATAGTGATCGTTCCTTTCGGTCTTGGCATCTTTAGCACTTGGTATGCGTAATGCGAGGCCGCCATGAACTTCGCGAGTGCAGTTCTCCCAATGATGGCATTGTACGCGGTGTCGAACTCTACGACATCAAAGGTGATCTGTTCTGTTCAGAAGTTTTCGGCGTGTCCGAAGGTAACAGGTAGCGTGATCTTTCCCAATGGCTTAGACGACGACTCCGGGGTGATCCCGTGGAAGGGCTGATCTGTGGGCGTCACCTCGCTTCGAGGTATTCCCATCGCGTCTAAAGTGCTGGGGAAGAGTAGGTTGATCGAACTCCCGCCGTCGATGAGAACTCTTCCCACCTTGATATTCCGAATAGTGGGTTCAACCACGATCGGATATCTGCCAGGTGTAGTCGCGATCTTGGGGTGGTCCACTTCCGAGAACTCGATCTTGTGCTGGGACCACTTCATCTTGGCGGTCGTCGTCTGTGAAGTGGAGCAGACTTCGTGTTCCGCTTTCTTCTACTCCCTCTTTAAGGTGTACGAGGTGGATCCGCCGAAGATGTGGGAGACATGTACATCGTACTCCGGGAAGGCGGAGTCAGAGTTGTCGGTGGTGGCCTCTTTTGCCGTCTCGACAACTCGTACTCGCTTTCCTCTTTCGATCGCTAGTTGTCTCGCGAGCTTCTTTTTGATGACGTAGCAATCCTCCATGGCGTGATTGCTTGTCTTGTTGATTGGGCACCATGGTTTGCGGGAATCGTCGCCTTGAGGGTTGGAGCGTCTGGATGGTTCTGCTTGCTCTGTGGCAAGGACCTGTCCTGAAGACTTGCGCTTCCCACTTTTGCGACTTCTATTTTTGCTTGACTCTGGTGCGTCTTTATCAGTCGACTTCTTCTCATCCCCCGCTTTGCTCTTTCCCTCCTTTCGTCTCAGAGCGTCGTCTGCGTGGTTTTGGCGTCTTCTTGGTTTTGCTCACTTTCTTGGGGTTCTCTGTTGTGGCGGGCGGGTTGGGAGTATGCTCGACCAAGTTGAGGCTCCGCTTGTCGCACTGTACCACCAACTTGGTGTTCCCCTGGATAGTGATCGTTCCTTCGGTCTTGGCATCTTCAGCACTTGGTATGCGTAATGCGAGGCCGCCATGAACTTCGCGAGTGCAGTTCTTCCAATGATGGCATTGTACGTGGTGTCGAACTCTACGACATCAAAGGTGATCTGCTCTTTTCAGAAGTTTTCGGCGTGTCCGAAGGTAACAGGTAGCGTGATCTTTCCCAATGGCTTAGACAACGACTCCGGGGTGATCCCGTGGAAGGGCTGATCTATGGGCGTCAGCTCGCTTCGAGGTATTCCCATCGCGTCTAAAGTGCTGGGGAAGAGTAGGTTGATCGAACTCCCGCCGTCGATGAGAACTCTTCCCACCTTGATATTCCGAATAGTGGGTTCAACCACGATCGGATATCTGCCAGGTGTAGTCGCGATCTTGGGGTGGTCCGCTTCCGAGAACTCGATCTTGTGCTGGGACCACTTCATCTTGGCGGTCGTCGTCTGTGAAGTGGAGCAGACTTCGTGTTCCGCTTTCTTCTACTCCCTCTTTAAGGTGTACGAGGTGGATCCGCCGAAGATGTGGGAGACATGTACATCGTACTCCGGGAAGGCGGAGTCAGAGTTGTCGGTGGTGGCCTCTTTTGCCGTCTCGACAACTTGTACTCGCTTTCCTCTTTCGATCGCTAGTTGTCTCGCGAGCTTCTTTTTGATGACGTAGCAATCCTCCATGGCGTGATTACTTGTCTTGTTGATTGGGCACCATGGTTTGCGGGAATCGTCGCCTTGAGGGTTGGAGCGTCTGGATGGTTCTGCTTGCTCTGTGGCAAGGACCTGTCCTGAAGACTTGCGCTTCCCACTTTTGCGACTTCTATTTTTGCTTGTCTCTGGTGCGTCTTTATCAGTCGACTTCTTCTCATCCCCCGCTTTGCTCTTTCCCTCCTTTCGTCTCAGAGCGTCGTCTGCGTGGGCGCACCTATCGATGATCTCGAATAGTTTTCGGGCGGATGTGATTCGGCGCGTTGCCAACTCCTGGGTGGTGTATCGATCTCGGACGCCAGACTTGAATGCTCGGATGACAGAAGCGTCGGTGATCTTGGGGATCGTATTTCTGCACTCATTGAAGCGCCGAATATTGTCCCGCAATGACTTACCTAGGTTCTGGGTTAGAGCATGTAGGTCGTCCTGAATCGCGTGGCGCTTGTATGTCCCTTGGAATTTGGTGACGAATTGCTGCCACAAGTCCTCCCACGAAGAGATTGAGTTCAGCGGGAGATGGACGAACCATGAACGAGCATAACCTTTCAACGCGGCCGGCAAACAATTTGCCAGGGCGTTGTCGTCTGCGCCAGCAGCATAGAGAACTGTGGAGTAGACTTGCAGAAATTCTACTGGGTCCGTACTTCCATCATACTTCTCAATCGATCTCGGTCGGAACTTCTCGGGCCATCGCACGCTGCGAAGTGCGGGTGTGAATGCCCTGCTATCGTTGCCTGGGACAGGATGTGGTCCATGGTCGCGGTGTCGTCGTGGAGGACGATCCAAAGAGGACGAGGAAGATGAGGATGAGGGGTCGCTCGGATCAGGTGCCCGGCTTCTCGAACGGTGATCGCGTCCGTGTTCTCGACTCGGATGAGGAGATTGGGAGTTTCGATCTCGTCGGTTGCCATCGTCCCTCTCCCATCTTCGGTGATGGTTTTCCTAATCTCGGTTGTAATCGTCGTCGCGTCGACTGTTGTGGGGTCGATGGTCTCGATCCTCATTCGGGGTGTTCCCTTGGCCGTCGTCCCGTTCTCGCCGCGAGGGAGAACGATGACGATGTTGTCGATGCGGAGAGCCGTCATCACGACTGGGAGGAGAACGATGGCGATGACGGTCGTTCTCGTTGCGGTCCCTCCTGTTCCGCCGCCATCCGTTCAAATGTTTGCGAAGATCACCATCCTCACGGCGCGGAGGTGCAGGACCACGCCTTCGAGGAGACCGATCGCTGGTGACATGTCTTGCGGCGAGGTCTTCTCCATCCTCGTTCTCGGGGTGGTCGTTCTCCGTCCCTGTTCGGTTCTGGACCACCTGCGGCTTCAGCAAACGCGGTGTTGAGGTTGGTCATGGTCTCCCGTAGTCGCTCCGCCCATCGGCTGGCGTCTGGGTTTGTTGCCGGATCAAAAGGATTTTCCCTCAATATCGCATCCAGGTTCCGCAATTGGTGAGCCGGCGTTCTCGCAGCTGCGGATGTGCTTGTCTCAGTATTGTCGACCATGTTCACATCTCTAGGTGACTGCGAAGAGGATTCGTAGCCTTCCAAGAGGTGTAACACGGATGGCTCATTCGCACCGACGAATCCCACAAACCGATCTGGAATCGGGGCCGCATCTGGTTCCTTGGCAACGCACGGGGTTTGAACTCGTGGTTGTTGGACGTGATGATGCGCTGGTTTGAGCTTTAAATCCTGCAGTTGGTGAGATCGTGAGCTTTAGATCTATGGATCGGACAGTAGGTGGTACTCATTGGTGAAGTGCGCTATATCCCCCGTTCCCAACAGGCGTAGAGTTCAGCTTGCACATGGAGTATCACCGGGCAGTCCTCGAGAGTATGCTTGGTTGTCTTATGCACATGACACCAAGTTATCGGTTTGAGGGTGGTTATCCTTGTCGGCTTCGATCTTTCACATGGAGGGTGAAATTCCACCGCTTGAGGGTTCCTCCCAGGTGTTGGGGCCGTCGATGTTCCGTTCTCCACCGGGGTGGGAGGAATTGTCGGCGGGGTGTCGTTTCTCTCAGTCGTTGCCGTACCTTTCTCGCTCCCAATGATGATTGGGCCAGTCGAGATTGGTGTGACGGTATAGACCGGAAAGAGAATAGATCCGACTTGAGTCCACACCAGCGGTGTCGAGGTAGAAGCTCCTTGATTGGTGCCAATGATGGGACTGTTGTCGGGAAGTCTTGAAGCCATACTAGCAGATCCTTGAGCACCAAGTCCCTCTACCTGGCGCGCTACTATCGACGAGTGATACTCGCGGACCGGATGAATAGAGTATTGGGTAGATAAAAAACAGGGGTCTACGTAGTACGACATCAAAACAGACAAACGACAAGGATTATACTGGTTCAGGCCCCTTAGCAGGTAATAGCCCTAATCCAGTTTATATGGAATTGATGATGATGAGGACAGATTACAAAGAGAGAAACCGAAACAAGCGATACCGACAAGATCGTAGTTGAGGGATTCGACGAGATCTCCCGGCGAGTTGTCTCCGTGGACTCCGGCTTCGTAAGCTTTGGTGGGTGTGTTGGCGATGAGATCGATGCCCTTTGCCTCTCCCTAGGGGTCCCTTTTATACCGTGGAATACCTTGACCCTCAAGTAAGACTTGGGGATATGTAAACCGACACGATACACTAGAGATTTTGCCCTTTCCAAGTAGGACTTCTGCAATATCTTAACTCATGGAAATATTTTCCATAATTTGAGGTGAATTCCCCACGGCGTATATGGGAACCAACCGTATACGTGAAGGTATATCTTATCAATATATTCCATAAGTCGTAGGATAGAGGGTATGCCTTATCCGTAACCCTGACAATCTCATTTAGTGTTGGTATTGATTCCTTAGACCTGAGATTATCATGGTTCCCAACATGTATAGTATCTTACTTAGTGACTGCTAAACGCTACTCCATAATTGGGTAGTTATAAAAGTAGGTTTCAGGTATGCTATAAAACATGTAGTGGGATATGAATATTCAAGATGGGATTTGCCCCTCCCATAGAGAGATATATCTAGGCCCCTCAATGTTATAGATTATGGAAGTGCATGGCCATGCCAAAGGTGATTGAGGAGTCAATCACAAGTTAGATAATCTATCACAAATTCGAGTGAATTATTGAGCTATTAGAGGATGGCACATATCTAGCCTTGAGCTTAATCGATATCGTGAGGCAAAGGGGTTCATACAAGCATACACTAGAGGTTCAACCGATATGATCTTTATGTATGTCCGGTGGGTCAATACATTCTGCTAGGGGTCGTTGTTGACACGTGGACCGAAAAAGAGTTTTCGGGTTACACCCGTGTGCACATGAATCTACAGGGTCGCATGCTTAATGGGCCGAAATAAAGAGATTGGATGGAGATCCAATATGAGTTAATTCGAATAGGGATCCGAATAGAAGTCCTATGGGCCTTGGAGGCCCGAATCATGGATCCTTTATATTCGTGAGGGGTGTGACCGGTGGTGTGATTACATCACGTGAGAAACCCTAGCCGCCACTCCCCTCCCCGAGCAAAACCCTAGCCACGCGCAAACGCTAGCACGTCTGCGTGTGGTGTTCCATCCCTGTACATGTGGATACCAGTAGAGGTGCAGCTGGTTTGCGGTGCTGATCGGTGTGAGAACACGGCAAGGAGAACGTACGAGGAGGAGAACGTCAGGCTGATGCGATCGACTACTTCCTCTACACCGACGCGCGCTACATCCCCGACGTTCCTTCGGCTACTTAGCACTTACTTCCGCTGCACATCGCGTCGAGCGGTAACGATTTATGATCTAATACTTGCATGGTTCCTGGTTTACGTGGTAGAAATTTTTGTTTTATACTATCGTAACTTACGCGTATCCCAACACATTTATTGTTATGTGAGAATTTTATACAACTATAACTTACCGTAGCGGACATGAGGGTTTTACACAGTTGAAAAGGAGAGCAAAGGCTAGCTAAGCTAGGAAGAACCCGCCCCAAACAAGCAAAAAGTCAAGGAAAAAAGAAAAGAACAAATAATATGACCAGACGTAGATCGCATAAATAATTTAGAAGGAAATTTTATTAGAAGCTTAGCTTCGCAACTTTGCAGACGTGCGAGAATACATCTTTCATACAGATGCAGAGAGAGGCAGAGAGCAATAAGGCCTTGTTTAGATCGCGGAAGGAAAATTTTTAGGTGTTACATCGAACATTTGACTGAATATCGGAAGGGGTTTCGGACATGAATAAAAAAACTAATTTTATAGCTTGTCTAGAAACCGCGAGACGGATTTATTAAGCCTAATTAATCCGTCATTAGCACATATGGGTTACTGTAGCACTTATGGCTAATCATGGACTAATTAGTCTCAAAAGATTCGTCCCGCGATTTCCATGCAAAATATGCAATTAATGTTTCATTTTATCTATATTTAATGCTCTATGCATGTGTCGAAGATTCGATGTGGCGTTTTTGGGAAAAAAAATTTGGGAACTAAGCCTAAGCAAAGTGCCTAGGCTGATGTGTGGAGGGCAAAATCGTAGAAAGAGTGACAGGCACCGCGACAACGCAGGCACCCCATATTTTAAGAATAATCGGACACCCGAAGTGTATTCCTCTTCTATTCACGCACGTCCATACAAATAAATTTTGTTCAATGTTGGCTTATGTTTTGATGAGTTCGAACAATATTTGTTTTTGACCAACATGATAAAAATTAAAAGTTTAAGCTGCTTCGAGAGGTATATACGTCCCTCCCTGCTATTTGGGAGGTAAAAAAATGAACTGTCTTTGTCTTTCCCTTGTTCATAACCAACATTGAGCTGTAGCCTTTTTCAGCTAATAAAAAATAAACTCCTTGTTGTTTAGAAAAAAATGTACATAATGCTTTTGTTAGTTCTGAATGTATGCACGTCAAGCACAATGGTATTTGTCATCCTATACTAGTACTGACCAACAGATCAAATTACAAAGATATGACATTCTTTCTCTAAAACACATAGTAGCACGTACTTAACAATCCGTGTGGCACATCCTAGTTTTGTGCATATCAAATATACTGCTCACGTAACTAAGAAAGTCTGATGTGCCCTCATTGTGCCAATCATGGTAGGTGTCCTTAACTATCCTAGTTAATTACTTAATTACAACAAGTTGTTCTGCGATAATTTGTAGCATATGTACAAGATGGAGAGAAAGATGGGGGGAGATACTAACCATGCATGAAACACATCACAGGACTGCTCAGCGTAATCATTATGACACGATTTTAAGAAGGGGCTCCAGCATTGGTTTGATACCTTCTTCTTCCCATTCAAGATTATCCCACCATTCAACACTATCGGAGTATATAACCTGCAACTTGGGTGGCAAGCTCTGCTGCCGAAAAGGAAGCCTCTTAAGATTTTCACAATTTGTGACCCTCATGCTCTTTAGGGATGGGAATGTCACATCTGAATCACATATGCTGACCAACCCATCGTTATTTGCAAATAGCATAGAAACGAGGCGCGGGAATGTATCAATCGATTGCATTGAGCTCTCTTGCTTTGATATGTTCCGAAAGGCATGTCTCATCTTGCCACAACCTTGCACCCATAGTTCTTCAAGAAAAGGTAAATGCAGCGCCCACGAGATATCTTCCAGCTGGTCGCAGTCAATGGTATACAGAACGGTGAGCCTATGGAAAAGCAATTCCGGATGTATTCCTTTCCACGTAATAACTTTCAGGTTTTCCAAAAATTGTAAGTCCAGCTGATTCAGAGCGTCAAAACTATAGTTTTGTTCCAAATGGCCACCACTCTTGTGTCTCTCTATTATTATTTCCTCCATGCTGCTGCGATAAATTTCCAACTTATGTAAGGTCATTTGAGCCAAGTGATTTGACAAAGGACCAGTCAGTAGATAGAACACTGACTCTCGTTCCTCTATATTTAGAACAAGTCTCCTAATAGGTAGGTTAGGATATTCCTTAAGTGCTTCATAACTAGAAACACTTTCAACAGTAATGCCAACTGCTTTTAACTTACTTAGTTTGGTTAACTCTTGGATTAGTACTACTGAAGGCATATGATCCGCGTGGTTTTCTCTGTTACCGTACCGATTCCAAGGTTTGGGTTTTGGCGTCAAGTCTATGACCTACAGTGCTTTGAGGCTAGATATGACATCCTCTGGAATTCTCCATACGTTAGTGCATGACAGATACAAGAATTTGAGCTTACTGAGTTCTCTAAAGCAGGTGGGGACTTCGCATATTCCTGAATTATATCCCAAATCGAGATACTCCAAATTGGCCAAGGCACATATCTCCCCTGGTATGTTAGTGAGGGAATTCGAGCATAAATCCAGATATATGAGTGCAGTGAAATTCTTAAGAGTTTCAACTATCCTTCCATCCAAACGATTGCCTTGAAGACATAATGTCCTGAGTTTTGTGGGAAAATAATTTGAATCCATGGGAGGCAATTCTTCAATGCGATTCCACATCAAGGAGACGCATTCAGCTTTGCTCCATGGGATGGTTCTTCTTGATAAATTTTTGCCAACTTGTGCATGGACAACCCAGTTGTCGTTCTTTTCACTGCAACCGCAACAGATCCATAGAGCCATGTCACGAACCACATCATGCATTGTGATTACACGAGAAGTATGCCAGCTCTCCAACAAACAGGCAGATTGAAGTTCACTTCTTACGTTACATGCTTCTCTGTAGGAACTTTGTATATCATCCTTGTCCACCAGACCTAAGCCCATCCAACATTGGTCGAGTTCATCTGTAGCTATGAACACATCCTCTGGCCACAATGCACAAGTCAAGAAACAACGTTTCAGGGTGTCATTCCGTAAACTATCATAACTGAACTTAAGTTGCCTGAAAACAGTTTCCATAGAGAGGGGACCGTCCTTATCACGACATGCCCCTTTCATGTAACCAATGGTATGCTTCCATAGCACCGGGTCCCTTTTGGCGTACATTGCCCTTCCGACAGTTACAAGAGCCAATGGCAAGCCCTTGAGTTCCTTCACTACTTGTTTTGCAAGTTCAATTAGAGAACTGGAAGGGAGAGTTTCTTCGCCGACCTTCTCCAGAAATAGTTTCCATGCTTCCTCATCTCGTAAACAAGCAACTTTTATCTGTTTCCTCACCTCCATTTGACCACATACATCCTGTGATCTTGTTGTGAGGACCACCTTCCTCTTGAGGTTGTTTTCAATTCCTAGTGTTGGTATGCCAACTTCCAGAAGATCAATCCTCTCCCAGAGGTCATCCAACAATAACAGAAAATTTTTTCCATCGAGAAATTCAGAAATGATGTGGGCTTGGAATTTTACATCGTCATCTTTCCGTAGGTTAAGTTTCTTGACAATCTCAACTTGGATCTTCTGCACAGAACACTCTTTAGAGGCAATAACATAGATGATAGAATGAAAGGAAGAGTCCCCAAGAAATGAATTGTTGATCTTGTTCAGGAGATGGGTCTTGCCAACTCCACCTACACCGCATATCCCAATTATCCCAACTGGATCGTTCTTGATATAGTCCAGAGCTTCACGAAGATTGTTATCATTGTCCATTACATGATCACAGGGAATAGGGATCTTTTGAACAGGTTTTGGCGATGGTTGATCTCCAACGACACTCATATCAGTTATATAATGCTCCTTCACTTCAAGGAGCTTCTGCGATGCACGCTTGCTGATTTTGTAGTTTGACCAGCAATTCATGGAGCATCCGCCGAAAGTCATTCCCCTGCTTTCATATTTCTGACGAATATCCGCTTCTTCAGATATGGTGGTATTGACGTCCTCCAACCATCTTCTTGCTTCACTTTTTATTCTCATGCCGCTTCTCTCATCGTTACTAATCTTGTTCTCAACATCATCACGTTTAGCAATCAATTTCTTTGTAGCCTTCTCGAGATTCTCCACATTTCTGGTAACTTTGAATGGATACAATGCATGCTTGAATATAGCATTATAGATCGGTGTTACAACAATGTTGACTAGACCACCCAAAATTTGTGCCATTTTTAATTATGCACACCTGCAGATATAACATTTTCCAAGGTAAGTCACTCTGGGCAACATATGTATACTCAGATTTCTAAACAATGAGTTTGCAGTGCATTGCAGTTCTGCTCCAGAAAAGCATCTTTCTACAAACTATAAAGAAAATAAGATTTCCCTTACATAAGTATCAATGAAGTAGCCTTAGCAGGTTGAAAAAACATGAAAAATAACTTCGTACAGAATTACAGTGTTATGGGTAAGACATGCCCAATAGTCTTGGGTTATGCTCGGCAGGACTCACTATGTACCAAGTCATATACGGAATCATGCCTCGCATACGGAAGGTGTTCCGGATAAGGAAGGAGAAGCATAGTTCTACATGGAAACTACAGGGACTACTTGGATCGCATCCATATTTATCTTTCTAGTTCTACTTGGATAAGAGAATATCTGTGGGTATAAATACAAGACCCCCTAGGAGGAGAGGGAGGACACGGACCAAGACAAGCCAAGACAGATCAACACGCTCAGTCAGAATAGACACAAATACACGCCGCCAGACAACGACATCGAAGATGAGCCTAGACGAACCCAATATGTTGCTGCGGGGGCTATCAAGTGAGATCTAGCACTATCTCTAATCTCGCCAAGTCCGTATTTGACGAGGAAGACTACCCTGTCGTCGACTAAGAGTGTTGGTTCATGCCGCCGTGTTGACGACAACTGGATAGGCTATCCCAAATATTATACTTGTGTGACTCTGATGGATAAGAGCAACACTGGCTTCAACCAACAGAACTAGGGTTATTACTTGTTAGTTAAGGGGCCCGGACCTGTATAAAAATCCTTGTCTCCATATCTTTTACCTCAATCTCACGCACAATCTGGCACCAATGATCCCCATACTATGCAAATACCGTAGTCGTGATCTACAACATCGACAGTGGCGCGCCAAGTAGGGGATTTTGGTGCTTCAAGGTTTCGTCGAGATGGGTTCAAGAGATGGATTCTCTGACAATAAATTACTCGACGACTTTGGCTGTAGGGGTATACGACCCGAACGAAGTGTGTTCTATGACGTATCAGGACCCTCGTCACCTAAAGCTTCATCAAGTCATAGCCACCGTGGATTTTTCAACGAGGGATACTTCAACGACTTTCACCCAGGGAGATCTGACCCAGCCAAAGTACGCCCCCCAACTAGCTCGGAATCGTCGTCGCCAACCATTTGATCTATCGAGATCATCCAAAGCTCCTAGGCACGCACCGTACCAGAAGATTTCAAATATATATGATGTCGAACGATTACGCATCAAGGTAATTGGTAGATTGATTTTTTAAATTAATCTACTAATTTCGTAGATACATATGGCATGTATCTACAAAGGTACGTAATATTTTATAAACAATTTACTATACCTATTTTTCAGTTCGATACGATATCGTCAGATCCATAACTTATTCTGTTTACCTAGAGCATGTTTCTTATACGATATCTATTGTGCGAGTGTTTCCTATACTAGACTAACTATGGTCTAATATTGGGGGCTCGCTATGTTCATGTTATAAGTCATGCTTGTTTACGTTTACATAGTACGCGATATTTAATCTGAATCTGCCAGTTATATCCTGATAATACTATAAGATTCATGCAGTTTTTTTGAGTACGTACTCGATATTCTCTGCCATATATGTCTTTTCTTCTAGAAAATATTTTTCAGAAACATTTGAGCACTAGAGTAGGTTGTGGTCGAGTACAACCCATTATCGAGAACATTCTCGACAAATCCCGAGTTGTCGGACCAAACCTACCAGCAAAGATTAACAATTTATCTCACGTATAGTGCAGGCCACAGCTACACTATTTGAGAATAGGTTGTTAACGGATAATTCCTCATGAACGTTGTCGACTTGATCACCTGACATGATTGCGAACGGACATCTGAGTATGCTATAAGTTGGGTATGTGAGTCATGTTGGCCACATGAGATGCACATATAATAGCCAACACTAGCACCCCTTCAGGTGGTCGAGAGATGCCTACTCATGGTTGTCAACTAGCCGATTGTAGGGATCTCTTGCCACCTATCAGTTGCCTTCAGGTGATCGACAGATGCCTACTCTTGATTGACGACCAGCCGATTGTAGCTATCTCTCGCCACCTTTCAGTTCCTTTTATGTGATCGAGGGATGCCTACTACTAGTTGTCGACCAGCGGTTGTAGCGATCTCTCGCCAGTTGCCTTCAGGTGATCAAGAGATGCCTACTTCTAGTTGTCGACCAGTCAATTGCAACAATCTCTTGCTATCTGTTAGTGATGAACCTACAAGCTTTTCCGGAGAAGGCGATGCCAAGACCAAAAAGATCCCCCTTGATCCATCTAATCCATCTAAAATTGCTGTAATAGGCACCGAGTTAGATTGTAAATAGGAAAGCGCGCTCATCACCCTTTTTTAAGCTAATAAAGATATTTTTGCCTAGAAACCATCTGATATGCCTAGTATTCCTAGAGAGGTGATTGAGAACTCTTTAAATGTCAAAGACGATGCTAAACCTATTAAGCAACGACTCCACCGATTCGCTCAGGATAGGAAGGATGCAATCAAGGAAGAATTAACCAAGCTGTTAGCGGCAAGCTTCATCAAAGAAGTCTTACATCCCGACTGGCTGGCAAACCCAGTCTTAATTCGGAAGAAAATAGAACAATAGTGCATGTGTGTTGACTATACAGATCTCAACAAATCATGTCCTACAGATTCTTTTGGGTTACCTCGCATTGACCAGGTAGTTGACTCAACAACCGGCTGCGAGTTACTCAGCTTTTTGGATTGCTACTCGGGATACCACCAGATCAGCTTGAAGGAATCCGACTGCTTGAAGACCTCATTCATCACACCGTTTGGAGCTTACTGCTACATTACCATGCCCTTTGGATTGAAGAATGCTGGAGCAACTTATCAACGCATGATCCAGAGATGTTTTTCAACTCAGATTGGTCGCAACGTTGAAGCATATGTTGATGATGTAGTCATCAAGACCAAGTAGAAGGATGACTTAATTGCTGATTTGGAGGAAACCTTTGCTAGCATCCGTGCTTTCAGGATGAAGTTGAACCCTGAAAAGTGCACCTTCGGAATACCGTCTGGGAAGCTGCTTGGCTTTATGGTGTCCCATAGGGGTATACAAGCCAACCCGGAGAAAATCAATGCCATCCTCAACATGAAACTGCCTAGTTCCTAGAAAGACGTTCAGAAGCTGACTGGATGCATGGCGGCGCTCAGTCGGTTTATTTCAAGACTCGGCGAGTGAGGGATGCCCTTCTTCAAACTACTCAAGAAGAATGACAATTTACAGTGGGGACCCGAAGCCCAGCAAGCCTTCAATGATTTCAAAAGATTTCTCTCAACTCCACCAATCCTAGCGTCACCACACCCGCAAGAGCCATTGTTGTTATATGTGTCAGCAACATTGCAAGTGGTAAGCACGGTTTTGGTTGTCGAGCGAGAAGAGGACAGCATGTTCAAAAAGTTCAATGACCAATTTACTTCGTTAGCGAGGTCTTGGCCGACTCCAAAATAAGATATCCCCAGGTACATAAATTATTATATGGTGTCTTAATTACCGTCAGGAAATTATCCCATTATTTTCAGAGTCACTCGATCACGGTGCTCACATAATCGAGAGGCAACTGGACGTATTGCGAAGTGGGCCTTGGAGTTGATGTCTTTGGATTTATCCTTCAAGCCACGAACTTCAATCAAATCTCAAGCCCTAGCAGATTTTGTTGCCGAGTGGACCGAGTGTCACGAAGACACACCTGTGGAGAAATTGGAGTATTGGACTATGCATTTTGACGGGTCAAAGAGACTATCGGGCACCGGAGCAGGGGTCGTTTTGATTTCTCCGACTGGAGAAAGGTTAAGCTACGTGTTGTGGATACACTTTTCTGCATTCCACAATGTGGCAGAGTATGAGACGTTACTCCATGTGCTGTAGATTGTTGTATCCCTAGGGATCCGGCATCTGGTGGTTCGTGGTGATTCCTAGTTAGTTGTCAATCAAGTCATGAAAGATTGGTCCTGTCTCGACGACAATATGGTTGCATATCAACAAGAAGTCCGCAAATTGGAAGATAAATTTGATGGTCTAGAGTTAACTCATGTGCTTAGGCACAACAATGAAGCAGCCGACAGATTAGCTAATTTTGGGTCAAAACGAGAAGCAGCTCCTTCTGATATTTTTGTCGAGCATCTCTATGAGCCGACAGTATCAAGAAAGGATAAAGTCGAAGATGGAGAGGCTAATGAAGTAGGAGTAATTGATGCCGACTGGAGAGAGCCAATCATCAAATTTCTAACTCATCAAGAGTTGCCTCAAGACAAGAATGAAGCCGAGCGGATTTCTCGACGCAGCAAGCTTTATGTCATGATTGAGGCCGATTTATACAAAAAGAGTCCATCTGGAATCCTTCAATGTTGTGTTTCTCTAGAAGAAGGCAGGCAATTGTTGCAAGATATTCATTCTGTCATTTGTGGAAATCACGCGGCAGCACGAACGATAGTCGGCAAAGCATATCGACAGGGTTTTTTCTGGCCTACAGCGGTGTCTGATGCCGAGAAGGTTGTGCGAACGTGTGAAGGTTTCCAATTTTTTGCTAGGCAAATTCATTTGCCGGCCCAAGAGTTGCAAACCATCCATCTTTCCTGGCCATTTGCGATTTGGGGGCTTGACATGGTTGGTCCTTTCAAAAGGGCTATCGGAGGATTTAATCACCTTTTTGTGGCTGTTGATAAGTTCTCCAAATGGATTGAAGCCAAACCAGTTGTAACTATTACAGCCAACAAAGCTCGAGACTTCTTTATCAACATTGTGCACCGGTTTGGGGTGCCGAATCGAATCATTACAGATAATGGTACCCAATTCACTAGTGGAGTTTTTAAAGATTTTTGTGAAGACTTTAGTATCAAGATATGTTATGCTTCTGTAGCGCATCCTATGAGCAATGGTCAAGTTGAATGCGCTAATGGTGTGGTACTTCAAGGCAACAAGGCATGGGTTTTTAACCGACTGCGTCCCTATGCTGGCAAATGGGTTGAGCAGCTGCCGTCAGTACTTTGGTCTTTGCGCACTACGCCCAGTCGGGCTACGGGCCAGTCGCCGTTTTTCCTAGTTTACGAAATAGAAGCAATGTTGCCAAGCGAAGTGGAGTTTGAGTCCATGAGATTTCGCAATTTTAAAGAGGAGCGCTACGAGGAAGACCGAGTGGATGATCTCAACCGACTGGAAGAAGCTCGTGAGGCAACATTAATTCAGTCGTTATCATAATCGCAATGTCAGATCACGCGCATTTCTAGTCGGAGATATGGTCTTGAGGAAGATTTAAACTACACGGGGTCGACATAAGTTATCTCCCTTATGGGAGGGACCTTTCATCATCTCTGAAGTTACTCGGCCGGGTTCATATTGACTCAAGCATGAAGACGATTCGGTCGTCGACAATTCTTGGAATATTGAGCATCTTTGTCGTTTCTATGCTTAGGCATTATTTTTGTACACTATTTCCCTCTTTGACTACCAACATCAAGTATTTCTTGAGTTAGCAGTCAGGGGCTATCATAATAATAATGGAGTGTGATTTTTATCAATTCAATTTGCTTACTTGATTTATCATTGCCCTATTTGGTTTTTGGCTTAGTCAATAAGGACTGAAAGTTTTTTTTGATAACTTTTGCGGGTTCTAGGCTCAATAAGATTTGACAAAAACTTTTAAGAAATCAAGAGCTAAGTATAAATTCTCAAGCACAGCATAAATAGATCAGTATTGTACAATTGAACCTCCATTGTCAAATTTACATGATCATTCATCAGAATCAATTTTTTCATCATCAGAATTAGCAGGACTAAGACTAGTACTCTGAAACCTATCTAATACATCTGCGGCAATTTTCTCAGCAACTTTCTGGGCATCATTGATCAGATCGAGCGCATCTTCTTCACTCATCCTAGTTGCGAAGTCGTCAATAGCATCGACGTCAATCTTGGGGTACAGAGACTTGGTCATAGCCAATGCCATGCTTGCTCCTATATTTCCAGCCTCTTTGATATTCTTGAAGTATACGTCCGGAGCAGTTCTTAGTTTGTTAAATATTTCTACTGCGTCCAAGGAGCTTGTACCACTGCTGCTCAGATACATGGCTTGAATGATTGGGGTTGCAGTATTGGCGAGTTCATCTCTAGCTTTTTCAGCCACTTCAACTTTATTGACCAAGAAGTCGAACTGTGCCATTGTTTTCCCCTTATGATCTGCGTACAATGTCAGTCAAGGAATTTAGCTGCAACAAAATTGGCTGAACTTCATCTATGATCAGTCAGAAGAGTTTACCTTCAAATTCTTTGATTGTCAAATCTCTCTCCTTGGATAAAGCAGCTTTAACATCTTTTAAGGCTTTGACTTGCCTTTCCAGCTCGGAGATTTTTGTAGCTTGAACTGCAATACACACAATACTTATATAGTCACTGGGATTAAGTTTGAACAGATGAGCTAAAACAATAGTTACCTTTCGAAGAGCCACTCAATTCAAAATTGGCATCCTGGAGCTCAGCAATCCGGTGAATGAGTATATGTTCCGTTCTTCTGGCCTCCTCTTTGGTTTCATGAAGTTTAGCTCTGGTTTCCTCCAAAGTACCAAGATGAGGAACCAGTTTTTCTAGGGTAGTGGTTTTTGCCTCGTTCCGAAGATGGATTCTCTGCACAATATTATGATTCATTTCAACAAGTTCAGAGATTGGTTAAATGAGACTAAGATAGAATACTTACATTTACAAGACGAGTGGCTTGGTTGAGAGTCTTTGTCAGTAAAGACACTTCATCATCCTCTTTCTGCTTGTTTATTACAATACCCTGTGGCTGCATCTCGTCGTCCCACCATTTAACTAAAACAAGTGGCCGAGAAGCTTCAGTCGACCGAATTCGAAGAATTTCCTCTTCGTCGTCGATCATTGGGCCTTTATTTATATGAGAAGCAATGAAACAGCAGGAAGTTTTTCTTAACATAAATCCACTGGGAAGAGTGACCTGTGATGATTTTTGGTGGTGACCATGCAGGTCCTTCTACTTTGTCGAAAGTGCTGGCTTCAGGTCCAGCATTTGCATTTTGGTTCAAGGAAGGACTGTTTGGCTGCCCTTCTGTCTTAGGGATGTATTTGTTTGGCTGCTTAGGGTCCTCCGTACCTTCACCCGGCTAGTTTCCAGTCAGGGGCTCCTGGTTTGTGCTTGTCTCGGCAAATGCCGACTGGTTTCTAGTCGGGGGCTCGTTGTTAGCCTCAGCTTCACCAGTAGCCGACTGACTGCCAGTCGGATGGTCTTCTTTGGAAGTTTTGGCCCCAGCAACAGCAGCAGAACTAGTCTTTTCTCCCTCAGCTGTTTCCAAGTTAGGAGCTGGATCGGTGCTCTTACCAGTCGGATCAATGTCCAATGGTTTCCTGAGGTTTAAGAAGACATTACCAACAGATCTTGGTAGACATAGTTATGAATATTGTGACAAGTTCATACCTGGAAGACTTTCGGATCTTTGGCATTGGATGACTGGTTGTTTTCTTCATCATAGATCATCTTTCTCTTCTGAGAGCCCGTTTGATCAGTCGGACCTGCACTGCTTTTCTGCGTACCAGGTTGGATCTTTGGGCCGGTAGCTTGGCCTTGAGGACGCCACGGAGAACGACGTTGGGCAGTTGGAGGATCATATTTTATTCAAGTATTTTCCTAAAGATAATAATTTGAAGTTCATTTTCAAGAACTGATAAGAACAGCAAGTATGATAAAGATTCAAGCATTTTGTTACTTACTGCTGGAGGAGGATTGAAGGTATTATATGCCACGGGTGGCAGTTGATGTGAGAAGCTAACCACGATACCAGATGAGAAGATTTTATACATCCTCTCCTTCATGATTTTGAATTCGAGGGAGTCGGGGTCTTCACGGTTGGGGTCATTCTTCCCGTCATACTCAAAGGTTGTGCGAGATCTTTCTTTAATTGGAGCCAGTCGGCACTTTATGAAGTGCCGGGTGATTTGTTCCCCTTGAAGACCTTGTTCCTTCAGCTTTAGCAATCGATCCAGCAGTTCAAGGGGTTGAGCAGCTTCATCGCCCATAGGAAGTGAATTCCAGGTTTCTTGATATTTTGGAGTGTGGCATGAGTACTCGGGTAGTGCCGGGTCTGGATTTTGGGTATGAAACTAGCTAGCGTGCCAGCCCTTGTTGGATGTTTTGAAGGGCAGAGTAAAGTACTTCTGACACAGGGTGCCACGAAGTTGAAAACCAAATCCCCCAACGATGCAAAGCTTATTTTTGTTAGGTTGAGGCTTCAAGAAGAAGATTAGGCGAAACAAGGCAAAGTGTGGCCGAATGCCCAGAGAAGCTTCACAAAGGTGGACAAAATTTTCAATGTGAACAATGGAGTTGGGGTTGAGATGATATATATGATACCCATAAAATTCAAGAATTCCTCTAAAAAATTTTGATGTCGGAAGAGAAAAACCGCCATAGAAGAAATGAGAGAAGACAACGACCTCATGAGTGTCGAGGGTTGGAAAAGCTTTGCCGAACGCCGGACGCCATCCGATGATTTTCTTGGTCGGTAGCATCCCGTGCGCCACCATCTCCTTGAGATTCTCCTCTGTGATGTCGGAGGGTGCCTATTGACTCTCGAAGCTTTCTCTCTGTTCCGCCATGGATGCAAAAGGGGTGAGGAGATTTAGAGCAAGGGCTGCGAAGATGAACGGGGAGATTGGGTGTGTTGGTTGCACGGAGGTATCTCGCGGAAGAAAACTGGTTCGGGGGAGGCGGATCGTGGTGCAGTTGCAAACCCTAGCTTTTGACGACGCAGTTCTATTACTATTACAAGAAATGGGGAACGAGCGGCAGTTGCGGCGAGGAAGACGAAGGGGTTTCCTTCAGTGCGATTTTATCGTTGGGTATCGGAAAATGCTAATGGGCCTGGGACTAAACAATGTTTTCAGCCCAAGTATACCTTCGGTGTGGCTGATTGTGGTCTCTTGGAACTTAGGTATATTTTTGCTCAGGCAAAATTGCCCACAATAAATGAAGCCCGATACCGTTAAAATCCTTTTTAGGCAATTAGATAATTCTTTGGAATTATTACAATGCATACACAAAGGTGCCCAACAGCAAAAACGTCATGTTATTTTTGTTGACCTTTTTTATAAGGTCACAAAGCTGTTAGGGTTTAATCAGGATGACTAGTTTTTAAAGCTGCTGTTCCTTTTGTGCATTTACATGCCTAATTTCTCTAATGCATGCTCAAGTTACAGCTTAGGCTGGTTAAACTTAATAGTCGATATTTATTCAGCGGTTGATAAATCCTTTAAGAGTTTTTACTCGGATTTTTTATCACAAATGCTGTTTTTAGCTCCAAAATAGATGATAGATCTTTAGAGTGTTTTTACCACTCGGATCTTAATTTCTATATCCTCTATGTTTCATAGTGAGCTTATTTAATTAAAGCAGTCGGTAAACTCTTCGGATAGAAGTCGCATATGCTTTCATATTTAATTACTTTTGGTAATATTATTTGTAAAACCACTTGGCTGGTTACTTATTTTCACCATGACTATATGTTTAGTTTTGTCCAACTAATCACATAGTCGAGGGCTACACCTATTTAGGTGCATCTAGTCGATGCACCTGATTTTTTATTTTTTAGCCGTTCACAGTATTTGATTCCGGCACTCGGGAGGCCAAGGCAGGAATAATCGAAGCACTCGGAAATTTTGTCTAAAGGCTCAAGAGAAGATTATTTCGTCGACTGTGGAGATTATAGATACCCTATACACACACGGCATGTCTATCCGACTCGGTATGGGGGTACCATATGCGGATAGAATATCTCTAGTAAAGGACTCGGTTGTTATATTAACTTGTGTGTCAAGGAAACACCCGATGGCGCTAGTCGGTTACGATTGTAATTTATCTTTATATGCCTATTCCGTTAGGAACATGGGATGTGTCTTGTAATACCGACTCCTCCCCTATATAAGGAGGGGTTCGGGTACCTCTTGAGATCATACGATCAATAATGCATTCGGCGGATCAATTCACGAACAGGAGTAGGGTATTACTTCTCATCGAGAAGGCCTAAACCTGTATAAACCTTGTGTCTTCTAACCCATCCACTTTTCCTGCTTGATAGCCACCCCTTTTAGTATTGCCGAAATATTGTTTTGACAACATGGCCCCGGCCAAGTCTCTAGGGGGCGGTTCCTCACTTCCCCCGTAGTTGGAGTAACGGTCTCCACAATATGAGTTACAGAAAAATGTAGAACAGAGTCCAGACAAAAAAAAACTAATGGTGCTTATAGTATATATTTATTCTCTCCATCCCAAAATATAAGGCTCAACCACTACTAACACAAAGAACAAGAAATAATTTAATCACCTCCTTGATTGGATCACATCCATACATGCAAACAATATGATTGGGGTTTAATGATAGAGAATTTAAAGTAAACCAAATTTAAAGAACTAAGAGGTGATAATTAATGTATGCATGCCTGCCTGTCTTATATCATGAGATATAAGAAAAAGGTGGTTAAACCTTATTTGGGATACAGGGAGTATAATTTACTTAAAAAACAAAATGAATGTAGTATTATCAACTTGGAACATATCATTTATAGTGACTACTATTTTCTGTTAAATAAATTATCATTTTAGTATAACCTAGCTCCAGTCCAGGAAGAATAGTCGAAATAACGATTGGTACATAAAAAAATTGTATAGGAGGTCGGTAAGACGGTAACCCATTATTCCTACAGGCGTTTAGCCAACCGCCTATGACATAAGACAAGTAGAAATCAACGATTTTGTACAGATAAATTCCAGTCACGTGAGAAAAATGTATTTCTAGTTTTTTAATGTTGTATGAAAAAAAACCAATAAAATAATTCACATTTCACAAAACAACGAGTCACGCAATTTTTCACGTGAAGCATGCACATGGGCGGTAAAGAGGATTACCTCTCATAACCTTACCTCATGTCATTTAGCATATTTGGGAGGATAAATGACATCAAATAAAAAATTATCACCAGTAAAGTTATAAAATTGTAGATCTCATCGAGCTTTACAAATTCAATACATATTACAGAACACGTCTCCATTTAAGGTCATTCAAAAAATTCATAAATTTGTTTCCAAATATAGATCTAAGAGCTTATAACGAATATTTGGACTCTATACAGTCTCAAAGAGATAGATCTCGTTGAGAGCTAGAACTTTGATTCACTAATACTGGACTTAAAATCAAATTTCTATCAATTTTCAAAGTTTTGGCATTTTCAAATAATGAGTAACAGTTTTGACAGGCAGACCCTGTAACTAACTGTCTACACTATTAGCTACTCCCTCCGTTTCACAATGTAAGTCACTCTAGCATTTCCAACATACATATTAATGTTAATGAATCTAGACATATATATCTATATAGATTCATTAATATCAATATAAATGTGAGAAATGGTAGAATGACTTAAATTATGGAACGGAGGAAGTACGTTTGATCCGGAGAGAAGTGCGAACAAAAATGAGAAAATCATTAGCACTTGATTAAGTAAGTTTTAATTATATGAAACTTGAAAAATAGATTTATTCAATATTTTAAAGCAACTTGTTTCCACGGGAGAACCTCTGAAAGACTAACGGAATAAATGATTAGTGCTGACGGCTAACCTAACAAACCGTGTCTAGAAATAGAAACAACTCTAAAAATGTTTTTTTTAAAAAAAAAGTTTTCAAACAGCCTCAGCGGGAGATATGCCCTATATTAAAAACTAAAGAGCTGGCCGAGATCAACTTTGTTATTGGTGATAATTCCATTTTAAAATATTTGTAATATGAAATAGGTATTAGTGACTTCTGATTTGCGACCTGTGACTTTTGATAAAATGCCTATTTCGTGTAAGAAATCACTGTGACTTCGTATTTGCGACCTGTGACAGTGTATAGTTGCCTGGTAAAATGTGTTTTTCTTTCGCCTACATTAACAAAAAGTTGAAAATTCATTTCCGTGGGTGGGTTCTTAATAGAACTGGAAATTGATTTCCACATACCGTAGTGGAATCCTCCAATACAAATTATTTAATTTCTACATGCTGGTTAGCTAAACTTGTGCAAATGAATTATTGACCGCCTATAATAATAGTTTTTCTAGGATTGTTTGTTTAACCAGACGTAAAAAACAATCATATGACCAGTATTATCTTTTCTGTGGACATATGCATATAGAAAATCTAGGAATTGTGTTGTATAACACACCTTGAGGCTTGAGGTAAATAAGAAAATCATATGTACAAATTTGATGAAACGATGCATACCTGTAACAGTCAAGGGGACCTGTAAACTGAACAGTTTACTAGCTTCAAATTGTTGGAGCGGGTAGAAGCGAGATGCAGAATCAATAGTAATACCCTCCTAATGGAAGATGAGATATGATTATTAGGGATAGTATGGAGAAAAACTATATTTCCTCCATGTAAAGCAAAAGATCAAGAAAAGCAGTACTTGTCCAAGCTGAAAATCAGTAATCCAAGAGTACAGAGGAAAAAATTTCTATGTAGCTAAACAGCTTGAGAAGCTAGTTTGATGTGCAAAGAGAAATAAACGCCAAGAAAAGGAGCGAGAGCCGAATGGAAATGTTGAGTTAGGAGATAGATATATCTATACATGAGGCTGAGCGTTAGCTAGACTCAGCTTAGGATTATTATAATATGGATTGTTATAGCTTATTATAATCTATAAGCCAGATTAATATAATCTAATAATCTCTTCTAGAGGAGATTTCTTCATATTATTGGGTGACTAAACACCCACTACCCCTAGATACCTTCAATAATAAAAAAACAATCAACTCACAGCTTATTTTATTTCAGCTTATTATAATCCAACTCGTCACACGTAATCCTTTGTACTAATTAGTGTGCCTCTTTTTCAACGTATCTTACAGACAGACCACAATGATTTTATTTAAATATTCCCAACTTCCCAAATACACGTCTTCGTGCTATTTTGAATGATGCATTTCAACAAAATGTTTTGCTAGTGGTCCATTTCTAGAATTCGTTTTGAATAAAAAGACTAAATCGCAAAAACTGCTCCAATCATATCCTTACTGCTGGGAGGATGAGGCCACTTAATTGCTGCTGGAATGTCGCATCATCGAGGTTGGCAATTAGGCCACATGCTGATTGCTGTTAATTACTTCGTTGAAGTCTAGCGGCGGCCTGACCAAACTTTGTTAACTTGTTAAGCGATGACTGATATTTTTTTTCTTATTTATTGGTGACCTTGCAATGTACTAACTATTATGAGTCAAAAGTAATTTTAGGAAAATAAAAACATGTGTCGAGCATCAATTTCCGAATACCACAACCTCTAGTTTTCCGAACATACTTCTTTCTACTCGGATTATGAAAATCAATAATTCCCATAGAATCTAGCCAGATATTGACAAAAAAAAATCTTAACTTATAATCTTATATATCTTATTAACTACTCTCTCCGTATTTTAATGTATGACGCGATTGACTTTATAATCAACGTTTGACCACTCGTCTTATTCAAAATTTTTATATAAATATAAAAATACTTATATCATGCTTAAAAAACATTTAAAGATAAATCAAGTTACAATAAAATAAATTATAATTACATAAATTTTTTAATAAGACGAAAGGTTAAACGTTTATAAAAAAAAGTTAACGGCGTCGTACATTAAAATATGTGGAGGGAGTACTACTTAAAAAACTGCAATTTTCTAATCATCACACGTCGATTTTTGTCTGTCCACGCGACGATTTTCGTCTGTAATCGATTTTCATCCGTCCACGTGATTTTCGTCCACGCGACGATTTTCGTCTGTAATTGATTTTCATCCGTCCACGCGATTTTTGTCCGTAGTCGGTGAGACCGCGTACGCGTTTCCGTCTTCTTAAGCTGCGGCCAACTCAGTGTCATAGCCGGATAAAAAAACAGAAAAATTCAAAAATCCAAAATCTCTCTAGGTAGACTTGCTCAAACACCCTAGAGTTTTAATTCAAATTCAAAAAATTGCATCGCAAATTGCATTTTGGCTCATTCATTTGCCCAAAACAATCATAGCATCTATCAGATTCAGATCGGAGCATATAGACGAAAAAAATCTGGTATCACAACCCTCTTCAACACCGATCCGGATTCTATCTTAAAAGAAAGAAAAGGAAGAGCGATGCGTCCACGAATCATGTGCAGCAAGCCCACCATTTACAGATCGATGCTCACCACCACTTCGATATTGAAAGAGTGGCGTGGGGAAGGAGGTCGTCTCCCTGCTGCCAATGGACCACAGCTAAGCTTGAGGACGACTTCAAGGCGCGATGGACGACGAGGCGAGGAGCCGACGCCGCCCCGTCCTCAGTCCTCCCTGCTCCTGGACGGCACGCGGGCGCCGAGCTCGCACCACGCCGTCGCACGAAGCCGCGCCCGCAGAGAACGGCCGCTCTCGCCGCCTCAGCTCCCCAAGCGCGCCGGCACACCCTCCCTCTACCCCGGGCGCTCTCCTGCCTGCTCCTCGCTGCACCGCCGCCGGCGCTCTCCTCCTCGGCTCCTCCTTCTCGGACTGTCGGAGGCAGATGAGAGAGAGAAGAAAAGATCGAGATAACGAAGGGAAAGAGAGAGAAAAAAGAAAAGAAAGAGAACGTGTGGGACTGGGACCTGCAGTGGGACCCACTCCAAAAACCCTCTCCGTGGGCCCCACCCATCGTACCGCCCAGCACGAAAAATATCTTCTAAAGTCCACGACTTGTCAACGCCTCCCTCTTCCTTCTTCCCGCCAAGCCCAGGAGATCGATCCCCTGAAGAAATAAGTCCACTTAGACTCCCTTAGCTAGTTACTTGAGAAATGATTAATTATTTGAGAACCCATCTGAGATAAAGTTTACGAATTGTTGGTGGGATAACTTTTATGAATTGGCAATCCAATTGCTTTCTCTTGCATGTCAGTATGATACTGCATGATGTATGCCAAAGGCCCAGTCTAATCCAGGTAGAGCAAACAATCAAATCGATCGACGAAGCTTAAACCGAGACTTGATTTATTCTAAACCCAGACTTAGCAAAATAAAAATAAAATAACCGTGACTCGAACACTATTACAAAGCAAGCAACTAATGCAACGGGTGATTAAGAATGCATAAACCACCTAAGTGCACCTAAATGGCTGAATCATAAAAGTGCTAAGTAGGTACTCCGCTCCTTCCGTTTCCTATTATGATTGGTATATAATTTTTTTCTAATTATACACACCTATGATACCAAATTAGTTTCATTAAATGGTCAAACAAAAAATGTTTGAGTACAAAAAATATCAAAACGAATTATTTTATCATTTTTAAATATATGAGATATCATTGTACTTTTTACCATTCATCTTATTTAATATATATATATATATATATATAATTATCATTTATTTTATTGTGACTTGATTTATCATCAAATATTTTTAAACATGAC
The DNA here is from genome assembly GCA_000338895.3 of Oryza meridionalis. Classification (NCBI taxonomy): domain Eukaryota; kingdom Viridiplantae; phylum Streptophyta; class Magnoliopsida; order Poales; family Poaceae; genus Oryza; species Oryza meridionalis. The sequence continues at coordinate 6,635,040 of CM002532.2, read as the reverse complement.
TTAATTTATTTTACTTTGCAAAAAACTCTGAATAAAATGAATGGTCAAATGTTACGTGAAAAGGTAACTAATAAGTTACTCCCTTCGTCCCCTAATATAAGGGATTTTGATATTTTCTTTACACTGTTTGACCATTCATCTTATTAAAAAAAATTAGAATTATTATTAATTTTATTTGTGACTTACTTTAGGACGTGACTCCCGGTCAGGCGCCCGATCGAGAGGGAGTCAAATCGGGCGCTGACGTTAGCGCCACTCATATGTGCAAAACCACTTCAAACTATTTTTTCTCTTAAATTACTTATCCAAATCATGATCCGATTGCACCATTAAATTCCTTGTAATTAAATATTCAAAATAAGATATATTCCGATGAAAAAAATTAGCTTATTATTGAATTATTTTTAAATGTTGCACGATGTTCCACCAAGTATATAGGAATTGTTTCACTAAGTAGATCGAAAATATTTCAATCGTTTAAATCGGGTGTTGTTTCACCTTATATAAAAACAATAAAACAATGTTTCAGCAAATAGCGAAAGAATATTTCAGTTCACTGCAATATTAAATCTATACATAGTGAAACATTCTGAGTACACTAGGTGAAACATTTTTTGTGGAACAAAAAATGAAACGAATTCCCTCAATAGAGAGTTTCCAAAATATGTGAGTGATTTGTTGCAAAAGAATGTCTCATTCACTGTAACATTAGATCTATACATAGTGAACCATTGTGAGTACACAAGGTGAAACATTTTTGGTGCAACAAAAAATGAAACGAATATTTCCAAAATATGTGGGTGATCTGTTGCAAAAGAATATTTTAATCCACTGCAATATTAGATCTATATATAGTGAAATATTGTAAGTAACTAGGTGAAATATTTTTTATGGAACAAGGGGAGGGACAAGTGGGTGGGCCCAGCAGGGGTGCGCGCGTGGGGGAGGGGAAGCAATTGATTTTCCCCCTCCCCCCGGTCGACCGATCCTAAGAATTTTCGCTTACTTTATTATCCAAAGTACTTTAAGCACAACTTTTCGTATTTTTATATTTGCACAAAATTTTTAAATAAGACGAGTGATCAAACGTTATAAGAAAACAGTGAATATCCCTTATATTAGGGGATAGAGGTGATATGTATTTTAAAAACGAAGATAGTATAATATAAAACAGAGGGAATAGTAAACAACACATAACAAATGACTAAATATCTTATCAATCATTAAATAGTATTAAGAAAAAGATTTTATATTTATTCCGATCAAACTTCTCCCTATACTAGCCTGGAAATTCTTAACATAAAAGGATATGGTTCAGTTCTCGAAGGCCCATTCGTTCTCCTTGCGGATTTCCTCCTCCTCCTCTGGTGTGAAGTCGTTGACGATCCCGAACGTGTCCCTGATCTCCTGTACAGTCTTGCCCTTGATCAAGTCAGCCGTGTGTTGGCACGCAAGATCAAGTAGAGACGGCACGTTCAAGTAGTTGGCGGCCAAGATCAGGCCGAACAGCATCGTGTTGTCGACATCGATGAAGCTGGCATCGAAGCTCTTCAGCTCCTGATCCTTCACGGCGACGTCCTCGGCGGCGGCGGCGTGTTTCTTGCAGTACTCGAGCACCTTGGCGAGGACGTTGGAGGCGACGTTGGGGAGAGGGACGCCGTTCTCCGTGCAGTCGTCCTCGATCATGTTGCTCACTAGCTTCGACATGCTCGCCTCCGCCTCCGTCACCTGGAAGTGCTGCCCGTCCGAGCTGATCAGAAGGATCTTGCTTCCCTCCTTTGCTGCTGCCATTGATGTTGGTTAGTTTCTCGTCGAATTCGCGGGGTGAATTGCTGTAGAACTTGAACACGGACGGACGGGACGAACTCGCTAGCTGATCGATTGGTTGCGGTGAGCTGAACTCCTGAAACGAGGAAGTTAATCGGTGCTTGGTGAGCAGTTTGGTGCTCTGTATTTATTGCGAGAACCAGGCCGAGCAACTCCGATTTGTGCTCCAAATCCAATCCGATTCTAATTAGTTTTCGATTGTTTCTGCATTATATCGCGACAACGCCAACACAGTTTAATTAGCTACTCAGTTTAATCGGACTCCGCTTCGAAACCGAAGTGCTTGTAGGAGTTATTTCTGGAGACATTAAAAATTTGTGCAAATATAAAAAATAAAAATTTATGCTTAAAATACTTTGGATAATAAAGTATGTCATAAATAAAATAAATAATAATTCTAAATTTTTTTAATAAGATGAATGGTCAAATAGTACAAATAAAAAGTCAAATATCTTATATTATGGGACAAAGAGAGTATTACACTACATAGACCTAATATGAGCATTAAACAAGCTAGACTCCGAGTAAGTGTGTGTCTCTCCTGCTAGATCACGAGCTACTACAAGATTAGAGATCACCAAGAATTACTAAGACATCAAGAAAAACAGATGGGAGTAATTAGAAATTCTTTGAGGTAAAAAACATTGAAATGTAATTATATCGTACTTAAACTGCAACTAGATAGGTACTGTAAGATCAATGTTTTGATTATTATTCTGTGATGAACAATTGGCATCTGTGATTATTGGTTTTGATATTTGGAGATTATCGTCGAAGTGGTTTTGGAGATAATCAATTTTCAGGTGATGATCGGATTCTGTTATTTTATGTGTCCGGTCCGACCGGGCGGAGGTTGCCGGTCAGACCGACGTTATGTGTGCGGTCAGACCGGCCGGCCCGCGGTCTGACCGGCCGACGCTGAGTCGGTTTCAGTTTCGGGTTGTTTCTTTGGATATCCGTGATTGTTTCATGGTTATGGCTTCTAGATGGATTCTATACGTATGTAATACTGTTGTTTGCTACTAATGAGTCAAGTTGGGGATAGCTTGGTCACGAAATATGGTTTCTTTGTTTGTTTCATGTGTAGGTGACTCGATGTCTCGGGAGAGAATTTGCGGTGATGGGCCGGGAGTCGGCTTGGTGGTAAGACGATGTCCATGGTGGTCAGATTTCATGCGGGATACTAAGGCTAGAGTTGATGCATGTGGTTGGTAAAGATTCCATATGGCATATGATGGAGGTATTTTGTGCGTATGGGATGCGGAGTCAAATTTAGAAGGAGTATAAATTTGTGCGTATGGGATGCGGAGTCAAATTTAGAAGGAGTATAAATTTGGTACGATTGGTTATGTAAAGTTTCTTTCTTGTTCTAGATGGTTTCCTAAGGTGTTTAGGACTCTTAGTATGAGTTTGGTTCGTGGCTTTAAACTGCCTACCTCATGTATAAATAGAGGGGGAGCGTGAGGCTTCCCGGTATCGCTTTTGTATCGCTTTTCAGAGCATGGAGTTGATAGTTTAGTTAGGGTTTCGAGTTTAGTCGAGATTTTTGTAAGGAGTGCTATTGTTGTACTTTGTAAATACAGTGAAAAGCAATAAAGTTGTCATCTACTTTGAGAGTTCTTCGATTTGTGTTTCACCGGGTTTCGGCGGTCCAACCGGCATCTCACCAATGGTTAGACCGGCAACAAGCGGCAGTCAAACCGGCGGCGCTAGGGTGGTCAGACCGGCGGCGCAAGCAGGCAGTGACAGGCAATTTCGACGGTTCGACCGATCGATCTACATCAGTCAGACTGACATTCATCAGGCGGTCAGACCGGCGCATCCACTTCGGTCAGACCGAGATCCATTGATTTTGAGGGTAACTTTTATTTCCGCTAAAAGTTTTCGGTTCTTGGGTATACTAACCATTCACCCCTCTCTGGTTGGCTTAGTTCTTGAAACTTACCATGTTACTTTATATATATGTATATAGTGTAAGTTTCAAAACTTATAATCTGAAATGTTAGCCTAAACACGTATGATCACTTAAATTGTAATTCTTATGAGGAATTTTGTGGTAAAATTAACCGGATGATGAGTGAAGCCAATAGCTCCGTAGTAGATGAATCCTTCCCGTAAGGTAGAGTTGTCGGTATAGTTGTGGACTGGTGGTCACTAAGTTTAATGTCAAAAGAGTCGCCGACGATCGAGGGTATGCCTTATCCGTAACCCTGACACTCATCAAGACATACAGCTTTTATTTTGATCATTTCTTCATCCGACAAAGTGATAGTAACATTATTCACAAATTTTACATATCTCTCTTATGGTTTATAAAACCATATAAGAGATATGCAAGTTTTATGAACAATATTACTCTCATTTTGTCAGATGACGAAAAGACCAAAATAAAAGTTATAAATCTTGATGAGTTATACAACTTTGTTGTTGATCACTTTTTCAGTTGAAATCATTTAGTATTTGAAAATGTTGTTTGAAGTTGTTATATTTTGAAATTCAAATTCAAACTGTTCAAACAAAGTCATATATAAAAATGACCAAAACAAAAGTTCCAGATCTTGATGAGTTATACAACTTTGTTATTGATGACTTTTCCATTTGAAATCATTTACTATCCGAAAAATTATTTAAATTTCTTATATTTTAAAATTCAAATTTTATGTAGTTCAATCAAACTCGGATGGAGAAATGACCAAAAGAAACATAGTACATCTCAATGAGTTCTACAACTTTATTTTTAACAACTTTTTTATACGAGTTGATTTAGTGCCATAAAAATCGATTTGAAGTTTAAAGAGCCGCGTGCAAAAAAAATTGATTTTTGCATGCGAACGCTTAAATGGTAAGCATATAAAAATGCTCCCTCATTTTTACATGCGGTCCTCTTAAGAGACCCTCACTTATTAATATTATCCCCCTCTCTCTCACTCACTTTCGCTCTCTCTCTCTCAATCACTTAACGAGAGCGGCGCGGGGCGGGGGCGGTGGCGGGCAGGAGCGTCAACGGGCTCGACCGCGGAGGGGGAGCTCGACCTGGAGCGGCGGGCAGTGGAGGAGGCGTCTAAGTACTCCCCCGCACAGATCTGGGGACGGCGACCCTCCCCCACACGGATCCGGGGACAGCTGCTCTCCCCCCACACGGATCTGGCTGCGGTGCTTCCCCGGAGGCGGCGGTGGGTGAGGGCCACGGTGGGGGTGGGCGTGGGCGACGGCGGCAGCCCTCCCCCACCTGGATCCGCCGAAGGTGGTGGTGACTAGAGGACGACGACAACGGTGAGCGGCGGATCTAGCGCGGAGGACAGCGGGGATCACGGTGGCAGTCTCGGGTGGTGGATCCAGCACGGAGGACGGCGGTGGTCTCGGGCGGCCATGGCGGCGGTGGATCCGGGTGGGGCGGTTGTACCGGCGGCCGTGGTGACGGCGACGGCGACGACGGGAGTGGTGGCGGCGGCTGCGCCGAGCTCGGGCGGTGGTGGCGCTAGGTTTTTTTTCTTTTTTTTATTTTTGGAATTTTTTTTCTCGCGATTTTTTCTATTTGCATGCGGTCGGCTTAAGCGCCCGTATTCGCATGTGGTTGTGCTGGCTGCATGCAAAGATCGTGATCTTCGTAGACGATTTGGCGCATGCGAAAATCGCTCTCACCGGCCGTATGCAAAAACCCTTTGTTGTAGTAGTGAAATTTCATGGATTGGTGATGAAAACCATTAATCAACAAAAGATTTTATATTCCAGAAACTGATGACTTGAGCGGCAACACTATGCTAAAAAACACTAAAAAACCCAACCTTCAACTAACCATGACCACTGAAAGCTTTACTCATTGATCACCACTTCATCTAGATAGCAAATTGTAAGATACTCTCTCTGTTTTCACAATCTAAGACTTTCTAGCATTACCCACATTCATATAGATACCAATGAATCTAGATATTATTATATATGTAGATTCATTAGTATCTATATGAATGTGGATAATGCTAGAAAGTCTTGCATTATGAAACGGAGGAAGTAAAAAAAAAATTCTCAGCTATCGCTGTTCAATTGACTATATAATACGCAGTAACATGGGCAAAAGTGACACAAATTTCCAGGCCACCTTACTTAATTGATTTATGTAGTTGTGTTAACTAGAAAGTTAGTTGTACATTAAGAGATTTTTTTCAGAAAAATATCTTAAGATGATTTTTCTTTGTTTTTTACATCATAAGACATTTTGGGTTTTGATGTTTCATGTATTTGGCAGTTTATATAGATGCTAGTAAATCTAGATGATAGACAGGGAGTCCAAAACGTTTTTATAAAATAAAATGGTGGGGCTACTAAAATACCGGTAAGGCGAAAGGGTGTATCGATATGCTTCTTGTAACCCCTATATGGGCCTGTTTGGTAGAGCTCCAACTCCTAAATTTACCTCCAGGAGCTGGGTCTGTAGTGGAGTTGTGGAGCTGCCTAAACCCAACTCCACCACTCTAGTTTATTTTACGAGGGAGTTTCACCCAGCTCCGCTTCCATTTTAGGTGAAGCTGAAACCGTTTGGCTAACCGTTTGGCTGAGCTTCAACTTCAGGAGAGATAGAGCTGAAACTGGAGCAAAGGTCGAGGCAGAAGGTCTAGACAACTCCGACGGCAAAGGTTGATTATGGATCCTGGAGGTTTATGGCGGTGGTGGACACTGGACAATATTGAACGAGTGGTTGCGAAGTTTGTGGAGCGATATTTTATACTCTTGGAGGAGTATGCAAGTTTGCAGTTCATCAGACTAAAAAACGATTCTTCATAATTAAGCAAATTAATAAAAACAGAGCTCAAACTGTTACAAGGTAAGCATCGCACAGCGCACACGAGCTAGCTATCCAGCTGCATGAATCACCTAAACCATGCATACGTTGTATTTATATGATTAATATAAGTAGATCAGCCCAATAATGCACAAAATGCCTAATTTGGCAACCTACATCTCATAGGCCCACGCGTTCTCGTTACGGACCTCGGCCTCCTCCTCCGGCGTGAAGTCGTTCTCGATCCCGAATACCTCCCTGACCTGCTCCGGCATCATGTCTTTGATCAAGTCCGCCGCGCGCTGGCATGTCAGCTCCAGCAGGCACGGCATGTTCAGGAAGTTGGCGGCATTGATCAGGCCGAACAACTTCTTCCTGTCGATGTTGACGAAATCGGCGTCGAACTTCCTGAGCTCCTCCTCCCCGCTAGCTTTCGCGGCGGCGGCGTGCTTGTCGCAGTACTCGACCACCATGGCGAGGATGTCGGCGGCGACGTTCGCGAGAGGGATGGCGCCGTTGGTGGCGCAGTCATCCTCGATCATGTTACCCAACGTCTTGGACAGGCTCGCCGCCGCCTCCGAGAGCTCGAATTTCGCGCCGTCCGAGCTGATCAGCAGGATCATCTTCTCGCCATCGGCGGCGCCGTCTGCTGCTGCTGCCGATGCTGCCATCTCGGTGGCGCGCTTGGTGAGCACCTGATCGATCTGACGAGTGCGCGCTTGCTAGTTTATCACGAATCTGTTTGCGTTTCTCTGCAACTGGATCGTTTGGAAATTGTAAGTTTTGGTGGTCTGTATTTATGGATGAAGCCAGAGATTAACAATGTCCGAGACGGAGTCTGTTTAAATCTGTTGAAACAAATCCGAGTCTAACTGGGTTTCTGATCTTTCGCGTTTCGTGCTTGGATCAGGGCGAGGTGGTCTGTTTTTATTTCGTGAAGAAATTATTACTCTGATGCGGTCATGCGCAGTCCGATCGAATTCAATCCAATATTTTCAAATCATTTTCGGTCATTTTTGAATTAATTCGTTTATGAGATTAAAATAGGAGCAATTGCAAATCTGGCCCTACTTCAAGAACTAACTGCCAATTTGATTTTCTTTGTAGCACCCTTGAATTTTGCATTTATTTAAAAAAAGTTGTCATTTAAAAATGTGAGTTAATTTGTTTCTTATTGATTTTTGTGCCGAAATGGATCTCAAATCCTCTCCTAGAAATCCCTTCAAATTTCTGTGAAACCCTAGGTCAAATTCAAATTCAAATTCCTTCAAATCCTCCTCAAAATTCAATTCCAAAATCCTTGAGAAATTGTGAAATAGCAATGTTCAGATTGGGCCTCTCTTTCTTTCTTTCCCGGCCCAACTCTCCTCAACCCTCTCCTCTCCTCCCCACCTCTTAGCAGGCCGGCCCGGCCCAGCCCGGCCCAGCACTGTTCGTCTCCTTCCTTGAGGCAGCCAGCCACGTGCACACAAGGCGTTCGACGAAATGTCTCTCCTGGACGCCGCACAATCCCGCAACGTGTCCGAGCCACATTGCACTGAGCCGCCTTCCCGTGTACCGCACCTCGCGCTAACACCCGTGCCGCGCCAACTCCACAACGAGCCTAGGCCGCGCCGCGCCAAGCCGCCCTCGCTCCGGTTTCCTTCCGGGAAACATGGAGAAGTCCCATCGCCGTCCATCCATCAAATCGCCATCCCGTTGCCCGTCGCGTCGAGGCCAACGGATAACGGCCGCCACCTCACCCTCCGTCACCTCTAGCACTAGGCCGAGTCACCCTCAAGTTTCCCTTATCCGTTCATCGATTGCTTCGCGAGGAAAGAGCTTAGCCGCAAAGCCGCGCCTCCCTCTCGCTCGCCACTGCTAGTGATATGCCCTAGAGGCAATCATAGAGATGATTGTATCACATACTATGTTTACATATTTATTCGACATTGTTTTTTGAAATAGATAACTCATTATTGGTTAATGAATATGTGATTCTTTCATGAGACTCTTTATGTTGTTTATTACTATTTCTAAAGTATCCCTAACCAAATATCATATGTGGAACAAATATATTTATATGATCAGCACACGTATTAATTGATGATCATGTCTCATGGATCATGGTATAGAGATACCAAATTAACAATGTGGACACATGTTGGTGAATATGTTAGTTGGATAGACCCAACATAAGACACTGCAAGAGCTATATGTGTTGTGTCATCAATGATCTCATTTAGTGTTGGTGTTGAATCCTTAAACCTGAGATTATCATGGTTTTCAACATTTGTAGTAGCTTACTTAGGGACTGCTAAATGCTACTCCGTAATTGGGTAGTTACAAAAGTAGTTTTCGGGTATGCTGTCAAACATGTAGTGGGATATGAATAATCAAGATGGGAGTTACCCCTCCTATGGAGAGATATCTCTGGGCCCCTCGATGTTGTAGATTATGGAAGTGCATGGCCATGCCAAAGGTGATTGAGGAGTCAATCACAAGTTATATAATCTATTAACAGGTTCGAGTGAATGATTGAGCTATTGGAGGATGGCACATATCTAGCCTTGAGCTTAATCGATATCGTGAGGCAAAGGAGTTCATACAAGTATACACTAGAGGTTCGATATCGTGAGGCAAAGGAGTTCATACAAATATACACTAGAGGTTCAGCCGATATGATCTTTATGTATGCCCAGTGGGTCAATACGTTCTGCTAGGGGCCGCTATTGACGCGTGGACCGAAAAGGAGTTTTCAGGTTAAGCCGAGTATACATGAACCTACAGGGTTGCACGCTTAATGGGCCGGAATAAGCGGATTGGATGGAGATCCAATGAGCTTAATTCGGATAGGGATCCGAATAGGAATAATACGGGCCTTGAAGGCCCGAGTGATGGATCCTATACATTCGTGAGGGGTGTGACCGGCGGAGGCATTGCATCACGTGAGAAACCCTAACCGTCACTTCCCTCCCCGAGCATAACCCTAGCCGCGCGCGGGTGCTAGCACATCTGCGCGTGTCGTTCCGTCTTTGTACGTGTGGATACCGGTAGAGGCGCCGCTGGTTTGCGGTGCTGATCGGCGTGGGAGTACGGCGAGGAGAACGCACGAGGAGAAGGTCGAGCCGGTGCGATCGACTACTTCCTCTACATCGACGCGCACTACTTCGCGAGAGTTCCTTCGACTTCTCAGCATCTTCTTCCGCTGCGCAGCGCGTCGAGTGGTAATGATCTATGATCTAATACTTGCATGGTGCCTGGTTTACGCGACAGAAAATTTTGATTTATGCTATCGTAGCCTACGCGTATCCCAATAGCCACCGCATCGCCGCCTATAAAAGGGAAACCCGAGCCCTTTCCTCGCCATCCCAACCGCCACCGCATCGCCGCCTATAAAAGGGAAACACGAGCCCTTTCCTCGCCATCCCAACCCATGTCTCTCTCTCCTCTCACTCTCTCTCGTTCTCCCCTCTGTGTCGCCGCCTTCAGACGCCACACCCCGCCTTCGAGCGCCGCCGCCACCACCGGAGCTGCGCCGAAGGTCGCCGCCGCCTCCCCGGCTACCGGTTGCCAAGCCGTGCCTCGCCAACGTGCCACATCGCTGCTTGGGATCGAGCAGAGCGTGAGGAGGAAGAAGAGGACCGAGCGGTTGTGGAATGCCTCTGGCTAAGTAAATTGTTATCACATGGGAGTTGGTGTGCCAATGGTTGTGGAATACCGAGGATGAGGAGACAAATTTTTACACATTTACTGCCTATCATGGGTGTCTTTTTGCCTCTATTGTGGCGTGCGATATCAGTAGGAGACATTCTCGGTATTTCCTGAGTGGATGATGGCTGTCCTTGCCTGATACTCGGCTATGAGCCTTAGCCCAACTAGGTGGCATGCATTTTTCATGGATTAGTTTTGGAAAGGCCTTATCACAAACTTCCGTTACTGATGGGCAAACATTGTCAGTTTCGTGTTGTATGGGTAAAGCGTGCAACCTTTGCAAAGATTAATGAACTATTCAAACAGCCGTGCCCATGGTCAAGGGCGAGTGTAAGGTGTTTCTCATAGCGTAGATTTGTTTGACAAAGGTTTAAGGAAAAGTGATTTTTGGGAAGGGTAACGTTTGCAGAGTCCACTTGTGTGGCAGACGGCTAACCTTTGTGGTTAGTAACGGGTCTACGTGACCTGTGGTATCATCCGACACTGAGGTGTTGTTATGGCCGAGATGGTGTTGATGTGCTGAGATAACTATGTGAACTATGTTGTTTGTAAAGTGAAAGAAACTAATAAAGGAAACAAATTAATTATTGTTTGTTAATCTTGTGACAAATTGTTGCAAAGCAACTTGCGGAATGGGTCGAGGCGTGAGCCTCCTCCCAACAACTAAAACTTGACTCATTACGAGTTTTATGAAATAAATCATTTTGTCAAAAAGGCACCTTTCGCAAATAAAACCCTAGCCTCCTTGTTTAAGCCAAACATATCATTCTTTTCCCTGGCTTGCTGAGTACATTAAGTACTCACCCTTGCCCCTTATAATAATCTATAAAGTTCAAAGATGAAGACGTCGACCCGACCGCCGAGGAGTATCTCTAGGAGCAAGCTGAATATGAAGACTTCTAGATGTTTCATGTCTAGCTCCAAACCTCGCATGTGGAATAAGTTAGTTGCATAGGTTCTTTGCCTAGTGCGTAGTTGCTTAGTCGCTTAGTCTCTCCCCGCTGTTCGCTTCTGCGCCATTGACTTTATGGTTTTCTGTAATGTTGTGTTGCTCATCTATGGACCTGTCCATGATGACCACGTTTGTAAGGACTAATACCCGGTGATGTAATAAAGCAGTTTACTTTGATTCCACATTTATTCTGTGTGTACCAGCTAGTGTATCCTGGGATTGGTAGTATCTGACAGGTAATGCATAACACCCCGGTGTAAGTTGGCTTGTATTTATAGCTAACGAATGTTGGGGTGTTACATTCATTTTTTATCAACACTAGCAAAATGCTCGTACTTCGCTACGGTGTATTAAAACTAAAAATATTTGTTTTTGACCGAAGTTATTTTTCACACTTCTTTGGTACTTTTGCTCACTGGAAAAATTCTCAAATTATAGAGAGAAATATAGTAGCTCATAATAAATTATTATTCAAGAATAATTTCAAAGAAAGGGAGATAAAAAAGCTAAAGCCAGTTTGATTTCTACCTTTGCACGGTATGAGTCAACATGGACTCTGAAGATATGGGCAGATCTATGGGGTGGCTCAGAAGCACGATCGACCAGCGAATCAACTAGCGACCTCAGACCAATCGACGGCCGATCGACGGCCGTAGCACGGTAGGTAGCAGCTGCGTCTGGCCATCCACTGCCCTTCGGCGACAACGGTGACCACGAGTCTGTGTTGTTATTATTTCAGTATTTCAAGATTTTTGTTATTTCTAATTGTATTTTTATATGAACTCTAAACTTATCTTTCAATGTTCTTTATTTTTTAATTCAGAATTTTAGTTATTTATAAATTATATTTCTATATGGATTCTAAACTCTTTTTTCAATAATTCTTTTAAAATTTTAAAAACCGGTACCTATAATATAAGCCGACCAAAAAAACGAGCCGAGTCTAGTCCCTCTCTCACTCTCTCGCTCTCCTCTCGTCCCTTCACTCTCTCTCTCGGCTTGATCTGTGCAAGTGGTGGCTCCCTCTGACCCGTCTCGCCTCCCTCGCTGGTGGCTGCTCCCTCCACCCCGTCTCACCTTCCTCATCCCCTCCTCCTCTCACTCTCGCCTCAATCCCGCGGTGGATATGGCGGTGGAGGAGGCGGGTTGGCGGTGGCAGCGGGCGCATCATCTAGGAACCTAAAAAGACTAAAATACCAGATGATCATGTGCTTTCCTTCGCCCATCACATATCCCGTCCACTCTCCCCGGCGCTTGTGCGCTCCCTCATCCGTCATCAAACCATCCATCTAGGGGTGGGCAGAAAAAAATCAAAGTGAAAAGAACGGGACCGAGATCGAAAGTACTGATACCAAGAAATTCTGTTTTAGGTATTGAAAGACCAAATTTTAATTAGTCAATTCAGTTAGTAGCTTTGGTTAATCGATTGGGAAAAAATATATCTTTTTGCTTGCTACAATAACATTATAATTTATTTGTTGACGCGAAGTCAAAATCGAACTAATCGAATTATTATTAGTAGCATGTAACAAATTGTCCAGCAAATTACAAGCACCCAGCAGCAGCAGGTGGCCCCACCAAATTGCACAAACCAGTCTACCGAAATAAAAAAGAGAAAACAGGAAATGGGAAAAAAAATCCTGTGGATCTCCTCACCTGCCCCACAATTCGCATCGCTAGGTCTGTCCGGGTCGCTGCTCCCCTCCACCACCACGTCGCTCGCTTCCTCCATCCCCAGCTGCACCGTTCGCCGCTGTTCTTCCACCGCCGCTGCCTCTATCCCTACCCCTGCCGCTCGCTGCTTCCATCCACCGTCGCTGCCTCTATCCCCACCTGAACTGCTCGCTGCTTCCATCCACCGCCCCATAGCTTCAGCAGCTGGTTAGGGATGGAAGGGCGCGAGGAACATAGCTTCAGCAGCTGGTTAGGGATGGAAGGGCGCGAGGAAGACAACGAGGAGAGGAGGCAGATGAGGTCGGCAACGCCGCCGCCGCTCAAAGTATCGAGATGATCCGGCGGCAACCTCCATCCCCTCTATCCTCCCTCCCGCGGCAGATCCGCCGGCGGTGGCAGCGTCGGCGTCAGCGGCAGTCGCGAGATGATCCGGCGGTGGTGACGGCTGCCGCGGGCGGATCTGGCGATGGTGACGGCGGCTGCGGACGGATCCGGCGGCGGTGGCTCCCTCCGGCCCCTCTCGCCTCCCTTCCGCGTCGGATCCAGCGGCAGTGATAGCGTCAGCGGCGTCCACGGGTGGATCTGTCGGAAGTGGCGAGGACCACGGGCAGATCCGGCAGCGGCGGCTCCCTCCGCCACCTCTCTTCTCCCTCCGGCGGCGCTGGTGGCGTCGCCGGCGGTGGCGATGCCCGAGGGCGGATTCGGCGGCACGCTTGATGTATGTATGTTGTTCTTGCATGATTATGTTGTGATTTTGTGATGATTGAGGTTGATTTTGGTTGATTTTTTTGGGGCAAAGAGTGGTTGAATTTTGTTTTTTTTTTTGATCCAATTGGGATTCGGGGGGCTGCGAGCCTGCGAAAGCGCACCATGACAGACGAAGGTGGCCTTCGTCCGTCTTTTGACGAATGGAAAAATACAAATGTTTTAATTAATTAAGATTACTCATTTGACCCATTCACCAAACCGAACATATGGTCTGACTTTGTTCTATTAAAGTCATATAACGGTGTTAACTGAATCCCAAAATACCACTTTTGCCCATATTTCTTTAAAGCTTTTAGTAAGTTCGGCCCAATTATTGAATGGTGGAAATATTAACAAATTGTGCATTTTGTGTAGATTTTATAGATTTGTGAAAAAATTGATTTAGATTTGTTATATTCTTCGTTGGAGTCCCTCGTCGATTCATGCCAAGCAGCAGCTAAGAAGCAATCCACGCCGACCATCCTCCCCACCGCCACGATCTGAACCTGCGTTGTCGCCGGCGGCCAACCTCACCTCTTATCCCCCTATCCCAACACTGTCGAGCGCCCGATGCCTTCGCCACCAGTGAATGCCTGGGCAGGCTGCCATCATGGATGGATGCTCTCCTCGCTGCCCTAGCTCCTCTTCGCGCTAATTGGTTGGCCATCCTCACCTGCTACCTGCACCTCCTCCATGCTCAACGCTTGTAGGTCTCCACCGAGCCGCCCATCGATTGCTCTATCCTCCAAGCCCCCAGGTCTATACCGCTCATTTGTGTCGAATATGTGTACGTAGTCAGTTACAGTTTAGGTCTTGGAGTTGTAATAGGTATTAGGGCTAGAGTAAGAATTGGACTCTATCCTAGGATCTCTCATAAATAGAGGGGCGTGCCTGTTGTAACCGCATGGCGACATAGCATAGCGAGAGGGAACGGCAGTCGGCGGCGACCGGCCGTGAGTCGTTGTAACTCTGATACGCTGTAATATGCTGGATCGGGGAGGAGCGCCCGTAATCAATGCCCCGGAGATGTAGGCTACGGCTGAACTCCGTTATCAAATATCGTGCCTCGGTGTCGTCATCGTGTTTATATCTCCTATGGCATTTCTTCCGCGTTTGGTTTCCGATGTGATTTCGGGGCTAGTTTTATAACAAGTTCATCGCCCAGGGCCCTGCCGACCTAGCACCACCAGGCTGTCACTGTCTACGTCATCACCCGATTGGCCGCTGGACTCCGTCCTCGCCACTACTAAGGAGCATTGAGGCACGTCCTTACCATGCTCAACTACCTCCCTCACTGGCTTGTGTCTTCTAGATCACTGTCATTGGAGCCGCACAACACCCACTCTACAGCCGCCAGCCAGCCTCGTCACTTCACCATCTTTCCCTGCCAGTCGATGTCACTGGACGTCGCGGATTTGCCATTGGCTCCCTCCGCCCCGAAGGGTGGGGTGCTAGATTGATCTCTGGCCACCGAGTTAGAGAATTGCGCCAATAGGCTTGGCCCACCCCATGCCCACATGCGCCTAACGATGAGGACCGATTCCCTCGGTCTCGAGCGCACGTTGATCTCTCTCATGTGATGGACGGACGCGCTATCTACATAACGGGCACACTCCCAATCCCCTCTCAACACACACACATATAAAGGGAACGCTACCCGTTCGTTGACGATGATCGACTTATGGCTTAGCCAAAACCAAAACTCTCAGACTATCAATCTTAAGGTGCGTTCAAGGGGAACGAAGGGCGAATTCCCATCGCCGTCATCACACGGTGATCTTCATCACCGTCGCCTTACAACCACTACACCGATGCATCTAAGGCGACCATATGGCTTCTTTATCCGGTCAGTACACCACCAAATTCCGCATAAGAGAAATTAGGTTATCATGCATAGCCTAAGTTCATGATTTTAAGATTTAATTCTAACATCGTGGTATCAGAACCTTCTTAGGCATTTGCATGTTTCCATCACTCCGGTGGTGAAGACGCATAGCCGCATCAAGTCTTCCTAAGCGTCGGCTTGTTAAAAGTTTTAGGGTTTATGTTCTCTGTTAGATTCTATTAGGTTGCAATAAAGTTCAGTTTTATGTTTATGTTCTGGTGATCGATATTAGTGCTAAGTTTTATGTATTAGATTACTATATTCCTACTTAGTTTTATGGCTTGGGCAACAATTAGAAGGAGGGGACTCAGATCAGGGCTAAGTTAAGAAAATCCCCTAAATTTTTCCCCAAATTCCTAAAGCTCGAAACCCTAATTTCAGAAATTTCCCACATCAAGAACCCTAATCATGAAAATTTTTGAAATTAAGAACCCAAATCATGATGAATTCCCAATCAAGTCGATTCCGAACCAGCGAATACCCAAATCAATAAGACACCCTAATGGATTAGGCTTGGACTCACCGGGATCGAACTCAGATCATCGGAATATGGCTGTGTATGGCATAAGGCCTCACTGTGCGCGTGCGTCTCCGAGCTCCCCACCGTCGTTGTGCGAATGATGCACGGCTTCACGCGTCGCCGTGCATTCCCTTAGCCGCTGCCTCGGACCGCCTCAGGCTCGCATCAGTCCGCCGCCGCGTGAGGTCAAGGCTCACCACAGTATGGTCTTGCACCTCGCCGAGGAGGAGAACCGAGGCAGAGGAAGAGATGGCGTGCGGCATCAGCTCGCCACACATCATGACCACCATTGCCGCCATCTTCGCACACCGCCGCCAGCATCAAGCTCGCCACGCACGGG
This sequence comes from Oryza meridionalis, assembly GCA_000338895.3. Classification (NCBI taxonomy): domain Eukaryota; kingdom Viridiplantae; phylum Streptophyta; class Magnoliopsida; order Poales; family Poaceae; genus Oryza; species Oryza meridionalis. The sequence continues at coordinate 6,618,625 of CM002532.2, read as the reverse complement.
GGCCTCCGCGTCGCTGCTCCGCCGGCGACCCACCGCCGCCGCTCGTCTCTTCCCGCCGGAGCTGTGCGCGGCATTAGTTCACCGCGCAGCCGCGCACGGGGACCTCAGCGTCGTCGCTCCACCGGTGAGCTGCCGCCGCCGCTCGCCTCGTCCCGCCGGTGCCGCTGCCCGCTCCTAAGCTTGTTCTGGGCGAGAGAGAGGGAAATGGCTAGGGTTAGGGTTAGGGAATGTTTTTGTTTCAGGCACAATTAATCTGAGCCGTCCGATTTTGATTGGACGGCCTACATCGCTCCCGCGCTGCCCCCATTTGCCTTCGGGCCATCTCGGCCGTCGATCAATATGCAACGGCCAACGCTCATGGGCCTGCGGGCGTTGACGGGCCGACGCAGCCCTCATGGGCCGTGCGCACCTAGTGGGCCACGCGCACGTGCCGAGCAAGCTAATGGGCCACGGCCGGTTATCGGGCTAAATGATATTTTCTTTTAGAATTTGCCCGAATTAATGTTTCCTATTTATGTTGATACATTTTGTAAGTTAAACCCATTATTTGATCCCATAAATTTGCATTATAAATTTCTTTATGCAACTAAGATCATGTCTAGCTAAATGGAACCAATAAGAAATTTGGCTAGAATGTATAAATTATTGCCTTTATCGTTTCGGCCCAACGGAAGTTACGATTTAGTATTTTTTTTTCATTATTCGGATGCTAATCTCAATTTTGCTTCATTTTGGCCCAATGGTATTATGAAGTAGAATATTATCTTTATACTAATTTTGGTGATATTTTGACATAGCCTCATTTCTTGTTATATGGTGAGATAAATTTAAAATCTTATGAAATTATGTGCATTAATTGTCACTTTATGTCCATCTTGCCTTATGGCATTATGGGTTAGAATTTTATTCATGTGCATAATTAATGTATCTTTCCTTTATTATGTCGTTTCGCTCTATTTTAGCCCAACGGCATCATAGAGTGGAACATTATGTTTATGAACATTAATGTCTTGGAATTTTACTACATTTTGTCTAATTGATGCTATGGAGTAAAAGCCTTTATTTAATTATGTGTACAATTAATGCACTTTACTTTAATGATAATCATATGGTTTTACTTTATCTTATAGAGTGAAACATTATGTTGATGTGCATGATTAATCAGACCAACGTAGGGTTAATTATACACATTCTTTACTACTCGCTAATGTCATTTGTCAATTAAATTTCAGCTGCGAATAATGTTGTTGCTCACTTTGAGCAACTTGACGGCACAAATTTCCAGCAATAGAAGGAAAGGGTGCAACTGACTCTTGGGCTTCTCGATTATGATGTTGCTATGCGAGAAGATGCTCCTATTGCTCCCCCTCATGATGTGGCCCCTAATGTTAAGAGGGAGGGCCTCGTTATTTTCTCCAACAAAAGTTGGATGAAGATTAAGATTTTTGTGACACGCTTTTCAAACTGTTAAACGGTGTGTTTCGTGTGAAAACTTTATAGATAAAAATTGCTCTAAAATATCATATTAATCTATTTTTCAAGTTTGTAATAATTAAAACTCAATCAATCATACGTTAATACCACCTCGTTTTGCATAAAAAACTTAATCTTCATCTTCATCTTTTTCTTCAGGAGATGCAAACACCATGGACATGATTATTTCTAAGGATTTTCTTGTCTATTTCATTATGAATTCGTTGCCATCAGATTTTGAATCACTAAAGCTAAGCTATCTTACTCAGAAGGATAAATGGTCAATTAGAGAATTAATAAGTCATGCCGTTAATAAGGAAGAGCAACTAAATGCCGAAAGGCGTAATAAGCAAGCTTTCCCTACTAAAGCTCTAAAGACCAATGAGAATCTCATTAATGAGCCCAATGAGTCAAGCGCCTTGTCTGCAACCTTTGCCATAAGTCTGGGCATGAGCAAGAGGACTGCGAGGGCTTCAAACAATGTTCAAACAATGGCTTCCTTATAAGGGTAATCTTACTAATTGCAATATTATTGCCCATACTTATGATACATTTATGTACCTAATGCCCTTTAATTCTTGGTGAATGGCATAGGTGCATAGCACTTATTCAATATAGTAAAAGGGGAGCAAAGCCCTTAATGGGAATAAATTTTGATGAGAAGACAGCCGGAGATCTTCCCTTAGTCTAGGAGGACCTTTGTTGTTTCTTTTTGTTATGTTTGTTCAATTATGCTTTCGGACATATTTCCATTTATGAGTATGGCTACAATATGGAGTTTGATAATAAGGGTTATTTATTGGATTCAATAATAAAGTTGTGAGTCTTGCCTTCAAGTGAGACAAATTATAATCACCCCATTATGATACTGTGTTGGATATTTGTGATGTTGTATGTTGTATGAGATCTCATCGAAATTGTGACACTGTTACTTAAGTCATATTTCGAAGGGGAAGATTATGTCTCATTACATTAGAAATGATTATGTCTCATTACATTAGAAATGCCTTTACTAACTCTGAAGTCTCTAAAAGATAGTAGAGGTACATTAAAATATAAAGTTTTCTTTCACCAAATAACAGATTCCACTAAAGTTTTATCTTCTTCGCTAAGTAACTATTCTAAAAGCACTAGAAAAATCAAAGCTGAATTAGAAAGTCGGCATTGCGTTAAATAATGTGGTTAGAAAAGGGGAACATATTATGGAAAATACACTAATTATGCTTCTTTCTTACGCTCACTATGGACCTCTATAGGCAATTTTGGGGTACAATACTAAATTCCTACAAATTTTATTGGATTTGGTATAGTTGCCCATAATTTAGTCCTGTCTTTAGAATAATGAAATCTGTGGGAGCTTAAGAATGATGCTCTAATTTGTGGGAGCTTAAGGTTAAGAGCTTCATCACGAGAAATTATCTACCTTGTAATGCATTTAAGTGGTCTATGACATGAAGTGTTTATCTACGAGCATTAGCTATGACCTGAATTAGTTGGAAATTCCTGGAAAGTTAAATAATGTGTAGATACGTCTACAAATAAGTATGACTCTAAAAGGGATATTCAAATATTTGGGATTAAGCTTGTAGAAAATGGTCTTTCACAAGGAGGAGGAAACTAAGTAAAATTTTCTTGGCCTTAAGAATGACTAATTGAGTTTTATGACATTAATTGTTTCAATAGTGGATATTTAAATTGCAATTATTATGTTAACTTGCATAAGTTAATTTGTGTACACAGCATGACCAAGAAATTGGTTGTGGAAGGCAAGTCACATAAACATTGCAGTCTTATGAAATTCATCTATGGATATCAATTAGGCGTCAATTATAATGGTACCTTAAAATCCCATAAGGTCATCAATAAATTCATGTTTAAGTTCAATGAGGTGGATAATTGCCTAAGGGTGGAAATTAACCTTACTAGTACTCTATATGCCTAATGTCCCATTAACAAGCACATAAGTAAGAGGTGCGTCAGTTAAGGGATCTATGTCTAAGTTTAAGTACAATGGAGTACTAGAGTTATTTATTTTCATACAGTAATGGAAATTTTGGGATATAATGTGAAGCTGTTCTGTCACACCTGCTCTAATTAAGGGGAATTAGTTAATCAAATAAAGTTAAATTAATTCCCTATGCTTCAGCTGTCAGAAGCAAAATAAGCGTAAGTCTTGATGCATACACGCTTTACATTATGTATTGGGAACTTTGGCAGATTTAAGTTCAGAATAAGAGTATCTACTAATATATTAGGATGTCTTGCTTCATTTGTAAGTCATTCGAAGATGATATGTTCACACTAAAAAATTCTGATGACTTTTTTCAGGTATTAATTTTAAGGATATGTGGATAATATCCACATTAAGTTATGTTATCATTGTTACGTAAGGAGCAAAATCCATGGTTAATGGCTCCAAATATTATCATACTGCATAGTCAATAATGCAGACTAATTTTGTGACATGTTAATGAGCAGGAGTATGACTTAGGAGTATTTTCCCGGAACTTAGAGTGGCAGACAATTTTCTAAACCACTCAATGTACTGCGATAATGAGATTGTGCAAAATTATGATTCACGGTTTACTATTCGAGTAACAACGTCTGTGTTTCTGCTAAATACAGTGACATCATGTTGTGAAAGATAGGTCCCAGGATCAAACTACTAAATGAGCATATTAGTATTAAGTTTATGCTTGTGGATCCACACTACAAAGGCTTATGACTTAACTTTAACTATTATTCTATTATTATGTTGCTGGTCAGCGCATATGAAAAGTAATGCCTTTGACAAAATCCTGGATATAGGGGCATAAGAATCAATCAACACCCAATAAGAGCCTATCAAGGTATTATGGTGACTATAGGTACTGTTGTCATAGTAGTGTTATGTTGATTTCTATGACGCATTGCTTTGGTTTACTATTTTACTAAGGCTGGACTCGTTAGCCTCAAAGATCAAGTAGGAGAATGTTAGATTGATCTCTGGCCACCGAGTCAGAGAATTGCACCAATAGGCTTGGCCCACCCCATCCCCACGCACGCCTAACTGTGAGGACCGATTCCCTCTGTCTCGAGCGCACATTGCTCTCTCTCGTGCGATGATTGAACACACTATCTACGTAACGGACTCGCCCCCGATCCCCTCAATACACACATATAAAGGGAACGCTACCCGTTCGTTGACGATGATCGACTTACGGCTTAGCCAAAACCAAAACTCTCAGACAATCGATCTTAAGGCGCGTTCAAGGGGAACGAAGGGCGAATTCCCATCGCCGTCGTCACACGGTGATCTTCATCACTGTCGCCTTACAACCACTTAGCCGACGCATCTAAGGCGACCATATGGCTTCTTCATCCGGTCAGGACACCACCAAATTCCGCATAAGAGAAATTAGGTGATCATGCATAGCCTAAATTCATGATTTTAAGATTTAATTCCAACATGGTGTACGGGTGGGGCATTCCTCGCACCACCTCTGGCGGGGGGCCGCTATTGCGCGACTGAACACGCGCCGGGAGGGGCGCGCGGGCAAGACGACAAAAACGGAAGACACGCACCTTGCCGCGCGCGTGGGCCTTCCCTTTCTTTTTTCAGCGCGCGTGGGCCTTCCCTTCCTTTTTTCCAGGGCGTGCGTGTGGGCTTTCTCCAAACTCTTTCCAACGCCACGCGAGCAGCTGCTTTCCTCTAGTATGTATACTATTATATCCTCTTGTCTATACTACTACGTACATATACACGTATTATGCACTATATATACACATACGTATAAACTTCGTATACATGTGTATACAAAGTATATACATACGTGTATATAATTTTTATGTGTACCACAAAATTGACATAAAAAAATATACATATATACAAACTTTGCATACTGTATACATGTATATTTTTTATATGTCAATTTTGTATACGCGTATGCAAACTTTGTATACGGGTATGCAAACTTTGTATATGCATATACAAACTTTGTATATGTACATATTAAAAACCAAGAGAAAAAACATGAATACAAAATTTGTATACGTATAAATATAAAACTTGGTATACCTACAAATATAAACTCTGTATAAGTACATATTAAAACAACCAAAAAAAGAGAGAAACCCAAAAAAAAAGAGAACAACCAAAACAGAAAGAGAACCGGAGAAAAGGAAGAGAAACCGAAGAAAAGCCGAAGAAAACCAAAACGGAAAGAGAACGGAAAAAAAGGAAGAGAAACGGAAAAAAAAAGAGAAAAAGAAACCCTCCGGGTGGAGAGGGGAAAGCCCACTAGAGACCCAGAAAACAATCAGATAAAGAGTTGGACTACGAGTAGAAGTAGTAGGGGGTGAACTCGCCGCGCGCGTGTGTGAGCGCTCGACTAGTCGCTTATTAGCGATTCCGACCTCTGGCGGGTCTAAATTGGCCCGCCATGACTCCGCTTTGTTGGCCTCGCGGGGCTCCTGCTGGCGCTTCACGGCCGGCCCCCGTTGCCCTGCTCTCCACAAACATCTCCTGATCATCACCACCGCTCATCCTTCCAAGTCCACACCAAACCGCCTACTCTCCCCACTGCTTAGGCTGCAGCGCCGTGTTTTCTCTAGTCAAGGCCGATTGGGACCGGGATAGGGATTGGACTGTGTGGCCAAGTGAGAATTCTATTTCCTTCTCACGGTATTTTGTTCTTTCTTATTTTCTAAATGCATTTTTTTAATTTGTTCTTTACTCGTGGTTAGGATAAGACCAAACGGTAGATTTGGTTTAAAAAGAATGGTCAAACAAACAAACTTAGTAGAACGGATTATAAATTTATAGTTAGCCTTCAAAATATGGTCAAATACACTACTATTTCATTAAAATATAATCACGTGGGATATGACCTAACTATTAGCAAAGCAACAAGCAGCCAAGCACCAAACTTTTTTTTAAAAAATAAAGCACCAAACTTTTTCCAAGGCATCGAGCAAAACAATCTTGGGTATCGATTAGCTTCAGAACAAATTCGAGACATAGTTCGCGCGGAAGTTCATCGGTTCATCCATGGTTGCAACAGCGGAGGTGACCAACGGCAGAAAGATGAGGAGAGAAATTTAAAAATATACTTTTTTTTGTTTGAATTTACAAAAATATACTTGCATGGCGGGCATTTGCGTTATATTTCGTCCGCGAGCTGGGACAGCGGGAGCGGTACGGCAGCACGGCGTGGGCATGCGGGAGCGGAAGCTGGCACGGTCGCGCGGAGCGGGGACGCGGGAGCGATCCGGTCCCGCACGGCGGTTGCGCGGAGGCGTGGCGGTACCGCGGCGCGGGAACGCGGGAGCGGGATGTGGGAGGGCCTCGTGACCGTGCCGCTCCCAATGCGCGGGATCGAGCCGGTGCCAGAGCATGGAGGGACCCAACGGCGGTCGAGCGGGTTGGACGCTCGAGACGGCACGGTCACGCGTGTTCGGGGTGCGGGACCGGCAGCGCTCCCGCTGTTTCTCTGCGCAACGAAGCTACTCCTCTTCCTCCTCCCACCTCCCTCCTACTTTCCACCTCTCCTCACCATGGCGAATCCTTCAAACCTCCCATGGGTATAAAGTGTACCAACCATTTTTCGATCCCTCGCCATTCGCTCATGTCAGAGGCGATGTTCCGGTTCATGTCCAAGAATGGCGGTGATGGGTGCGGCGGCGGGGGAGGAGGAGGAGGGGTGGCGCTGGAGGTGACCGTCTTGTCGGCGGAGTTGCTGCGGCTGCCGCCACCGTCGTACTATTCGTTGATCCCAAGGCTGTTGCGGCCGTACGTGACGGTGTCGTCGGCGTGCAGCATGGATGTGCCGGCGGCGGCGAGCGGCGAGCACTCGTGGCACGACACGCTGGTCGTCCCCGTGGGCGCAGAGTTCCTTGAGAGCCGTGGCGGCGGCGGCGGCGTGCCGGCTCATTGGCAGCACCACGCCGCTGGGCTGGTGCAGGATCCCCGCTGCCGACGTGCTCGACGGCCTCCGCCCGCCGCGTGCGCTTCGTCGGCTCAGCTACTCGCTCTGCTACCCGCGCACCAGTGGCCCCGCCCACGGCGTCGTGCACCTCGCCGTCCGTGTCCTCGGCGACCTCGTCCCGCCTCCGCGACCGCCGCAGCATGCCCCATCGTGGAATGGGGCAGTGGGTTTCTATGCCATCCCGCGCATGCCATATGATTCCAAAACTTACTATCACTTGTCAAAGCAAAGCTCTATCACTCGTCAAAGCAGAGCTGCTCGATCACTCTTCAAAGCAAAGCTGGTGGCATATTGCATGTGGGCAGCCAATCTCCGCGCGCAACCGCGTGCTCGGTGAGCGGGACCGAGCCGCTCCCGCACTTCCATTCAGCGAGACCGCCTCACCCGCGGGCCGCTCCCGCACGTCCGACGCGCGGAACCGGCACGCCCCCGATGTGGTCTCGCACACTCGTTCCGCAGGAGTGGCACTCTCCCTCATCCGCCTCGCTCCCGCATTCCCGTGCCGCGGGACCGCCTCGCTTCCGCGCGGCCGCCATGCGGGACCGGATTGCTCCCGCGTCCCCGCTCCGCGTGACCGTGCCAGCTTCCGCCCCTGCGCGCCCACGCCGCGCTACCGTCGCGCTCCCGCTTAGCCGGTCTACGGACAAGGTATATTTTCGCAAACCTAATCCATGCACGGATATTTTTGTAAATTGAAAGAAAAAAAATATATTTTCAATTTTTTTTTCGAAAGATGAGATGGTCGTGATCAGCAAGGACGGGAAGCGTTCCGAGGTGACATAGGTGACATGGCACGCTGGTCGCCGCTGATGAAAGCGACAAGTAGAGGACGATTGCTCAGAGAACGGGATACCTCTCCCCCAACGTCGACGGCAACATCCTCGCCAAGGTCTTGGAGTACTGCAACATCCACGTGCGCCACCTCCGAGGCCGCTGGCTCCTCCTCCATGTCGATAAGCAAGTCAATGCAGTTTGTATCGAAAGTAACAAACCCGATATTATTAAAGCTATATTTTGTATTGAGTGCATTTCTTGTTCTACAGTAATGTACAAATTCCAAATCACATGACGGAACTAACGTTAAACTATTTGTGGTAAAAGAAAAAACGCAATTGACGCTGGTTGCAGTGCAGACACGCTATATCTATGAGTGAGTGCTTCAAAAACAAAACATGTTTCTGTCATCTGTCCTTGTACATCTGACGTCCGTCCTCTGTGTGCGTCCGGTAAGTGAATCCGTGGACACATGGACTCCGTTTTCCGCATGCTGTCATCCGCGTGACGCGAAGTCCCCTCAAAATGCATTCGTCCCGACATCCAATTCCAGCTTATACACCTAAAGTTTACACATCTAAAGTTTAGAAACCAAAAGTTTATAAGTCAAAAGTTTATATATCCGATTCAAATTTGAATTTGAATTCAAATATTTTTTTATATATAGTATTTCTATACATCTAAAGTTTTTATACCTAAAGTTTATAAGTCAAAAGTTTATATCCCCATTTCAAATTTGAATTTGAATTATATCTGATTCAAATTTGAATTTGAATTCAAATATTTTCTATATATAGTATTTCTATACATCTAAAGTTTATACACCTAAAGTTTATAGATCCAAAGTTTATAAGTCAAAAGTTTACATACCCGATTCAAATTTGAATTTGAATTTAAATTCAAATATTTTCTATATATAGTATTTCTATACATCTAAAGTTTATACACCTAAAGTTTATAGACCCAAAGTTTATAAGTTAAAAGTGTACATACCCAATTGAAATTTAAATTTGAATTCAAATTTTTTATATATAGTATTTCTATACATAAATTTTTCTAACTTTTGTTTTTTAAAAAAATTTGTGTGGTGTACTGTAGTAGAAAGAGAAGAAGGGGAGGAGGAAGGGGGGAGAAGAGAAAGGAGTATAGGGGGAGGGGGGGGGGGGCAAACCGATCGCTGGGCGATCGCCTTGGCGATCGATCGCCCATTAGCCTCCCCCGCTACATCCTCCCTTCTTTCCCATTTATCGCTTCCCGGCCCTTGCCTTTAATTAAGTACATGACATGCATACCACCTCCCCCTCTGTTCTAATTGTACATGCATATCTATACTTTCTGTATATTGGTAACCATTAACAATCTATCTATCTATTATGTCAGGGTTACAGGAAAGGTATACCCTCCACCCTTCGATATACGTCACATATCGATATGGTATGTTTGCGCGTGTACGGACGCTCTCAACATAAGTTAAGGAAGTCCGTCATGGAATCTACAGATGGAAAGAGTCCTACCCGGATAGAACTGGGTCGTCATTGTATCGTGTCGGGTCCGATGTCTCCGAGTCCTATTTGGAGACCAGTTGACCTCGGTATAAAAAGGACCCCCCGGGAGGACCTAAGGCATCGAATCTTAGAGCCAATACATCCACCACAGCCTACGAAGCCGGAGCTTATAGGAGCCAAGTCGTCGGGTGATCTAGTCGAATCAACTCGATTACGATCTCGTCGATATTGTCGAGTTCCACTATTCCCTTTGTAATCTGTGGTTTTCGTCATATAATCCCATATCAACTGGATTAGGGCTATTACCTATCAAGGGGCCTGAACCAGTATAATCTTTGTTTTCTGCCTGCTTGATGTCGTATTACGTAGATCCTTGTACCAGCGTACCCCAATACCCTCTATATCCGGTCTACGGGTATCCCCCGTCGACAGTGGCGTGCCAGGTAGGGGGACTTGGTGCTCAAGGTTCTACTGCTATGACATCCAGCTTCGTCGACAACAGCGTCAACACCAACCTCAACCAAGGAGTTCCTATTTCAACAACACTGGTGTGGACTCAAATCGGCGAAATTGTCTTTCCGGTTTATACCACTATGCCGATCTCAGCTGGTCCGCCAATGACCGGAAATGAGAACGCAGCGGCTGCAACCCGGGGCGACTCCATGTCGAAGGATCCTCCCGCCGAAGCGGAGATCGGAACGTCGACGACATCCGAGCCCGAGAAGGATCCTAGTGCGGCCAAGCCTTGTCTTTCCGACAGGAATCACGAGCTGACGAGGATTGCTTCCGAGGTGACAAGGTCCTGGTATCCTATCCACAAAACCAGGAAACACACCCTGCAAGTCTGCTGGGTCTTTCTCAACGTCCATGCTGAAATTCGTGCCTGCAAAGAGCGTGGAATTCAGCGTACCTCCCCAACTCGTGATGTCTATTGTCCTACTCACAAGACAAAGAATCACGACCTCTCGAGCTACAAGGTCTTTCTCAGCGCCATGAGGGCGCCATCTCCTAAGGTCCAGCAGTCACACATCCCCACCAGGGATAAAGACAAGGAACAAGGAGCGACGCCAATTCCAGATCGATTTGTTGGGGTAATCGACATCGATCCCCATGAACCATCAGTCTTGCACCTCCTCGAAGACTATGGATCATCGAAAAATGAGCACGCCGCGTGAGGTATTGGCTATCGACGATGTTGGCGCATCAGCACGCACCAATGCGGAAGCGGAGAATTAAGTGACTACTCCGGCCCAGCACATCAGAGCCGTCAACGCAATACTGAGGGAAACCCCCTACGATCCTGTTCTGAACGACGATCTCGCACATTGGATAGAACGACTACGGGAATCAGTGGCCAACCTCGATAACACGTTCGAAGAGGCCGCTGCTGCAGCGCACCCGGAACAGCCACCAACTGGCGATGCTAATGGTGAAAACCCTGAACAACAGGAATCGCCTCATCGAGCCACCCCCCACCTCGCGGCACCGGCGATCTCCGCGAACACCTAAATGGCCGCCGAGAGGCGCGACGCACACGAGATAACGAGAACCGTTCCCGACATCGCGTCTCTTCACAGTGTCACAATAACGAAGAGCGAGGAGGCCATTCGAGCGTAGACCGAGACCGTGATAACCGCCACAACCGCCACGATCACGACGATAGCGAACGGCGGGTGCCGGGCGATACTGGTCGAGGACGTCGCCATAATGACGACGATGATGGAGATCGGCGCCGAGACAACAGCGGGAGACGACGACAGGATTCTCGAGAACCCGGCCGACGTCCTCGTAATCGTACGCCGGAACCAAGCGACCCATCGTCATCATCATCTTCATCATCAGAAAGACATCCACGAAGGACGTATTGTCGCCGACAACTCACCGCCCCTAGCGCTGGGTGTAGAGCTTTCGGTCGTTCACTTCGGGATGTCCGATGGCCCGAGAGATTCCGACCTAGTGCAATAGAGAAATACGATGGGAGCACCGACCCGGAAGAGTTCCTTCAGGTTTACTCCACGGTACTCTACGCTGCCGGAGCGGATGTCAATGCGTTGGCGAATTACTTGCCAACCGCATTGAAAGGCTCTGCACGTTCATGGCTGATGCATCTCCCCCCTACTCGATCTCTTCGTGGGCAGACCTGTGGCAGCAATTCGTAGCCAACTTCCAAGGAACTTACAAGCGCCACGCGATCGAAGACGACCTACATGCGTTGACACAGAACCCGGGTGAATTCTTGAGGGATTATGTTTGGCGCTTTAATAAGTGTAGAAACACAATCCCCGAAATCACCGATGCTTCTATAATTCGTGCTTTCAAATCCGGTGTCAAAGATCGCTATACTACTCAGGAGTTGGCAACGAGGCGCATCACGACTACTTGGAGGTTATTCAAAATTGTCGATCGATGCGCTCATGCGGATGACGCACGAAGACGCAAGAACGACAAACCGAAGACCGGAGGAGAGAAGAAACCAGCCAAGGACGCACCTGAGTCAAGCAAGAAGAAAAATCGCAAGAGTGGGAAAAGGAAAGCTCAAGCGGAAGTTCTCGCAGCAGAATACGTGAACCCTCCCAAGTGCCCAGACCCACAAAGTAGCGACGTGAAGAAAGCATGGTGCCCTATACACAAGACGGACAGACATTCTTTGAAAGATTGCCTTGTTTTCAAAAAGTCACTCGAGAAGCACATGGCATTGGAAAAAGGCAAGAGAGTACGCGTGGTCGAGAAGGATGCGGAGGCGGCTGCTCAAGAGTCGGACTCAGCATACCCAGACTCCGATCTCCACGTCTCACACATTTTTGGAGGCTCTACAGCATACTCTTCAAAGCAAGAATACAAGAAAGTGGAACGTGAAGTCTGTTCGACATGGCAGGGAGCTGCACCCAAGATGAAGTGGTACGAGCAAAAGATAGAATTCTCAGAAGAGGACCACTCTAAGACTGCTGTCATCCCAGGGCAATATCCGATCGTGGTCAAACCCACTATTCGTAATATCAAGGTCACACGGGTTCTCATCGACGGTGGCGGCTCAATCAACCTTCTCTTCGCCAGCGCCTTGGACGCGATGGGAATCCCACGAAGCGAGTTGACACCCACCGATCAACCCTTCCATGGAATCACTCCCCAGTCTTCGTCCAAATTATTGGGCAAGATCACGTTGCCTGTGACTTTCGGCCAAGCAAACAACTTCCGAACGGAGCAGATCACCTTTGATGTCGCTGAATTCGATACAGCATATAATGCCATCATCGGGAGAACTGCACTAGCGAAGTTCATGGCCGCATCTCACTACGCGTATCAAGTGCTCAAGATGCCAGGACCAAAGGGAACAATCACTATTCAAGGGAATGCAAAGCTGGCAGTGCAATGCGACAAGCGGAGCCTCGACATGGTCGAGCACACGCCTAGCCCACCCGCCACGACTGAGCCACCCAAGAAAGTGAGCAAAACAAACAAGACGCCGAAACCGGACGGCGCAATCAAGACCGTTCCACTCTCTAGTGCCAACCCCGACAAGACCGCCAAGATCGGGGCATCACTAGACGAGAAATAGGAAGTCGCGCTCATCACCTTCCTCCGCGACAATGCTGACGTGTTCGCTTGGCAGCCGTCTAACATGCCGGGGGTACCCAGGGAGGTGATTGAGCACAAACTCATGGTGCGACCCGATGCCAAGCCAGTAAAGCAAAAACTGAGGAGATTTGCACCAGATCGAAAACAAGCCATACAAGAAGAGCTCGACAAACTTCTCAAAGCTGGTTTCATCAGAGAGTACTCCATCCAGAGTGGCTAGCCAATCCAGTTATGGTGCGGAAGGCCAACGGGAAATGGAGAATGTGTGTTGATTTCACCGACCTTAACAAGGCGTGTCCCAAGGATCACTTCCCTCTTCCCCGAATAGACCAGCTAGTGGACTCAACAGCCGGTTGTGAGCTGCTGAGTTTTCTCGACGCTTATTCAGGCTACCACCAAATCAGCATGGCAAAAGAGGACGAGGAGAAGACAGTATTCATCACGCGTTCGGGGTATTCTGCTATGTTAAGATGCCATTCGGATTGATAACCGCAGGGAATACTTTCCAGCGGACGGTCCAGGGCGCACTTAGTGACAAGCTTGGAAACAATGTCGAGGCCTACGTCGACGACATTGTTGTCAAGACCAAGACAAGCGACTCACTGTTTGACGATCTACGAGAAACGTTCGACAACCTCCGACGATATCGCCTCATGCTCAATCCAGAGAAGTGCACGTTCGGAGTACCGTCGGGCAAGCTGCTCGGTTTCCTTGTCTCTGGCAGAGGAATAGAAGCAAATCCTAAGAAGATCAAGGCAATCGAGAACATGAAGTCGCCCACAAGACTCAAGGAAGTACAAAAGCTAACCGGATGCATGGCGGCACTAAGCAGTTTCGTCGCTAGGATGGGAGAATGAGGACAACCTTTCTTCACTCTGCTGAAGAAACAAGAAAAATTTGTATGGACACAGGAAGCCGAAGAGGCATTCATTGCACTCAAGCGCTACCTAGCAAACACCCCTGTACTTGTTGCTCCCCAACCTAATAAAGAATTATTCCTCTATATTGCCGCCACACCATATTCCGTTAGCACCGTCATTGTTGTTGAGAGAGAAAAAGTACAATGACTAGTCTACTACGTCAGCGAAGCTCTCCACGACACAAAGACAAGATATCCACAGATCCAAAAGCTGCTATACGCAGTAATCATGACATCAAGAAAGCTACGCCACTACTTCCAAGCCCACAGGGTCACAGTTGTCTCCTCCTTCTCTCTCGGCGAAGTCGTGAGAAACAAAGACGTTGTCGGCCGCATTGCGAAATGGGTAGTCGAGCTAAGCCAATATGATATCCACTTCGTGCCACGAACAGCCATCAAGTCCCAGGTACTCGCCGATTTCGTAGCCAATTGTACCATGCCTGGTAACAGGTCAGACAACCAAATCGACAATGAAACATGGACAATGGCGTTCGACGGCGCACTCAACAGCCAGGGAGCAGGGGCAGGATTCATCTTAACATCACCTTCGGGAGATCAATTCAAGCATGCAATTCACCTCAACTTCAGGGCAACCAATAACACAACCGAATACGAAGGACTACTCGCCGGGATCAGAGCTGCAGCTGCACTCGGAGTCGGGTTTATAACCCATTCTAAATAAAAATATTCAAACATTTTAGCAGGACAAATAAATTGAATATATTTAAAATTTCAAACAGAATCTAACAAAAAAAATTGGACATTCATAGGAAACACATCTGTTATTTCAACGCAAAATTTTCTCAGGAATTAGAAACAACACGGTTTAAAGTAATTTTAGTTCACAATTTATATGTTACAAGTAACCAGCGTTCAGAGCACTTTAAGTAAGTTCAATTTTAGTTTATGATAAAGTGAAAGAATATTTTTTATAGAAAACCATCCACACAAGGACATTCGTAATAAAATTTTACGCACATGCCCACGCATATGCGTGAGCTACCTTACTAGTTATTAATTAAAAGCTAAAATTCAACATGCAAACATAGCACATCATCACCCACTATCAATTATTATTCTAGCCCATTTAAAATCTCATGCAAGTATGCCACATCTTCTCTCACTAGCAACTATTATAGTCTATTTTAAATCCCATGCAAGTATGACACATCATCTACAGTATTATATTATAGAGATTGATAAGTATGTGTCGAATCATCTTCCTGACATTATTTTCTCAACACTTCAACTTTTCATCATTTCGACAATATTTAACATATACTCATTTATAAATCTCATAGCAAAGCACGGGGTATCACCTAGTACAGCTTAATAGTTGATACCTCATGTTTTATTGCTGTATATGTGAATAAATTCATGCTATACATTCTAGAGATGGTGGATGTACCGATCCTTTCCATCCCATTCGATCAAACCCCTCAAAGACAGTAAAAATTCTCTGAAATTTTACTAAAAAACTTGTATTTCAATTGAGAAGTTATTTTAGATAATAGAATAAAATATCTCAGCCTTTACTCAAGAGCTACATCTAATTATTTAAAAAAAAAACACACCAAGGAAACTCACACCTAGAGTTCACAACTGCAAGAACAAAACTAATGGCAAGTACAAACTAATAGACACCAACATAAGATAAAGATCCCATAACTACTTAATTCTATTAGAGAACCTCTACCCAAAGTTAGCAAAAAGTTGCATAATCATCGTCTCAATTTTACGACATGCATCATTTATTAGCTTATATCTTATGATGCCTTTGTTATTGAGTCCGTCCCGAAGCTAATACGTTACCCCGAAAAGCACATATAAATAATTTTTTATGATGATTTGTCAAAAACATATCATTTCTACTAAGCCAAAGAGCCCAACATACAGCGGAAGCTCCAACAAGAATAAGCTTCTTGATTTTTTTTTACATCCACAAGTCAACTCCCAAATATATGAGATATATTATGTGGAGGGTAGAGTCCAAAAGAGAATTGTATAGAACTCCAAATAAATTTAGAAAAATGGCAGTCCAAGAATAAATGGTAAATTGATTCATTCTTCGTATAAAAGCAACATTTCAAACTAACATTCCAATTCCTGCTACCCAAATTATATTACATTAGAACAATGCCTTTAAGGACATTTTACATAAAAATTATATTACATTTTACATTTTACCCAAATTATATTACATTTTACATAAAAATTTTAATCTTAAGAGACAATTTAAGTTTCGAAATGATCTTAAAATGCCATCATCATTTGTTAGAT
Source organism: Oryza meridionalis (assembly GCA_000338895.3). Lineage (NCBI taxonomy): Eukaryota > Viridiplantae > Streptophyta > Magnoliopsida > Poales > Poaceae > Oryza > Oryza meridionalis. The sequence goes on along the minus strand of CM002532.2, from coordinate 6,602,132 downwards.
AAATATGCACAATAAAAGCACACAAATTATGGCATCTAACTAGGTTCTGATCAACTAATGCTCTCCTAAAAGAAATATTATTTCAATTGAGAACCAAGAAGGTGAAGAATCTATGGTACAAATTGGATAAGCAATGTAATTTTTATAGGAATCTATGGTACAAATTGGATAAGCAATGTAATTTTTATAGATTAATTCAAAGATTATAAAATAATATCCACAAGATTGCTATTTGATGGTACATGGTGCAAAAACTCACGTGACACTCGTTAACCAAAACAACATATATAGCTAAGTTCTTGCGATAAAATACTAAATTGTCATGTATCTGTACTGGATCGTATCCATTTGTGAAATTCTTATGTACGGTCAGTCTAATAACTCGGGACACACAATTTCTGATAATGGATGCAAGTTACTATTTTTTTTATTACAGTGTACCAACTAATTTAATCTGTGCGAATTAACTGTGTCAAAAAAAGTCCATGCAAGTGGTAATAATATGAGGTGGCCCTCATTGATGGCATGTAGACTTTGCAATATAAGTTGGAGTTTAATCTTACTCAATTATTTAGGATCTTAGACTAAACATGATCATCTCTACTTAATGTGAAAATTGATCTAACTGACCTTGTTCGTGAAGCCATCGAAGCCGGTTTTTGGTTTCTTCGTTGTTCCTCCTTTGCTTTTTACCTTCTTTCTTCTGTTCTTGTTGTAGAGGAAACAGGGGCGTGCCGGCTTGATCACGGACGTGTCGCCGGTGCTCTCTGTTGAAGAAAAGAAAACCTGCCAACTGAAACCTCACGAACCCCTTACATTGTCTAATCAATCGGGTGATTGGATTTGGATTTTAGGGTTGGAGAGAACTCAAGCGTCTCATCTGCCTGTCCTCATTTTTTTTATGTATGTGATGCTGGTAGAGCTCAGGATTTATCTTCAATTAAAATTTTAATCATTTTTTACCGATCACAAAAAACATATATGATCTTTTATTTGTTTCTTGTTAGGAACATACTAGTGGGATTTTATTATTTTCCTATGTAACCGACGTTAGCCGATAAAATCAATCAACAATATGCACATCAACTCCAAGATGCCCTGAAGGTATTTAGTTCAGATATTCAGCAACATGCATGTGTTCCGCCCTATAACAAAAAGCTGAACCAGAGCAAACGTGAGTATGAATTCCCTCGGATGCTAGCGAGTTCTAACCTGAACCGATACTAAAGCTATCGCTTGACTTAATTCTGCAGTATTTGAACCACCACAAAATATATAGCTGCATAGAGATAACCGAACACATAATGTAGAGACCATTACAGTAATGGCAAATTGTAGACCCCTGTTTTTATAACAGGAATCAATCGTGCAAACAGTACCATTTCCCTAGATCAAGTAGTCTGGTACACACGAATTCATAGCTGAAGTAACCAGTGCACATACACGAATTTCTAATACGAATTATTACATTAATAGCCCGCAGGCATAGTCTTAAGTCATCGGACCGAGCGGTCCGGAATACATCCAAAAACAGAAATAGGTAAGGCAGCGGAGTTAAGGCAGCGACACGCCATTGCCACAGGCAACGACCGTAACTAAGACCTATTAAGCGCCATCGTCTTCATCACCCTCCTGGTAATAGGCATAGGGATCCTCCGAGGCTTCATCTCCGGCCTCTGATTAAGTTTATATTTGCAAGGGTGAGTACCAACCGTACTCAACAAGTCACCACAGCAACAATGCATATGATAAAGGGGTATTCAAGGAATGGCTATGGTTCTTTTGCACAAAGCAAGTTTTGTAATTCTTTTCACAGGCCTAAAACCTAGCATAGACTGATCAAATTTTAGTACCAGTGTTCATATTAAACAATGACGGTTCTGTCCACCATCCATTGTGATCCCAAGGATAGCTTCCCGCCATCGAGTCGTCATGGTTTTCTGAGGACGTCCACCTTCCCTCCTCTCAGGAAGTGGCTCCATCAGCATAGAAATCATCATGCAACATCCCATCCCTCACAAGTTAAGAATTTAGAGTCTAGCCAAGTGTAACACACGTCCCGATGCTCAGTAACCGCGAGCACGGCTATTCGAATAGATTGGGTTTACTCACACTGCAGTGGATGTACACTTTACCCGCACTCCACGACTGCCCAACACATGAGCCTCGTCCCAACACATGAGACATGTCACGGCAAAGCTTTTCGATAACCTCGCATTGGCAGTACCCGCTCCATGAACTTTACATCCTCATGCACTCTAGGCGTACACAGTTTCTAGCAGTGAGAGGAGTTCTGGCGCACCCGGGAAGGAAAGACTCACATAGGCATTAAGTTATAATTATGTTAAATTTTCACATGGCAGTCCTACCGATGGCGACACCACTGTAGACATCCGCCTCGCGGTTCTACCAATGGCTGCCCCACCGTACAGCCCCTGCCTCATACATCAAGAAACCACTATGCATGGATACTGCCTCTGCTCAGCTATCTATTCCGCTAGGTCTATACCCATACGAGAAGTGCGGTTGTACGGGGATCGTTTCATGCTTAACTTCATGGCTCGGTCCTTAATTGACCGGGGACGGTACTTGCCTTTTCCCGGATACCACCCAAATCCTCCGTCCGCCCCAGTCGAAAACAGTTGTTTAATTTCATTTCTCTTTTCATAAATCATGTCATCAACATCATGGCAATGTGGCGCTCATGTCTCCACATGCCGCATCTCAATTACCTTCCCAAAGGTAATTCCCCAAGCATATAGCATTTGATAAATATGAGTATGCATGATTCTAAAATAGCATTTCTAAGCAATTGTCATAATTGACTAGGGACTCATATGTAATCATGGTTACAAGGATTTAAGGGTAAACAATAATCAAGGTATGGCTTAATCTCAAGTAGGATGTTCATCATTGCATGCAATTTTATTTGTAAACAAAATAATTTCGCAATTAGGATCAACATGTTCAAAGAGTAGTGATGACTTGCCTTGCTCAAAGTCCTGCGGGTCTTGACCTTCGCTTGGATCAGCAGCTTCCTCGGGCTCTATAGTTACGTGCGAAAATGGATTTGAATTCGGTTAGAATTCAAATAAGAATCCAAGTAAATCTAAATGAAAGTCGAGTGCGGAATTCGATTCCTTTATATTAACTTTACTATTCGCGAACTACGGCAAACCCATTTTTGGTGTGAATTATTTATGAGTATAATTATCTTGTTGTCCTAAGTTTTTAATTTTAATATTCCCGTGTTATATCTATGTAATAGGTTAGAAATTTCTACCACGAGCTAAATATCGGACAAAATCCTAGAGATATTATACGATTTAATTCAGTTTATGATTAACCGATTAAGTATTCTATACGTCTAAAACTACTAGTGATTAAATCCGAACTTCTACCGTGAATCAATTACTTGTAGAGATTATCCAAAGTAATCTTTAATAATCTATAAGATTTCGTTTATTAGTTGTTGATTACATTCAAATTACTACCGCGAATTGATTATTTATAGTGACTACCAAAAATTAACCCATAATTTATATTAAATTTTTGCAATCCTACGACGGGAAATTAATCTATAATTTAAATTCTAATTTTTAAATCTTCTAAACTCTCCTAATTTCCCTCTATTTATACTATTACTATCATTTATATTTATTTATTTATTATTATTATTATATTTATTATATATATATATTTATTTATTTATTTATTTATTCCCCCTTTTTTTTCTTCTCTCTTTTTTCTTTTTCCCTTTTTTTTCTTTTCTGTCCCTTTTTTTCTTTTTCTCTCTTTTCCTCTCTCTTTCTTTCTTTCTCTCTCTCTCGCGGCCGACTCCCTCTTTTCTTCTCCCTCTCTCCCTCTCGGCTCCCTCTCTCCCTCACCCGAGCGGCGGCGGCGGCGGACGCGATGGGAAGGGAGGGGCGGCTCACCGGCGGCGGCGTGGCGACGACGGTGGCGGCGGCGACGACGACGGCGACGGCGGCGCAAGGGCGGCGCGGTGCGGCGGCACAGAGGGCGGCGGCGCGGCAGCTCACAGTGGCGGCGCAGCGGCGTAAGGGCGGCGGCACGGCGGCTCACAGCGGCGATGGCTCGGTGGGGAGGGAAGAGGGGAGGAGGATGGAGATGGGGTGGGGAAGAACGGGGAGAAGGGGAGGGAATTTATAGGGGAGGGAGGGGGAAGAAGAGGGGGAGAGGGGCGGCGGCAATGGCGATGGCGACGGGCGGCGCGCGGCGCGACAGGCGGTGACGCGCGGGCGAGTGACGCGGCGCGGGGCCCGAGGCGGCGATGCGACGGGCGAGCGGCTCGGCAGGTGGTGACGGGGCGCGTGGGGCCCGAGGTGGCGACGGGACGCGCGTGCGGCAAAGGGACGGGCGGCGACGCGACGGGCGATGGTGCGGGGCGCGAGGCGCGAGGGCGACGGCCGAGCGGCGACGGGACGGCGGCGCGGCGGGGTGCGGGGCGCGAGGCGCGAGGGCGACGGCCGCGCGGCGGGGCGCAGGCGCGAGACCGACGGCGATGACGACGATAGCGGTGCGGCGCGGCAGCGGTGATGGCGACGGTGCGCGGCGCGGCAGAGGGGAGACGAAGCGGCGCGCGGCGCGCGGGGCGCGAGGCGGTGCGGGGCGCGAGGGCGCGGGGGCGACGGCCGAGCGGCGATGGGACGGTGGCGCGGCGGCGAGCGGCGCGGCGGGAGAGGGGACGGCGCGCGGCGCGGCGCGGGGTAGGGTTAGGGCTAGGGGAACCGTGTCGAGCACTTGGCGGGTAATGAACAGTGCCGTTTTCTAATTTTTCTATTTAATTAATTTTTTTTATTTTTTTATTTTATTATTATTTTATTTTTTTTATTTATTATATAAATTTGATTCTAAAATTCCTAATATTTGCATATATAATTCTTACCCAATATTTGTGTTATTCCCACTAATAAATTCATTCTAAATTAATATTGTTCACATTCTTGTATAATTTATTTAAATCTTTATTTAGTGTTAATTCCATTCCATCGCATTTAAATTTAATTGATACGAAATATGTTTGCGATAATATTGATGCAAATTGATTAATATTGTCCTTTATTCGAAATCTTCAAACTCCGAAATCGAAATTCAATGGAACGACGAATAAAATCGGCATGATGCAATTTATTTTAAAAAGTTTTTTGAAAATCCGAATTTTTAGAGTTTTGATTTGTCTGTCGAATTTTCAGGGTGTTACAAACCTACCCCCCTTAAATAAATCTCGTCCCGAGATTTCTTACCGGGTTTCGAATAGATGGGGGTATTCCGTCCTCAAGAATTCTTCGCTTTCCCAGGTGGCTTCATCCTCAGTGTGATTACTCCATTGTACCTTGTACATACGCCACTCTTTGCTCCTAGTCCTCTTTTTGGCTTCATCCAATATCCGGACCGGGTGTTCTGGATACGTAAGGTCATGGCTAATGTGAATCTCTTCTAGCGGAGCTTGTTCTTCCGGCACTCGTAAGCACTTCTTTAATTGAGACACATGGAAGACTGGGTGCACATCGGCGATATTCTCTGGTAGCTGTAACTGATATGCGACTTCTCCCCGTCTAGCCATGATTTGGAAGGGTCCCACATATCTTGGCGCTAGTTTTCCTTTGACCTTAAACCTTTTCGTGCCTCTCATCGGAGAAACCTTCAGATAAACATAATCTCCTTCCTTAAATTCCAGGTTCCTTCTTCGAGTGTCGGCGTAACTCTTTTGTCGTGATTGCGCTACTTTTAGACGGTCTCGAATCAGGCGAACCTTTTCCTCGGCTTCTTGGATAATGTCAGGTCCAAATACTGCCCGTTCTCCCGTCTCAGACCACATTAGTGGAGTTCGACATCGTCGACCAAACAATGCCTCATTGGGTGACATCTTTAGGCTTGCTTGAAAGCTGTTGTTGTAGGAGAATTCGGCGTAGGGCAAACATCTCTCCCAGTCTTTGCTAAAATCCAGAGCACAAGCTCTCAACATGTCTTCCAAGACCTGGTTTGTTCTCTCTGTCTGGCCATCCGTTTGAGGGTGATAAGCTGTGCTAAATGCTAGGTAACTTCCTAGGGCTTCATGTACTTTCTCCCAGAAATGCGAGGTAAACTGTGTGCCTCGATCAGATATAATTTTCTTAGGTACACCATGAAGACATACTATCCTGGTCATGTATAACTCGGCTAGCTTGGCACTGCTATAATTTGTCTTGACGGGGATGAATCTCGCCGTCTTGGTGAGTCGATCCACAATCACCCAGATGGAATCGTACCCTGTTTGCGGTCTTGGGCAATCCAACAATAAAATCCATGCCTATCTCATCCTATTTCCATTCGGGAATCCTAAGGGGTTGCAACAAACCTGCCGGTCTCTGGTGCTCAGCCTTCACCTTTTGGCACACGTCACAGAGCGCTACGTATTCTGCCACATCTCTCTTCAGATTGGGCCACCAGTATCCTTCCTTCAGATCCTGGTACATCTTCGTACTTCCGGGGTGCAATGAATATGCCGACTCGTGAGCTTCCTTTAGGATTAATCCTCTCAGTCCACTCTGTTCGGGTACATAAATCCTCTTTTTATACCATAGGACATCTTTTTCATCGATCGAAAATTCCTTTGCAAGTCCTGCGGCTAGGCGTTCCTTCACCTCTCGAATTTCCTCGTTGTCCTTCTGGGCTTCTTCTATTTGGGTTCTCAGAAGAGGTTGAATGTCCAAGGTGTTTATCTGCCCATGAGGCACTATATATAGGTTTAGTTGGGCTATTTCCTCCCTAAGCTCAGGAGCCATCCCTTCCGTCCTCAGATGATCGCAATGGCTCTTCCGACTCAAAGCGTCAGCCACAACGTTTGCTTTGCCGGGGTGGTAGTGAACCTCTAAGTCATAATCCTTGATTAGTTCTAACCATCGCCTTTGCCTTAAGTTGAGGTCTGACTGGGTGAAAATATACTTCAGACTCTTGTGGTCAGTGTAGATATCACAATGGTTTCCAATCAAATAATGTCTCCAAATCTTTAGCGCATGAACCACGGCTGCAAGTTCTAGGTCATGGGTAGGATAGTTTTCCTCATGTGGTCGCAATTGTCGCGACGCGTAGGCCACAACTTTTCCGTCCTGCATCAGTACTCCTCCTAGTCCTTGCCTTGATGCATCACAGTATATAACGAAGTCTTTCCTGATGTCGGGAAGAACTAAAATGGGTGCCGAGGTCAACTTTTCTTTAAGCTGCTCAAAGCTTTCCTGACACTGTTCTGACCACACAAACTTCTTTTCCTTCTTGAGTAGTTGTGTCATCGGTCGGGCTGTCTTAGAGAATCCCTCAATGAACCTTCGGTAGTATCCGGCCAAGCCTAGAAAACTCCGAATTTCAGTCACAGACTTGGGTGCTTTCTATTCCGTAACAGCCTCCACTTTAGCAGGATCCACTGCTACTCCACCGGCTGAGATTATGTGGCCTAGAAAGGCGACTTCTTTTAGCCAGAACTCACACTTACTAAACTTTGCATATAACTTATGCCTCCGTAATTTCTCGAGTACCAATCACAAGTGTTCCGCATGTTCCTCCTCATCCTTGGAGTAGATCAGAATATCATCGATAAATACTACCACAAATTTGTCCAAGTAATCCATGAACACTTTGTTCATAAGATTCATAAAGTATGCCGGGGCGTTGGTTAACCCAAACGACATTACTGTGAACTCATACAATCCATAGCTTGTTGAAAACGCGGTCTTGGGTATATCCTCGGTCCTAATTTTGAATTGGTGGTATCCTGATCTAAGGTCAATCTTAGAGAACACCTTAGCTCCTTTGAGTTGATCAAAAAGATCATCAATCCGTGGTAGTGGATATTTGTTTTTGATGGTTACTTCGTTCAGTGAACAGTAGTCTACACACATCCTCATGCTACCATCTTTCTTCTTGACGAATAATACTGGGGCTCCCCATGGTGACGAACTGGGTCGTACAAATCCCTTTTCTTGCAACTCTCTAATTTGCTTTTTAAGTTCCTCCAACTCATTAACTGGCATCCGATAAGGTCTCTTGGATATGGGGGCAGTTCCGGGCATCAGATCAATAATGAACTCTATGTCACGGTCTGGTGGCATCCCAGGTAAGTCTTCTGGAAACACATCGGGAAATCGTTGCACTACAGGCATTCCTTTCAGGGGTAGCATGGTAAATATGCCTCCGGCACGTTCGGTCAGTCTAGGATCTTGATCCATGGTTGCTCTCATATCCGATCCCCAGGGTGTGGTCAGGGTAACCTCTCTACGTCTACAGTCGATTACCCCTCTGTTCTTTGCTAACCAATCCATACCCAATATGACATCCAGGGTCTGGGGTATCAACACCATAAGATTGGAGGGAAACACCACATCCCTAAGACGAATAGGTACGTCTATGCAAGCATGACTCACAGTTATCTCGCCCCCAGGTGAGTGTACTATCATAGGCTTTCTAAGCCCCACTAAGGTTAAGTTGTGTTTTTGACTAGCCTTCAATGATATGAATGAATGCGATGCTCCTGAATCGAAGAGAACTTTAACCGGAGTGGAGTTGATAGAAAACGTACCCATTAGTACGCCCTGATCCTCCTGGGCCTCTTCAGCTCGCACATGGTTCACTTGTCCGCGGCCAAATCCGGTAGCAGCCTTGTTAGTCTGCGGAGTCCTGAATAGTCCTCGTCCGGCAGCAGGGGTAGCAGTCCCACGAACAGCCATTGTATTAGCGCCAGTACGGACAGGAGTTTTGCGTGGATGAGGGCAGTTGTTGGCGTAGTGCCCATACTCTCCGCAGTTGAAGCAGTCCACATTCCTCTTAACTCCAGGGGCAGCCAGAGTTGGTGTACGGGTGCGGTTCTGAATCACAACCGGCCTATTAAAATTGTTAGGCGTGGCGGGTCGGTTAGTTGCCACAATAGGGGGCTTCCACCCAGACGAAGTGGCTCCCTTCAGTCGCTGAGGCACCCCCTGAGGTGGGCGATTCATAGCAAGCCTCCTTTTGCGGTTATGCTCTACAGTCCTTTGATCGTTCTCCAGCCTAACGACTTTGTTGATCAGGCTCTGGAAGCTCTCATGGTCTTGCCCAATCATAGGTCCACGTAATTCATCATTCAGCCCTTCTATGAACTTGTCGATCTTCTCCTCTTCATCCGCGAGGTCTCCAATTGCATAGCGGACCAACTGAGTGAACCGGTTCAGATATTCCTGCACTGTTGTGTTCCCTTGTCGCAACCTTCTGAGCTCGTTCTTCTTCATACGCATTACCGCAGCAGGCACGAAGTTCTCGCGAAATGCTGCAGTGAACTCTTCCCAAGTGGGTTCTCCAGCATCCTCTTCTCGAGCTTCCTTGTAGGTATCCCACCAATCACCAGCGGGTCCCTCCAGTTGGTTTACTGCGAAAATTACTTTGCCGGCTTCGCGCACCCGGACAAGGCTATGATGCGTAGCCAATCTTCTGCCTCCATAGGCTCATCAGCCGTAGCGAACGTGGGTGGCTTGGTTCTCATGAACTCTCCAAAGCTCGATCCTCCGCAGTTGCCTTGGTTGTTTGCAATGGCTTGCAAGAGTTGGGTTTGAGTGGCCATAACTCCAGCCAGGGTGGTTAGATCAGGTGTCTGAGTTTCTTCATTGCTGGTTGATGCCCGACGTCGGCTTGTCATCTGTGTAGGATGATGGAATAAGTATCCTAATTTTCTAACTAGCTTCTATGGTTTCGTCCCATTAAGGGAGTTGTTTTGATGTGAACTTTGTTTTGCAAGCATGGTGGAATAAACTCATTTATAACACAACAGCAACAACATCGTGAATAACATCACAGAGTTCCACAAATAGTACATAAATCATGATGCAATCGACTGCGCACACACGCAGTCCAAATAAGGTTCATCAAAAGATACATCGAACTAACCATCAAGCTACTCGTCAAACTAGGTAAGGGGGGGGTGTGTCTGTCATCCAAAAACCATCTGACGCGAGATCGAAGCTGCAACAATCCTCCAGTCTAGTCATCCAACCATCCGCAGGATCCTGGAGCAGGTAGAGTGTGGTCGCTGGCACGGGCAAACCTGAGTCCCCGCGGCTCGGAAGTAGCGGCCTCCGAATCTGGCTTGGGCTTCTTGCCCGGAGGTCGGGTGCTCTTGCGGGCGGTGCTGAGGGTGCGGGGGCCTCCGAGGAAGGTGATGCGGGGAACAGGGGTCTCATCCTCTGATGGGACTGTGAGGTCTGGCTCGCTCTCTGGCTCAGTGTCAGTCCCCTCCGTCTCGGAGTCGACCTGGATCGGAGTCTCTAAACTGGAACCCAGCTGTGGAGAAGGTGTAGAGATCAGTGGACCGTGCACAATCTCCGGGGCAGGTGGCTGCGTCACTGTCGGGTCCACCAAGTAAGGTGCTGACTCGGTGGCCAGCATACCAACCTCTCCCAGAAGAGCGTGGAACGCTGGTGGGTACGGCGGGGTGAGGAAAAAGTAGTGGTCACGCCCTACTGCTGTGGAAGTAGAAACCCCTATGGTGCTGATCGTGGCTGCTCGAAGCTGCTCCTCCAGCTGACTGACGTGCTCCTGACTCTCTCCAGCTGCTCCTCAAGTGTATCCATCATCCCGCGGCGGCCGTTGTACTGGTCAGATAACTGCTGGAACTGGTCGCCGCGGACCTGAAGCTGTGCCTTCAGTGAGTCTATCTCACTGCCCCAAGCCTGGTGCTCCTCCTCCAGCTGAAGCTGCTGCGCTGTGAGGTCAGTCACCTCGGTCTCTAGCTCTCCCACACGTCTCTGCTGGTCGTCGATCTCTAACAGAGCCTCCTCGTAAAAGTCATCCGCTGCCTCAGCCCATCGTGACAGCCAGGTCACTATCGGGTTGTAGCAGCAAGGTGTGTCCTGAACAGTGCAGACGGAGTTGCACTCCTCTCGAAACGGGTGGTGAGCAAACTCATTACTTGCCAACTCAGCTCGGTGAATAGAGCTGAGTCGGAGGAAGGCCTCCCGTGCTGCATCCTGCATCGCGGTCTCTGGCAAGTCGCGACGGTGGCGTGTCGGGAAGCTGTAGTCTGACTCTGATGGGACTCGCGTGTGAACCTCGACTCGAGCCTCCCAAACAGACTCGCACTGTCTCACTCGGTAGGCCGCAGATCTGGGGTATCGCAGACGCCTCATCAGTCGGTGTAGCTCGATGACGTATCCCTCCGAGCGGGGTACTCCCATTTCCCAGGCAGCGGGTGAATCCTGATCTGCCATCTAATTTTAAGAAAAACCCAATGTCAGCTAAGAGTAAAACTTATTTTGTAAAGAAATAGTTAAGAGTAAGATGAAGATCATACAGGTTTTGTAAACATAGTATTTTTATTTTTGAAATTATTACTAAGTGGGAATTTTCTCCCTTGGCCATCTTAGAATAGGGTGGGGCGCCTTTTGGTCTTTTCCTACAGTCGTATGGCTCTGATACCAGCTCTGTAGACCCCCGTTTTTATAACAGGAATCAATCGTGCAAATAGTACCATTTCCCTGGATCAAGTAGTCTGGTACACACGAATTCATAGCTGAAGTAACCAGTGCACATACACGAATGTCTAATACGAATTATTACATCAATAGCCCGCAGGCATAGTCTTAAGTCATCGGACCGAGCGGTCCGGAATACATCCAAAAACAGAAATAGGTAAGGCAGCGGAGTTAAGGCAGCGGCACGCCATTGCCATAGGCAACGACCGTAACTAAGACCTATTGAGCGCCATCGTCTTCATCACCCTCCTGGTAATAGGCATAGGGATCCTCCGAAGCTTCATCTCCGGCCTCTGATTAAGTTTATATTTGCAAGGGTGAGTACCAACCGTACTCAACAAGTCACCACAGCAACAATGCATATGATAAAGGGGTATTCAAGGAATGGCTATGGTTCTTTTGCACAAAGCAAGTTTTGTAATTCTTTTCACAGGCCTAAGACCTAGCATAGACTGATCAAATTTTAGTACCAGTGTTCATATTAAACAATGACGGTTCTGTCCACCATCCATTGTGATCCCAAGGATAGTTTCCCGCCATCGAGTCGTCATGGTTTTCTGAGGACGTCCACCTTCCCTCCTCTCAGGAAGTGGCTCCATCAGCATAGAAATCATCATGCAACATCCCATCCCACACAAGTTAAGAATTTAGAGTCTAGCCAAGTGTAACACACGTCCCGATGCTCAGTAACCGCGAGCACGGCTATTCGAATAGATTGGGTTTACTCACACTGCAGTGGATGTACACTTTACCCGCACTCCGCGACTGCCCAACACATGAGCCTCGTCCCAACACATGAGACATGTCACGGCAAAGCTTTTCGATAACCTCGCATTGGCAGTACCCGCTCCATGAACTTTACATCCTCATGCACTCTAGGCGTATACAGTTTCTAGCAGTGAGAGGAGTTCTGGCGCACCCGGGAAGGAAAGACTCACACAGGCATTAAGTTATAATTATGTTAAATTTTCACATGGCAGTCCTACCGATGGCGACACCACTGTAGACATCCGCCTCGCGGTTCTACCAATGGCTGCCCCACCGTAGAGCCCCTGTCTCATACATCAAGAAACCACTATGCATGGATACTGCCTCTGCTCAGCTATCTATTCCGCTAGGTCTATACCCATACGAGAAGTGCGGTTGTACGGGGGTCGTTTCATGCTTAACTTCATGGCTCGGTCCTTAATTGACCGGGGACGGTACTTGCCATTTCCCGGATACCACCCAAATCCTCCATCCGCCCCAGTCGAAAACAGTTGTTTAATTTCATTTCTCTTTTCATAAATCATGTCATCAACATCATGGCAATGTGGCACTCATGTCTCCACATGCCGCATCTCAATTACCTTCCCAAAGGTAATTCCCCAAGCATATAGCATTTGATAAATATGAGTATGCATGATTCTAGAATAGCATTTCTAAGCAATTGTCATAATTGACTAGGGACTCATATGTAATCATGGTTACAAGGATTTAAGGGTAAACAATAATCAAGGTATGGCTTAATCTCAAGTAGAATGTTCATCATTGCATGCAATTTTATTTGTAAACAAAATAATTTCGCAATTGGGATCAACATGCTCAAAGAGTAGTGATGACTTGCCTTGCTCAAAGTCCTGTGGGTCTTGACCTTCGCTTGGATCAGCAGCTTCCTCGGGCTCTATAGTTACGTGCGAAAATGGATTTGAATTCGGTTAGAATTCAAATAAGAATCCAAGTAAATCTAAATGAAAGTCGAGTGTGGAAGTCGATTCCTTTATATTAACTTTACTATTCGCGAACTACGGCAAACCCATTTTTGGTGTGAATTATTTATGAGTATAATTATCTTGTTGTCCTAAGTTTTTAATTTTAATATTCCCGAGTGTTATATCCATGTAATAGGTTAGAAATTTCTACCACGAGCTAAATATCGGACAAAATCCTAGAGATATTATACGATTTAATTCAGTTTATGATTAACCGATTAAGTATTCTATACGTCTAAAACTACTAGTGATTAAATCCGAACTTCTACCGTGAATCAATTACTTGTAGAGATTATCCAAAGTAATCTTTAATAATCTATAAGATTTCGTTTATTAGTTGTTGATTACATTCAAATTACTACCGCGAATTGATTATTTATAGTGACTACCAAAAATTAACCCATAATTTATATTAAATTTTTGCAATCCTACGACGGGAAATTAATCTATAATTTAAATTCTAATTTTTAAATCTTCTAAACTCTCCTAATTTCCCTCTATTTATACTATTACTATCATTTATATTTATTTATTTATTATTATTATTATATTTATTATATATATATATTTATTTTTTTTATTTATTTATTCCCCTTTTTTTTCTTCTCTCTTTTTCTTTTTCCCTTTTTTTTTCTTTTCTCTCCCTTTTTTTCTTTTCTCTCTTTTCCTCTCTCTTTCTTTCTTTCTCTCTCTCGGCCGACTCCCTCTTTTCTTCTCACTCTCTCCCTCTCGGCTCCCTCTCTCCCTCACCCAAGCGGCGGCGGCGGCGGACGCGATGGGAAGGGAGGGCGGCTCACCGGCGGCGGCGTGGCGACGACGGTGGCGGCGGCGCAAGGGCGGCGCGGTGCGGCGGCACAGAGGGCGGCGGCGCGGCAGCTCACAGTGGCGGCGCAGCGGCGTAAGGGCGGCGGCACGGCGGCTCACAGCGGCGATGGCTCGGTGGGGAGGGAAAAGGGGAGGAGGATGGAGATGGGGTGGGGAAGAACGGGGAGAAGGGGAGGGAATTTATAGGGGAGGGAGGGGGGAAGAAGAGGGGGAGAGGGGCGGCGGCAATGGCGATGGCGACGGGCGGCACGCGGCGCGGCAGGCGGTGACGCGCGGGCGAGTGACGCGGCGCGGGGCGCGAGGCGACGATGCGACGGGCGAGCGGCTCGGCAGGTGGTGACGGGGCGCGTGGGGCCCGAGGTGGCGACGGGACGCGCGTGCGGCAACAGGACGGGCGGCGACACGACGGGCGATGGCGCGGGGCGCGAGGCGCGAGGGCGACGGCCGAGCGGCGACGGGACGGCGGCGCGGCGGGCGAGCGGCGCGGCGGGGTGCGGGGCGCGAGGCGCGAGGGCGACGGCCGCACGGCGGGGCGCAGGCGCGAGACCGACGGCGATGACGACGACAGCGGTGCGGCGCGGCAGCGGCGATGGCGACGGTGCGCGGCGCAGCAGAGGGGAGACGAAGCGGCGCGCGGCGCGCGGGGCGCGAGGCGGTGCGGGACGCGAGGGCGCGGGGGCGACGGCCGAGCGGCGATGGGACGGTGGCGCGGCGGCGAGCGGCGCGGCGGGAGAGGGGATGGCGCGCGGCGCGGCGCGGGGTAGGGTTAGGGCTAGGGGAACCGCGTCGAGCACCTGGCGGGCAATGAACAGTGCCGTTTTCTAATTTTTCTATTTAATTAATTTTTTTTATTTTATTATTATTATTTTTTATTTATTATATAAATTTGATTCTAAAATTCCTAATATTTGCATATATAATTCTTACCCAATATTTGTGTTATTCCCACTAATAAATTCATTCTAAATTAATATTGTTCACATTCTTGTATAATTTATTTAAATCTTTATTTAGTGTTAATTCCATTCCATCGCATTTAAATTTAATTGATACGAAATATGTTTGCGATAATATTGATGCAAATTGATTAATATTGTCCTTTATTCGAAATCTTCAAACTCCGAAATCGAAATTCAATGGAACGGCGAATAAAATCGGCATGATGTAATTTATTTTAAAAAGTTTTTTGAAAATCCGAATTTTTAGAGTTTTGATTTGTCGGTCGAATTTTCAGGGTGTTACACAAATTTTGCTAGAAGACATCATAACTGCGTGGTTTTAGCTATAAGACACCGCAGAAAGTAACTTTTTCAGAAAACGTGGATATTAGCTCATGGGCACCAAACCTATTAGAATATTTATTTTTGATTGAATAGGAGAGAGAATCCGCATAAAAGTTTTGAAATTCCCCGAGACCCTAGCAGTCTCTCATATCTCTCTCTCCCAAGCACATGGGTCTCCATATGTAAGCTTCTAGTTTTTTTTCCCGGTACTTCCTCTGCTCCTCTTGCTCTCGTAGAAGGCCAGGGCAAGGCGAGGCACGACGAGCTCGAAGGTGATCAGCTGTGAGTGGTGGTGATAGGGGAAGGAAATGTGGAGGTAGGCCGTTTGGGATAAAATAGGTTGTGCGCAAGTGCAGGTATCGAGGTGACCAAGGAGCTTGGTGGTCGTGCCGGAGGAGCATGGTAGGACGACGTGGTTATCATGGAGTTCATTGGTAGTGAGGATCCACCGGGGGCACCAGGATCCATTGCTAGAGTGACACCGCTCCCTCCGTACGTCTTTGCTCTGTTGTTAAAATTAATTTGGAAGAAAGCCCGCGTAGATGCGCGGGCAATATAGTTTATTTTGTTGTTTGTAAGAAGAATACTAGAATGAAGTTCTATCACACTATATCCAATGTAAGAATAGTAGATCACCTTATAATCGTAAAAATGAAATATGTATACCGTGAAATGGATCAATCCCTTTGATATGTTAAATGATAATGTCTATTATATTAAAAAACATTTTATCCCTATCACCATCATTTCCAAACATATAAGTTAATATGGGTTTTGATTTTTTTTCCTTTTATTATACGTCGACTCACTTATGCATGTTCATGAGGAATATAGGATGGAATAATCTATATTATTAAAATTATTTTTGCTAATTGTTAACACTATTTAGATGAGAATGACATAACAAAAAGGTTTATAATGTGGTTTCATTGACATTTACGATTGTACATACGCATGTATGTTTTTTCTAGCGAATAGTAGTCTCGTACTTACGTACGTTTTTCTTAGGGTTTTTTTCAGACAAATAATTTTCTCTCATATGGGTAGGGTGCGCGTATGTGTATGCGTAGGGTGAGTGTGCACGCATTTATATGAGCGTCCGCGATTGCCTTTTAGTACATCATTAGTAAAAAAATTACTTTCAAGAAAATTAACGGAATGGTGTGCAGTGGTGCGGTCGCGGTGTGGCTTCTTCAATAACCTAACCAAGAGTGGTCACTACATATATATGCACAATATGTGAAAAACCTTGGAGCTAAAAAGAAAGAAAGAGAAAACTACCAAATGGTAGATTCATATACGTACTCTTTATTCTTTCTTTTTGTCATTTCTTGTGTACGTGCGTACATAGGGAGAGATTAGCTAGTTTTTAAGAGCGAGCGGTTACTTGAATAGATCTAATCTAATGGTTGAAAATAATGAATCCGACGGTTTAAGAGTAAATCGATGGCAAGATGTTTTGCTTTTTTCTTATTATTTTTCTTATGTTTTCTTAATTTATTAGAGAGTCACATGGCATTTTAGGAGTGATTGTAAGAGTGTAGGAATATTATTACTTGTAGTTGCAATCTTCTTGTAGTCATCTATTGTTTGTTGTCACTTGGTGGCATCATCTACTTAGCTATCACTTTTTGATAGTTTCCCAGTTAGTATCGTCCTTGATCTTCAATGCTTGATAAGACACATGCTCATTGGATACGAGCTAAATATTATTATGTGCACTGTATAGAGATGCCTTGTAAGATATATAACTCGACGATTGATGGATAATGGTTTCTATATAGAACATATATACATGGTGATTATTGGCGACATACAATAGATATATTATACCATTACCGGTTGACAAAGTATATTACATACTAAATATTAAGTGTTTTTATACCTAAATAATAAATTTATGGTTGAGTTTCAAAGTGCTTATCGGATTGGCTACCCTTTGTTTATTGTAAGCATGCTTACCGAACTGCTAAACTCTGTGTGTTTTGCAAATAGTTTCTATATAAAAATATTTCTAAAAATTAAATAAATCTATTTTCAAAATTTGTAATGTTTAATACTTAATAATTAATACTATGCTAATGACTTGTGTCGTTTTACGTGTCCTGATAAGATCAGCTAGTGAGCTAGGTCGAACAACGTCTATGACATAATAAAGGACAATATCAATACTGTATAAATCAAAATATATTTTCTAAGACTCAAAATTTACCTTAGAATATAGCAACTTCTTCACCTATATTTTTAACCAATAATAACATTCCCCCTATTTAACGTGACTTACTTTCTTAATATATACATGTGACCAACCATAGAAGTTATTATATTTTTGTTACAAATGGAGTATTAAAAATATATATGTGAGAAAAATGCTAGCAGCTTATCACAGGTATAAATCCCAATTTCTTACCTACCCCTCCGTAAAAAAAAAGTCCAATTCTAGACACGAACACATGGGTATCCAGATTCGTAGTTAGAGTTTGTCTTTTTAGAGAGAATAGTACGTTGAAAGTGTTTAACTTATCTTAGTATTATATGTGAGCTTCCCACACCATAAATAAATTTAGTAATGTTATTTTAATATATCAGTATTTTTTTTTACAGTAGGGTTAGTAACTTTTGGGAATATGTTATTATGTTCTTTTTATTTTTGAAAAATGCAAGTCTAATTTCTTAAGTGATATACAATTATATAATCTATATTTTCAATTTGTTTGTACTTTTATGGATGATCCGATAACATACGTCTCTTTATAATACAACTCAAAATAACATATATTTTTACATATGGGCTTGAATTATTAGTTTGCTTTTTCATCTAATGTAAGTGAGAAAGAAAAAAAAAAAAAGAAAAAGGGTACGTGGGGCTGGGCGTGAACGTTTTTTCGTTCGTACTTACCGGGCGTGTACGTACCGTACGTTTCGTTAGTACTTACCGAGTGGTATAAACATGGCAGTTTTTAGGGATAGATTTAATTGGTGATTTTTAAATAAATCTAATGGTGAAAACAATGGGTCCACAATATTAAATAAAAAATCAACAGCTTTATGTTTTGCTTTTTCATAGAATTATTAGGATTTATTAGAGCGTCACGTGGCGGTTTAGGAGCGTTTACAGCGCCACGTGACAGCGTAGGAGCTTTTATACAAAGTTTAATGGGCTTTTAGTATATAACTAGGAAGGAAGCCCGCGCGAAGATGTGTTTGACATACTTATAGTTATAAGGATGGAATATTAACCATAGAACACCTGTCACGCTTAAAAAAAAGTTCCCCATACAACTTTTTTTTGTCAACAGCCTATAATTTTTCTAACCTATTATTAGTTAGCTTTATACCATACAATATTTGATTAATCCCAATAAGTAATTATCAATACTATTTATCGTATAAAAGAAGAAGAAAACCTTAGTTTTTTAAAAAAAAATATATTTCTATCAAATTAAGTGTATTAGAAATAAGGTGTTTTTGTTTTTAAATTGAATGGTAGTGGACATTTTTCTAACAAATCTTAAAAAAATTGTATCAGTAACAAATGTTTTTTATTGTACCATCATGTTAGACCTCCTTTTATTTGGTTTATATTGATGCAATTTGTTACATACTTACATATGAATAAATAAACACATAGGAGATATCCATATTCTAGACCTCGCTTCCCTACAATATGTGTGATCTATGGTGCAATTATGTTTTAACAAAAACTAATCAACATGAATCTTAAAATTGAAATCTATTAGTAAGAAATATAATTTTTAAACGAACTATATACTGGTACTTTAGTGTAACTTATATCTAAGCACTTAAAAATGATGCAATGGTTAAATATAATTTCGCATGCATTTTTATTTTTGGTGTGGTATATTATGAATGTGCACTTGAATATCTATCCATGATATACTAAAAGTGCATTAAATACTATATAAAGTTGATTAGATGGAAATATAATATAGTTGAGAGCACTTATACAAAAGATTATTTATATTGCTCAGATTATTTGAGCATACTAATTTCAAGAAAAATATGAAGGAACCGGATTTTTATGCCGTGGTTTGAACTATTTATATATGAGTTAGTTTTTTTTATGATTTAGCTATGCATGTTTGCAAAATAATGCATGCTACTGCAACATGTGCTGTTGAATTTTTTTTCATGTTTTTTTAAATTGTAATTCGGTTGACATGCAAAAGACTAATGGCGCATGTTCCTCTGAATTTTTTATTCAATGGCTTGGACTATTTATATGTGAACTATGCCCAAATCTTATAATCTTATATAGGAGTAGTATAATATAGGCACATGAAGCTTACATTACTGATTTGACTCCAACAATTAGATTAGAAATTAGACGTATAACTTATAATTATAATTATTGATTGTTTCTTTAAGTTTGATATCTTAAAAAAAATAGTGAGAGGAGAGGAATGAAGAGCATCGAGTCGAGCCACAGAGGGAAAGGAAAGGTTGGGAAGTGCTTTGCGCAGGTTGGGGGGATGGGGGGGCGAGGGATGGAGGAGACTCTTTTTCGAAATGATTTAGCTAATGATCAAATGCTTTTTTTTCTCAGATTTCTATATTTGTTTTCTAATTTTAAGGTGTGGCATATCACAGGTTATGATTTTCTTCTTAAGGTAAGTTTAATGACTGAAATATGTTTTAAGTGGAAACCAATGATAAGATGTTTTGTGTTTTCCTTTTAATTTCTAAGTTTCTTCTTTTTTTAAAAAAAATGTGACATATGGTGACTTAATAGCGCTCTAAAATATGACACATAGTGATTCCGTGTTTTTACTAATTTTTATTATGTAGAATAATTTGTGATGACATAATACATATTGTCAGTTTTTGGTTGTTTGGTTGTTGGTCCATGTTCAAATTATGTATTTCAAATTTTATATACCAAAATATGAGTAATAAAGATCCTGATTTACTTATTTAGTTATAAATAAAACTAAATAAAAGAACATTACAAACAAATTAAAAATCAGCTGTTATTTGGTTGTAGAAGATATGTCTATTCAAATTATGTATTTAAATTATTATATAGTAACATATGGTTATATAGATCTTAATTTATTTATATATCTAGTTATAAAAACAACAGTTCAAATAAATTAAAAATTAGATATAACTATGATGATTTAGCTATCTAACTGTTGATTATTGTTCTTTAAATTATTAGTAAAACAATACATTGTTTAATAATTTATAAAATCATCAAATCATTAATCATCCCAGTATATAATATACTACCTAAAGTCCGCAGCCGTGCCTGACCTGTTTAACCTCAAGCTAAGAAATTAAGTTAAAAACTATCATGTATAAGACAAACGGCAAGGAGAGGAGAGGTTCAACAGAGGTAGTGAACAGGTATGTGTGCGTACGTACGGTACTATGAATGGGAGAAGATTTTGTTTTTTAATATATCTATTTGGTCCACCAATTTAAGTTATCTATAATTATTAGTTGATCTAATGTACTCAAATATTGAATCACGAAGCATTTATAGAATATCCATGTGTCAGATTAAGAACGTGTTTATAAGATGTTTAATTAACTTAGTATATAATAGAAATAAAAGGACGGAGGGAGAGCTGGCCAGACCTAGTAGATCAAAGTCTATTTGTGAGTTTTTTCTATAAAAAGGGTTCCAATTTTTATTATTTGGGGATAAAAAAAGCAAGCGAAAAGGAGGACAGAAAACGTACGTTGTATGTCGTACGTTGTATGTCGTACGTGCGAGCTTGACTACGGTGCTTTCTACTCGTAGTATTCTACTCCCAGTAGAAACGATCTGAACCATCCGTTTGGAAAGGTATATTAGTACTTACTAATTATGCGCTTAAGGGTAATTTGGGTATTTGCGTTTTCCTTTTCTTTTAGTATCGTATTGCCCCGACCGTCTCGCCGCATCCATCCACCGTCCGTTCCTGCACAGCTCGATTCCGGTGGTGGCGCCCATTTTGATCAGCCGGCGTTCATCCTGCCGCCGCCGTTTTATCTCCCCGTCAGTGACCTCGATTATCCTGCCATCCTCCACCCCTGGTATTCCCGCCGTCGATGTCGCTGATCCCTGTCTAGCCACCACGGCCGTGCCAACCGCCGTTGCTGGTGACCACGCGCATCTGCGCCGATCTCCTCCCTATCGACCACGGCCATGCCGATTTCATCGGCCCTGACGACCGCGTCCACATCCGCGTTGATCTCCTCCTCCCACTGAACAAGCGAACAGCTGGTATTTATTTTCGATTATCATGGTACTTTTGCGTTTGCTCTCAATCGAATTTGATTTCTTCGTTGTTGATAAGAAGAGGAACCTGCTAATGCTATTGCTACTAGATTGCATGTATAGCGTTGTATACAAGTTCCAATTCGATTTATCGGATGTGACTTTGATATGGATGGATGCTGAATTTTGATTCGGGCTGGATGCAATATACTGTATATATTAATTCTGAAGATGTAATGTGCTAGCTATTATAATATTATTTGAATAAAATACAGTTCATCTGAATCTCTGAACTTGAGTATGTATAAAATACTATTTTGACTGTTAATTTCTGTTATGGTATATTTCTAAAAATCTAAAAGTATTGTTTGAAAAGAAAATACTCACAATTTTAGGATCGTTGACACAGTTCCTGAGTTTTTATCTGAGGGAACATTTCTGAATTAGAAACTCAGTTCCTGAGTTGTTTTTTTGGAGCAGTTCCATATAGTTACTAACTTATAGTATTAATTACTAATTTGTCCATGCATGTCCACAAGCATTCTCATAAATCATCATGATATATATTCTTTAACTGCGAGAGTATTTTCATTATGAGATGAGATTTTAAAGCAGCCGCGACTGTCAGATTCACTTGTATCACATAATTATTTACTTTCCTAAACATGTTTGTAACTCGCGAAGTAATCCTCAAGCCGGAGCTATGAGAGGGAGCGTGTGTAAGAAGCATCAACACAATTGAAGGTTGGGGATAGACCACTGACGTTTCTTCAGCTTTTTATTTTGTTGTATCAGAGACTTTGTTCAGATGATTATATACTTCTTAAGTGATATGCATGTAAATGTGGAGGTCAGGGGGTGTAATTAGCAAAAAATAAAGCTCTATCAAGCCAAGTTTCAGGATATATTAACCGTGGTGATTGCAGATTAATTTCTGTTAGGTGAAGATAAAAAAGATAGTTGCAGTTATGTTAGATGATTGAAAAAAAGAAGTGGTGTGGTACTGGGGATTGACCCCTCGCGACATGGACAAAATTAAAGCATCTTGCAGTAACCATCCACGGCAACTCCCAAGTGCAAATATATATCATCTTTGTCTGTTAATTTGTCTTAAAACAGAACACTGTCTACCAAAGAAAACCACGTGGGATATATCGCAAGGGAGTATATTACTGCTTCTGTGATAGACATTAAATTATAGCGAGTACAAAATATATATATTTCAATTCAGACATTGGTCGTTGTCCTTTATAAAATATCAGCCCCATACCATGCTGCTAGATCATACTCGTAGAACAGGATACAACTCTTGAATGCAAGAAGCATGACTTTTGCCAGTAATTCCAACGTGCAATCTCCGACAAGACAATGAAAGGCAAATTCACCATTGGAGCTCCACTGCATGGCTGAAAAAATGAAAAGAAAATTATACACATTGGAAAGCCTCCAAAATAAAATGATCTGCAGAGCCTTACAAAATTATGGACCTAACTGTTCCATGCTGGCCGTAACCACTATAAACTAGTAGTATCTTCTGAAATTTGACTTATGTGATGTAGCACAGGGAGTGGAACTATTTCTGCAAGCAACGAATCAAATAAAAATCGATCTGTGTGTAATTTACGAAGTATAGAGAACTCCAGAATTAGTACTAGAATTTTACTGAAGCAAAATCAAAACCATTTAAACCGCTGCCGGCTGCTCATCAACTAAAATAGAATGAAACACAAGCGCAAATCATCTCTCGCTAATGGTCACAGAAGAATTATCTATGTGGTGATTTGATAACATTTGTCAGACACATTGCAAATTTGTATAGTTGGGAAAAAACCTCAGTAGAAATCTAGCAGGTTGTGCTTATGAAGTACTTGGTGTTAAAACTGAATTTTGCTCGCGTCAGGCTGCTAGTTTTGGAGGATCTAATAGTGATCCTACAGCATTATCATTTATCAGGAAGTGATGGGAGAAAATGGGACAGGACGTTACCTGTTCTCGAACCAGTAGCAGCCGAAGAGATGGGATGAACAATCAACGGCAACATCAAGATGAGGGCGACGTTGCATCATCGGCCTTTCCTCCGCCGGACTGCCATACAAGCAGCACATCATGGATCCGCCGCCCTTGCTGAGGCGCCGAGCACGTACGCCGCAGCCACCACAGGTCGCTGGAGGTAGAGGAGGCAGATGGGGCAGAGGGCCGCGAGGGCGCAACGCGGCGAGGGAGATGAACGGGCGATGGAGGCGACGATGGAGGTGAACGGGAGGCTGAGAATGGCGTCGAAGGAGGCGGCGAGGGCAGGGTAGGAAGACGGCGGGGGAGGCAAGGGCGTTGAAGGGGGAGGAGATGCAGACGGCGCCGGAGGTGGAGAGGACGGGCCGACGGAAAGCGACGGAGGGGGCGGGAAAGGCGGCAAGGGTGGGGGAGACGGACGGCGACGGAGGAGGCGGACAAGGCGGTGATGGCGGGGGATACAGACGGCGATGGAGGGGGCGGAGAAGGCGGCAAGGCCGGGGGAAGGCGACGGCGCTGGAGGGGAAGGAGATGCCGATAGCGCTGGAGGTGACGGAGGCGGAGAGGGAGAAGAACCGGCGACGGAGGCGGCGAAGGAGATGGACACCGACGGAGGCGGGGATGGAGGAGAATGGCGTCGATTAGAATAGAATAGAGAGAGAGAGGGTGAAGAGTTAGATAAAGACAAATTACGATCATACCTCTACGCGAATTATTACCTCTGGACAAATATATCCCTCCACATTTCTACTCCCATAAAATCTGGTTGGAGTAGAGCTCGATCTCAACCATATGATTAAATACGATCAACGGTTCGGATTAATTTCTACTCCAAGTAGAAAGCACCGGAATGGGACTCCGTACGTGCATATTCTACACAGAGACAGAGACAGGGATGGAGGAATGCTTTTTTTAATGGAGATCTAACCATCTAAAATAATGGGTCCACCGATTTAAATGAAAATCAATGATCAGATTTCTCTATTTTAGTACGATGCCACATGACGGTATGAGAGAGTTTATAGGGTGCTACATGACGATATGGGAGCGTTTATAGGAAGTTTAATGAACTTTCAGTATATAAGAGAAGATAGATAGATTTATGAGTGCAACTGTTGTTAAAATTCTACACATATAAGAATAGTACATGATATATATGCCAAATTCCCAATATATGATCTGCATATGCACTGAGTATGTGGCTAACACATATTATAGAATCTATCTTATAATTGTGGTAAACTCTTGTTTAACGGAGACTTGACTGGATTTGCGCACCTTGGGAGTTATCTATTGACTTGATCTAAATCGTGCTGGCCGGGTACCTACTGTATACCTCACATGCCGAGCCGTTGACATTGACCTGATACTCTACAGCTGAAGCTTTTTTGAGTTATGTTGGGAAGAATCACTAACAAAAACAACTTAATTTTTGTGATATAAGGTGAAATCCTGAAATATATGTTCCACAAGAACTGTGCGACTGATTAAGAAACTTTCGTATACATTGATGGCCAAATTATAAAAAGAAAATTATATATTGAAGAGATTAATGGCCTCAAAGATTGAAAGTGTTCACTGCATGCATGGAATAATTAATGATTTTTGCCCACAAATGATGAAGGGTGGTTGCCTACTTGCGAAGTGGACATGCAAGTTGATTAACTAGGACTGATATTAACAAATTAGACCTTGTCTCATGTGTTGCTAGTTAGTCAATATAAATAAATTGATCATTCCTTGGCTGTCCTTTGCCAGTTAATTTGATAGTTGCCCCTTAACAACTAAATAGCGAACCTCTGAGCAGACGGCCTTAATATCTATCTCCTGAAGCTTGGCTTCGACGACCTGAAGCGTGGCAGTTTAGCTTCAGAAGACGAAGGCAGAGCAAGAGGTAGCACATCCTCTCGAAAGGGAAGATATGAGCGACCAGAGCACGTACCCCAACCCTGCTCAAGGTATTAGATATGTCTGCTCATCTCTTAATTATCTTCTAATTATTAGTACATCAGTTCAATTGCTTTTGAGTACACAAGAACTTTTTTCGATTCATATGAGTGAAACGGTTCCTGTGCAATTAACAGGGTTTAAAATTTCAGATCAATCGGATTCATCCGATGCGTAATTATTTTGATCCAGTTTGTTGTGCATTCGGAAAATTTTGTTCAAAACTTCAGTTATGGCGGATCGAAATTACCGAAATTTTGGTAGAAATAGCCAAAAGAAAATTTTGAACCCGGGAAAATAATACTGCAAAATTACTCTGTTTTAAGAGACCCTTTTTATGTCTGTTTGGAAAGAAAGGAAGACAACGCAATTTTGGAGTAAATCAGTGTTGCCATGATTACGCAGGGTACTACCAGGGTCCCCCAGCCTCGGCGGCGGCCGGCCAAGATAACACGGCGGCCGGCGGTGGCAAGTCCAACGCATCCAAGAAAGACCAACCGGGCTTCATGGATAACCTGTCCGTAATCCGTCTCTGATCTACCTACGAATCTCTCTCGCTTTCTGTATATTTGTAACGCCATGTATGTACTAATTGCTTCTTAATCCATTTTGCAGCCTTGCTTGCCTCCCCTGTGCCCGCCCAGCCGAAGCCAAGAACGACGCGAGCTAACCAACCTTGCTCCATCAGGCAGCCTAGCACGGGAAGGAAGGCTGCAAAGCTACTGCATAATTATGCCCAGTGTTTGTTTGATTATTCAGCATCTAAGTAAGCACGTCGTTAATTAGTTCAATCCGGACTTCTCATTTGCGTTTTGTGTACTAGTGAACGATTTATGTATTTGTCGGGGGCGCATGTAATTTAATTTATTCCCCTTTGGATTCATTATTCAGTTTATCTTGTCATGATTTTGTGAGGAAAGAATCTGTTTTATGCATGGTTAAATTGTACTCCTACTACTTCACACAATTCTTTCAAAAATTCTCGAGGTTAAAAGTTAACTTTTCAAAAAGTAATTTTTTTGTTCTTTGGGGAAGTCAAGAAAGAAGAGGATAAATATCTTTTGTCACTACTACTTCAAAACCTATAGCATGTGGCATTCTCACGGGGGCCCCAAATTTGGCCGACTTCCCATGTCCCGTGCACGCTGCGCCCCTCTACGCTAATTACGTGTAATCGCAATTAGCATAAATAATATTTTTTTTCTAATAGATTAGTGAATTTGCCCATGCGTTGCTACCGGAAAAGGTAAAATTACGATTAGAAATTATGGTTTAACTTTTGTGATCTGATTCCCTTAAAAATTACTACAATTGATTATGATTGACTTATAATCATTTAGTTGATGGATCTATCATAAGTATGAATCATGTGTAGCTTCCAGACTGTCTCCTCTCAAAATGAAAAGAAAAGGATGAAATTAAGAACCGAGCACCAATAACCAAAAGCGATGTGCCAAACAATCAGTAAAAAAAAAAAAGAAAAGGCAAACAATCAGCCCAAAGAACTTGAATCGACTACTAGTTAATAACTAGAAACGTTATTTTCTGCCCCCAGGACGTAATGTGACTGTGAGACCTGAATCTTTTGTACATCCAAGTTGTAGGGATCAGATTTTTACAGGGCTTTAGTCAGAGACGGGATGCCTAACCATCTGCCAAAAAAAAATGTGTTTGACCATCGGAAAAATGATTTTTATAGCAGTGACGCAGCCATACAGGACGCACAGGAGACAGACAGATGATTCGTCCGTTAGAGCACTACTTCCATGACTCCGAGGCTCCTAGCCAAGCACACGGCGGGTGATGGGTGATAATAAGTTATCTATTTGTTTCAGCTTACTACTAATAATCTAAATTATAATAATTTTAAGGTCTTGTTTGATTCAGCTTAAAGTTATTAAGAGTAAACTGAAACAAATAGATATCTTATTATGATATATTATTACAATGTATAAACACATAGCTTATTTAATCAACTGTAAATGTGCTTTTTAGATTAACTAGAAAAGTAGCCCGCGCATTCGCGTGGGCATGTATCGTATGTTCCGTTTGAGACACTTACATGAGAGGAATATTAATCGGATAACACGTGCCATACTTCAGAAGTATCATTGCTTCAAAAATTTTCTTGTTGGCGTTGCTGAGATAATTTTCTAACCTATTAGTGTTGTTCTAATTATCTAAGGCAATTATTATGCAATGGTTAATGCAATAGTTGTTTCAAAGTTTATAGCACTTCACAAATAGTGAAAGATCATTTTCCTTGCTCGGATTATTTGAGCACATTACTTTTAAAAAGCTCATGAAGCAATCAGATTGTTTTATCTATTTGGTCTTTATGTACTGGCTTGGACTATTCAAATGTGAGTTAGTTCTTTTGTTTATATAGTGAATATCTAATTTAGTTATTGATTGGTGTTCTCAAACCATTTCATATTTTTTTATAGCAATTGAGATAACATGTAACGGGGCAGTGATGTTTCTCCCTCTAAATAATTATGTAGTGGCTTGGACTATCCATATTCGAGCTTTTTGTTTCTTAGGTACTATATATCCAATTTAGTTATTCATGTTTGAGAAATAATATATGATGGTGCAACAGGTGTAGTTGAAATATTTTGTAGCTTTTTATGGCAATTTGATAACATGTAAAATGGCAGGTGTTGTCCATCGATAAAAAAAAAATTATTTCATACTTGAATTTATAATTTTTGTTTCGACACCATTAATTTTGCTTTAGCTATGTATATTTATGGAATAATATATAGAATGACATAGTATATATTTGATAGTTTTTATCGTATTTCGTTGCTATGTGGATGACATGTAAAATTCATGGATCGACTATTTCCGAGTGATATATTTCTAATATAGAAAAGTATAGGCATATGGACCTTCAATTATTCATTTAATTATAAATAGAAAAAATAGTTATAATAGAAATTAGACATGTACCTTAAAATTTATTGTCGTTTTAAAATGTACAACTATTGATTATTTCTCTTCTAGTTTGATAGCTAAATAATTGAAAGGGGGGAGGAAATAGATCCGTTGATAATGGTTGAAAAATAGATGTAATCTACATGGAAACTGATGGTATGTTGTTTTGCTTTTTTTTTCGTTGAATCTTTTCTAATTTTGGAAACATGGCGCGTCATGATTTGAGAGTGTTTTATAGGACGTTTAACATATCTTTATTATTTGTACAATGATTTAAGATGATATAATACATATTGATATTTTTTAATATTTGATTGTAATTTGGTTATAATGCTGATAGAGGGTCTATGTTGTATTTTAATTTTGACATGCGGTGATTTAGAGTGCTTTTGAGGATATTTAGTGAACAACTAATGGATTTTTATTATGTAGAATGATTTAAGATGATATAATACATATTGTCAATTTTTTTAGTGCTTCATTCATATGTAGTTACTATGCAAAGGATAAGATGAGGGTATCTATGACGTATTTCAAATTTTACAAAGTAGCATATATGTAATATAGATCTTGACTTATTTATTTAATTATAAATAAAGTAACAATTAAAATAAATAGAAATATATATATAATTCATCATTTAGCTATGTAACTATTAACTTTTTAATATATTAGGTTGTTGATTTGAAAATAGTAGAGGAGATAACAGAATGGGAGTTGAGAGGAGGGAAGGAAGATGGCGGTACATGCATATGGCAGGATGAGGTAGTGCATCAATTTGTTTTTTTCTTCAAATGTATTTATTGGGACACTGGTAGAGGAAGTGGGGGAAATATTTGTAAATGGATGTGGTGTTTCTTTTCAGTTATTTAAACCTAATAAATGGAGTAATTGTTAGCACTATTTGACTGAGAAAGGCATAAAAAGACTATAAGCCTTCTTTGTTTAAGGTTAGGCTTATTGGTTTAGGCTTTTAAGTCAGCTTTCTGGCTTATATGATTTATAAGCCTATGGATTGAATGTCCTAAATTTAGTGGTGGAGTCATACATCTATCTTATATAAGCTAAAAAAAACTTCTCCAACTTAGCTATTAGATTTTGACTTAATAGTGTTAGAGTAGCTTATGGCTTCAAAAAAGACAAACGAAAACACTGATTGTTTGTTTAGGTTCGGATTTTTTTCTTATAAGTTGGCTTATAAGCCTAAACAAAGAGGGTCATAATATGGTTGTTGTATTAATTTTTAAACTTAAATATAATTAATATGTGACGCAATATTTTTTAATAAATAAAATAGATGTGCCATGTTTTATATAGTCATCTATAAAGATCGATCTAAAATGCATAAAATAGTATAATATGGTTATATGTGATATTTTTAAATTAAAATATAATTAATATGTTAATATTAGAGATAAAATGGATGTGCCACGTTTTAAATAGTCATCTATAACTATAACGATAAGATTATATAGTTTGTTTTTCTATATCTTATTCGTATGTACCTACGTACGTACGTATTTTTTCTGTCAATTAGTGTATGTGTTTTTTTTGCCTTTTTCTTGGGTACATACGGATATATGCATTTTTTTCCTTTTTTCTTGCAGCTTTTTTTTTATCCGCTGCAGGAGAAGTGGAAGAAAAGCTTACGTACACAAATGGCTCGATGGGTGGGGAGTTGGGATTAGTACGTTGATGGGCTTATTAGGCCCGTAATATTTTTAATTTTAATTATTATATATATGGGGATAAAAAGGGGGAATAAAAAAAAGGTCAGATGGATATAGTACGTACGCTGCTACGGAGGATCGTATCGTACTATACGTACGTTGGACGGAGGGAGATTTTGTTTCCTTTGATTATAAGATAAATCTAACCATCAAAACTAATGGGTCCACCAATTTAAATGAAAATCGACGGTCAGATTTCTCTATTTTATTAGAGTGACATGTAACGACTTGAGAGCATTTATAGGATGACACATAGCAGCTTAGGAGCATTTGTAGGAAATTTAATGGACTTTTAGTATATAATAGATAAATAGATAGATTGGTTGGCTAAACAATTAATAATCCAGAGAAACAAACAACTAACAACTTATATTCTATATCGGCTTATTATAATTTAGTTTATAGTAATCTGGCTTAATAATTTAGATTATAATAATCTTAACCTGCAACAAATGTCACGACCGCGAGGGCCTGTGCCATGTCGCGGAGAAGCTGGCGGGCCGGAGGAAGGAGGCCAGGGGCGTTCCGCCGCCTATCCCAGACTGCAGGTGGATATCTCCTATTCGAGCGTATCAAGGGCCATTGCACCTCGATCGTCCTTGTTCCACTATGTTGGCACCGTCCCGAAGCCTTGCACTCATGCTCTGGCCCCAGCGCCGTAGTGTGCGGTGTGCCCTCCATGTCCGTGGCCATAGTTCATCTTCCTCTTCATCATCTGCCGGATTTATCCTTGTTAGACGGTTGTGGAAAATGACAGAGTGCACTGTCAGGACAGGGACGACTCTGCGTGTAGATCGAGGAGGACGGAGAAGATCAGAAGAGGAACAAGGACGCCAAGGAAGGAATCGGCCGAGGCCGGGAGCAAACCATTGTGGCCTCTCTGTTGTTGCGCGTGGGCTTGCATGTGGTGATTAGTCGCTAAATCGCTGGGCTTGTTGTTGGGGCCTTGGGGATGGGCAATGTGGAGTCAAGGGAGATATATCTGACTCACCCAGTTTTTAGCTTGTTGCCAGCGCTGTAGATGGCCATATGGCCCGAGGCCCGATGGCCTAGTGATTTGGTCCGGCCTAAGCACGGCCTGGCCCGACAGCTGTGCCATGCCTGGCTGCTACCTCGGCACGCCGGGTCGGCACGAAGTTTAGAGATGCGAAACAAAGAATAGAGAGGAAAAATAAACGTATTATATGGCACAACCCAAAGAGTAGGGACGTAAAATAGACTTATTTCAAAAAAGGCACGATGGGCTGCCCGTGCCTTCGAGCTGGCACGGCACGGCCCGACTGCTAGTGGGCCGTGCCTTGACCCGAGTTGCAGCCCGTGGACAGGCACGGCCCGAAGCGCCGACCGTGCTGTGCTCGGGCGGGCCTTATGGCCAGCTATAGCTCCAGCCACTTCTTCCGCTTCCCTTGCAGCAGCCATCTCTTCCGCTCCATGGCCACCAGATCCGGCTGGCGGGAGCTCAGCCATGAGGCGACCGACGCCCTGGTGTTAGAGTTGTCTATTGGATCACCTAGGTTTAAATCTAGTCGGGTGGTTCTATTTGCGATGGATGATTGAACAACAATAGAGATTAAGGGAAAGGGTTTAGGAATGTGACCGGTTGACGCGTTGGATGAGGAGGAAGTCTCGGCCATCGTCATTGACGTCGCTCTGCTTGTCGAGGACGGCAGCGACGATGTGCTTGACGGCGACGGTGGTCGTATCAGTGGGAGTCGTGGTCGACGATGAGACGTGGCGTGGCGGTGGCGCGTTCCCGTCACTGGCTGTGCCCCCTCGATCGGTTAGGGTTTGTGGGGTGGAGTGGAGGCGGCGATGAACCTCGTGTCTTGTGCCGTCCCGTCCTCCACCCCTCTTTATATGGCACAGTGTGACGGGGGCCCACCAGCCATTGGGCTGGGCGCCCCCGATCAGGGCGCAGGTCAAGGCCCTCTTGAGCCGTTGGACTCAAGGGGAGGGAGATCTATCTAACATTCTCCCCCTTGATCTCACTATTTCTTTTAGCTTTTTCTATTCCATCACAGATTTACACATAGAGCATGTTTCATCGTCATGTTTAATTACCGATGGATTCAACAGCCACTATACACATCTCTACTCAGAAACAGATACTTTAACTTTTGGGTCCTATAGCCCAGGATTCATAAGGCTTCCCTTAAACCCATGCATGCTACATGTTCCTTGAACATGTTGGGAGGTAGGCCTTTCATGAGCGGATCCGCGAGCATTCTTTCTGTTCTAATGTGCTCGAGACTGATTGTTTGATCTCGGACTTTGTCTTTCACAACATAGTACTTTATGTCAATATGTTTGGTAGCACCACTTGACTGATTGTTGTGAGAGTATATTACTGCAGGTTCGCTATCGCAGTATAACTTTAGTGGTTTCTTAATACTGTCAACCACCTTTAAAACCGGGTATGAACTTCTTTAGCCAGTTCACCTGCCCCGTTGCCTCATAGCATGCTATAAACTCGGCATATATAGTAGACCCTGCAGTGATGATCTGTTTTGAGCTTTTCCATGAAATAGCTCCTACTGCCAGGGTGAACACGTATCCTGATGTTGACTTTGTATTATCTTTTGCAAAGTCAGAATCAAAATACCCCACTATCTGGAGCGATTCTGATTTTCTGTATTACC
Source organism: Oryza meridionalis (assembly GCA_000338895.3). NCBI lineage: Eukaryota > Viridiplantae > Streptophyta > Magnoliopsida > Poales > Poaceae > Oryza > Oryza meridionalis. The sequence goes on along the minus strand of CM002532.2, from coordinate 6,569,286 downwards.
CACATTCAGTAGTTCATTAAATCTGAAGGTTAAGTTTTATCTTGTCTAGCAAAAACACTTCTTATACTACAGTTGAATCATGGTAATTAACCACTTGCATTGATAGCATATATCTGGTGGGATATGATCACATTTGGCCAATATATTACATTGAACCATGAACTCTTGGTTGTGAGTATTACCCACATTCAGTAGTTCATTAAATCTGAAGGTTAAGTTTTATCTTGTCTAGCAAAAACACTTATACTACAGTTGAATCATGGTAATTAACCACTTGCGTTGATAGCATATATCTGGTGGGATATGATCACATTTGGCCAATATATTACATTGAACCATGGGAATGCATAGTTCTTTACCTAGTAATAACTTGTGGCAGGATTGAGTGGTTTGTAAAATTTCATTCCTTTTTAAAACATATTCTTATTTATATGACATGATAATTTGTGTGGAGTGAAAAAAGTGTTATATCACTTACGGAGTGTTCACAATCTGTGTTATAATGCTCAATGAAAACATAGGACTCATTTTAGGAAAAGTAATATGTATAAAACCAAACTATTTTATGATAGCTACCTTTAGTATAATTGGCATACAGATAATATGTTTGACTTTATTTTTTTTCATATAATCACTATCAAAACAAAGTATGTTGCCCATCAATAATATATCTTCTTGCAAATTCATTAATCTCACTTATCAGTTCTATCAATATGAAAAGCGAGAACATCACAAATTTAATTTGGATCAAAACCTCTATACCGTGAATCATTGATTGCACCTAGCTTTGGGTTCCTAGCTAGGGTCATACATGTGATGCAATGGCAATATAAGTTTTTCCCTCCCATCCCCTTCCAATCAAAGAAAAAGGAAAACAAAATGCAGATTGGATATTGCTGAAATATACTTGCTTATACTAAATTTATTTTGTTGTTCGTATGTTAAATGAAATTTATTTTTTTTCTTACTTCGCAGTATTACCGCCACAAGGATTACAATCATAAATTTCGCTCAAAGCCTGAAGTTGAATATTTTCTAGATACTGGAAAGGTTATAATCCGTAAAGTTCCATGTATTCTACAGAAGGTGCCCTACTACAACAGAGTTGATTTCAAATATTGTATTCTACGTAATTTCTCTTTCCAAATTTGATACTGATTCTCATACGTTGTGTCTGTACAGAGATCTGCTGATGCAAGTGTTCCTAGCAGGGGTAAGATATCATCAATCTGTGCAGCTTGGAATTAATAACTCCATAGGAATACCATTTCATATTTACTAATAATTGAATTTGGCAAATATGAATTGTGTTTTAGATGAATTATATACGGGCAGACCTGCAGTATGATTAAAATATATATTTGCTATTGAACTGAATCAGTACTAATGATAGAAACAATAAATAGAAAAAATATATACAGCAATATTTATTTATATATATCTACATTTGTAACAATCATGATATTTTAGATTATGTTCATCTTGCTAGCTTGTATATATTTTCAAAAATTTTGTAACTGCATGCTATGGAGAAACGTTACTCACTGAATCGGAATCGGACAGCTATGACATGTGCACACAGGTCGCGGTCGTGGTAGACCTCGTACAACAAGGACGATGGCCCTAAATTCAGGTAATGTGCTTTTGGTAACATAATCGCATTGTTGTTTTTTTAAAATATATTTACTACTCATTGTTAGCTCTGCATGCACGATGAATCAGAATGATATATATGCTATATATATTTTCATTTTATTCCATGAAAACTTGGGTAATATAAAATGTTCCCCAAAGTGAAATTTCACTCTTTAAACAAATACAAGATGAAACTTTTTTTAACCAGCTACAAGTGGTTGAAAGAGTATGTGGGTCCGCCGCACATCTCACATCACTAGGATGGCTTTTATTTCCTGTGTTGAGCTATGTCTAAACTCGTTTAAGCTTGTGTTTGGTCCACCTCTGAGTGGTTGCACTGGCAACTAATTCTGAAAAGATCAGTGTTCTATCTTTGAGACATGTGTGCTTCTTTAATTATTAATGTTTGCGACAAAGAACATTCTGTTGGCAAACTACAATTTATTAGATCTATATATATTGTTATATATTTGATTGTTGCACTGTTTCATTTGAAAATATTGCAGACCTATATAGTTTGTTTCAGAAAAAAATTACATTCTTGTTCACTAATTAATTAAATATGCTTGTTTCATTTTTACAGAGGTTCTGGTACGTCTGCCTCTGGAGGGAAAGGTCCAGAATCCCCCTTACAGCTTCCGCATGGTTTTGTGTAGTCAATGCGACTACTCGAAGATGCATCTTTAGAAAAGACATTGATGTGCTCCCTAGATCATATGTTTGGGCTCTATATTTTTGCTTTAAAAACTAATTCATAATCACAAAGTATCCATGGTATTCTTAAGAAGTTAAGATTTCCTTGGACATTTCAGTCATTTGCTTCTGTGACAAGTTTGGTACTTCGTGGAAGAAATACTTTTTTTTTTAATTTCTCTTATGAAAATTATGGAGTTCAGTATTTTGACATAATGAATAGTGTTGATTCTATGGGATTGATGCATGTGCTAAGTAGTGACACATATGCTTTTAGTTAGGATAATTAATTAACATCTAAATGCACGGTTTACTTTGTAGCCCACCTATACAAAAGTTAGGTTTTGTCAAAACAAACAAATTGTTTAGTAAGAATTGCTTGCTACAAACACCAACTTAAACTGGTCACTATGGCATGATTAGGGTTTCGATAGTTTTTTATATGTCCCAAAGCATATACAGTATAACTGACTTTTGAAGAGCACTCAGAGTGACTAAATCTCTGGCCTGCAATGTGTAGTCCGTTATTTATATGTTGTGTATTTTCTTTAATTTGTTCTACTGTACTACAACACGACAGGCCTATTGTAACACATCTCTGTAACATATTAAGAACTGTGTAACTATAGATAGCACAGTACATGATATGTGTTACCAGGATAGTTTGTAACACGTTTAGTCAGAGAGCTGCATAACAGACTTCAAGGACACAAAAATATGTGCTACAAAGAATATGTTGCAGATATGCAGTGCCAATAATAAATAATAAAGATTAGAGAATATCTTTATTAAAACCATCAACAATGCAAGTGAAAAAATTCTCATGGCCAAGATATATTTACTCCATGTTGCAAGCTTTTACATAAACATGCAATTCATTATAAACACAAGAAATCTAACAATGAGAAGTTTTAACACTTAATTAGTATCTATGCACTTGAAATTCATCACACACCAAAACAAATAAAACAAGGTTAAAAAACTAAATAAATGTTAAATCTTTTTTTACAAATAATGATTATTTGAGAAATAATGCTAAGTCGTACAATTGAAGGAGCACAAAATGTGCACATACTGGAAAAAGGAAAAGGAATACTAAACCTAGATTTATGAAATATATGACATATTCCTTCCATTTTTATCAATTTCTAGATGTATAGAATATTTGCTATACAAATTTGCACATAAAGAAAAGTAACACTATAGCTCGTATATTCTACTCCCTCTGTCCAAATATATAAGCACTTTTGGACTTGAACACAGTCTTTCAGATGCTATTTTGACCAACAATATCTATAAAAATAAGTTTTTTTAAAAATAGTTGCATATTTTGATTGTTTGTTTAATGGTAAATCCAGTAACATCAATTTTACATTATTGATCTTTTTATTTTTTTTCTATTAATACTCAAAGTTATAAATGTTTGACTTGATACTATGCTAAAAATGCTTATATTTTGGACCGGAGGGAGTAGTACATATGCTAGAAAGGCGATATTATATGTTGTACAGCTGGAAGCATAGGCTGTAATCCTAGTTATATTGAGTGGATTGATGGATCCAAATCAATTTGGGTAGTCAACATACACAGTGTTTCATGATCTAAATATATAAATGGAAGCTACAATACTAATATATAAACAAAAGCAACGTTAAACCGTGTTTTCCTTTCGCTGTTGAACCTGAGCAATGGACGGTGGGTACATTGATTTGTAGCATATCTTATTGGTGAATAGGCTTAGCAGTTTGAAATTTGAGTTCTTCAGTATGCCTTGGCTTCAGTTTCAGACAATTGCTCGCTGCAACTTGCAACTCCATACATGTGTTATCTATAACTGATAAGTTTTTTAGGAAAGCAAAAAACTATTCTGATAATCATTAACTCATTTTAAAAAGAGCTATTATACTGAAGTATTCTCTAGGAAAAAAGGTACCACATCCCAAATCCAAATTTAACACAGAAGTTTACTAAAAGAACCTTGGTACATGAACTGAAATCCGTGCAAATCAATTTAGTTTGCCCAGTAGGTTTGGTACATGAACTGAAATCCGTGTGAATCAATTTAGTTTACCCAGTAGGTTTTTTCTTTACTGAATCTAATTAACATAACATGGTGTCAATCTAGACATATATATATGAATATGTGATAAACCTGTAGATTACATTTCATAAAAAAAACATTAAACAGTGATTACCTTCCATCCCACCAATGTGAATGGGAAAATAAACTAAATAAATATCACCAATAATGGTATACCGAGTGTAGATATTCTAAGTGGAAGAAACTCATTTTTTCTTTTGCAACTATGCTACTTGCTAAACAAAACAAATATCATAAGCATGAAGACATGATAATTGAGCATCTAATGTATAAAGATAACAGCCAATTCAGATCAATGCTAGGCCATTTTATTGGAAATTAAATGAAAAATGAATGATTAGTTAATCACCGATGCTCGACACAAGACGATGGAGCAATCGCTGGTAGAGCTACCCAAGTATCTATGGCCGTTAGCTGAAATGTACAACAAAGAACGGAGCTTAACAGTCATGGAGATAGCGCGCGATTCCGGCGGTATCGGGCTATTCGCCCTAGACGACAGACGCCTCATCCTACGTTTCTGGCTCCAGCAACGCCGAGGAGTGGACGCTCCCCAGGAAAGTGAAGCTAAAGGAGATGGCAATAACGGCAAGGCAAATCCCCGAGCTGCGCATCAGGTGCAGCTGAGTGGCACGAAGGTGGTCACGGCACGCTGCAGCCTAGTCCCGGCGGCGGTGTGGTGGGAAGGGAGGCAAAACGTCTCCTTGTTCCCACTGCTGGAGCTGGAATACATGAGCTTGTCCAACGTTCATTCAAGTTATTTCTCTACACCCTGCCATGACGATGGTGCCCAACTTTTCTTCCTCCTCCAGATCACGAGGAAAATGCAGCTTAACTAGCTAGCCATCTCATCTAATTCACCGTCTCCCAGCATTGCGATTATCTCATGGACACAACATTTTGCTTATTTAACAATCTATTTTGATAAAAGAAGCAACTCTTGGTTTAATTGTTTATCCAAACATTAACTAACTCAGTTTAGGCATAATTTTTTGTTCATGCCCTGTTCTTTGTTTTCTTTTTAATTTGCTGTTGAACTTAACAGTTATAATTTCTATAGTTTGTTTTAATTTACATTAAATAAAGGTTAATTAGAAGAAGAGAGGAACAATAGGAAGCTCCAACAGTCCCATGGCATAAGGTGACTGGCAGTTCATGGCGAGTGAATGCGGCGAGATGGCCACCTAGCGACAATATGCAAGCCAGCTATACATTGACAAGTGTTGTAGTCAGGCAAGACACTACGGACAAGTCCTATAGGTTAATATTCGACGGATGGATTGGAGGGGATTTATCCCCTCAATTCTCTTCGATCCCCTACAAAACAAACAAGGCCTAAGGCGAGGATGAACTCAAGCAGTGGGAATCTGATGTTGTTCTTCTTTGGCTTCTTCATGATTTTTCTCATTTCTGTTATTTTATTCCCTGTTTTTAATTCTGCAAAAAAATATGTTATCCTTATTTCACCCAAATATCTGCTTAGCTTGTGATGATACCGGCATAGATTTGCTTTTATATATACTTGCATATATCCTCTTTTATCTACTCCTGCGCTCCCTCCTACTCTCCAGACACACAACTCCTCAACTAACATGTGTACTGCATATACACAGTAACTCGTAGTAGTATTAACTTCCAGTACTTTTTAAAGGAAAATGTGAATCCACTCCTTGCATGTTGAGAAATTATTCTATTGTTTTGTTTAATCATTTTGGGATTTTCCTTTTTTTTTTGAGCTGACATCCTCTATATAAAAAAATATTTGCATTTATACTTGAATGGATCGAAGCGTCTGTAGCGATAGACACATATTTGAAATTAGTCAAAGCATTTATGTTTTTTCTAATGAACCGACACCTATATTTCTTAAAGGTGCCGGTTGTATATTTTTTCAACGTGCTTAGGTGGAAAAAGTCCCATAGGCCGGTCCCTATAAGGGTTTTGTAGTAGTGAAGCAAGCTAATGCATACAAAAATATCGCCATCTCCTCTCGTAACTCAAATCCTTATATGGGACTTAATAGGATTAATCCCAAAAAATGCTAGTAGACACATGCAACTATGTAATCGTTAATATGAGTTTACTATCTCCTATTTGCATTTTTGTGTGCACTCAGCACAATATATAATTTCCACGGACAAGTTTAAACTGTACTGTAGCGGATAGTGGTTTTGCAGAAACTGTTGGCGGTTGATGATGTGCTTGTTGGTTCAACAAAATATGTACTCCCTCCAGTCTTAAAAATACCAAAATTTATCTATGTATCTGTACATATATGGGACATATTGCATTTTTGGTAGCGGGAATAAAGAAAGTTGTTTTAGGCTGTATGTATTGTGTGAACACGTACTATATTATATTTTTGGCAGCACAATAAAGAAAACGGTTTTCTTCTGCTGGATACCACACCAAGTATAAAGAGGTTCCAACTTTATACATTTGAGATTTGGCTCTTTCCTAATAGAACGGAAGTTAATACCAAATATCACTACTGAAGAACTAATCTTTGTCCGGATGATAAAACTCATATTAGTCTCGATTTGTATAGAAACCAGGAGTAAAGAATATCTTCAATCCTGGTTCAAAAGCCCAACGATACTTTTTAATCTTTAGTCCCGGCTGATATCACCAATCAGGACTAATAAGATCATTTTTAATCCCGGTTAATAACACTAGCCGGGACTAAAGATCATGTCTTTAATCCCAATTAGTATTACTAACCGGGACTAAATATCTTTCTCCCACGTCGTTCTCTCTCTCTCTCTTCCTTATCTCGGCATTGGTTGCCACTCGCACGCCTTATCCCCTCCTCCTGCCCCTTCTTCACGCCAACTTCTCCTCCTCCTCCTCTTCCTCCACTCCCTTTCCCCCTCCCCTTCTCTCCCCCGATCCACTCTAGATCCCTTCCACTCTCTCTCTCCCATCTCCGTGGCGGGCGGCGGTGCCCTCCCCTCCATCGGATCCAGTGGGAGTGTGGCAGGTGGTGCCAGGCCGCGCCAGGTGGGTGCCCGGCGGAAGTGGCGGCGGCCAGGCGGTGGCAGGCCAGATGCAACGACGGCCGTGTGGGCCTTCCTGATTTCCTTTTAGGTTTTGTTGTAGATTTTTTTAGATTTGTGGATGATTTGTAGATTGTAGATGATTTTGTGGATGGACCAATGATTTGTGGATTTGTGGATGATTTTGTGGATGGGCCTGTGAATTGTGGATGATTCTTTTGAGTATGATTTGTGGGGATTTGGGGTGATGGCGTTGGTGATGCAAGTAGCAAAAAAACAATGGAAAAAAAAAGAAAAAAAGATGGTACCGCCAGCCACGTGTCACTACCATATTTTGTTCCGGTTGGTGTTAACAACCAGGACTAAGACTAAAGATGGACTTCTCTAGTCCCCAGTTTATAACCCGGGACTAAAGATCACTTCTCCAGCAGTGTATGCATATCTCCCAATTAAAGTTTAGAGTAAATTGCATCACTGCAGGTACACAAACTTGACTGGTGAGTGCAATCTAGTGCACAAACTTATATAATACTCGTTGTGGTGCTTGAACTTGTTTGGTGCGTGCGGAGAAAGGCAAAGGGACACTATATGGCTAATCTGATTGATTTAGAGGCTGATTAGGATACTATGTAAACATATATCTGAGAAGGTTGCTATTAGACATATACCTCGTCAATAAAAAAATTAATGGGATATAGTGATTCTAGAAAAATATAAAACAACCGAGCAATGATACCAGGGTTAAAAGTATATGAAATTCATCATTTCCATGATGAAGGATAAAGTAGAGACCAAATTAATAAATATTGCATGTATTAGGCATACTCACTACACGTACGCACGTCACATCCTAACTAATCAACATCAACTTCGTAAAATTAACATTGCCAAAATATTTTGGTCCCATTTGCACAAACTAGACAAGTTCGTGTACCGAAACAAATATTTTACAAGTTTATATACTAAATTGCACTCACCTTACAAGATTGTGTATCACCAATGCACAAACTAGACAAGTTTATATATTTTCTGGAAGAACCAGTTCGCTGCTCACCACAGTAAATGCTAGCCATTTTCAGTACTTCTTCATTCTCACCTGGCCCTTCGGTCGGGCCTGCCGAAACCCAAGGACCAGCGAGGATTCAAGCCAAAGACATCAGAGCCGATTGGGCAAAGCCCTATGGCGAAGGCTATGGGCTAAGATGCCGCAGGCCGACAAGCCGCGTCGGGTCCATGCGAAGCAAAAGCATCTTGGGCGAACGGCATATAGCGAAGGATTCGGCATGCAAGCGGCCTCACGGGCTGCTTCGGCCTGACGGGCCCATTCGCCATAGGCCGGGCCCAATCTGTTGGCCCATTAGGAGCCCATGCATGCAAATGACATTGTGTACCCATGTAAATGTCCTTTTTATAAGGGCAACCATGTAAATTCCCCTGTAAAAACCTAAACCCTAATAGGGGGCCTGTAATAGGGTTATAAATGGACCCCTAGGGTCATGTAAAGGGGGATCTCAAGAAAAATTCTCAGAGTTAATATAGTTTACTGCTTTCCAACACAGTTGAGTAACCGCGTCTTTTGACGTATGCAGTTGTCGTTTCGACAACAGCTGGCGCCAACCGTAGGGACCTCCGAGCGAAACAACTGAGAGCGAATGCCACCGAAGAGGGTCATGAAGGAGAAGGTTGCAAAGCGAAAGGAAAGCGTAGCAGGAGAGGAGATGACCGCCGAAGAGGGAGCAGAGCCTTCGGCGCCCATCGCCGAAGCTGGGGGAGCACCATCGGCTTCGGCACCCGCGCCACAACCGCCACCTTCAGCTCCTGCTATTCCGTCGGGGCAAGTACCGAACACGGTCGACGCGGCGAAGGCGGCTGTGGCGGCAAGGGTGCACCAGACCAGGGCGGAGATCCTTGCGACGATCCATCTGTTAGTGCCCCAAGCCACTTCATCGTAACTGGCAACGAGTTCTACAGCGCTCGCCGTTGTGCAAGTCAACCCCAACCCCGAAGCACAAGCCGAAGCTGATATGGAGGCCATGCGCTAGAACATGACTCGACTCCAAGACATGCTTCGCCAGATGCAAGAGCAGCAACAGGCGTACGAGGCAGCATGGCAGGCCAAGGTCGCTTCGCCCCCAATCCTCTAGTATTCGGCAGGCTACATCCCACATCAAGTCTACCCGCAAGCTTCGATTCAGGCCCTTCCGCCGCAAACCATGCAAGCGCCAGTGTACTTCGCCGGGCAGACTTCGGCCGCAACAGTACACCCGGCCCCTCATGTACAGCTGCAGGCTAGGCCGGTTGCTACCCAAGTACACCCCCCACCACGTGGCCGAATGTCACAAGCAATGGCGGAAGGGGCTTCGGCTTTGCAGGCGCAGTTTCAAGCTTTCCTTCAGCAACTCAGCCAACCCCACAACATTCCAAATACAGCCCCTTCGGCCCAACTGGAGGGGAATACAAGTCAAGGTGCACCTAGTTGGCTGCCGTCGAACCAGCCAGGTCAAGGGGCTTCGCCTTGGAGTCAAGGACCGCAGCTCGACTTCAGCAACGCTGCTCAAGCACCAATCATTCAACCACAGGCACCGACACCAGGCTTCAGAGCAAATTAGGCGCCGAACCAGATCGCCGTGGCTTGGTCTCAGTCCCCGTTCGACCCATCCATGGCGGCATTCCAAGCGACAACATTCGGAGCTGGGCAGCCGAGCACTGTGGCCCAACCTCACGCGCAAGCCATGACTTCGCCCTTCGCCACACCATACCCGCAGCAGGGAGCCGCGATTGAAACGGGGGGGCGAAAAGCGGCTACCGCTGAGTGGGGGTATAAAGAACCGTCCAATACCACCCCAGTTCAAGTTCCCACCCGTTCCGCGATACTCAGGCGAAACAGACCCAAAAGAGTTTCTGTCCATCTATGAGTCCGCGATCGAAGCCGCTCACGGCGATGAAAACACCAAGGCAAAGGTAATCCATCTCGCTCTAGATGGCATCGCTCGTTCTTGGTACTTCAATTTACTCATGGGAGCAATTGCGCGATGTCTTTGTTCTTAACTTTCGAGGCACCTACGAGGAGCCGAAGACGCAGCAACATCTGCTCGGCATTCGCTAGAGGCCGGGCGAATCAATACGGGAGTACATGCGTCATTTCTCGCAAGCCCGATGCCAAGTTCAAGATATAACCGAAGCGTCTGTCATCAATGCCGCTTCGGCCGGGCTGCTCGAAGGCGAATTGACAAGGAAAATCGCCAACAAAGAGCCGCAGACTCTCGAGCACCTGCTTCGCATCATCGACGGGTACGCAAGAGGCGAAGAAGATTCCAAGCGACGGCAAGCAATACAAGCTGAGTACGACAAAGCCTCCGTCGCCGCTGCCCAAGCCCAAGTGCAATCGCAGATCGCCGAACCCTCTCCTCTCACCATTCGCCAACCTCAGCCGGCGAACCAGGGACAACCGCCAAGGCCAGGTCAAGCTCCCTCGACTTGGAGAAAATTCAGAAATGATCGCGCGGGCAAGGTGGTGATGGCTGTCGAAGAGGTCCAAGCCCTCCGCAAGGAATTCGACGCTCAGCAAGCAGGCGGCCATCAACAGCTTGTTCGCAAGAAGGTCAGGAAGGACCTTTATTGCGCATACCACGACCGATCCTCACACACCACCGAGCAATGCCGAAACATTCGGCACCGTGGCAACGCTCAAGACCAAAGGCCGCAACAAGGGGCTGCTGTCGAAGCACCTCGTGAAGCTGCTCAAGAACAAGCACCCCCAGTAGAACAGCGCCAAGACATCCAACACAGAGTAATCCAAGTGATTACAAGGGCTGATCCACCAGTCCAACAGTCGAAGCGGCAGAAGAAGATGTAGCTGCGAATGATGTACAACATAACTGCGGCAGGCGAAGGAGCTCCGAGGTACTTGAACCAGCAAATATCTTGCGGGCTAGAGGATGCTGAACGGGTGCTATTCCCACATCAGGACCCCTTGGTGATCTCGACCGAGGTAGCTGGCTTCGAAATCCGGCGAATCCTGGTTGACGGGGGAAGTTTGGCCGATGTCATCTTTGCCGAAGCATATGCCAAGATGGGGTTGCCAACACTAGCCCTCACCCAGGCGCCAACCTCGCTTCGAGGTTTCGGCGGCAAAGCAGTTCAAGTCTTGGGCCAAGTACAACTGGTGGTAGCTTTCAGCACAGGTTAAAACAGGCGCGAAGAGCAAATTCTGTTCCATGTCGTTGACATCCCATACAACTATAATGCCATCTTCGGCCGTGCAACCTTGAACAAGTTCGAAGCCATCTCCCATCACAACTATCTCAAGCTCAAGATGTCGGGCCCAACAGGTGTGATCGTCGTCAAGGGGCTTCAACCCTCGACCACATCAAAGGGCGACATGGCCGCAATCAGCAGGGCGGTGCACAATGTGGAGGCCGAACAACATGACCACGCTAAACGCATGTCGAAGCCTGCACCTCATGGCAAGTTGATTAAGATGCCAGTCGACGATGCCAATCCCGCAAAGCTTGTCCTGCTGGGGCGCGATCTAGGCGAAGAGGAAGCTGAAAACATCCTGGAGGTGCTCAAGAAGAACATTGACATTTTCGCCTAGAGCCCCGACGAAGTGGGAGGTGTTTCGACAGACCTCATCATGCACCATCCGGCGGTCAAGCTGGATGCCAAGCCAAGGAAACAGAAGCTACGAAAGATATCCGCCGATCACCAAAAGGCAGCAAAAGCCGAAGTGCAGAAGCTGCTCAAAGCAGGGGTGATCCAAGAGATCGACCACCCTGAGTGGTTGGCGAACCCGGTTTTGGTGAGAAAGTCGAACGGCAAGTGGCGCATGTGCGTTGATTTCACAGACCTCAATAAGGTGTGCCCGAAAAACGACTTCCCCCTGCCGCGGATTGACCAGCTTGTCGATTCGACAGCCGGTTGCGAGCTTATGAGCTTTTTGGATGCATATTCCGGCTATCACCGGATCCACATGAATACGGCCGACATCCCCAAGACAGCTTTCATCACACCGTTCGGCACCTTTTGCCACCTCAGGATGCCTTTCGGCCTAAGGAATGCTGGAGCAACATACGCCAGGCTTGTGTACAAGGTCCTTTACAAGCAATTGGGCGAAATGTGGAGGCCTATGTCGATGACATCGACGTAAAAAGCCGCAACGCTTGCGACCATGCGTCCGACTTACAAGAAACCTTCAACAACTTGCACGTGGCTGGCATGAAACTGAATCATGAGAAGTGTGTTTTTGGGGTTCGCGCAGGCAAGTTGTTGGGTTTCCTTTTTTCTGAAAGGGGCATCGAGGCGAATCCCGAGAAAATCGACGCCATTCAGCAAATGAAGCCCCCGTCGAGCATACGCGAAGTACAAAAGCTTGCTGGCCGAATTGCGGCGCTCAGTCGATTTCTCTCAAAAGCAGCCGAAAGAGGTTTGCCCTTCTTCAAAACCCTCCGGGGCGCGGGAAAGTATAGCTGGACACCCGAATGCCAAATAGCATTTGACGAGCTAAAACAGTATCTGCAAATCCCACCCGCCTTGGTCAGTCCAACACCAGGAAGCGAACTGCTGCTCTATCTAGCAGCTTCGCCGGTGGTGGTTAGTGCAGCCCTTGTCCAAGAGACAGAGTCAGGACAGAAACCAGTATATTTTCATTTCTGAAGCTTCGCAAGGGGTGAAGACAAGATACATCGAAATGGAAAAGCTCTCTTACGCCCTAGTGATGGCTTCGCGCAAGCTTAAGCACTACTTTCAGGCTCACAAAATCACTGAGCCATCGCAGTATCCTTTGGGCGAAGTGCTACGGGGCAAGGAAATCACTGGCCGACTCAGCAAGTGGGCGGCGGAGTTATCACCCTTCGACCTGCGTTTTGTCACCCGTACTGCCATCAAGTCCCAAGTCCTAGCTGACTTTGTGGCCGAATGGATACCGACGATCGCCCCCGACCCCGAGCCCGTCGAACAGCCTTGGGTAATGCACTCCGACGGCTCGTGGTCGCACAAGGGGGCAGGTGCCGCAGCAGTACTAACTTTGCCAAGGGGCGTGCCGGTTCGGTATGCCGCAAGGCTGTAGTTCGACACGACCAACAACATGGCCGAATACGAAGCTATACTATTGGGCCTAAGAAAGGCGAAAGCATTGGGGGTTCGGCGTTTGCTCATCCGAACAGACTCCAAACTGGTGGCTAGTCATGTTGACAAATCCTTTGAGGCGAAAGAACAATGAATGAAGAGATATCTGGAGGCCGTTCGGTCTATGGAGAAGTCCTTCGCTGGCATAACGGTTGAACACTTACCTAGAGGCCAGAATGAGGAAGCAGATACCCTAGCGAAATTTGCCGCCTGTGGAGGCCCACACTCGCCAGGCATCTTTTTTGAAGTCTTGTACGAACCAAGTGTGCCCACGGAAAGTCTGGACGTCATGGCAATCGACCAGCCAGAACTGGGCGAAGACCCAGAGGACTGGCGAACACCGTTCGTCAAGTACCTCAAGAACGGCTAGCTCCCGGAGGATGAAGCAAAAGCGAAGCGCTTACAGCTCAGAGCCACAAAATACAAGCTAGTCTCCGGCCAGCTGTATCGTTCCAGGGTGCTCCAACCCTTACTTCGCTGCATTTCTTTCGCCGAAGGAGAGGAGATGGCAAAAGAGATACACCAGGGGCTGTGCGGTGCACATCAAGCCGCAAGGACGGTTGCTTCCAAAGTGTTTTGCCAGGGGGTGTATTGGCCAACCGTGCTAAAAGTTTGTGTCGAGCAAGCCAAGAGGTGTGAAAGCTGTCAGCGGCACGGCCGAAGCCAAACTGCACCTCAGTATGAGCTGCAGCCTATCGCACCAATCTGGCCTTTCGCCAGATGGGGGCTAGACATCATTGGCCTATTTCCTATGGCGCGAAATGGGTACAAGTTCGCAATTGTAGCCATTGAATACTTCTCCCGCTGGATCGAGGCCGAACCACTCGGCGCGATCACTTCGGCGGCCGTACAGAAGTTCGTGTGGAAAAACATTGTTTGCCATTTCGAAGTGCCAAAGGAGTTCATCACTGACAACAGCAAGCAATTTGACTCTGACAAGTTCAGAGAAATGTGCAAAGGGCTAAACCTGGAAATCAGGTTCGCTTCGGTCACGCACCCACAGTCAAATGGGGCAGCCGAACAAACAAATGGCAAAATCCTGGAGGCGCTCAAGAAAAGACTTGAGGGGGCAGCGAAGGGCAAATGGCTAGATGAAATGTTGTTTGTTCTCTGGGGCCTTCGAACGACCCCCACAAGGCCAACCAAGTTCAGCCCGTTCATGCTCCTCTATGGCGATGAAGCAATGACCCCAACTGAGCTAGGGGCTAATTCGCCAGGGGTGATGTTCTCGGGAGGCGAAGACGGGCGCGAGGTGTCACTCGATCTCCTTGAAGGGGTAAGAGTCGAAGCATTGGAACACATGCACAAATACGCCATCTCGTCCTAAGGGAGAAGGCGAACCCAGTGGCGGTCGGGAAGCTCGAATCAAAGTGGGAAGGGCCGTAGCTCATCAAGCACAGGTCCAGAACAGGCTCCTTTCGCCTAGCGACTCTGGAAGGCGAAGAGTTCGACCATTCCTAGAACACTGCTTCCCTTAGGCGTTTCTATGTCTACAACGGGTGGCACCCAAATTGCAAACTTGTAAAAATGTACATATCGATATGTGAGCCTTTCGGCACTATGTAAGCCCTTCGGCACAAAAATGCAAAAAAAGAAGAGGAAAATGAAAAAAAAAACTGGATGTAGGGTTATTATCCACCTTGGAGGCCCGAACTAGTATAAAATTTTTGTCTTTCGCATCTTTACCTGTGTAAATGATAATTTATGGAAAAACCCAAGGCAAACGCCTGATCAGCGAAAACGCCAGGGGGGCGAAACAAATCAGATGAAGCATCGCTCGCCGAACGTTGAAACCGCGACAGCTTATTTCGGAAATAACTAACCGAACACCGTTGTACTCAATCAATGTGAAAAGACAAGCGCTTCTTTCAGCGCGGAATACCACAGATCGAAAACGGAAGTTGAAAGCTAAAAAGTCAGCATACCTATTTCGCTATTATACGCAAAGGGGCCGACATGTTTCGACCTAACGAAAGCACAAAAGGTGACAAGGCGAAATCAGCGAAAAGGAAATAAAACACATCTTTATTAGTTTCGGAAAAATATTTGAAGTTTACAGCCATACAACATGCCACAAGCATAGAAAGCAAAGGCTTCACAGCCCAACTCACAAATAAATTACATCTTCGCCCCCGAAGTAGTCCCCACTCCCTAAGGAACAACTTGGCGAACATGGTTCCCCATCACTGCTAATGTCATACACTACACTAAGAGGAGAGGGGGGCGAAACACAAACTACGCCATAACGGCGGCTAGCGATCGCCTCTTACTGTTCTCGAGGTACGAAACACGATGACGATCATAATCTTCTAAGGTCTGACCTGGATGTGTGCGCATCCATTTGGCAACCTATATGACTTGGTAGCTGTTGCCGTGCTGAAGATTTGGCAACCTCTTCAGCCCGGTAACGGGCTGAAGAGGACACTTAACCTTCGGCAAACCTTTCGCTGTCACGAACTTCTCGTTCACTTTTCGCCAATCACCAGTGTGGGGCCGAACGCACGCTTTCCGGCCATAAGCCTGCTAATAAAGCACAAAAGAACGAATGCAAAAGGAAAAAATCCAGGCAAAATCAATACCACCGTCCAACAGGATAATAAAGTTGGTGAAACGAGAAGTCATAACAGTTACATTAGCGAGAAGTCATAACAGTTACAAGGCGAAAGCGGCTAAAAGCCGAACATGCAAGGAGCCTATATACAGCAGGGCTACCAACACCAAAAAAAAAGAAATCATATGAGGGCGAAGGGCCTCACACCTCACCTCAAGGTGGTCTTGGCCTCTGTTGCCTTCGCCCTCGCGTTCGGCCGCCGGTTCCGACGACCCGGGATCCCCTCCGGTGTCGGCGGCAGCAGCTTTCTCCTCCTTCGCGATCCTCTCAAGATTTTCGCGAAGGCGGGTCTTCGCACAATCCCGACCGCCATCCTCCCAGAAACCCTTTCGGAAGGCCTTCAAGGCCGCCCCGGAGTGCTGCGAGTTCGAAGGCCATTCTTCCATCACATAGTGGGGAAAATCCCTGATATGCTCACAACCGTGTGCGTGTGGCATGCTAAGCACGAAGCCCGCCGAAACACGAGCACAACAATCCCTGTATGCGCCGGCCACATCGACAACTAAGCCGGCCGCCTCTTGCGTCCACTCAGAAAAGTCGAAAGCCGTCCCGTCATCCCCCGGGGCGTCCTCCGCCCGTGCACCAAGGTCGTGCAGGGCCAACCTGAGCGTGTAACAGGCTTGCTTGGCGGATTCCGTCGCCGGCCCTAAAGTCGAAGCAACGGTCTCAGCGGAAACGAGGCGGGTCCCAAGAGACTTGATCCTCTCTTCGGCCGCAGCAAGTTGGCGATCACGCTCGGTGCCCCGCTTGTTTGCCGCCTCCAGATCGGCACGGAGGGACTTGTTCTCCACATTAGCCCTCCTCAAGGTGTCCGCCACGACGTGCCTTTCGTCCTCCTTGTGGCGAAGGTCGTCCTCGGCCTTCCGGAGCCGAAGCCAGTAACCATCTAGCCTTTCCAAGGCGGACTTCTTTGCACTCAGGTGCGCGGCAAGGCCCTAGGGAGGGGAATCCGAAACCATGATGCAATGACATAAGCGAAAAGGGAAAATTTCGCGCAAAAGAAAAGCATACCCGAACAAACAAGCTCTCCACGGCGGCACAGCTCTCGCCGAACTCGTTCATCTCGGTGAAGAAAAAAAGGCCTTCCATGGGCACGATAAATTAGCACACCCCATCCACAAAAGGGGCGATCTCTGGCCAAGTGGCAAAATCGGCGGGAACGAAGGGCGGGGCGGTAAGTGTCACGTCTGACACAGTCGCTTCGACCACCGGAGCTTTTCCTTCCCGCCGGCGAGGTGGCAAAGGAACCACCTCAACCCGTTCGTCCTGAGAGATGTTCGCCCCGACCGCTGGCGCCAAAGCGCTCCCACCTGTCGCCGCTGCGGCGCCCCCCCCCCCCCCCCCCCCCCGAGGACCGCGCTGGAGAACCGGCAAAGTCGGTGTCCCGTCGGACCCCTCGCTGTCTGAAAAGGCACGACCAATCTGGACGACCTTCCCCTTCTTCTTCTTCCCTTTGGCGACTGATACCGGCTTTGCCGCAGTGCTAGAGATCGCCAGAAGAGTGTTCGCCATAGCAACGTCTTGCGGGTGAATGGGTGAAACGTGAGAGCCCGCCCCAGATTTCGCCGGAGGCGGCCCAGAGGTATAGCCATGGGAACCATCGTCCTCAGACTCGGCCTCCCTGTCGTCTTCCTCCTCCTCGTCATCACTTTTGACTATGTCCTTTGTGGCATGACGAGATCGCACTTGCCCGCCCTTCGCAACCGCCCATTTACGCTTTTTCGACGTTCCTGTCACGACCGGAATTAACCCAACGGGCGTTCCTTACGTGCGTGTATTATTCCTTGTCCCAGGAGGCAAGGTATACCAAAAGTTGATACATTTCAGAGTTTATCAAGCGGAAGCGTAAATAGCTAATTTATTACATGGGCGGCGAAGGCCCAGCACACACAAAGACAAACGAGAAACAGCGGAAGACTAGGGCGACGACCACAGGCGCTTGACGGCAGGCACGAGCTAGACACCAAAGCCTTCATCTTCCAGGGGCTCCTCTTCTGGATTTGGGAAAAAATTGAGCAAGACTGAGTACAACCACCGTACTCAACAAGACGCACCCTCAAATGCAGGATAAATGCAAGGGAGTACAAGGGGGTTATAATATAAAGGGTTAGGGTTTGCAGTAAACAGCATTAAAAGACACTTAGTTGCTCAAAGCTATTTTGTAAACACGATTCCAGAGCTATACAATATTATTAAACAAGGCCGTGAACCCACACGAACCTGCCTTAACCCAAGGCCTATGATGATTCAGACCGAACTGGCAACCCGACCCTGGATCCCAGCACGTCCCAAGCCAACCCAGGCCAACCATTCCACATTTTAGTTGTTAAGCAGGTTTTAAGAATTTAAAACACTAACTTGGGTACATTGCTCGGCTTGCCCATAACCGAGGGCGCGGCTATTCGAATAGATTATACTCTGATCAGAGGTGTACATCTTTACCCACAAGACACATCTTCCTCACGTGTAACCACGTGCCACATACCACCACGGTATACGGACGGAGGACATGACATAGTTTCCAACCCATCCTAGCCATAGACAAGAGTACCGACCCAATCCCACCTACGGCCGGAACCTCCGGGACAGGTAGGCAGGACTGAGCCCCTAGCAGCAGGACACCGGCCCTGTGCCGTGACATCTCGACTACCGGCCGCAGCTCATGTAGCCTTCATTTGCCCTGGAGATGTCCATCGACCCCCGACTTCGTCCATCTCCATCCGTGTACTTTTGTTTATAACCAGACTGAGCCACAAACTAAGCCTTACCCACTAGACATGTGGAAGTACGGTAGTGCTTTGCAACAGAGGCCCGAAGACCGGTCCTTATATGGCCGAGGTGCTACTATCAAAACCATGCACCCCGAGCCCAGCCTAAAACCATTTTGAGGATTTTGAATAGAGGGGGAGGTGTGAATCAAATTCCACAATAATCCAACCATTCCATAGTGTCCAGGTGATAAGAATATTCCCAAAGTCTAGAGTTATAAAACCACCTAATGTTGCCTAATTAAGCGGCGAAGCATCTACCTAAAATCATACTAGTGGTACCATGAGTAGAGTGTCCACTAGTTGGGGTTTTGTTTATTCTAGGGTGAACAAGGAAATAATAACAATAACAATAATAAGGTCATAACAAAGGTAAATAGGCATGGCTAGATAAAACAGTGATAACGCGGGAATTTAAATAAAGCGATAATGCAAAAATTTAAATCAACATAATTTTATAAACTGGGATTCAATATGTTCAAGGATGATGTGACTTGCCTTGCTCGCTTTCCCAAACGTCGGCTTCAACCTCCACGAAGAGCGGATCTTCCGAAGCTGCAGCGTCTACACGACCAACGGAAAAGAAAAAGGCTTATACTCTAATAAACTCCATATAACAAGCAGGAACAAAGCACAAAAATGGGTTCTTGACTTCTTAAGGAAAAATTAGAGACTTGAACGGTCCAATTCCGAGTTCAAATGGCCAAGTTATGGCCATTTGAAGTTTATATGCTCTTTAAATGAATATTTGCGAATTTCTTCATTTAAATTTTAATTTAAAAGCGATTTATTGCGTCAGCCGAGGGGAGGGGGCGTGCGGACCGGGTCTACGGCAGTGGGGCCCACGCGGCAGCCTCACGGTCCACGGTGGACTGGGTGCACCCGGGCTCACACCGGTCGGCGCCGTGGGCCCCACGCGTCAGCCGCACCCGAGGGCGCGGGCGGCTGACGGCCGGGCCCCACGCGGCAGCCACTCGGCGCGCCCGAGGGCGGCCAAGCCGGCGCGGCCGGCGGGAGGCGGCGCCCGCGCCCCTATGGTCGCCGGCGGCGGCCATAGGCACGGCGGAGCGGCGGCCGAGAGAGGGGAAGGGAAGGGGAAAGGAGGCGGCGGTCCACGCTCACCCCGAGGCGACGGCGGCGACGGAGGAGGCTGCCGGAGCGGAGGGGGGCGGCGGCGCGGTTCGGGTCAACGGGGTCGACGGCGTTCCGGCGGTCGACGAGCGAAATGGAGGGGTGGACGAGGTCGGCGAGGATGCGGCGAAGCCGAAGGAGGCGGCGCCGAGGTGGGAGGTGGTCCGGGGCGACGACGGCGGCGGACCGGAGCTCGGCGGCGACGGCGGAGAGAGAGAGCGACGGCGCGAGCTCGATTCCGGCAAGGAGGAAGGGCGGCGAGAGGCGGAAACGAACGGAGGAAGCGCGGGGAGGGTTTATATGGGATTGGAAGGGGGAGAGGGCGGCCGGCGGGGAAGGAATAGGCGCGGGAGGTCCGGTCGCCATCAATGGCGCCGGCGAGATTTGCGAGGGCAAATCCGCCCGTTTGAACGCGAGAGAGAGAGGGAAAAATGGGGGGAAAGGGAGAGGGAATCATGGGGAATAATTCCCCCCTATTGATTGCACGCGGGGAGGACGGGGGCGGCAGGATTCGCGGCGGCGGCGGCGCTAGGACGCGGGCGAGGCGGCGGGAGCAGCGGGAGGAAGGGGATGACGGGTGGGCCCCACCCGTCAGCGAGGGTGGCGGGCGGGCCCGCCCGTCAGCGGCGCGCGCGCGGGGAGGGAGGCCGAATGGGCCGCGGGGGAGAGGAGAGAGAGAGAGGGGGGGAGGAGATGGGCCGGGCCGGCCCAAGAGGGAGAGGGAGGGAAAGGGGACTTTTTAGAGTTTTTCTTTTTATAAAATCATTTTAACTTTGTTTATTTCTTAATAATTATTATTTGTGCTCTGAAATTTATTTACGCATTTTAGGCTTTTAGGAAATATACAAAAATCCTGCAAGCCTTATTTGACTTTTAACTTTGCACATTTTAATTGTTGGAGGCTTTCACACGGATTTTAATTATTCTAGGCATAATTTAGAGGATGTATTTTGGAGTCGTTTTGGGACGCGACAGTTCCGACGTCGTCACCAGCCTTGGTGGGGATCCATCGACCGGGTAGTTCGCCAAAGTGAACCCGGTTCGCACGGCCATCAAGCTGACACGAAAGCAGTCAGGCAAACTCAACCGAAGTAAGGCCCCCAATCATCTTCGACGCCTCTGCTTCAGCGTCTCTAATTGTGTGAACTGAAAGAAAAAAGAAAGAAAGCAAAATGAGTTGAAAGATGTCCGCATACATACAAAGGGCGCTGATAAACACAAGGAACTTACGCCTGACACCAGGAGGAAAAGCGAGGCGGGGAAGTCCGAGCACCTTTTCGTCCTCATTAATGAACACCCCCTATTCGCAAGCAAGGAGAGAGATCCGAAGCAGGCAAAACTCCTCACAGAGGTCGCGGGTACTTAGCCACCGCGCGACCTTACGAAGGAGGATAAGCCGAGACTCAAGAACACCATCGGCCTCCACGCTCAGCTTAGCAGCGATCGAAACAGCAGCATGTTCGAACCTAAACCAGTTCGCCCTGCTATCTTCGATGGAATATGGGTTATTGATGTAAAACCATTTTTGCATCCAGTTTCGCTCCCATTTCGCCATCGAGGCAGGCACCGGCCAGGCGTCCGAGCGCTCAGGGCGGAGTATGAAATTTACGCACCCAAACACCGTCCTCTTCGGACCAGCCGGTGTGCTCACGTCCTTCGTCGTTGCGCATGCCGTAAACAGGATGGCGAACAGCTCGGTAGTGGGATCGAACCCACACGTTCGGCACATCCATGCAAAAACAGCTAACTTTAGGAACGCTGATGGACTGAGCTGGGAAAGCTTGACCTCGTATATCTCCAACACGAACGGCACAAAGTCATCACAAGGGAGGCGAAGTCCGGCAGCGAAGAAGGTGGTGAAGACAACAGTCTGGTTGTCATCGGGCGAAGGGACGACGGCTTCGCCCCCACAGGTCGCCTGGCCCTTCGCGAGAACGCCAGAAAGGACAAGCTCGCCCAAGGTGGCCTCCTTGACAAGTGATTTGCCAAGGAAGCACGACCACCCTGCGCCAAGGCTGCCAGGGTCTTCGCCAGTCGACCTAGCCTTCGTAGGCTTGCGAGGAGCCATCGAGTCCGTGGCGAAAGGAAGGGAGTGGTCGAAAGGTACAAGAGCACACAAAAACGAAGGTATCGAACCCTAAAGGTGCGAGCGCGTAGCAGCGGTGAAAGTAAAAGGTGAGGGGAGAAAAGCGGTAACCCGGGGCGGGGTTATATAATCCCGTCCCACGACGTTTCGACTTCTGCCCAATCAAGGCGCGACACGTGTCCTGGGGCAGACGAAACGGTAAATTCCCATCGGCCTGGGCTGCACAGTACAGACCGAAATCCAAGAGGAACATACCCGCCCACGAAGGGCCCCTTACTGTCGCACTTCGGGCCAAAAGTCAAAGCAATGCAGTTTCGCCCTTTCCGAAAGGGCGAATGCTACAGTTTACTAACCAAACCATGAAAACACCAAGTGTTCACCTTTTTCCTGCAGGACTTGGAGAAGAGGTTTCGGCAGGAACGTCGGTCGAAAGGGGGCGCCTCATGCCATACCACATGGTTTGCATGGTCTCGGCCGAAGCTCCTTACTCACCCTTGCCCGTGAGGGGCTTGTTGGCGGTATGCCATGAGGCCCTTCGGCCGGGCCTGCCGAAACCCAAGGACCAGCAAGGATTCAAGCCAAAGCCATCAGAGCCGATTGGGCGAAGCCCTATGGCGAAGGCTATGGGCGAAGATGCCGCAGGCTGACAAGCCACGTCGGGTCCATGCGAAGCAAAAGCATCTTGGGCGAACGGCATATAGCGAAGGATGCATGGCGAAGCCGCAAGGCCTTCGTCAGGACGGGTTCGGCATGCAAGCGGCCTCATGGGCTACTTCGGCCTGACGGGCCCAATCTGTTGGCCCATTAGAAGCCCATGCATGCAAATGACACTGTGCACCCATGTAAATGTCCCTTTTATAAGGGAAACCATGTAAATTCCCCTGTAAAAACCTAAACCCTAATAGGGGGGCCTGTAATAGGGTTATAAATGGACCCCTATGGTCATGTAAAGGGGATCCTAAGAAAAATTCTCAGAGTTAATATAGTTTACTGCTTTCCAACACAGTTGAGTAACCACGTCTTTCGACGTATGCAGTTGTCATTTCGACAACACTCACGAACGCACCTTCTGTCTTCACCGGCCATCGTTGTTGACATAGGTGAGGTTCTCAAGTCTAGCTCATTCCACTTGTCCCATTCTTGTTGTCCGCCACCACGCTATGTTGTCGCCACATAGATGACCAGGTTCTCTGCTGACATGGCTACCATTGCATTGTGATGTAAGCGCCATCTACACATTCCTGTCCTCTATGGCGTCCCGTGTGGCGTGCGAGATGGGATTCCATCTCGGCCGGCCGATCAGTTTCTATCGATGTAGACCATCGATTACCGTGTACCACCTCGCTGGACTTGGTCCACACTAAACCTCTCTCTTCTGCAGTCAGTGGTGCATTGCCAGTTTACAACTATTGGTGCTATAAATCTTCCTGTCACTAGAAATATGCTTTGCAGAGATATTTTTCTAGTGCTGTAGAGGCACTTTTCAAATGCCTTTACAAAACTATAGAGGCATTTTTAAAAATGTCTAATAAGTATCTTATGGTGAATTGTCTCTATAAACGAAGAGACATTTTATAAAATATCTATAATATGGTAGAGGCATTTTCTAGAGACATTAAATTATATCACAAATATATGAAACCAGTCCAAAAAGGAGAATAAAACAGTTTCCTTGCTTTTAACAAGTCTTAAACTTGAGATCTCTTGGACAAATTATTTTTATTTTCAATGCACTAACTAACTCAACTCCATGTCATTACTTGTATATTTGTGTCTTTAGTTACTTATATTTAGTCCTTTAGTACACATTATCATTCTAAAAAGTATCTGTACATAGTTTAAAATGTCTCAAGAAAATGCTTTTACATATCAGGCGTATTTTACAGTGCCGAAAGAATGCCTCTACAAGATAAAATCTAATAAGTTGAGCAGAAAACATCTCTAGAGTAAAAGTTTGTAGGCAATTTTTAAAGTGCCTCTATAAAATGTCTCTACACTATAAAACTTCTAATCTTAAAAGCAATTTGCAAAATGCCTCTACAAAAGTACCCACATAGAACCACTGGGTGAAAAATTTAGAACCGACGCCATAGATAAACCGTTATATATACCGGTGGTATATATGAAGGTACTAGCTATCATTGCCGCTTCACTTTTGTGGCGGAGACAATGTAATTGGCAATGATGGGCACCGGCACACATTTGTGCTTTTATCTAATAGTGCATACCCCCTCTGTCCCATAAAGAGACAACTAATACCCTTATTAATAGCAAATTGGTATTGGTGGATATGTAGGCAAGGGGTATTGAAGGAATAAAATTTTTCGATTTGTGAATCAAGAGTGAATGAGAAGGTAGAAGTTGATTTATTTTGGGACAGTTTGAATTCTAGAAGTTGATTTATTTTAGAACGGAGGGACTATATTCCTCTATTATCTACTCATAAGCCCCCTCCTACTCCCACGGCATGCATCTGATTGTGATGTGTATTGCACGTGCACAATAACCAGCACTACCTTTAACCTTCTGTCTTTTTGAAGCAAAATGTGAATCCACTTATTGATATATTATTCTATTATTTGTTTAATTATTTTGGGATTGTCCTCGACATTTATCTTTTTTAGCCTCATGCCCTCTTTATAGAAAAAAAATTGTTGCATGTACACTTGAATGGAAGCGGTGTGGATGGCACATATTTATAATTTTGGAGATGATTTGAAATTAGTCAAAGCATATCTCATAAAAGTTTATTTGGTGCCCTTCAAGCAAATGCATGCAGAAATATCTTCATCTCTCCTCTCATACTCAAATCCATATGTGTGCCTCAATAGGATTAATCCCAAATTAGCTAGGAGCCTCACATGCAACTATGTAACCGTACTTTGATATGAGTTTGCTATCTCCTAATTACATTTGCTGTGCACTCAGCACAATACATAATTTCCAAGGACAAGTTTAAATTCCCCTATTGCGGGGTAGGGGTTTTGGAGAACCATTGGTGGTTGATGATATCCTCGCCACTGGTTTAACAAAATACATACTCCGATCCCTCTGTCCTTAAAATGCCAAATATTATTTAATCAGAAGTGGTTTTTGTTAGACTGAGGGTGTATAATTAAATCAAGTGCTATATATGTAGTATTGGGTAAACACCATCCCATATTGCACGGCAATAAAAAAAGCTATTTTAAGCAGTATATTGTGTGTGAACGCGTCCCAAAACACATTTTTGGCAGCAACAGTAAGAAATGTGTTTTCTTGTGCTGGCAACATTATTGTTTGGCATTTAGCTCTTTTCTAGTTAGAATGGAAGTTTACAGCTAATATGCATATCTCCTAATTACAGCTCACAGCCTTTCTGGAGCTACCTGTTTTCAGCACAGGTATGAACATCTACCTCGTTTCTCCTGGATCTACCCCTACTCCAATCCTCTTTACTTCTCCAAATCCTCTCTTCTGTCTCTCCTTCTCTTCTTGCAGGTTTCCTACTTCTAGACCCAGGGCACCATCAGAGAAGTGGTAGCCATGAACCATCTGGTCTTCCATCTTCTGGTGGTGGCAAAGGCAAGGGAGTAGCAATAGCATGAGCTAATCCGTGGTATTCGGGTGATGGCTCTGATGGAAGCAATAGCAGTAGTGACAGCGAGAGAACAGTCATCGCTGATTTCGGAATATTTGTGCATCCTGGTGGTTATGGTGATCTGGAGGTGGATTCTCGTAAGGCTAATCACCATGAGGCAGATTCAGAAACTGATAGCGAGAGAACTGAAGGTGCTAGCTTTGGGAAGACCGTAAATAGTTTTAGTAGTTCTAGCTGTGGACTCTGAGTTGCTCCCAGGAAAAAGGCAGAAAAATGTAGTGTTTCAACCTGAGGTTCATGAATTTTTATCATATCCTGATTGTTTTTGTCTCCATGATCTTTTTATGGTTCATCAAAAAATATACGAGTGCAATCCATTAGTTTTGATGAGAATATCACAAACGGTGCTTTATCTCAGTTTTTTTTGAAATCCAGTTCAATCTGATTGTCTTGCGTGTAGGTTTCTTGTTCCTGATTACAATAAATAGTGTTGTAACATAACAAATTATAACAGATTTTTAAGTAACATAACAAAAATAGCAACTGTAATCTATTATTTTCAACCTCACCTTTTCTCTGTAACTAACACAACATGATTGAGCTCCATGGGGTTTTTTACTGCCTTTCTTATTTCTGTTAAACAGTCCTGCAATACAACATATATTTCAACATCTTTTCTGAAGTTGGTATTCTTTATTATAGATGTAAATTTGAATAAAGGTACAATAATTCTTGTAGTTTCTAGAAAATTGTATGCAATCCGGTGCATCCTAGAGCAGCACAGTGATTATTGAGCCATATGTGTGTGTGTGTGTGTTGTATGTGTGTATTTCCTATCACATGAATTAGTTTAAATCGTTCACGAGACCTTGTATTGTTGTACTGTTCAAGATTCTCACCATGATTATATACTTTCAGAGGATTCTAAGCGGTGACAACAGTTATGGAGCGAATCTTGTCTAGAGTGGTCAACGACAAGATGCAGACTCTGCGATGTTTCTATGGTCCTAAGGGAAAACACAAGTGAAAAACAATAAGGATATTCCTGAATCATGGAAGGTTCATCCAAGAAAAGATGAGGTTGATCCAACTGGATGGGACATCGAGATCCATCTTCAAAATGATCAGAAGACCAAGGATAAGGTTTGTGAATTAATGTTATATGTTGATCAATTATATTTGTTCCATAAATTTTCATGATTGATTGAAAGAGTTACATGTGTTCTTTCTAAAATTTATGAATGTATCACAAACAAAGTTTTTTTAAAATATGTTTTTTTAATTTGTTAGGGTAGATAGTTTTGGGGAAAGATAACCCGCCCTGTCACCAATATAACAAATAATATGTAGGATTTTAAATCTTAGCAGGTTCAACGTTTCTGAAAGTACCGGTGATTGTACACATGAAATAGTAATATTAGAGATTGGCTGAAAATGTTAAATGCACAAGTGTTTTTGACATAAAGATGTGTTATATGTTTACCCTAAAAGAATGGTGCATGATCGAAAAATGAGCTATATATCTATTATTTATTTCTTTGTGTAAACCCAAACATGTGTTACTCTTTTAAAATTTATACTTTGTATAACTACAGTATAAAACCTGACACATGGAACAATTGAAATCCAACAAACAGATTTAGTGTATAAACAATACTGTTGGTTGGGAGTATTACCCACATTTAGTCATTCATTAAATCTGAATATTAAATCTCATATCGTCTAGCAAAAATACTTCTCGTGCTACAATTAAATAACGGTAATCAAACAATTTGCATTCATAGAATATATCTGGTGGATATGATCATATCTGGCCAATATGTAACACGGAACCATTAATTGGAATTGATAGTTCTTTACCTAGTAATGACATCTGGCAGGATTGGAGTGGTTTGTAAAGTTACATTCCTTTTTAAAAACATATTATTGTTTATATAACATGATAATTTGTGTGCAGTCGTAATATGTACAAAACCAAACTATTTTATGATAGCTACCTTTAGTACAAATGGCATTCAGAAAATATATTTGACTTTTATTTTTCAAATATCATCACTATCAGAACACAGTATGTCGTTGCATATCAATAATATATCTTCTTGCTAATTCATTAATCTCACCTATCAGTTCTAACAATGAAATGCGAGAACATAAAAAATTAATTTGGATCAAAACCTGTATACTGTGAATCCTTGCACCTTTGGGTGGCTAGCTAGGGTCATACATGTGATGCAGTATTGGGATCTATTGAGTTTTTCCCTCCCATATCCCCTGCCAACCAAAGAAAAAAGAAAAAAATGTATGTTGGTTATTTCTAAAATATACATATATATACTAAATTTATTTTGTTGTTCATATGTTAAATGAAATTATTTTTTTCTCACATTGCAGCATTACCGCCACAAGGATTACAATCATAAATTTCGCTCAAAGCCTGAAGTTCAATATTTTCTAGATACTGGAAAGGTTATAATTCCGTAAAGTTCCAGGCACTCTACAGAAGGTGCCATGCTACAACAGTGTTTGGAACATTGTTCTGCATAATTTTCCCTTTCCAAATTTGATACTGATTCCCATACGTTCTTTCTGTACAGTAATCAGTTGATGCACGTGTTCCTAGCAGGGGCAAGATTTCATCAAACTGTACTGCAGCTTGGAATTTTTAACTCCAGAGGAATACGGAATACCTTTTTATTCTTACAAACCATTGAAATTCGCGAATATGAATTGTGTTTTTAGATGAATTATATATGGGAAGACCTGCACAATGATTAAAATATTTGATTAAACTGAATCAGTACAACTGACAGAAACAATAAATAGAAAAAATATATAACACCATTCATCTTTAATATATATGTATATATATATCTAATTTTTTAGACAATGGAATATCATTGTGGCATTTTCTCATATATATAATGGAATATATATCCATACAAGACATTTTAGATTATTTTCATCTTGCTAGCTTGTATATATTGTCAAACATTTCTTAACTGCTATAGAGAAACATTATATTACTCACTGAATCGAACTGCTATGACATGTGCAAACAGGTCACGGGTGCCACGCCTATACAACGTACTCCCTCCGTCGCATTAAAAACAAATTTAGGACCGAATGTGATATATTCTAGTACGATGAATCTGGACATATGTATGTCAGATTCGTAGTACTAGGATGTGTCACATCCAGTACTAGGTTGATTTTTTATGGGACAGAGAGAGTAAATGCTCTTCTCGTCTACTACATGACGCTCGGGTGTACGAGGTGTGCCTGCTCGACGTACGGAAGGCCAAGCTGGATCAGCGGCCGGTCAGATTCGACCACTGCCACTACTACTACTGGTACGCCACCACCAAGGAGTGGCAGGTGGTGTAGCCGCGACACCAACGCCACCAGGTACATGCTGGTGACGTAGTCTACACCCTGTCCTCGCACTACCCACAGCCTGGTGGAGCTCGACAAGAAGATGATGGAATGATCCCTCGTGATCCCTAGTTGAGCTACCGAGGTAGGTATCTGCGGGTGTTAGAGGTGTACAACAAAGAACGGAGCTTCAAAGCCATGGAGATGGCCGGCGTGATCAGGTTGTTTGCCATAGACAACAGACGCATCATCCTCCGTGTCTAGCTCCGACACAACTCTGGAAGGTGACTCTGTGGGAGCTGGCCAGGCAAATCCCTCCCTTTGCCCCTCGCCACCACCCCCACCGCTCCTTCCCTCCATGAGCCGCCGCTGCTCCCTCCCTCCACGAGCTAGCGAAGCCGCAAGAGAGAGAGAGTGGGGTGGGATACAAGAGATGAATGGATAGAGTTAATATGAATGGATAGGATTAGATGAGGATAGGGTTGCTTCGAGGGTATTCTTGTCATTATGAAAAGCTATTATATTTCTTTTCTTTTTGAAAAGTAAGGTAAATAAAAGCAAACTAAAAAAGTAGGATAAATTAGTAGTTAGGCTTCGAAACAGAGTCAAATAAGGAATTGTCTCATATATCTGGTATCTTTCTATAAAAGGCGGCAAGATACAACTCAAAACAACACATGCATGCTTTTCAGATCATGTTTGAATTGCATACCTTATTAACAGTGCAAACTCTACTGTGCCACCAACTCTCACGTGGGAGCTGCAGAGCACGGTAAAAAATATCACACAAGTACTTGTACCAGTACTAGTACTACTTCACTGTGCCACCCACTCCACTCACTTTTCTTCACCCTGAAGTCGAATTTTCCCCCAATCTTTTCCCCAAGAAACGGAGAAGCCGCAGCGGCGATGAGCTCATGGTGGTCTTGGCGCATCCTCTTCTCCTCCTTGGGCAACGGAGGGGGCAGCAATGCCGACGCTTCCTCCGGATCCGGCACCTCCTCCTCCCCCTCCTGCCCCCCCCCCCCCCCGCCCCGTCCCTTTTCCTCAACAAGCAGGCAGGGGCGCCTCGCTGGCTAAGTACTCGCACGATGAAGCCTCGGAATGACGGGCCGACCGATGCCCAAGCCAAACCCTCACAATCGCAGCCGCAGCCCGTGCCCCACAAGAATCGTTCTTCACCCCGAAAGGCCACGCCCAAGGCATCCAAGGCAAAGGCGCAGCTGCACCTCGACGACGGCGAGCCAAAGAAAAGCTAGCCCCGACCCCGTCTTAGAAGCACAACAAGAAGAGAAAGCGCGGTGGTGAGATTCGAGCGCTCGTGGTCCAGGGCCGACGAGCTTAGGATTCTGGAGGACATGTCCAACCACACCAACACCCATCGCGGCACTCTGCCGGATACCAGCGATCTCTTTGCCACCCTTGCCAACAGCCTCGACAGAAGAGATGCCGACCAGGCCAAGCTTGCTAACAAAGTCCACAAGTTCAAGAGATGATATGGCACTGCACGCCTGCAGCAATGCTGCTCGACTGATAACGATGATATGCGTCGATTGTTAGATCATGGAACAGCACCAGCTGCACCTGATCGGCACGAAGGTGGTTGCGCGCGTGCTGCACTTGAGCCTGGAGGCAGCGTTGCCGCCGGGGGTGGCAGTGGAGCTTCTCCAATGTGCATCAAGTTATTTCTGTACATCATGCCATGGCGATGGGAGCCACCTTTTCTTCCTCCTTCGGAACACGAGGGAAATGCAGTTTAACTAGCAATCTTATATAATCCACCGTCTCCCAGCATTACAACAATCGCATGAAGAAATAATCTAGTTTTATTTTTTGAATGTACTATATAGCCATTGGAAGGGTGTTTTTACTGTACCTCCCACTAACGGGTGTACTAGTGTAGTAAGAATAAATCCCACCGTTGATTTTGGTATTAAGGTGGAAGAATAATTAAGTAATTATACTTCTATGATAAGCTGATGCTTGCCAGCTGCCTAGCCCAAAAGCGTTTAATCCTTAGCTCACGAAGCAGAAGGATGGTCACTGTAACGCTCCTGGCCAGCGTCTGCCATCGATCATTGCACTTCCCTTCTTCGCGTGAACACGGGGATGGGCACACGGCGGCTCCCCCCTCCCAACTGCGCTGCCAACAACTGGCACCCGTCCCGCAGAGTAACTGTTATAAAACCAGCCCCGCAATCAACATCGGTAGTTAAACATGGAAGAAACATTATAGGACATCCAAACATGATGACGTCACCGAGGTACGATATTTGATAACGGAGTTCAGCCGAGGCCTACATCTCCGGTGTACTGATTACAGGCGCTCCTCCACCATCCAGCATATTACAGTGTATCAGAGTTACAATGAGACGCCGCCGCCGCCACTAGCCGAGAGAGAGAGACGGGATATGAGAGGTGAATGGATAGGGTTAATCTGAATGGATAGGATTAGATGTGGATAGGGTTTCTTGGAGGGTATTCTGATCATTAGGAAAATTTATTATATTTTATTTCATTTTTTAAAGCAGGGTCAAAAAAGCAAAAACTAAAAATAGTAGGATCAGATTAGTAGTTAGGTTAGGCTTCGAAACAGATCAAATAAGAAATTCTCCCATATATATGGTATCTTTCCACAAAGGGCGGCAAGATACAGAACATGCATGTTTTTCAAATCATGTTTGAATTTCATACTTTATTGATAGTGCAAACTCTATTGTGCCACTAACTCTCACATGGGACTGTAGAGCATGGTAAAAAAAGTCAGACAAGTACTACTACTATTTCACTGTGCCACCCACTCCACTCACTTTTCTTCACCCTAAAAATGAATTTCCCCCCAATCTTTTCCACAAGAAGCTGAGAAGCCGTAGCGGTGATGAGCTCATGGTGGTCTTGGCACAGCGTCTTCCCCTCCTTAGGCAACGGAGGAGGCAGCAATGCCGACGCTTCCTCCGGATCCGGCACCTCCTCCTTCCCTCCCGTCCCTCAAGCTCAACAAGCAGCAGCAGGGGCACCTCGCTGTTGGAGCGCTCACACGAAGAAGCCTCAGGAGGGCTAGCTGGCCGAAGCCAAATCCCAAGCCAAACCCTTGCAATCGCAGCCACAGCCCGCGCCCCGCAAGAATCGTCCTTCACCCCGAAAGGCCACGCCCAAGGCGTCCAAGGCGAAGGAGCAGCTGCAGCTTGGCGACGGTGAGCCTAAGAAGAAGCCAGCCTCAACCCCATCTCAGAAGCGCAACAACAAGAGAAAACGGGTGGCGGCATTCGAGCGCTCGTGGTCCAGGGCCGACGAGCTCAGGATTCTGAGGGCCATGGCCAGCCACACCAACACCCATCGTAGCACTCTACCGGATACCCGCGATCTTTTTGCCGCCCTTGCCAGCAACCTTGACAGAAGAGACGCTGACCTGCCTAATCTCGCGGACAAAGTCCACAAGCTCAAGAGAGGTATGACAATGCACGCTTACAACAACGCTGCCCTACTGGCGACGACGATACGCGTCGATTGTTGGATCACGGAGCAGCACCTGGTGGACCTGATCGACACGACCGTGGTATCACGGCGTGCTACACCTGAGCCTGGAGGCAGCATCGCCCCTGACGGTGGCGATGGGGAGGCACAATGTCTCCTTGTTTTTGTCGCTAGAGCTGAAATCCATGAGCTTTTCCGACGTGCATCAAGTTATTTCTCTACACCCGGCGATGGCGATGATAGCCACCTTTTCTTCCTCCTTCAGATCATGAGAAAATGTAGTTTAACTAGCAATCTCATATAATACACGGTCTCCCAGTATTGCAACAATCGCATGAAGAAATAATCTGGTTTTCTTTTTGAATGTACTATATAGCCAATGGAAGGGTGTTTTTGTTGTACCTCCCACCGGTGGATGTACTAGTGTAGTAAGAATAAATCCCACCATTGATTTTGGTATTAAGGTGGAAGGACAATTAAGTAATTATATCCGTATGATAGGCTGATGCTTGCCAACCACCTAGCCCAATAGCGTTCAGTCCTAAGCTCACGAAGCAGAAGGATGGTCGTCGTATCGCTCCTGGCCATCGTCCGCCATCGACAGTCGCACTTCCCTTCTTCACGTGAACACGGGGACGGGCACATGGCGACTCCGCCCTTCCCAATAGCGCTGCTAACAACCGACGCCGATCATTGTCCGAAGCGACTGCTATAAAACCAGCCCCAAAATCAACATCGATAGCTGAGCGTGGAAGAAACGTCATAGGAGATCCAAACACGATGACGTCTTTGAGGCACGATATTTGATACCGGAGTTCAGCCGAGGCCTACATCTCCAGGGCACTGATTACAAGCGCTCCTCTCCGATCTAGCATTTTCAGCGTATTAGAGTTACAACGAGCTGGCGCCGCCGCCGCCACTTGCCGAGAGAGAGAGAGAGAGACAGGATACGAAAGATGAAATGGATAGGGTTAATCTAAATAGATAGAATTAGATGTGGATAGGGTTGCTTCGAGGGTATTCTCATCATTATAAAAAGTTATTATATTTCATTTCTTTTTGAAAAGCAGGGTCAAATAAACAAAAAAAAAAGGGTCAGATTAGTAGTTAGGTTAGGCTTCGAAACATAGTCAAATAAGGAATTATCCCATATATATAGTATGATTCCATAAAGGGAGGCAAGATACAACTCAAAACAAAACATGCATGTTTTTCAGATCATGTTTGAATTGCATACTTTATTAATAGTGCAAACTCTACTGTGCTACCAACTCTCATGTGGGAGCTGCAGTGCACGGTAAAAAAAAGTCACACAAGTACTTGTACTAGTACTAGTACTACTTCACTGTGCCACCCACTCCACTCACTATTCTTCACCATGAAGATGAATTTTCCCCCAATCATTTCACCAAGAAGCGGAGAAGCCGCAGCGGCAATGAGCTCATGGTGGTCATGGCGCCACCTCTTCTCCTCGTTGGATAATGGAGGGGGTAGCAAAGCCGACGCTTCCTCCGGATCCGGCACCTCCTCCTCCCCTCGCGTCCCTCAAGCTCAATAAGCAGCAACACGGGCGCTCTGCCAGGAAAGCGCTCGCACGAAGAAGCCTCGGGAGGGCGGGCCGGCCAAAGCCCAAGCCCAAGCCGAACCCTCGCAATCGCAGCTGCAACCTGTGCCCAGCAAGAATCGTCCTTCACCGCGAAAGGCCATGCCCAAGGTGTCCAAGGCGAAGGTGCAACTGCAGCTCGGCGACAGCGAGCCAAAGAAAAAGTCAGCCCCGACCCCGTCTCAGAAGCGCAACAAGAAGAAAAAGCGGGTGGCGGCATTCGAGCGTCATGGTCCAGGGCCGACGAGCTCAGGATTTTGGAGGCCATGGCTAACCACGTGAACACCCATCGTAGCATTCTGCGGGATACATACCGTTTGTTTGCTGCCCTTGCCAGCAGCCTCGACAAAAGAGACGCTGACCTACCCAATCTCGCCGACAAAGTCCACAAGCGGAAGAGATGGTATGGCAATGCATGCCTGCAGCAACACAGCCCAACTGACGATGACGATACGCGTTGATTGTTGGATCATGGAGCAGCACCAGGCGGACCTGATCGGCACAAACGTGGTAGCGCGGTGTGCTGCACCTGAGCCTGGAGACTGCGTCGCCCCCGGGGGTGGCGCTGGGGAGGCAGAATGTCTCCTTGTTTTTGTCGCTGGAGCTAGAATCCATGAGCTTCTCCAACGTGCTTCAAGTTATTCCTCTACACCCTACCATGGCGATGGCAACCACCTTTTCTTCCTCCTTCAGATCATGAGGAAAATGCAGTTTAACTAGCAATCACAAATAATGCACCGTCTCCCAGCATTGTAACAATTGCATGAAGAAATAATCTGGTTTTCTTTTTGAATGTACTATATAGCCATTGGAAGGGTGTTTTTACTGTACCTCCCACAGGTGGGTGTACTAGTGTAGTAAGAATAAATCCCACTGTTGATTTTGGTGGCCATTTTAGTCATTTGTTTAATTAATCCTGTCTCCTCATTCGCCGCCGCCCTCGCATTTTAGCATCGTCATCCGGCTCTTGCTGTGCGAGCGGCGGCACCTCGGCACCTCTTTCGTCGGTGGCGAGAAGAGCTGAAAGAGAGAGGAGGAGACGGGCAAGCGTCGGCCTCCGTGAGGGCGTCCTGAAGGTGAAGGGGCGAGCCAACCTCACCGTCGACGCCGAGGACAAGCTCCTCCTCCAGCTGCAGAGGCGAGACGCCGAGAGGGCGAAGACCTCCTCGGCCGCACCACCCATAGGACGTGTCGTCGCTTCGCTGCTCCGACAGTCCGGCCAAGGTGAAGAGAAATGGGGAGAGAGGAAGAGAGAAGTGAGAGCGGGAGGAGGAAGAAGGATGGAGATAGAGAGAATAATATGTGGGCTCCACACTTTTTTTTTTGTGTGAATGACTAATGGGTCCCACACATTTTTTTAATTATAATGCCACGTAAGCGTCACGTCAGCGAAACCATTCTTCAAAACCGTTGAAGGAGTCAAATTATACCGGTTTCAATAGTTAGGGGTCGTGATATATGGTATTATGGTTCAGGGATATGAATCAGATTTGGGCACTAATTAAGGAAGTCAAAGTGAACTTATTCCTTTTGGGCATCTGTTGGTGGCGCTCGTAGAGATTCTCTCTAATAAACCAAACACAAAGAGCCCACTGTCCATAATCTCCAGCCCAGTAACAGCCCAATGGAAGCAATTGCATATATCCACGGAAAAACTCAACAACAGCCACAGGCGGACACAGTCCTCACTCCTCAGCGGCTCAGTGCAGAGGTCTCGTTCCGTGCGGTGCCCCCTGCTGCCGCTCATGCCGCTGCGGCGCCGCGGAGCCCTCCCTCTCAGCGCCCCGCGGGCGGCAGCCGGTGGCCTCCGCGGAGGCGGCGGCCGTGGTGCCGCGCTTCTCCACCCGACCTGCTTGTCGCCGCCGGGAACAACTGGCCGAGCCTTGGGCCTCAGGTTAGCTCTGCTCATTGTTGTCTTCTATCCGTTACTTGAATTTTGTTATATAAAAAAAAAAAGAAACACCAATTGGCAATTGGGTTCCAATTAGACTAAGTTCAGTACTAGGGGCATCAGAAATTGGGAGACTTGGGGTTAAGACTAATTCAGAACTAAATTGTCGGAGCTATAGGGAGGCTGGGCGTCAATTTTTACTGTCACTTTTGAATATGTACCTGTACCAGTTTCTTTGGAGCCCGTATGGATTGGAGGAACTGTGGGGAATTTTGGGGGAGCAGCAGTTTTACCTTCTCTGTGTGCAGCAAAAGATTCTTCATAATCGGACTAACAGTATATCTGGTTGTGTTTATGTTTATGATGACTTCGTGCTACCTGAATTATGTCCATAGGATGTTCATGGATTCAGCACATTTTTTTGCTCGCTGTTAGTCCGATTATATTGTCTGTTTAGATTATATTGAAGTTATGAAGCGTATAGGTTAATGTAAAGCTAGGCACTTGAAGAAAGATGATTTCGGCTGATGTAAGTTGGGTGGTTTCACTGTTTAAAATGAATGTAATATGGGCTCACCCAATCAAAAATGATGGAATAAAGGGAATTGCGTTGCACTGCATGTTGTTAGGAAATGCATGCCTGCAGGTTGTGCTCTTCAAGGTGACATGGATGCAGACTTTGGACAACGTATTGCATTTACCTTCTTCAAACAGTATTGTGTTTATGCTACTAGGTTCCATAGAAAAAATAAGAATTCGGCAGGTACTCTTACATAATATCGATTTGTGGTATACATTAGGTCTTAATGCTGATAGCCTGATAGTACCCATTTTTAGTTTATATGGTATATACCGCGTTGTGTGCTCAACTACTTATACCATTTTGAATAAACAAAATAAAACAATAGAACTAATCCATCTGTCAACAAATATATGACACTTTGGACATGATATGATCTCTAGTGTGTAAATTTGACCATCAGTTATGTGTATAGTAATGTTAGCAAAATAACTGTAACACATTGTGTTGCCAAAACATTTTTTAGTCATTTAATTGTATTATTTTGACATGAGAAATGTAGATAGTTCTCTATGTTGTAGTGGTCAAAGTTCGGAACGTTCCCCCGGAAAAGAATTTCAGAATGTTTAACTGTCAAATTCTAAGTTTCATATTCTTTGGGGGTTGGAAGTAGACGAATTGCTAACATGTCCATCCTTTGTGGAATCACTTGCTAGTTAGCTTCAAAACTGAAGGTTTGTACAAATTGAAAAAAAAATACATGATTGGCGATGTGCAATCAACTTCTTCAAATCTCTACCCTGTTGAAGTTTTGGCACTTTTGACTCAATATATCCACTCTGTAGTTGCCAGATGAAAAGAACCAGATGGAAGCCAGTCTTTGCCTTGGAAACAGGTGGACCATCTAACGCTGACAACCAAGACTTCGAAGATGATGGTGGTTTTCTTGGCAGGACAAGGCTGGGAAGACTCATCCAGGCTGCTGCGAGGGAACTACTTGAAAAACTGAATTCTGCCAGGAACAAATCCCCCACAAAGATATTCCTTGTGCTCCTTGGCTTCTATACCGCCAATGCATTGGCAACAGTCCTGGGGCAGACTGGTGACTGGGATGTTTTTGTTGCTGCTATTGTAGTGGCTACCATTGAGGGAATTGGCATGCTCATGTACAGAAAACCGGCCAGTAGGCCTCCTGGACGATTTTGGTCAATGATCACAATGGTGAACTACTGGAAAGCCGGCGTATGTCTGGGCTTTTTTGTGGACGCGTTCAAAGTGGGAAGCTGAGTTTCCAAATCACCTTCTTATATGTACTTACAAGATTCATTCAGCTGACAATGATACAACGAGTGAACTCCAAGGGTCGAAGCTGCTCCTGTGGTGTTGTATGCAGATAGATATGCTGTGAACTTTACTTCGGCTATAAAATGTACATATGATGTAGTCTTGTCTTGTATGAAATTCATGTAGATATTATACTGTAGTTTAATGCCCATCAGTTCCTATAGACAAATAATGAAGCCTGCTGTAAGATGACTCTGTAGTTGGCTATGTCCACACCAGGCACACTATTTAATTAGCTACTTGTCTCATTGACTATTTTCCAAAATATTTTGTTTTCTTGCTAGCTAGTCTGTCCTGTTAAAACAATGACTGAACCAGTCGCTTATGTTTTGAATTTCACTTTCTGGTTGCAATAATCA
Source organism: Oryza meridionalis (assembly GCA_000338895.3). Classification (NCBI taxonomy): domain Eukaryota; kingdom Viridiplantae; phylum Streptophyta; class Magnoliopsida; order Poales; family Poaceae; genus Oryza; species Oryza meridionalis. The sequence goes on along the minus strand of CM002532.2, from coordinate 6,530,996 downwards.
TTTTTTTGAGCTATAGTGCTAACCAGGACATATGTATACATCACTGCCTAATTTTGTCCTAAATTCGAAAATTTTCCTATATTTAGAATCCTTTTTGTCCTGTTATAAAATTCACTGCCTGAATTCAGAAAACATATGTCTAAATATTCTTTTTGGCTTCTTGTCAAATCAATGTGTTCTACGTAGGTCAAAACAGAGAAACTGTGTGGCATTGTCATCCCTGTTTTAAATCTAATATTTGAACTGTGAAGAAGAAAAAAAAACAAGGCCAAAACAGAGGGAAATTTGTGGCATTGTTGTCACTATTTGAAATTTGAAAACATGTGGAATACTTAAAAAGAAAACAGAAGGAGAAAAAAAGAGTAAATTTCATAAAATCCCATGTTTTGGGTACAAGCTATAGAAAAGCACAAATATTATGTCATTTGGCATTCTAGGTATTATGGTTTAAAATTTTTACAAAACTCCACTGTTGTGCATTTTGAGCACCGATTTAGGCAAAATTAAAAAATATAGAGTACCTATTAAATTTTAAAAATTATCAAAATTTTAATAAATGTAGGTTTCATGATACACCGAGACCAAAAACAAAAAAACCTGTGATTTTCTGCAACTTTCTACCTATAAAATTTTCTGAAATTTACATTTAAAAGAAAATCGGAAGCATCTAGAGTCATCGTCTCCCTATCCATCCATTCTCTTCTCCGATGAGTCCATGACGCGCGACCGACCACCTCCACGACGACGACCCACCACCACCACCGGCGGCGGCGGAAGATGAGACCTCCACCCGCGCCGCTCTCCGGCCGCGCCTCCCCGCCTCCCCACCTGCTCCTCCTCTCCAATTCCTCCCTCGCGCCGTCGCCGCCCACGGTCGCTGCCGCCTGCCGCATGCCTCCCGCGGCCGCGGCGGCGGCTAGCTCCGTCTCCGTCTCCACCGCCGTCGACGCGCCCACTGCGGCCGCCGCGGAGCCCGCGCGAGGGGACGCGGCCCCCGCGCCGGCGGCGCCGCCGCGGCGACGGCTCATCCTCCTCCGGCACGGGGAGAGTGCCGCCGGGGGGCGCCTCACCAGAGGTACGGGGCCCCCATTCCTTCAAAAATCAAAATCCAGGGTTCAGTTTCCGTGGCGTGTGCTCGAATCATCGTCTCTTTCCTGCAAAAGGGAAGATGATGTGCATTCGACCGATAGCGTCATTTCTTGGTGTTTGCTATGCTCTGGCTGCTCGAAAGATTGGATGAGATAGTGCATTTCTTATGCTGTTTGACATAGTAGTGTACTAGTGTTGCTTGGAGCAGAATCACAATGGTTCGATGAAACGAAACAATGTACTTCCTCTAGAGAAATGTTGCAACATGTACTACTCTAGTTAACAAAAGGGTTATTGCAGTTGTCAAAAGAAATGGTTCCAATGCATTTACCATTTGTGTGTTATATTTCAGAACATTAGTTTAACGGCCAACTCTTTGAATCAATGTGAGAAAAGGGAACCAGGTGAGAAAGAGTCAAAATCACCATATGCTCATTTGTTGTTAGTCCGATGTGCTAGGCAGTAGGAACCATTTGATTTTACTCTTCTCCAAACCTTTTTTGGAAGCCATGCAGGATGTCTTTCTTGTTGATAATTACTGGCTCTTGCATTTATTTCTTTTTTTTTTGACGTAATTGCATTTATTTCTGAAAAAACAAAACACCATTTGACATGACCATTTGACATGGCTATCAATGGCAGATCATGACAGACCTCTAAGCAAAGCAGGGAGAGCTGCTGCAATCAGTGTTTCTAACAAGCTACAACAGATGGGATGGATACCTGAGCTCGTCCTATGCAGGTAACAACTTTTGCTTTTGTAAGAAAATCTGTATGCATAGATTATGTAGAAGGCTGCTAATGGACAAAAAAGCTTGAAAGGCTGCTAATGCAATATGAGTGTTTTTCTGGAACTTCTTTCCGGTCAGTAGGGTGCAGATTCACATTAGCTTTTTCTCTACCTGCCCCTTTCTTTGCTCTTTCTTTTTTCAGGTAGGAGTAGATCTTGTGTCGCCATAATTGATATGGTATTGCCATGTGAGTTATGATTGCCTTGGATGTGTAGTGATTCATCATATATACTCTACCGAGTTCTTTTTGGTGATATCTTGTTTCAGTGGAATGTACATGCCTGGAATACTTCTCTATTATTCATTATAAGTATCACCTTGCCCATCCAATTATTTGAACTTACGTCTCTGAAATGCCTAAAATCACAGAAATTGTTTTTCTGGTATGCATATAAATAGAATAGGCCATCCACCTTAATATTTTTTTATCCTTCTTCAATACAGTGATGCAACTCGTACAAAGGAAACTCTTAAGATCTTGCAAGACCATGTTAAGGGATTGTCTGAAGCAATCGTTCACTTTATCCCAAGTTTCTATTCAATTGCAGCAATGGATGGTCAAACTGCTGAACATTTGCAAAAGGCGATTTGTCAATATTCAAGTGACGAAATCCTAACTGTAATGTAAGTCTTCTAATTTGTTGCCAGTCATCCTATGCTTTGAATCTCATGCTCAGATATTTTTTTTCTTCAAGTCCGATCATGACATTTTTGTAGAATAAATATTCAGGTGTATGGGACATAATAAAGGATGGGAAGAAGCAGCCTCTATGTTCTCTGGTGATTCAGTAGTGCTTAAGACATGTAATGCTGCATTGCTTGAGGCTGAAGGAAAATCATGGGTTGAGGTTAGTATTATTCCTGTGATCAAGAGTTGATTCCTTTATTTCTTAGTTTTTGTACACTTCTATTTTGTCTCTGATGCCATACCATCATTTGGATTACTTGTGAATTGTCAGTTGAATCTAATTCCCTTCTACTATCTTATGGGTTACATTCTTAGAGCTGTTATTGAACCTCCATCGAAATGTATTCTGTTGTCCTTGCATCATGTAACAGTGGTCCTAAAAGGCAATTTAGAAATCCAACTATAACATATAACATATGATGTACTGCTTGATTTCGAGGAAATCAATGTATGACAAATTCGAACCCTCAAGACTAAACTAATGGAGACACACAAATTTGGCAATGCAACTAAATTTCCATAGGCCCATACCTTGACAGTTGTTAATGCGTTATGTGTATGTCAGATGAGGAAATATTAACATATATAACCATTAGTTGATCAAGTTTCAGTAGCTTATGCAACTTGGTTAGTGGTGTGGAAGTTGGTCTTATGTGAGATTCATGAGGTGACTTGGCCTCATCCAATGTTTTCGGTTTGTTTGTTGATGTTTAGAAGAAATGTAAAATCAATAATCTAGCACCTTACCACATGGAACCTAAGGTAGCGAACATTGGTATTTCAACAACTCCAATTTTGTACTTACGAACAATAAGTCAAAAAAAGATCAAATTTGTTATGCCGTAGTTCATGGGTGCATGAAAAGGGTAGCATATTAATGGCATTCTCAGAAGAAGAAATGCATCAAATTGGCTGGCTGGGTCTAATGTAAATGTAGTGGGGGTTTGAAACTAGTGAGATTGAGGCTGACTTAAAACACCGCATTTATTTTCATTGTTTTGCAAGGAATGGCATCTAGCAAGTGCTTGCAACAAGAATGTCTTAGTTTCACCAATGCAAAAGTCAGTATTTTCAAATGCACACCCAAGCAAGAAGCTGGCCTGTGGCGAAATGCTAGGTAGTGGTTGTACATGCAGCATACTAGGGCTCAAATTCTATAATATTTGGCAATGGCATATATCCATCAATTTTACAAGTATGCATCCACACTCTGTGGGACGCATTTGATGCCTCCAACAGGACATGCATGTGTGCCTGTGGTATTTTTAGAGGGCGTGTCTTTAGGGATTGTTTGGTTGATGGCTAAGTTTACCACACCTCACTTTGCCACAAGTGTGTTATGCCACACAAAGTGAGGCTAACAATTTGTTGGCCACAAGTGTGGCTAAGTTTGGCAAAAATTTGAGTCTATGACACGTAGGCCCAATGATTAGTGTGTACGCTCAAATGTATTCTCTTAGGGGGGGATGGGGGTGGGAAATGACTCATATGAAAGCATGTCAACGCTATCCTTTAGTACAAGAAATTATTATTCCAATTATTACACTGCACATTGAATTCCAAAATTGATAATACGCCTATTGTCACCTTTGCAGAAACACAGAAAAACACGTGCCACCGTGTGCATGCTGTGCACACATATAAGTATAGGCATGAAAGGCCATAGTTCTGTAAACACGTCAATTTGCTCGACATATTTTTTTGTAAATACTGAGTCTCTAGATCGTTTGGTGTTAGAAAATTTGCTAAATCTCTTTGCAATATGGTACGCAGGCCTTCTCGCTGGCTGGGCTTGGGGGATGGAAGCTTCATGGCATTGTAAAGCCATAAATCGTTGTAACTAAAGATAGATGCCATTTTTGTAGCTGTTTTCTTAATCCTCATTTAGTCATTTTTCCTCTTGGTTGTAACAATCGTTAAATCTCACCGAAGGAATAACATGAATAGATAGATGAGATAAAATGAAAACCTCTAGATGCATTAAATACCAGTATTGTATTTGATAAAGCCAGGTTTATAGAGCGGCCAAAAAATGCTTGGTTCTATCTGGAATAAGTTCACTTTGACCCCCTTAACTAGTCACGAATCTGATCACCCAATTATTAAAACCGATGCAATTTGACTTTTTTGGTGGTTTTGGAGGACGGTTTAGCTTACTAGCACATACATGGAGGTGTTGACCTTGTCTTCGTTCCACGTCACGTGATGCTTACGTGCCATTAGAATTAAAAGAATATACGTGAGATCATTTGTCATTCACACAAACAATATTGTGGGACCCACTGACATGTGGGGTCCACATGTCCTCTCTCTTTGCCTTCTTCGTCCTCCCTTATCTCCCTCAGTGTTCTTATCCCCTCTTTCCCAACCCATTTCCCTCATTTTTCGTCCGCACGCTTTTCAAACTGCTAAACAGTGTATTTTTTACAAAAGTTTTTTATATGAAAGTTGCTTTAAAAAATCATATTAATACATTTTTAAGTTTTTTTTGCTAATACTTAATTAATCTCACTATAATCGTGTGCTTTGTTTTCCATGTCGAGAGGCAAGGTTGGGAACCATGCCTCCCGAACACAGCCTTTCTCTCCCTTTCTCTTCCCATTCGGCCGTCTGCGGGGAGCAGGGGCTAGAGCGGCGGCGGCGAGCGAGGCCGAAGTGGTGGCGGCTAGTTGGAGGGCGGGCTCTGGAGCGGCGGTGTTGGCACTCCACATCCACGTAAAACTTTTTCTTCCTTCCACTTCTCTCTTCTCTTTTTCTCCAAGGTGGTGGGCAGTGGATGGCACGGAGAGGAGCCAGACGGCGATGGCCTCCAGGCTCCATTCCTTTAGCCGCGTTATCTCTTCCACCTTTGGTACGGTGCCAACGCGGTGAGTGAATCTGGGCGGAACGAACGAGCGTGCGGAGTCGGTCGACCAAGGGAAGCGACGGCGGCCGCCGGGTATGGGGGTGGGTGGTGGTGGGAGGGAGGTAGGCACCCCTGGACCTAAAGCGGTAGGCCTTGAGGCACTTCTTGGGGTAATTCATGTACATGCCACTCATTATGTTCACCTCACTGGAATTTGGATATAATTTTATCTTCAAATTTAAACCCTCAATTAATTTGGTCAAAGTAGTCAAAATCAAATAAGTTCTAAAGCCCTAATAGGAAAAACCTATACCTTAGTGAAAAAAGCATTAAATCATATAAAAGCATATACATTAAATAATTTATTCAAATACTAGTTTTTTTATCATGAATTAATATAATTTTTCCAGAATTTATTTCATTAGTTTTGTCCTTAGCCGAGCATCTTTTCTTTATTTTCCTGAGAGTAAACTACAACGAATTTTTGAGTGAGACTTGAAGGAATGGAAACTAGATCATTTTGTTAACCTGCACTAAAATCCACCCTAATTTATCTGCTCCACTAAGTAATTGTTCATTGAAAATTCTATCCACACCTCTCATCCCCATCTAGTGCAAATCGAAGTGGACCAACTTGGCATTCACCCTAGCTCACCTCCACTTCGGTGCACGTCAATTTCGCAAGGGAGAGCGCCGGAGGTGGGAGAAGGAGCTGATAGGTGGGGCTCACGGTCCCACATATCGGCGAGAGAGGAGAGGGAGGCGATCTAGCCTGGCAGCCCAAGGAGGAGGGAAGCGATGTGGACTTTGGCCTGCGGGGAAGAAGAAAGAGAGCAGGCCAGCGAGAAAAGGAAAAGGGGTTTGGGCCGAAAACGGCCCAAAGACAAGCGAAGGATTTTTTTAAAATTACATTAATTGATTAAATGAACTTTGTATTATTAAAATTACTTATTGATCTTCGAAAATTCACGAGAAATTCCAAAGAGTACTTTAGGGCTGAGAGAATATTACTAAAATATTTCCAACCATGATTTTTAAAGGAAATATTATTTCCCACATTAAATTCACTTGTAATTAGGTTAATTTTTAATATAAAATGTATAAATGCATTATTAAATGATTTTGAATATCCCAAAAGAAAATCGGGGTTGTTGACAGTCCTTAAGGACCAAATTTGTCAGACAATTACTGCATAAAACATACCAATGTCAACCACCAAATCTAGCGATAGCGGTTTATTACTAACTGCTTCCACGAGTGTTGCTGAATCTTTGTATATGGATGAAAGGACCCACACAAGGAGGATAACCGCCTAAACTTCGACCAAACACCCCAAACTGACTTGAGGGCCCACCAAGCAGTGACCTAGATGAAAACTGGCATGAACGGGCTCGGCCAAGGTTCGATCGAGCCCCCACAGAGGTCGATCGCGCCCAGCTTCGACTGGCTCCAATTACCGCCTTCCCGAAGTCAGTGGCGAGGGGTTCACGGTAGGAAACCGCCTTAAATTGACAGTTGTGGACAAGTGGAGGCATGAGAGTTGGAGGGAGAATATTCCCTTAGCATCTCTACTCTCTCAAGTCACATCCACACTATAAATAGGACTCCACTCCTCACTCTCAAACACATACTAAGAGAGAAATCAATGCTACATTCCAAAGATGAAGCTCTACTGAGCTAGTGCTTAAAATAAGGGGAGAGTGAGGGGATGTCTGGAGAAGTACCGGGTCTGTCAGCACTCCTCTCCGATCTTGTACCTCGATGGATGCTTGCCTTCATACAAGTGTTCGTGACTTCTTTATGGCATTTACTCATGCTATTTAAGTAAGATATATTCTCATTGTTGCGGGTTCATCGATCAATAGCATAGACGCGGTGTCTAAGCTGGAGATTACCTTTGTTTGTTGTGTCCTCCACGGGTTGTAGAGGTAGGCGGCTAGTGGTGATAGCCATGTTTGTCATTCGTAATCCTCCACGTTCAGGTACATCATAGAGCTATAGGCCGAAGTCTCCTTGGTAGATCAGGTGTAAGCCAGTGCCCGAAGAAATTGATAGAGTTTTACCTTAACTTAAACTAATATAAGTAACCCATAGGAATCATATCTATCCTCACCTACGATTATCTTGTGTCATTGGGTAATTTAGTTAGAAGACCAGTTCAAACACGTTCCCCGTGGATACGATACCCTGGAATACTCTTGGGTAAAGGCTACATCGGTATCTGTGCGCTTGCAGATTATTCTGTGATCGTAATAAATATCAACACGGGTTTGACAGGGATCGGCTCGCACTTAAACCCAAGACAGGCCATGGAATCGGAGTCTGTGTTGTCATCGTATAGACCCCACATGGATTAGCTCCAACCCGTCGAACTTGTCTTCGAGCTTACGTACCTGCTGGTAGTATACTGCCATCTTGTCGCCTAGGCAATCCCAGTCCTTGATTACTTGGTAGATTACCCAGTGGATGTCGTGTGATATGGAGACCTAGAGGCCGTGTAATAGGGCTTCGTACTCAGCAGCATTGTTCGAGGCAGGGAAGTGTAGCTGGAGAACGTAGCGTAGCTTTTTCCCCGGGGGAGATCAACATTTTCTCCTGCGCCCACACTAGTCTTCATGAAGGAGCCCTCGTAGTAGAGTATGCAGTGTGTTAAGTCCGTGTATGCACTGGCTATTGTCTATCTGTCCACTCCGCAATGAAGTCACCCAATGCCTAAGATTTGATGGCTGCCTAGGGTTTGAAAGAGATGTCAAATGCCATCAGCTCTAGTGCCCACTTGGCAATACATCTGGTGGCCTCTTTGTTGAACATAACATCCTAGAGAGGGTAGGCGGTGACGACTGGTATCGGGTGTGCTTGCAAGCATTGAGTAAGCTTGCGGACTGTGATGAAGATGGTGTATAGCATATTCTAATTTTGCATGTACCATGTTTTTAAGTCACTAAGGACCTCGCTGATGAAGTACTCGAGGCGTTGGATCTTCTACGTTGATCCGTATTCATCCCTTTCGACCACCAGGACTGTGATGACTACGCTTGTTGTAGCTATGATGTACAGGAGAATGGACCCTTCTGGTTATGAAGTCGTGGGGATGGAGGACTCATCAGGTATCGCTTGAAGTCATCAAAGGCGGCTTGGGGTTCTTCAGTCTAGGTGAAGTTGTCGGACTTCTTGAGTAGCTTGAAAAATGGCATGTCGCGTTCGCCTAGTCGGGAGGTGAAGCTATTGAGTGATGCCATGCACCCGGTCAGCTTCTGCAACATCTTCAGGTTGGTAGGCGGCCTCATAGATTCGATGGCTGGTATCTTGCCCGAAATGGCCTCGATGCCACACTAGGACACTATGAAGCCATGTAGCTTTCCTTACGGTACGCCGAAGGTACATTTTTGCTGGTTAAGTTTCATCTTGAAGGCGCACAAGCTACAAAACATCTCTTCCAGGTCGGCGATGAGGTATTCTTTTACTCGGGATTTGATGACAATGTCGTCCACGTAAGCCTCGACGATACAACCTCCACGTAAGCCTCGACGATACAACCAAGTTGAGTATGATGGCACCTTTCTATAGTGCGCTGATAAGTTGCTCCGGCGTTCTTGAGGCCGAAAGGCATGGTGATGTAGCAGTAGGCGTCGAACAGAGCTATGGACAAAGTCTTGATGCAGTTGTCTTTGTTGAGGGCGATCTGGTGATACCTCGAGTAGGCGTCGAGGAAGGAGAGTAATTCGCACCGGCACCGGCCATGGAGTCTACCACTTGGTCCATGCAAGGAAGACCAAATGGGTCTTTTGGGCAGACCTTGTTGAGATCAGTATAATCAACACACGTACGCTACGGTTTATTCTCTTTTCTAACAAGCATCGGGTTGGCAAGCCATTTCAGGTGGTACACTTCTTTTTTAAAGCCAGGGGCTAACAACTGTATGATCTCCTGTCTAATGGCATCCCTTCATGTCTGGACAAACGTGGAAAGAGTCCTCATCAACCTCTCTTGTTGTAGACGAAGGACTACTTGATGTCAACATGGAGGGAGATGATGCCCTATGGCTTGGGAATCTTCATCATGTTGTAAGCATAGTGCGGGTTAGCCATGAATTTAGCCATTGCAGGCCTGCCGAAGGCATGGTAGGCAATCTCGAATTTGGCCTCCTTGTAGACGATGTTCTCCAACCGGAAGTCATTCGGGTCACCAAACGTGACGTAGAGAGTAAATTGCTCGAGTGGTGTTGAGGAAGTACCCGGGATGACACCGTGGAACGGTGATTTACTTGGCCGTAGCAGCGAGCAGGATAGCCCCATATCCCTGAAGGTCTTGGAGAAGAGGATGTTTAGAGTGCTGATACTGTTGATGAGGACTCTTTTTAGCTGCACGCCCTCGATGACTGGGTCGATGACTAGTGTGTAGCGACCTAGGTGCAACATATGGTCCAGGTGATCAGACCGATCAAATGTGATGGAGGCCTCCGACCACCAAAGGTACTCGGGGTGACGGGGACGATGGACGCTATCTCCCGTTCAGTGAGCTTGTGCTTGTGCTTGGACTCTTACGCATCGGGACCGCCGTAGATGTGGTTGAGCTCGGTGTGAGGGTGAGGGAAGCAGGGAGGTGCCTTGGGGTCATCTCCTTCAGTTGGCTCCACCTTGTGCTGGGTGGGTTTGTCGGCGAGCTATTGAGCGTTCCACCTAAGTAGATGGCAGTCCTTCGCCAAGTGATTCAACTTGAGGTGGTAGAGGCAGGGACCATCCTTCAGCTTGTTAAAGTTGTTAGAGCCAGGCGCTCTGGGGCGTCGGTTGTTGTAGTTGCTCCGCTCAGTGACGTTGATGTCCGCCTTACCCTTGCCCTTCATGCCCTTGTTTTTAGAGGACTCGGGGTTCTCCCATCTGGGCGGATGAGACGGCCGCCTTCTGAGGTCAAGCTTTGGCCCCGTTTAGATTCAAACTTTTTTCTTTAAATTTCTAACTTTCCGTCACATCAAATGTTTAGACACATGCATGGAGCATTAAATGTGGACGAAAAAAAACCAATTGCACAGTTTGCATGTAAAATCATGAGACAAATCTTTTGAGCCTAATTACACCATGATTTGACAATGTGGTGCTACAGTAAATATTTCCTAATGATGGATTAGTTAGGCTTAATAGATTTGTCTCGTAGTTTACAGGTGAAATCTGTAATTTATTTTGTTATTAGTCTATATTTAATATTTCAAATGTGTACTTAAAAAATTTTTGGCCCACGAACTAAACACAGCTTTGAACTTATACTTTTCAATTTTATACTCCTATCCACTTACTCCTTTCCATACACATGCATTCTCATGTATGCCATATAAATATTCCGCCTTCACGTGCATTGTATTTTAGCCCGAGCATACTGCATGATTCCTTTGATCGTATGGACATCAATTTCTCCTAAATTGACTCCCGAACCATCACCGGCAATACTCCTATAGCCTTAGTTACACTCCTACACATGAACAACACAGAGAAACCATATAAGATCTTTCTCAACTTGACGTATATTAGCTCACAAATAATATATGATATGCATATGAAACAAGTGGAAGCCATAAACATTAAAAAAAAAATCAACGGGAAACACAAATTCATCACGAAACCGACTTCAAACAGGATAGCCCGGACCATCCTCGGATATACCTCCGGTCGGTCCTCCGGCCGTGTACCACTAGGAGTCTAGGACCATCCTTCAACGTATCCTCAGACAGTCCCTCAGCATATCTCCGATCGGTCATTGTTAGGTCGAACCGTCCGGCCTCATCCAGAACACACTTCACCAAAATCAGTTCAAACACCTCCAAGATTACTAATTATATTTATCATAGAACTTCAAATCAACCCAATGATATATTTCACAATCAACGCCTACATATATACATCTGCCTTCCCCGATCATCTCCCTGTTCATGCATACGCGCAGCCGAGCTGTCTTTTAAATTTTTCGGTGATTTGATTTTAAGCACACGCTTTGATGCCTTAATTGTTGTCAAGATGAAGGTCGGTATGGACGACAAAAGGGACTGATTTGACTAAGACCACTGTCGACAATCTTGAATCCAGTACTTGTGGCTTTGAAGTGTGAAGGCGAGAAATGCTGAAATTTAACGACAATCCAAGGGTTGCATCGACAACTTGGATCAAGCAATATACTATGCATTCTTAATTACTTAATCCTATATGTCTAAAGTTAATCTCCAACTAATTATAGTTAATGTTAATATTTTTCTAATGAACCATCAATTGTTTCTAACTTTGGGATAATTGATTAAGGATACAAATTACATCTCTTCTCTCCAAAAGCCACACCATATAACCCAATCATTAACCATTGGATAATTGATCAACGTACAAAATATATAAGCACACATAAGAAAATCGTTTAATAAGTAAGAAATAAAATTTTACAACTAATATCTACTATTTTATCATATAATTCTCTCACGGCAACGTGCGGGGTACCCATCTTGTCCCACTACATTTCATCCCAACCCGAACATGAAACAATTTTCTTCTGGCACAATTCATCTTCTCGTTCAATGGTTGAACAATTTATGTCAAGTCGTCGGTCTAGCTAAGACCTCATCCATGTCAAATCTTAATCCAAGTTAATTAGTTAGGGCTAGTTCACTTCGTTGTCACTTTCAATCCTATCATATTTTAGTACTATCAATTTTTCTTTTATTTTTGCATTACTTTTATTTTTGGTTTAAAGCCTTATTAGAAAATTTTGTTAGATGTTTGAGAAGAAAAACTTTAGAATTATAGAAATTTGGTAGAGGAGTAATGACAACGATATGTTTAGTTTGTTGCCATAGGGTCGAAAGGGGCAACAAAAAAGTGAACGATTTTTTTCCAAGTAAAACATATACATAATGGTAAGTACTGTTTAGTAGCCAGGTCACATCTGAAAATTAGACTACGACAAGAAGAAACACCAAATTAACTCTAAACTTAAATTTTAACATTTTAAAATTGTCTGTGGTTGATAAGCCAACAAACAAACAATAAAAGCAGCTTCTGCATCATATTAGAAGCTCACATGCATTGTTTGTGTAGCACATGCGGTGATGTACGTCACGCATCTCCCCTCTTCACTTCCTTATATAGCAAGCTCTATCTTGGAGGATACTACCACCGTGGTTTTCTTACTGACATTAACGATCTTTGCAATGTACTTTTTTTTAAATGAATACTACCAGGCATTTGCCCAGTAATGTATCTTTTTGTAAATAAGAAGAAGGTTATTTATTGAGAAGGAAAAAACAAAAATTACAAGAGGTTAAAAACCCCCAATGCAATCAAATATGTTGTAACCAATTAGAAACTTCCTGTCAAGATCCTTATTCATTCTACACATATATAGAAGAACCTCATCCCGAAAAGTATATCACCAGCTGTCAAAAGCAGGATCAATGTTCTGAAAAATCTTCGCATTGCGTTGTTTCCATATATGCCAGCAAGCTATGAAACATATTTCCAAGAATCCTTTTCTTCTAAATCTAAACCTTGCCAAAACAAGCATCTGAAAAAAATTCCAAAGAAGTATTTTAAGAGATTTTAATTCGCTGCCAGCAGTTCCTGCTAGGATACTGGAAAAATAGGTGGAAGAGAGTTTCCCTTTGCTGAACTGAGCACATAACACAAGTTAAATCAGCATTAAGCGGTGCATATTTTTTCCTATCCAACACATCTCGTGTTAAGCCTGTCACCAAAAAGTAACCAGATAAACACCTTGATCATCATGACATATTTTGTCTTCCAGATCCATCGAAAAGGCCTTGGAGGTTGCATGGAGGCAAAGTATAATTTGTAAAAACGCTTGGAAGTATAGCATGAAGTATTCCAAATGAAACTCCAATTACTAATCGATTGGACAAAGCCAGGTTATCCAATTCCTCCTTGAGTTCTGTGAACTCCATATAAGCCTAATAAGTTAAAGGCAATTTAAAACAATCCTCAAAGTGCTTGGCACATATGGTGGCAACTGATTCATTTCTGTCAAAAGCAATACATATTTTACCACTGATTTTATTAGAATCATTAAAAATATGAATATATGAAAGCCCATGTCATGAACCATGCCCTCATATATTCATATTATTTTCACATATCAAAATGTAACATTTTTCTGTATATTAATTACTAATAAACAACGGTTAATGGTTTAAGCCTTTGATATTGAACTGCATGTATTGTAAAACGTTATCGAAAACGAATAGCGAATACAAATCCCATAGATACAGAGATAAAAGGAACGGTAGCGGTCTTCTATGCATGTTGTGCACTTGTGCTGCATGCGCCCATGGTTTTGGGTACAAGTGGAACCACTTGGACGTACTACTGGACCAAAGGGTGTCCTTTGATTGACGAGGAACCGAGAATTAAGCAAGGTGTTATTCTCCTGTAAGTTTGACGACTATTTCTCATCTTGCCATAAAAAAAACATGCAATATATACAACGGTATGTAATAAATAACGATCTCTCTTCATTGTCATATATATAAATAACATTAATGATGTAGAAGAGAAAGAGGGGAGGAAAGAGAAACATTGTTACTACATATGACAATGTGTTGACTGTTACCATTTATTAAAGTAAGTTTTGGTGCATAGGGTGGAGAAGAGAAAAAGAATGACAGTAAAATTCTTTTTGGTGTATTAATGATTAAGAGTTCTCGTTGTTTTAACTATTAGAAGAATATAGTCTATTATTAGTATCATTTTGGAAATTCTAAGTGAAAAACTTAGTACCAATACATAGGATATTTATATTGTTTTCCCTCATACACATTAAAGGGAATACACATGTACGTACTCACACCATCACACACAATATGCTCACGCGCCCAGGAGAGCATTCCTTTTACTTAAAGGCTGAAAATAAAATCATGGGTATTTTTTATGATCATATATCAGTTCGTTTCTTTTTTAAATTAACTACCATTTTAACTTTATCCTAAGTTAAACATTTAAATCTTTAACCATCAATTATGAAAAATTGGTGCAGTTTAACACCATATAAATTATTTATTAAAAAATATTTCTCATGGTAAATTAAAAACATAATTTCTTTTGTGATACTAATCATACGAATTTGTAAAATTAATGATACAACTAGAACGGCATATAATTTTAGACGGAGGGATCAGCGCACAAATGTCTATTGCTAAAGTTATCTCGACCACATTCTATTGATCAATTAACTCCGTATAGACATAAAGATGAAATGGTCCATTGCAACAGTCAATTTATTTCGTTGTCTCTTTAGTAGGAGTGACTCCGAATCAGAGAAAGATCTTGGAACTACAAAGGAACATGGGCGATCACTAGTCAGCAATAACACTGTAGTCGTAGGTACTACTACACACTGCGATACTACAGTACGTAGTGGAGGCAGCGTTGTTTATGGGAAAATGCTACGCATACGATTTTTTTCTTCCGATTTTTGTACGATAAAACGTAACGGCGCGGATGGCAGGAGAACCTAACGCGATCGCACGGCGCACGCACACGCGGCAGGAGCGCTTATGGGCCCGAAAGCCCAATTATCCTCTTTGCAGCATCTGACTTGAGATTATATCTATACTTGAGATTATGTTAGAATAATCTACCAGGCAGTATTCAATCTCACTAAATTTACTATCTAATCTGAAGGGAAAAGAAGATAATTTGGGCCTTCTATCTCATGACTAAAAGAGTGGAATATGTTTGAAAGAAGTTCTGCTTCATCACCATATGACATCAATTAATATGCTGAGCAGCACTATACTTTAGCTTTAAGTTTGTCTCTCTGTATCAAAACATATGCAAACCTTGTTTAACATTGGTTCATATATATATGAACTTTTTCTGCATCCAATTCTGATTATGGCCATTAGAATCTACTTTCAACTATGGTTGATGCTATACCTGTCCAAGGTGCAAGGAACATATATATGTATGAGTAATTTGCTTCACCTGCCACATAACAAATGAGCGCTAAGTACAATTAATATATAAGATATAATTAGAACGAAAATTGCTTAATATATAATTATAAAGAAGATTGCTTTGGTTGGCTACGCAAACATGCCAACGAGAGAGCAGACCAGCACGTCAAAGCTTGGGCTTTGGATAAGGGCTCAACAGGGGAGCGATCCGTTTCATCGTAAAAAACGTTAGAAGTTAGGAGAGAAACGTTTCATCGTACAAACATCTTTCAAAAACAATCGTACGTATAGCAGTGCTGGTTGTTTATATCAGGGTACCACAACTTGGGATAGTTGGCAGCGTTGTTTATGGTCTATCTCCCGTGAACCTGAGATGATGATATCCTCTGTGGATCCACTTGTTGCCATAGGGCAGATCGCCTAATCTTATCGCTTCTTCAATGAGATTCCAGAAACTTCTTCCCAGCCGAGCAAGAGAACAAAGGATGCCCGAAAGCAACATACTCTGCATTCTTATCCACTGGAGTGGGCTAGGCTGAGTTCGGCACCGAGTGTTCTCACCTCTCATATCTCCTTTTTCAGGTGCATGCTTTTTAAATGGTTAAACGGTGTATTTTTTTACAAAAATTTTATACAACAAAGTTGCTTTAAAAAATCATATTGATCTATTTTTAAAGTTTATTTTTGCTAATACTTAATTAATCATGTGCTAATGAACTATTCTGTTTTTCGTGCAGAGAAATTCCCAACCATTAGATACAAACACAACCTGAGAACGCCGGCTCTCTAAACTATGCTGCATCTGTCGTAAAATTGTTTTTTTTTACATGAATGTAGGCACAGGTATCCTGGACCTCAGGCACTTGGGGCTTGTTCTGAGGACCTGAAGTCGAAAGCCCATGGGTGTGGATAAATTTTCACCGTGATAATGAGTTGGTCAGGTCATATCTCCGTATCCGCCACATAAAAAAAAACTTATTTTGACATGGGGAAGCAGAAAGTAGGAACACTAGAAAAATATAGTAATGTTAGAGTGCCATATCACCCAAATTATATGTCTTGAAAAAATATAGGAAAATTGCATCAATGATAGTTTGGATGTTGCGTGGTAAAAAAACATATGAACGAGAACTGGGATAAACATAAAATATTTTTTCCACGAGAGTAGACCTCATATTAAAATTCCTCCAAATTCCTTCATTTTGACCCAATCCAAACAAATTTCATAGAAAGAATGTATAATTATTTGTTTCATCGAAACAAGCACTTAGAAATTTTTTTCCATCAGATTGCATTCCTCCGAAATCGCTCCAAGCCCTAGATCTATTGGCATTTTTTTTGACAACAAGACAATCACGACCGAGACATCTAAACTCTTTATGGTGATATAGAGCTACCAACCACCTCAATTTAGCAAAAGATAAATCAAAATGGATTTTGTAAGACTAAACCGGCTAGCGGAGCCAATTTGGATGAAACAAGGATAAACATCCGTCTCATGTGCGAAGGGAAGGTTTATTGGACAAATCTACAAAGGGGTAAATCGACAAAAATGAACTAAACTAGGCTAGAACAAGACAAACACTAGATGGCTAATTGTGTTGAAAGTAGATTGTGTGTCAATTGAACTGGCCTTGGCCCTTATAAAGGGGTTGGTCTTGTCTTTCATAGGGACTTCTGTTAATGAAAACTTCGCACTCGGCTGATGGTGCACGAACTATGTTGGCGCGAACTAAATCGACGAATACAACGGCCTAAGAGATTTGCTTACCAGTCAGTTTGATCCTTCAACTGACAAGATAGATAAATAGTAGATAAAATATCCGATCGGCTGACAAGCCGATGGAACGATAGATAAATATGTTGATCACCAAAGAGCCGATCGGCTAACAAGCCGATGGAGCGATTCCAGCTGATGCCGATACTAGCCGATGTCGATAGCGTTTTGAGCAATTGGCTATAAGACCAATGTAAATAACGATATAAAGGCAATTGACTGATTATAATTTAATAAAACAATAATAAAATCCAATAGAAACCAATCGGCCAATAATGATATGATAGAACAAGTGTTGATCCGAAGGTTAGAGCATACATCGGCTAGAGGACCGATGTCATAAAATCTAAACGGTTAGGTAAACAATGAAATCTTTGTTGCGATGAGCTAAATCCAACTTGTATGTAATCATTATAAGCCAATATAACATCCTGATAACTCACCGGCTGAAACCCCGATGAAACCTTTATTGGCAATCAAGCAGCAGTCTAGAGATTATGGTTCTAAGAACTAATTAGTAGATCAAACTTAACTAATGCAGCACTAAATATGAAAGAAACATAATATCTAGACAATCAGGCTTTTGACTGATCTTCAAGGTGGTGGATATCTTAATTAATCTAATATAGCAAGATAATTTAGTTGATAACAACATAAACCCTAGAACGAATCTCAACCGATACGATGAAATTAAGATGCTAAGCTAGATTAACTAAGATATGTGATAACCAGTGGTTGTAGAATATAGATTAGAACATTTAAAGCGACACCCTCATCCGTCAATGCAAACCGTTGAGACAAGTCATACCTCTTGTCAGAATATCGAAGCTGGTGTCCTAACTCGAAGTAAGAACTCGTCGAAAAAGTAGAAATGTAAAAGGTGGCGATGCGCCAAAGTTATATTGATCGAGAGATAGTTTAGAATGACCCCGGGTGTACATATTTATACCCATGGGTCGATACTAGTCCTTATTGGACAAGAAA
Organism: Oryza meridionalis; assembly: GCA_000338895.3. Taxonomy (NCBI): domain Eukaryota; kingdom Viridiplantae; phylum Streptophyta; class Magnoliopsida; order Poales; family Poaceae; genus Oryza; species Oryza meridionalis. Next base: position 6,512,879 of record CM002532.2, on the reverse strand, counting down.
GAAACATTCCTAAAGATAAAAGGAAACTGACAGACATTTCCTAATTAACAGATAATCTGTCGTTCCGCATCCTCCTTGAACTCGGTCTCTTCTAGATAAACTTCCTTTAATTGATTAATTTCCTTAACCGAACTCATTAAGAATCCGACTACTGGCAACTGATAGTGCTCATTGGCTGATTCCAGGACTCTAAAACCAATACTGTCTCTAGGGTGATGATGACTTTGGGGCTTACCAAATTTCGGTGTTAACACATGCCCCCAAATTTTGGAGCATGAGAACTTATGCTTCAAAATTAACTTCTTTCTGATCTTGATATCTCCAAAATTGATCCTCTGTTGCTTCTTGTGATGGTTACGAATAAGTCATACCTTCTATCCTACGACTTATAGAATATACGGATACGGCATACCTTTGTATGTACGATGGACTTCTGTATACAATAAGGAAATCAACAAGAGATTAGGGAAATAAACCTCACGGGAAAATACGTAACTGAGTTCTACTCAAAGAAGATTAGGACTATACTATATCGTGTAGGGTCTAGGGTCTCCGAGTTCTACATGGAGACTAAGGGTATTATAAATAGACACCCCCTGAGGGGTCTAAGGCATGGAATCATAGCACTAGCCAACCCGCCACCACAAAAGCAATTCGGAGGACTTGAAGCTGGTAAGCTCGGAATCAGTTGTTCTCCATTGTATTATGTGGATTTCCATATCAATCTCATATAAACTGGATTATGGCTATTACCTTACGAGGGGCCTGAACCAGTATAATCCTTGTCTTTTTGTTTGCTTGATGTCGAATCGTGTAGATCCTCACACAAACGTACCCCAATACCCATGTTAACCTGTCTATCGGGTATTTCCCGTCGACACTTCTTTCCATCGGCTTTCATGAGCCGATATTGTCAGCAATGGATGAGTTAGGCTATCAAATTCGTGAAAAAAGAATCTATCTCTAATAGGTGCTGACAATCCTTGGAATGTAAGATATGCTAGCTACTCATCACTTAGGCTCAAACTATGGCATCGGCTATGGACATTACGAAATCTTTGAATATATTCCATAGCCGATTCTCCCTCTTGCTGGTCAACCGATATTAAGTCATGGAATTGCTTCTCAAGATTAGCCCATCTTCTGATAGAATTTGATGGTTATAATGAAATCCATGTGAAAGCCAATCTAGTCAAAGACAATGGAAAGAAAAATCTAACTTCTAGAGCCTCTTTAGCCGATGCTTCACACATTGTGCTAAGAATCAGCTGATATTCTCAATTGTAGATATATTATCTTGCCTTGAAAACTTGGAGAAATCTGGAATCTTGTATCGGTGTGGAAGTGGAACTTATCGAACCATTTAGGATAGGGCTGCCGATACATGTGGATCTGCTACTTAGGTCTAAATCCAAACTACTCCTCTACTAGCTTTGCAGTTATATCGGCCTAACCATCATTCCTCTGATGGTATCGTTCTTCTCCATATTGATGCTTTTCAAGTTCTTATGGCCGATATTGTTGATATGACTTATCATGTTGATACTTTTGTGCTTGCCCCTGAGCCAATATTGTTGTTGTTCTTCAATCTACCCCCTAAGCTGGCATCTTTGAACAATTATCTCATCAACTGTTGTTTTGATCAAATGTTGCAATGTATTCGCCAAAACTCCGGAGTGATCAAAGAAGGCACGATGAACTGATTCATCAACTTTATATTGAAGTGTTTCGACCATTGAGTTGGAAAATTGTTCCTTCCTTGCATTGACTTCATCTTCAAACATGTTGGTACAAAACTCGTGTCCCAGTGAGCGTGCCAAATCTGTGCTGATGAAAAATCCACGCTTGGCCGATGGTGCTGGAATTGTGTTTGCGCAAACTAAGTCGACAAACACAACGGCATGGGAGATCTGCTTAGTTCTAGTGCAGGTCCTAAAATTGTTGAGATGTGGGCGTGTCAGTCAGTTTGATCCTGCAACTGACAAGATAGATAAATAGTAGATCAAATAGCCGATCGGCTGATAAGCCGATGGAACGATAGATAAACATATTGATCACCAAAGATCCGATTGGTTGACAAGCCGATGGAGCGATTACAGCTGATGTCGATAGGGTTTTGAGCAATCGACTAAATGTCCAATGTAGATAATGATATAAAACAATCGTCTGATTATAATGTAATAAAAAAACAATAATATAATCCAGTAGAAACCAATCGGCCAATAATGATATAATAGAACAAGTGTTGATCCGATGGTTAAAGCACACATCGGCTGGAGGACCGATGTCATAAAATCCAAACGATTAGGTAAACAGTGAAACCTTTGATGCGATCGGCTAAGTCCAACTTGTATGTAATCCTTATAAGCCGATGTAATGTCTAGATAACTTATCGGCTGAAACCCCGTGAAACCCTTATTGGCAATCAAGAAGTAGGCTTGAGATTATTGTTCTAAGTACGAATTAGTAGATCAAACTTAACTGATGCAGCACTAAGTACGGAAATGTCACGCCCAGAAATTCACTAGTAATTTCCGAACTAATTTGTGCATAAAATCCTCGTCCAGGAATCAGCCGAGGTATACAAACTGACAATTTAATATACATATTCATCATAAAAATAACGTTACATACTTACAAAAGAAAAGAAAACAGCAACGGAATTAACGATCTACGATGGCTTCAGCTCCACTCCCACAGGCAGCTCAACTGGGGTATAAGCCAAACGTCTTCTCCTTCTGGATCCTTTTTCTTCAACTGAGGTTGATTGATTATTGCAAGAATGAGCATATGACATACTCAACAAGCCACACAGCAAATATGCAAGTGCACCAGGATACCAAAGAATAGCATAATATAGGCTCATTTGCAAAAGCAGCATTTAGCAAATAATTGAGAATTGTAGAACAGTAGAGTAATTAATCATCAATTTTAATCAACACTGAACCGCACACCCATGCTGCTCAGGCCCAACCATCCTGAACAACCATACCCGGCTGTACAGATCTATCTCCAAACCAGGAGCTAAACAAATTATTACCAATTATAGCATCAATAATTATTGTGAGAGGTGTGAGACTAATCACGAAAAACATTGCTCAACTCGCCCATAACCGCGGGCACGGCTATTCGAATAGTTTTACTCTGGCCAGAGGTGTACCACTGTACCCACAAGACACAGCCCCACAACATGTCACCATGCGCCTCGATACCACCACGGTACCTCGGAAAGGAGCTGTGACAGTACCCCTCGCACAACACAATCCACCACAGTGCACCATTCCCGGATCATAGTCACCCCCTTATAAACAAGGCATGGACTCCCCAGCGACCCCCGTGGGCTTATCTCCGCCACTTCACAGTCTGGTGCTCTGCAATGAACCATGCTATACGAAAGGTAAAGCCGTTACCCATGCTGGCTTGTGGTTGGCACGGTTAATGTCTCACAACAGTAGTTCGCGAACCGGTCCTTAATTGTCATGAGCACGACCATCAAAACAATGTACTCACAACCCACCATTATTAGGTTTTAGTTGGCAAATTAATTAATAAACCAATCACGGTTAACCATCATGAGCTATCATTAATTAATAGTGATTCATAAGTTATCCCAATGATGTGCTAAGATTTCTAAGCATGGCTAAGCAATTATATCTAACATCTAGCTGAACCAATATATAAAGCTCAACTAGTCAAGTTACAATAACCCAAGGTATCAAGGAATAAAGTAATCAATGCAAACAGGCCATAACAAAGGAATAAGTTCACACCACCCGATGACATTCGAAAATAAATGCACAGTTGAAAAAAATAGAGAATTTAAATATAGGATCAACATGCTCAAAGGAGTTGTCTTTGAGATCTGTGTGACTTGCCTTGCAATAATCGGACTTCAATCAATCTTCTTGAACACTTTCGGCGCTCATACGAACATTCGAAACGATGGAAACGACAAGCTAACACGCAAAACGAGGAAAACACTAAGAAACTCCAAATAAACAATACATACAAAGTAAACAAACATGTAGATCATAATTTTAGATGAATTATGAGACTTGAACGGCCTCATTCTGACTTCATATGAATTTAATATGAATTTTACAAGATTTAATCTAATTAAAGCCCATTTCAAAAGAATTAAATAAATTTAATTCTATTTATGGATAATTTTAATATGTAGATCTTTATTTTATACAACTTTAGAGACTTGAACCAACTAAATCCGAGCTAAGATGAATTAGTTATGAATTTTTAAAGATTAAATCGGATTAAATCATTTATATAAATTTTAATTGAATTATGATGCAATAATGAATTATTTTTGAAAAGGAAAAAGAGATTATTGCGTCAGCGGCTCGGCTCACGGTGGACCGAGTGCACAGCGGCGGTCTACGGAACGGACGGCCGAGATCGATCTCATCCAAAACGGACGGCTGAGATCGGAGCGGTCCACCACGGGTTTACGGCAGACGGCAACGATGACGTCGGCAATGACGTCATCACCGGCGGCGACTCGGCAACGCATGCTCGACGGCGAGCGGCGGCGGGACGGCACAAACGGAGGGTACCAACGGGTAGATGGCGACGCGGCGAACTCACTAGTGGCTTGGACGGCGGCGGACGACGACCGATGACGACGACGGCGAGGCTGAGGCGGCGGCGGCCTTTGGGTCGACGGTGATGGCGGTGCTCCGGCGGGAAACGGCGACAACGGAGGGGTGGACGAGGTGCTGCTCCTCCTCGTGATCCAGATGGTGGCGACGGCGACCGAAGGCGGCGACTGCAACGGCGGCGCGACGCGGCTGGACCGACGACGACGGCGGTGGCGCACGGAGAGACGTGGAGGCGGCACTACACACGACGACGGGCTAAAGCGAAGGTGGCGGCGGATAGAGGAGAGCTCGGGGATCCTTTTATAGGGGCTAGGAGGCGGCGGCGAAGGCCCACGGTGATCGGCGGCGAGAAGGAAGGTTTAGGGTCCGGAGGAGAGAAATCGATCCGAATCGAACTCAAATCCGGCGATTTCCAAAGCGATTTAGACGATGTTCCAAAAGACAAAAGGAAGAGGAGATCTCGAGGATCATTTCCCCTCAATTAATTCGGCCGGAGGAGGAAAGGGGCAGCCGGATTTGGAAGGGGTGGCGGCGGCTTCGCGCGGCTAGGGTTTCGGCGGCGACGGCTGGAGGAAGACGATGGGCCTGATAGGCGGGCCCCACCTGTCAGCGAGCGGGAGAGAGAGAGGAGAGCGGCGGCTGCGCGCGCGCGGGCCGATTGGGTCGGCTGGGCCGGTGAGGAGAGAGAAAGGGAGACTTGGGCCGACTTTCGGCCCAAAACCAAAAGAGGAATTTAAAAACATTTTTCTATTTAAATTATTCATGAAATGATATTCCATTGATTAAAAATACTTCCTTGGCTCAAATAAATCCCAGAAAAATCTAGGAACTATAGAATCAAGCAAAGTATTAATAAAATTTTATCTAGTCCATTTTTATATTGAAATTTATTATTTAAAAGATTAGATCTTCTCTTCTAGACTTTTAAGATCATTTCTAAAAATTCCTTTTAGACCACAATTTATAATTTAAGGATTTTTAAACAAGAAAAACACTTAACACTTATAATTAGATCATTAATGATGAAATAATTATTGAACTGTTCTTTGTATCATTTAATAATTGAGCTCTGAAAAATCCGAGAAAATTTCAGAGTGTATAATTAATCATGGAGAATTTAAAAATTAAATCCAACCATACTTTATATTTAGGAAATTTTATAACTTCACTTATAAATTAATGAACATTTAATATAAATTCTATTAATAATTTATTAGATAATTTATAAATCCTAAAACAAAAATCAGGCAGTGAGAGGAAAGAAACATAATATCTAGACAATCAAGCTTTTGACTAATTTTTAGGGTGGTGGATATGTTAGCTAATCTAATCTAGCAAGGCAATTTGGTCAATACCAGCATAAATTGTAGAAAGAATATCAACCCATATGATAAAATTATGATGCTAAGCTCGATTAACTAAGATATACGATAACCAGCGACTGTAGAAGATAGATTAGAACATCTAAAGCGACGCCCTAATCCGCCAACGCAAATCACTGAGACAAGTCACACCTCTTGACAGAAGACCGAAGCCGATGTCCTAACTTGAAGCAAGAACTCGTCGAAAAAGTAGAAAGGCAAAAGGTGGCGATGCATCGAAGTTGTATTGATCGAGAGATAGTTTACAATGACCTTGGGTGTACATATTTATACTCATGGGTAGATACTAGTAGTTATTAGACAAGAAAGAAACTTTCCTAAAAATAAAAGGAAAACATAAAGTCCTTATCGGACACTAAATACACTTTCCTAAATATTAAAGACAACTAACAAACTTCTCCTAATTAATAGATAAATTTCCATGCCTTATCCTCCTTTACCTCGGTCTCTTATGGATAAACTTCTTTTAATTGATTAATTTCCTTAACCAAACTCATCAAGAATTGAACAATTGACGACTGATAGTGCCCATCGGCCGATTTCAAGACTCTGAAATTGATATTGTCTCTAGGCCGATGATGACTTCTGGGCTAATCAACTTTTGGTGTTAACAATTTCCTCCATGTCAAATTCGGGGTAGAGACCAAATATAACTTGAAAAAAATATCTCACTATGCAAGGAATCCCGACACTCGGCTAAATTCGCTTCGGACTCGAACTCAGCCGGTCTGACACAGCTTTTGACTAATTTGCTCTAAAGTTTTCCTCCCTCGAAATATGTATAATGACAAAATCATTTAAATTGGCAATGATGTCTAAGCATCAATCAAGATATCTATTTAATAACCCATGAAAACATTTATATACCCCGATAACTTGTTATACCATCAATTCCGAATAACCAAAAGCTTCTACGTGTGTAGCTCCTATAGCCTCCAATACTTGTAAGCCAAATAACAAAGCATCATATTTGGCTAAATTTTTTGGGTCCAGTTTTTCATCCTATGGGTTGTTGCTGGGACCTTGAAAAATTGAATCGTCTCGTCGTCGGGTTTCCGTTTCTGTAGTTTGGAGAAGTTTTCATCAATTGGTTTCGGAGTTGCTTGGTTGCTAGAGCTCCTGTGTTGCCGTGCTTGTGTGTGCCGGTGTGCCGTGTGTGTGCGCGCCGTACGGTGCGTGCGTTGAAAAAAAAATGGAAATTATATATTGTTTTCGGTTGGGCGCTGGTATAATAGATTGGTTTTCCTAATTTTTCAATTTTTCATGTGGGACCGCTCCAAAACCAAGTCGAACACAATTGACCGATACCTGCCATCCTCACGTTATATTTCATCACATAGACCTCTATTGCATCTTGGAGAAACTCTTTATGTTATGTCGGATTTGAGATATTTTTTAAAAATGGAACCTACGTGTCATATTCCGAGCATTCCATTTTTAAGGTGATCCAATTTTAATTTTGCACTTTTCATTTGAGTCCCTATAATATTCATATTTACATTTGAGTCCCTGTTCGAGGTCATTGGTCAGTTCTTGTTAAAAAAATAGTAAAAAAATCAAAAAAAAGACAGAAAGGTGCAAAGAAAAAGAAAGAAAAAGCCACACCTAAAAAAAGAAAAAGAAGGCAAAAAGATGCTTAAAAAAAGCCACACTAGAAAGAAAAAAAAATCAATCGTCCTTTAAGTATGTTTTGAGAGTGTAGAGTTGTTCATTGATTCATATTTAGTCCTTAGTGTTGTCCATTTTTTTTTGACAAATTGGCCCTTTTGAAAAACTTATTGTGAAACTAGCCCGTGCAAAAACTTCAACCAAAAATAAGCCGTGAGCTCACCGCCAATACACCTGGCGCTAAGGATGGCCAGGACAGCACCAACCGCCTTGGCGCGGAGCTTCGGCACTTAGCCGCCCGTGCCGGGCTAGCCCAAGCAGCCCCTCTGAGTGGTCGGGTCGGGGATCTTAGCGCCAGCTATAATGGCACTGAAGGATACCTGGCATTGAGCTTCCTGCCCGCGCCAGGCTCCCTAAGCAGCGCCGCTGTATGCCCGGGTTGAGGATCTTAGCGCCAGCTATAATGGCGCTGAGGCCTTAAACGTCACTGCCCTGGCGCTGTGGTGGTTGACAGCCTGTGGCATACAGCCACAGCCACTGCCACTGCCACCGCCACCGCATATACATCCATCCAAGCCACAGCATATACATCCATTCATCCATCCATTCACAAACATCACACACATATACATCAATCCATTCACACACATATACATCCATCAACACAAATACATTCATCCATTCACAGATATATACATCCATCCATCCATAAACATAACCATCCATCCATCCAAAATCCATACACATCCAGTTCCATCACAACCACATCCATCCACAGACTTAAGCCTAAACACAACCATAGTTGTGGGTTCATGAAAATATAGGATTGCAAGTCGCAATATAGTTGTGAGTTTCATAAAGTACACAAGTTACCGAACTAAAACCAACCAAATAAAACTTACTTCTTCCTACCCCTTGGAGCGCGAGGCTGATCGGGAGTGTACCTCCAGTCAGAAATAGGAGCTCTCTTGCGCTGTGGTCGAGATGGCCCCTGTGATGACTGTAGAGCGTCCTGCAGCTTGGTGGGACCGAGCTCCACTTGCTCCTCCTCCTCTTCCTTCTCCTCTCCCTCTTCCTCCTCCTCCTCTCCCTCTTGTTCACCCTCTTGAGCCACTCCTCGACTTGTCCCCTGCTCGGCCCGTCGAGGTGGTTCGACGGCATCGTCGGCCCTGCATCCCAGCTGTGCCGCCAACTTCCTGCAACGCTGTCATAGAGTCTAGTACCAACAGAAGGAAGGAGTTAGTTCCAAATATGTGTATGGTGCATGAATTTTACAAATCTAACTGTAAGGCATTTCGAAGAACACTGCTCTCTTGTTGCGAGCCATGGGGCATGCCAAGTGCCACGCCCGCATCGTTCACTGCCTTGACTAGCTCTCGTGCCTGTAGAAGAAGTTATAAGCACAAAGTACAAAAATTGGAAAACGAGTATAGAGAACCCATACTCAGCACTCTATCTCGAACTGGACCAGTCTCGACCATGCTACCTCTATGAGTACTTGTATCGTACTTGTTCTGCTCCTCCACCTTAGTCGGGTCGTCCGCTATGTCGGCTAGTGTCCAAGTCGGATGTAGGGCGAGGCAGTAATTCCTCGCGAGCCAGGCTAAGTATGCGTCGAACTCTTGCCTGTTGTGCATTGCGTTATCTGGCACGCGGTTGGCTTCGAATTGGTCCCATCGATCGATGTGTGTCTGATGATAAGCAGTCCAATCGGTGGTCTTCTTGTTTTTCCTTCTGTCCACCCTACACGCAATATAGTAATATAAATTAATGGACAGTGGTTTAATTGACAGTTCATCAACAGCTTAAAGTGATCAAAGTACCATCATGATGAATTAGCCAAGAATTGAACCTGATTTCTACATATGGTCGGAGGCAAATTGACTTACTTATGGAGATCGATGCTTGTAGAGAATCTTTGCAGGATCGTTTGCCGCCTCCCGAACTGCCTCATCACCCGGTGGCATGTCACGGCCAGAAATAACCCAACGGGCGTTCCTTACGTGCGTGTATTATTCCTTGTCCCAGGAGGCAAGGTACACCAAAAGTTGATACATTTCAGAGTTTATCAAGCGGAAGCGTACATAATTAATTTATTACATGGGCGGCGAAGGCCCAGCACACACAAAGACAAACGAAAAACAGCGGAAGACTAGGGCGACGACCACAGGCGCTCGACGGCAGGCACGAGCTAGACACCAAAGCCTTCATCTTCCAGGAGCTCCTCTTCTGAGTTTGGGAAAAAAATTGAGCAAGACTGAGTACAACCACCGTACTCAACAAGACACAGCCACAAGTGCAGAATAAATGCACGGGAGTACAAGGGAGCCATAATATAAGGGGGATAGGGTTTGCAGTAGACAGCATTAAAAGTCACTTAGTTGCTCAAAGCTGTTTTGTAAACACGATTCTAGAACTATGCAATATTATTAATCAAGGCCGTGAACCCACACGAACCTGCCTTAACCCAAGGCCTATGATGATTCAGACCGGACTGGCAACCCGACCCTGGGTCCCAGCTCGTCCCAAGCCAACCCAGGCCAACCATTCCACATTTTAGTTGTTAAGCAGGTTTTAAGAATTTGAAACACTAACTTGGGTACATTGCTCGGCTTGCCCATGACCGAGGGCGCGGCTATTCGATTAGGTTATACTCTGATCAGAGGTGTACATCTTTACCCACAAGACACATCTTCCTCACGTGTAACCACGTGCCACATACCACCACGGTATACGGACAGAAGACGTGACATAGTTTCCAACCCATCACAGCCATAGACAAGAGTACCGACCCAACCCCACCTACGGCCGGAACCTCCGGGACAGGTAGGCAGGACTGAGCCCCTAGCAGCAGGACACCGGCCCTGTGCCGTGACATCTCGACTACCGGCCGCAGCTCGTGTAGCCTTCATTTGCCCTGGAGATGTTCATCGACCCCCGACTTCGTCCATCTCCATCCGTGTACTTTTGTTTATAACCAGACTGAGCCACAAACTAAGCCTTACCCACTTGACATGTGGAAGTACGGTAGTGCTTTGCAACAGAGGCCCGAAGACCGGTCCTTATGTGGCCGAGGTGCTACTATCAAAACCATGCACCCCGAGCGCAGCCTAAAACCATTTTGAGGATTTTGAATAGAGGGGGAGGTGTGAATCAAATTCCACAATAATCCAACCATTCCATAGTGTCCAGGTGATAAGAATATTCCCAAAGTCTAGAGTTATAAAACCACCTAATGTTGCCTAATTAAGCGGCGAAGCATCAACCTAAAATCATACTAGTGGTACCATGAGTAGATTGTCCACCAGTCGGGGTTTTGTTTATTCTAGGGTGAACAAGGAAATAATAACAATAACAATAATAAGGTCATAACAAAGGTAAATAGGCATGGCTAGATAAAACAGTGATAACGCGGGAATTTAAATAAAGCGATAATGCAATAATTTAAATCAACATAATTTTATAAACTGGGATTCAATATGTTCAAGGATGATGTGACTTGCCTTGCTCGCTTTCCTAGACGTCGGCTTCAACCTCCACGAAGAGCGGATCTTCCGAAGCTGCGGCGTCTACACGACCAACGGAAAAGAAAAGGCTTATACTCTAATAAACTCCATATAACAAGCAGGAACAAAGCACAAAAATGGGTTCTTGACTTCTTAAGGAAAAATTAGAGACTTGAACGGTCCAATTCCGAGTTCAAATGGCCAAGTTATGGTCATTTGAAGTTTATATGCTCTTTAAATGAATATTTGCAAATTTCTTCATTTAAACTTTAATTTAAAAGCGATTTATTGCGTCGGCCGAGGAGAGGGGGCGCGCGGACCGGGTCCACGGGAGTGGGGCCCACGCGGCAGCCTCACGGTCCACGGTGGACCAGGTGCACCCGGGCTCACACTGGTCGGCGCCGTGGGCCCCACGCGTCAGCCGCACCCGAGGGCGCGGGCGGCTGACGGCCGGGCCCCACGCGGCAGCCACTCGGCGCGCCCGAGGGCGGCCAAGCCGGCGCGGCCGGCGGGAGGCGGCGCCCGCGCCCCTATGGTCGCCGACGGCGGCCATAGGCACGGCGGAGCGGCGGCCGAGAGAGGGGAAGGGAAGGGGGAAAGGAGGCGGCGGTCCACGGCTCACCCCGAGGCGACAGCGGTGACGGAGGAGGCGGCGGCGCGGTTCGGGTCGACGGGGTCGACGGCGTTCCGGCGGTCGACAAGCGAAACGGAGGGGTGGACGAGGTCGGCGAGGATGCGGCGAAGCCGAAGGAGACGGCGCCGAGGTGGGAGGTGGTCCGGGGCGACGACGGCGGCGGACCAGAGCTCGGCGGCGACGGCGGAGAGAGAGAGCGACGGCGCGAGCTCGATTCCGGCGAGGAGGAAGGGCGGCGAGAGGCGGAAACGGACGGAGGAGGCGCGAGGAGGGTTTATATAGGGTCGGAAGGGGGAGAGGGCGGCCGGCGGGGAAGGAATAGGCGCGGGAGGTTCGGCCGCCATCAATGGCGCCGGCGAGATTTGCGGGGGCAAATCCGCCCATTTGAATGCGGGAGAGAGAGAGAGAGATGGGGGGAAAGGGAGAGGGGATCACGGGGAGTGATTCCCCCCTATTGATTGCACGCGGGGAGGACGGGAGGCGGCGGGATTCGCGGCGGCGGCGGCGGCGCTAGGGCGCGGGCGAGGCGGCGGGAGCGGCGGGAGGAAGGGGATGACGGGTGGGCCCCACCCGTCAGCGAGGGTGGCGGGCGGGCCCGCCCGTCAGCGGCGCGCGCGCGGGGGAGGCCGGATGGGCCGCGGGGAGAGGAGAGGGAGGGGGAGGGAGATGGGCCGAGCCGGCCCAAGAGGGAGAGGGAGGGAAAGGGGACTTTTTAGAGTTTTTCTTTTTATAAAATCATTTTAACTTTGTTTATTTCTTAATAATTATTATTTGTGCTCTGAAAATTCCACTAAAATTTATTTACGCATTTTAGGCTTTTAGGAAATATACAAAAATCCTCCAAGCCTTATTTGACTTTTAACTTTGCACATTTTAATTGTTGGAGGCTTTCACACGGATTTTAATTATTCTAGGCATAATTTAGAGGATGTATTTTAGAGTCGTTTTGGGACGTGACATGGCATAGCTGGTACTCAACTACGTAGAAGCATATGAGAGGGCACCGTAGTGTATTCATCTCCAACTCTATGTTGCACATGGCGTTAATTCCAAGTTCAGCTATCTCCTGTGACTCGTAGGGCATCCATTCCACCTATGTTGTGAAACAAATTTTGAGTTAGTATAGCTAGCAAATCCCAAATGCTTGTTGATGAAATATTTGAGTACTCACATGCTCGGGCTAGAGATAGTCCATCTCGTTGGTGTAGTTGTAATAGGCCAAGTTTCTCCGGCCTACTACAGGCGACGGTGTCACTTCCCATAGGAAAGCAACTTTGGGACATCGATCCTCATCCTGGAATGGCCATGCCGGATGTTGCCTCCATGTAGGACGACCAACCGGTAAGCGAATCCACATCCAGACCTGCAACATGTTGTAACTTGTTATATTTTATAGCTTATGACCAACAAATAAAACACATGATACAAACTGTCTCCTACCTATAGCAGCCACACACACCCTGCCAAGTTGGCATCTGCGCTAGACCTCCGACAAGCATCACACAGCTGCCTGTACAACCACGCAAGGGCTGCAGAACCCCAACTGTATGTGCCCGCCTCATCCCAATCTGCTAGCAATGGCAGCCACATCCAGGAAGCCATGTCTCCACCAGAGTTAGGGAAAAGGATACTACCAAATATGTACAGCACATATGCCCTGCAGTACCGCTGAACCATCGCCTGGTCAGCGTCAGGAGGGCACTGTGAGAAGTTGGCACGCAGCCAGCTGAGCGGAACTCCAGAAGTCTTCGTCAACCTCTATCCGTCAGGAACCTCTGGAGGCTCAATACCAAGGTACTGAACCACGCGTGCCCTCCAGTTACCGGAAGTAGTGTCACCGGTAACTGCCTGGCCCCGTATTGAAAGAGCAGGATCATGGCGACATCCTCCAGTGTCACCGTCAGTTCTCCGCTGGGAAGGTGGAAAGTGTGGGTCTCTAGGCACCATCGGTCCACAAGAGCCGTCAGTGCTGCAGCGTTGTACAGAGGCATGGGCCGCTGCGCCATGGTGGCAAACGCCAACAGCTTCGCCCGACGTAGGTATGGAATGTACCGGTCGTCAAACGGGATGTGCTTTGTGTGACCTCTGACTTGAAGGGTCTTGAGGCGCTGCATCAATAGACAAAAAAAATATGCAAGTGTTAGTAAATCAGTGCAATATACAAAAATTGTCATACAAATAAAAGGGTATTGCATCTCGAGGATAACCTCTCCGCTCGCTATCTTGGGAGCCCGGTGCCTCTCGTAGTAGGGCTCCAAACCCGGAAACTGCGCCATCTTGCAATTAAACATTAAGTCATGAGTAAAGGATACAAATGTAATAAAAAAATGAGAAAACATGTAAAAGAAACAGTTATAATAAATATTTTAATTAAAACATGTAAAAATGTACAAGACAAATAACCTGTTTTCTAGACCCATCACCTCCCCCCGTCCTGCGGCGTTTCTTCGGCCTATCCTTTGATTTGTCTCGATTCGGACACCGGGTTTTCTTATGGCCTGGTTGATGGCATATGGAACATCTATTTTGATTGGATAGCTCGGAATTTGTATTGTTTGGCTTTACTAACTGTCGTTTGTCTGCACCTTTATACCCTTTATCCAGGTCGTTTTTGAATCTCTTTGTCCTTCGTCTTCCTCGACTGCCGTTCTTCAACGACAAGTTGGGAACGAATAATTCACCGTCGTAACTTGGCCACTAAGACGGATCTAGGTAGGGCTCAAACCTCAGGGAGTATGTGTGTTGCACATCCTCATTGGAAGCTTCGTAACACATCCGTGGGGGCACCTCTATATCCAAACCTCGAAGCCTACAAACGGTTTTCATGTGTGAGCACGGCATGTGGTGGAGTTGAAGAAATTAGCAAGTACATGTGTTATCTCTTGCAACCACGACATAGTGACGTCCACCCCATTGAACACTGGCCGCCGTGACTCTGCCTTGCTCGGTGACCTCGTACTTCATGGATGGAAAATCGAATTGTGTGGTCCGTTGTCCGAAAGTTCGCTTTTTCTGCTCTTCAAGGATATCCCTAATTTTTTTAGGCCACTTGTGCCAACTCTGGATTTGTGCAGTAGCATCTTTATGTCTCGACGAACCAACTATTGCACTTTGAGAATGTGTACGCCACAATAGCTGTCACGGGTAGTTTTCGAATGCCTCTCAAGACATTGTTGAAACTCTCGGCCATATTACTAGTCATAAAGCTATAACGACGCCCATCGGTATCAAATGATCTGGCCCATTTAGCCTTGAATGTCATATTGTCCATTAGCCATTTCTTAGGACCTTCCCCAAGCAAACCCATGAGAAGCTTGATCTCGCTTATGAATAGAACTTTCTCGTTGATTTGACATATGCGCTCGAGGTCCTTCATTTGATCCTGAGTAGCTCCAGCGGTATAAAAGTTAGCACAAAAATGCCTCATGCACCATCTGTGGTGAATAGGTCTGTGGCCTGGAATCTCATTCTTGATGGAGTTCAATATACTAGCGTGCCTATCAGATATTATACACACTTCTCTATTCGGTCCAATCAGACATCGTCTCACTATGTTGATGAACCACTCCCAGTTGGACGTGTTCTCCCTCTCTACCAGGGCAAACACCAAAGGAACAAGGTGTAACCCTGCGTCAATCCCAATTGTTGTGAGCAATACACCTCTGAATTTACTAGTCAAGAAGGTCCCATCAATTGCTAACATTGGCCTCAAATGCTTGAATGCCTCCACTGATTGCCCAAATATCCATGAAGCACGACCAAAAACACGCCTATGGACTCCATCCACCGTTCTTGATTTCTCCCCTTGAGGCTCAACAAGGAAATGCATGCTTGGGTTCTTACTTTTGATGGCATTCAGTAGTATAGGCAAGTGAAGGTATGCCTCATCCCAATCTCCCCATATGACCTTCATAGCAACTTGCTTAGCACGCCATGCTTTGCCATAGGAAGGCCGATAGTGCCATATGTGCTCAACTGCCTCTACGATAGCTGCAGGAGACAATATTAGTTCCGCTCTAACAAATGCCTACAATCTGTTACCTATAAACCTCGAAGTTAGCTGCAAGTGTTTGCCAGTTGCTTCCGCACTAGAGCATGTGTGGTCTTTGCCAACACTAGTTATCCTCCACGTATCACCCGCACTCTTTCTTACACGAATTTGCCATTCGCAGTAGCAATCAAGGCAAGCCACGGTGTACTTAACAGATGCATTGGACTCCTTAACATGGAATGGGCGGTGCACTCGGATAGAGTAGCTCTGCAACCATATTTTCAACTCATCCATGGATCGAAACTCTAACCCCTTTCTTGGTTCCTCCCCCATTGCATCGAAGGCTCCATCATATTGTGGATCACCGTCTGCAACAGCAAGCCTGCCATTGCTAAGGTCCTTGTATTGAGTTATTTCCGGATTTCAACCAATGATTTTCTCAAACACAATCCTCTCCTCCTTCGACATCTTGCCCACTAGACGATCGTCATCAGAGTTAGATTTAGACTCATCAACTTCATTGTCCAAATCAGAATACAACAATTTGGGGTTTAATCCATTAAATATCATAGCTTCCTCACACTCCTCGCAAGTGTAAATTTCATCAGCAAGCAAGTCTCTAATGAATAAAATCAACCGCCTCTCGTCAAGTTCATCCATATTCTCATTATCTGCTTGATTCACATCCATACCACCATCTGACACTTCCTTCCCTACCAACCCATCTTCCACATCTGCTTGATTCACATCCATACCACCATCTGAAATTTCCTTCTCTATCTCCCCATCTTCCACATCCCGGTGCCTCTCCTCACCTATATCCACATCCTCCTCAACCTGTTTTTCCTCCCCTACCTGCACATCTTCCTCAATTAATTCTTCCTTCCTATCCACCACATACACATCGTTCTTCGGATCTATGTGCGGACTTTCATTGAGATCAAACAATTCTTTCTTCCATTCCCTACGCTCTTTCTTCCAAGCAAACACCTCAAGCGATATGAACTGTGAACCCAAGACTATATCTACATATGTTTCCCATTCCACCTCTCCATTCAAATCTAACATGTAGTTATGCAACATTGCACCGGCACCTACATCGTATCTCCCTTGCATACCAACATACTCATCACTCCAATTCAATTCATCCTTCGTGCGTGAAATTAACTCCTCAAATGTGGGTTTGGTACAAAACACTAACTGCCTGACAGACATCCCCTCAAATTGGCTACCACCGGTACTTTCATCTACCACATTACCACCAAAATGGAGTCGTACCAATCTATCCATCTACATCAAATTACCAATGAAAAAGGTGCATTATTCTATTATAATACGTCTCTATAAAAATAGAAATATGACATGGGTACCCGAGACCTAAATAAAAGATTTTTGAAATTCTATCGACTAACCTCCGGTTACAATGTTCCTACAATCTATGCCATTCAATATCAACATTAATCAATATGAATCCCAAAATATTGACAATACAACGGCTCTACACATCCATCTCAACTTCACCCTTAGCAAAATAGTGCATAACTTAAAAAAATGATATGCATCCTCTATACTAACATCAATATACAACTATAACGTCGCATCCTTACCCACATTCCCTAATCCACACCACAACCCGAGCAACATTTAACAACCCACGATTTCAACCAAAATACTCTACAAAAATGAGAGAAATATTGGGGAAATTAGGGTTTTTGGAGGGGATTTACCTTGCAAACCAATATCCAAAGCAATGCCCACTAATTAGCCTTCGATTTGAGGTGGATTTGAGGGGATTTGTGGAAGGGAGGAGAGAAGGCGACGCGGGGGTGAAGAACCCTAGCCTCTCTGTGGGGGAAAAAAGAAGCAGGGTCGGGCTGGGGCGGTGCGGCGGCGGCATATATGCCGCTACCTCAGCGCCAACAGGCCTGGCACTGAGATTGAACAAATCAGTGCCAAGGCGGTTGGCGCTGAGGTCCGTGCCACGTCGGCGTGGAGGAAACCTGGGCCGCCACGCTGGCAAGGCTCTGCGTCAAGGCGGTTGGCGCTGTCCTGGCCATCCTCAGTGCCATATGAATTAGCACTGAGCCCGTGGCCTATTTTTGGTTGAAGTTTTTTGCATGGGCTAGTTTCACAAACAAGTTTTTCAAAAGGGCCAATTTGTCAAAAAAAAGGGTAGTGTTGTTGGGTGCTTGCTTGAGCTAGAGTTGAGTCTAGGCTAGGCCAGCACATTGACTAGTACTTTGAACTATTATTAAACTTTGCATTTTTTGATTAGCACAGTTGCGTTCCTTGCTACTATATATTGTGCCTCCCAATCTCCACATATATACTTCTGGTCAGCCTACTTTGATCCTTGCAATCGCCACATCACATCCTTCAAGGTGTCACGAACCAGCCACCGGTTGTACCATCCTTAGCATTTTTTTTTGAATGAAACACAGCAGGGGAAGCCCCCACTATTAATACATTAATATGGATAAAAAGGAATTTACAACAACAGAATCCAATTCTTAACTACATCCTGATCTCTCTCATTTAATCTAAAAAGCAACAACACAAAATCCCCCTTATGGAGATTTTTCCAAGAAGAAAAGGAAAACTGCTTATTGTCAAAAATGAAACTATTTCTTTGCTTCCATATATTCCAGGCTGCAAGAAGGAATTTCTCAAAGAAACATCTCCCAGAATAATTAGCTTTAGCTGCCACTATCATGTTTTCTAGGTTCAAATTGGTATCCCAGGAAATACCAAAGGAGCTCCAACAAACAGTAGAGAAAGGACAGAGGAAAAACAAATGGAGCATGGTCTCAGTGCATTGCTGCTGACAGAGCACGCAGTACAGATCACAATTAGGGGGGGCAGAATGCTTATGATCCAACATAAACTTAGTATTCAGCCTGTCCATAAGCATAAGCCATCCAAACACTTTAACCTTATATGTCACTTTGCTTTTCCAAAGCCAAACAAAGTGTTGCGGCGGCTACAGAGCTCTGAAGTTTAAAGCATAAAATTTCTGCTATGTAAACTTTAAATTGCCCCAAATATAAGATCATCTGCCCAAATTTCTGCCCTGTCAATATTCTCAATAACTATTTTAGGAAGCTGCAATGTGCACATATAATATGTAGGGAGAGAAGAGAAAGCTGAGTTAACCATGGTAATCTTCTCTCAATCTTCTCTCAACTAGAGAAAGAAAGAAAGGCTGAATTTGCAGACAAACTTCTCTCAATCCTTTCAACTAGAGGAGCAAAGTCAATCACTCCAGGTTTTGTGGTACCCAAAGGCAGGCCAAGGAGGTGAAAGGAAGGGAACCAATTTTGCAGCCAAAAACCCTAGCCAACATCTCAGCCTTATCATCACTCACATTAATAGGAATCAGGTAGGATTTACGATAATTATCTTTAAGTCCTGTACCTTGAGCAAAGGTTTGCAACAGGGCCTTTAACACAAAAAGTTCCTTACCACAAGCCTTAACATACAACAAAGTATCATCAGCATATTGCACTATTGGAAAGTTATGGTCATCCCCCATGGGTATTGGCTTAGATAACAAGCCCTTTTGATGTGCCATATTTATTATAGATTGTAAGAGATCATCTCCAAGCACAAAAAGCAAAGGTGAGAAGGGATCACCCTGTGCCGTCCTTAGCATTGCTGGTAAAACACTTGTAAGAGCTTGGTAAGACGCTTCCATTTGCTAGCCTCCACTACAATCCATGTTCTGTAGTTAATAGGAACAATATTGTTCTGTTGTTCTCTCTTTTCTACTAACAATGGCAGGTTACATCTCTTATGGACATGAGATAAAGTTGGATCGGAGACAAACCATAGCTGCTACATCACCTTCCACGGATGCACGTGATGATAGTACTTTGGTGCAACAAGTGCTAGGTTCTCAAATGGAGAAAGAGGAGCAATGGCAGTACCACGAATTATTTGAAACAAAGTTGTACTATAATCGATAGTGAGAGTTGCAATAACTTTGTGAGTTCAGATTTGGTTGAGAAACTTGAGTTGCCTACACAACCGCATCCTCATCCATATTACATTAAATGGTTCAACTCTTGTGGTAAGTTCAAGGAAAATAGAATTGTGAGAGTAAACTTTTCGATTGGAAATTACCATGATACTGCAAATTTTGATCTTGTCCCTATGCAAGCATGTTCTTTGCTATTTGGTCAACCCCGGGTATATGATAATAATGATTTGCATAATGATATTGCTAATACATACACATTTAGACATAATGGTCAAAAAATGAAATTGGAACCAATGAGTTTTGCTGAAATTTTCGAAGATAATCTTGAAAGAATGAAGAATGGAATCGAAGAAATTTTCAAAGATAGTATTGAAAGGACAAAAAATAGAATTGATGAGATTTTCAGAGATACCAGGAATAATACTAATATTGCGATGCCTTCAACTAAGTCTGAGTTATTACAAAATGAACGTATTGTTGTGCCTATTGCTTTGGATAGTAATATTTTGCAGGCATCTGAGAACAACCAAGGTAATGAGGAAGAGAAGAAAGACGAAGAGGAAATATACCTATCTATAGCTCCATGCATGCTTGAGGAATGTTTAATTGACCAAGCGCCTACATTTTCTAAAGATGAGAAAAAAAGGAAATGATAATGGTGCTACAACGACTCAAGGTATGCATAGTTATGATGTGCCAACTATAACCACTACTTATGCTATGTTAGAGCAACCCATAGTGAAAACAATTGTTGAAATACCTTTGTCACAAAACAATTTGCTTGATGTTTCTTGTGATAAAGAAGAGTTGTGCGATGCTTCACTTATATCCTTACCACAACTAGTGAATGAACATGTTAGTTCTACAGTAGAGCCACCATGTGTTCAGTTTAAACATATTATTCATATTGCTAGCGAGAATGAAGAGCTTAAATTACTATCTTCTTTAAATACTTGGGGTTATATTCAATTTGATGAT
This sequence comes from Oryza meridionalis, assembly GCA_000338895.3. Classification (NCBI taxonomy): domain Eukaryota; kingdom Viridiplantae; phylum Streptophyta; class Magnoliopsida; order Poales; family Poaceae; genus Oryza; species Oryza meridionalis. Next base: position 6,492,188 of record CM002532.2, on the reverse strand, counting down.
CTTTATCCACTCAACTGTTTAGAGGAGAAACTACTTGCTAGATTTGAATTGACATGCCCTTCTGATGTGATTTTTCATGTTATTGGCAATTGTGATAGTAAAGGAGAATATAATGTGCATCGAGTATATATTTGTTTGAATTTGACTATACCTCCTTTTCATGATGAAATGCATTGTCTAGAGGACCGCATGCACATAAGTAATTCTCTATATAGTTCATCTAGTTGTTTAAATGAGTTACAGGTTGGTTTGTAAGAAAGGGAGTGTTGTGGTTTTTCGACTACAAAGATTTTAGGATCCAACCATATGGCCAGCAAGAAATGTTCCTCACCAGATGTTGTGATAGATAAAGATAAGTTCAATATGCTTCATGACATGGTGAAATCGAGGATGGTTTCCAATCAAGAAAGGGAGGATGATGAGGACACGACTTGCTCGGATATAACCATGACTATCTTATGTATTAATCAACCAAAGGTGCATATGTTCTATATTATATTTACTTGTTATATATTTGAAACAAACGTTGTTACACAATAAGTTTCGTGTGTTTTTGTTGGCAGAGGTACTTGCTTGTGCGAAAGAAAAGAGACCGAGCGTAAGAAATGAATGGATGATTGAAGAAATTGATTGGGGACCAAACCAAGCCCTTCTCCAAATTTTCTTTCTTCTCACCACGTAACTTTTGGTCCATGGAAGACAAGAGATAAAGTTTTATACGTTTTGGATTCGGATTCGGGCCTCTTGACAGCATCAACTTAAAACGGATCTAGCCGCTGATCTAGAAGGAATTTAGGGGCCCATGAGTACTTGTTGGAAAGCTTATGGAGTCTACTTTCAGATGGTTTTGGTGCCAAGTCAAAATTCTTACCGAGCTGCTGGGAGTCTGCAAAACAAGCCATGTATCTTATCCAGTCTGAATCTGATTTGGGTTTTGGGCTTTGTAATTGTGTCGTGGGCTTAGCCCAAGGGGTTGTGCGCACTAGGGCAACCCTAGGACGTCCTTAATCATATTTATTCAGTAGCCGTCATCGTTTACAGTCAGGTTTTGCTTAGAATATTCTGTCAAGAACAGTTTTGCCGCTAGATCGGTTTGTGGAACCCAAAATTAGAGTGCTTAATCTTTCATATGCAATTGTGTTGCAATCTATCTTGTTGTTGCTTGTGTTCTTCGATTCACATGCAGGGATTAGCCTTCTCGGCGAGGTCAACTGGGTTTCGGCACGGTTAATAACCAGAGGAGACTTGGTGCTGCGATTACGGGGCTCAGTTGCGTGTTCGTTCAGAAGCCGGATCGAGTTGTGTCGCGACTCCGTTCAAATCGACTATTTATCAATACTTATCGGAAGATCGGGACCTAACATCCCCCATCAAATAGCTATATCATTCTCAAACATTTATAGATGGATATTTAAAACCCTGCTATTTTTGCAACCGTTGCGAGCTAGCCGTCTGAACCTAAAGGCTTACGAAATGTATCATTTCCACGCTGGGTCATGCAGCCCTATGTGAACTAGGGAATACACCCATGTGAGAACCGAGCATACCACTAAGGCCATAGGTATAGATGGCTGAATCGGCTGCAAGGCCCGACCTATCGGGCATGACCAAGACCGGACCCGAGACCAGTCAGGTTACACGACCCAATGTACATGTTGGGCCGGGCTGTGCCCGCCCACATGCTGCACCAACGGCCCAGACACAATTCAATAAGACTCGGGCTGTGCCTGGCTGGCCTAAAGGCACGAAAGCCCACCGTGCTCCTCCATGAAAAAAAGTATATTTGCCTCTCGTATCCGGGCCATCTCTTATATGACTGAAATAAGTCTACTTTGCATTCCTCATCTTTTTTGGTCGCGTCTTATACGGCTGTAATAAGTCTATTTTGGCTCCCTCATCTATTTTGCCTCCATTATTGTTGGACAGGGCCACCCCATCGTGCTAAGGCGGATGCCCAGGCATGGCCCAAAATTCAGACCGGGGCAGCACGAGCTAGCCCGACACTAGATAGACCAAGCCATGCTTGGGTTAGACCAAAACCTCGTGCCATGGATTGGACCGTCGGCCCCGGGCCTCTTGGCCAACTATAGCCATAGGCACTTCAATGTTGCTTGAGAAAAAAAAATTATAGTCACACTAGATTGGATGTCTATTTGTTACTATTGTTGGGACAAGCACGGCTTGTTCCTGCTACATCCCACTCCGATATACAAAGTGGTAGTATTTCGACCACCCCTTTGACCTTCCAGCCTATATATATCAACAACTTCTACCCATACTCTCTCATCTCCAAGAAGACCATCAGACACTCGGATAGAGATATTCACTGCTAACTAGTAACAAAGCCACAAACTTGAATTTTATTCAAGTGGACAACACATACATAATCCCAACCATCAAGAAAAATCCCAACCATCCCCGGCCGCCGACATGCCGGCGGCGCGGTTCGTCACGCCACGCCACGGTGACGGCGAGACATGGGTTGACAGCAAGAAGAGGAACAAGAAGAAGAAGAAGAAGAAGCGCAGCGCCGACGAAGAATGGGAGGCCGCCTTCCAGGAGTTCATGGCTGCTGACGACGACGACGACGACGGCGGCGGCGGACTCGTGTTAAGTAGTAAATCTTTGGTGTTGAGGTCATCAGGTGAAAATGATGCAGGCCGGGGCGCCGCCGCCACCATGTCCATGCCGCTGGACCCCGTGACGGCGGAGGCCGAGCCGGCGGTGGCTGAGAAGCCTCGCCGGCGCCGGCCGAGGCGGAGCTACGAGTACCACGGCATCCGGCAGCGGCCGTGGGGGCGGTGGTCATCGGAGATCCGCGACCCCGTCAAGGGCGTCCGCCTCTGGCTCGGCAGCTTCGACACCGCCGTCGAAGCCGCGCTCGCCTACGACGCCGAGGCCCGCCGCATCCACGGCTGGAAAGCCCGGACCAACTTCCCACCCGCCGATCTGTCGCCGCCGCCACTGCCGGTGCCGGTGCCGGTGCCAGCCATTTTTCACCATGGCACGACGCATCCTCTGGACGCGCCACCGCCGCCGCCGCTCTGCTTCTTGCTCAACGACAACGGCCTCATCACCCTCGGAGAAGCGCCGACCGACGACGCTGCGTTGACGTCGACGTCGACGGAGGCGTCCGGCGACGCGCGCATACAGCTGGAGTGCTGCTCGGACGACGTGATGGACAGCCTCCTCGCCGGCTACGACGTGGCCAGCGGCGACATGGACATGGACATCTGGAGCTTCCTCCACCTCTGTTAACCATGAGATCAAGACCCCATGGATCCACCAAAAAATATCATATGCAGGTGCCCACCACTACATGACTTGTCACGATTATCACTTTCAGAATCATAAAAACACTTTTGTACAAATGGAGTGCTGAACCATGCTAAACTTACGCAAGGCCACAAACAATAATATAATTCTTTTTCTATATATCATCATTATAGTTTTCTCTTAGATAATAAAAGTGTTTTACACTTCTCGGCATCTACCGATAGACTGACAGCCGACAAAATCATAGATATATACTCCCTCCATCCCTAAATATTTGATGTCGTTGACTTTTTAAAACATGTTTGACCGTTCGTCTTATTTAAAAAACTTTTGTAAAATATGTAAATCTATATGTATACATAAAAATATATTTAACAATGAATCAAATGATAGGAAAATAATTAATAGTTACTTAATTTTTTTTAATAAGACGAAGGGTTAAACATGTTTAAAAAAGTCAACGGCGTCAAATATTTAGGGACGGAGGGAGTATATGATCTCTGGCTTTTATTTTCTAATATTCACTGTACAAAACGCCTAATAGAGAATAGCTTATATGTGCCGATTCATTTTAAACCAACACATATGAACATTTTCCCACCTTCATGGAATATAAAAAACGAAGAATCGATACGTATAAGTGTCAGCTCTATTGAAAAATCGACACATATATTATGGGCATCGGATATATACACATGATTAGTGCCGGTACCTATGGCTAGTTTCTAGCATACTGGTGCCGGCTGAGAATCCGGCACCTATGGCCAATTTCCAACCGACACTACTTATATTATGGCGATTTTTGTACTTAGTGATTATCTCGTTTCATATTTTCTTCTCTTGGTCTTAACAGGGGAAGCCTCGAAGCTAGCAAGATGTTGATCGTTGGCAAACTCAGAGCATTGCTCTGATACTGAACTAGAAGCCACACTTCGTGTTGTTGCAGGCATAATATGGCGTCGACTTCTCTCTATTTTCATGTGATTTTGTTCACTCGGTGACCTACCAAGTACGTACTCTGTGCTGCGTGTATGATCGGTGAATGTAAATATGTATCGTCTAATCATCGATATATGCCTTTTCCACAATAAAATGGCTATGTGGAGTCGTTTTTGTTCTGAATGTTTTGGATATCGTCCGAGTTAATTAATTAAGAGACTGTTTGTTGATGGTGAACATTTTTTACTCATCTTTCATAATTAATGTATGGCGCAGGGTGTGACTACGAACCAAAATAAATGGAGTGGTGCGCTGGCTCCATGTTTCATACCAGGATACATGGAGAGATACAGTTTATTTATTCTTCTACAATATACTGTACTATATATTAATCAATGAGCAAGTTTTCTGTTGTCGGAGCGTGTATATAAGCAACAGGTGAGTTGTGCTATTTAGCTCCAACAATATTGCTTAGGTTGAATGCAGAGGGACTAAAACTAGGTAGGAAAAAATCTGCTTCTCGTGTGTTGACAACTTCCTTTGTTTTAAAATATATTTGCCTTAAACATTCAAATTTCGTCACAAAATATAACTACTTTTCATACATATCCATGTAATCTTCCAGCCCCATGTCTTCCTTTTTTAAAAAATTTTGCATTATTGTGTGTGAACAGTAAAAGGACAAATAATAATTCGAGGTACAGTTTAAGCCGTAGCATATTATGTGCGCGAGTACGATGACAAATGAGGAGTTTGGTATCGAGCACATTGATGTGTCAACGACATATAGCTAGCTAGCTTTTGCTAACTAATTAATTATAATCCTGTTTAATTAATTATTAATCAATTAAAAGACGTGTGGTGCCCAGCCGATCTTAATCCACAATAAAGGATACGAATCGTACGTGGCGGCTGGCCGGGCTACTGCTTCTTCGTACATTAATTAGCTGTCCTCATCGGCTCTTGTTGTGGCATACCTAGCTTGCAATTAAGTGAAGTCACAGAGACTAATTAATCATGCTACTAATTCCGACCAAAACACTTACGCAAGCCATGGCAATTCGTTATCACATGATCAGTTGTAACTTTACAGAAAAAATATCACTGTGTTAGCTAGCTGACTATATATAATAATTAATGGAATAAAGACAGGTGGAGCTCTGGATCTCTTCTTGGCCGTCAGGCAAATTAAAATCTATAAACGGCTGACAGACTAAGAAAAAGATATGCTAGTGTGTATATGTCGTTCTCATTTCTCAACACACATGTACTGTCACAACTTGCATGTATTCATGGACTAATTAATTAGACATAATCCAAGGCATGGAAAAATCATGACATCTAAGTCTATAAATACATGTAATTGCAATTAATGGCTATTTAGATTAATTATGTGGTGAGCGATCTCATGAGAAGATCTGGAGTAAATTTATTAACTCCTCATCTATATATATTTACACGGCAATTATATACGTAGGAGGAGATTAATGCAAGATAACTTAGCTAGCTGGAGTAACTAAATTAGCTATTGACTGGTGCCAAGCTTACAGTAGAGCATGCATTTTCTTATAAAAAAATTTCGGATGCAACCACACCGCATGCATCTCCGTCACAATGCATGTGGAAGTATGGACTGCTATAATTTAATCTAACATCTCAACCAGACATACTTCGTTTGCCCCTAATCGATATAACAATTAGAATTAGATAGGACATATCCTTAAGGGCACCCGTAATGGTTATCTATAGGCTCTCTACAAGAGATCCATGTCAGCATATTTTTCTACTTGGAAGAGATTAAATGAAGAGAGAGAGCAAAACTATCTACTAACCTGGAGATAGTCTATAGAGAAAAACGAGACAATGCATTAGAGAGCTATAGATACCCATGTAAACATACTATTGAGGTGGTTTACTATTAATCTAGTCTATTGCTGAGATGTACATGTTTTATAGAGAGCACCTTACTTTACCATTGCGGGTGCTCTAATACCACTAGTCCAGATTCATAGTTTTGTAATATGTCCGATTCAGCACTGGATTTCTTTATTTTAGGACGGGGGAGAAATAAATTACGAATTAGTTATAAATTTGGCATGAAGAGCTTTAGCCACTGTTATCACACTCCTCCCCTACTAATCCCTCCATCCCAAATTATAAGGAACAACCACCATTAACTCGAAAACCAATAGAAAATTATTATCACCTCTTCGTTTGGATAACTTCAATAAATAAAATGCATACATTCAATAAGATTAATTAGATATCTTGAGGGTGAAGAATTGTTTTCATTAATTTGCAGGAGGAAGACGCGCTAATTAATTATATGTATGCGCGCCTTATGTTATATGACTAGAAATCAGCGTGTCAGTTGGCGCGCTTCATAATTTATAGTCCGTGTGATATGAAAAGCTATTTAGATCATACTCTCTCCATTCCAAATTGATCTACATATTTCATAGGTGCACCAAGACTAATAAAAGCTAATAACTCTCTCATACTATATTTACTCTAGCAACAAACTCAATACATGCACCATCCCCACTATTTCCTAGCCAATAGCAAATCAAGATATTGCATGTGGGTTATAAATACTTGTGTGCATGGATGCATGCATCAACGTCCATTTACTCCAATGCACAAATAACGAATAGACTTAATGAATGAACATAAATATGTAGATCATTTAGGAATAACCTCAAAAAAAATATATGTAGATCAATTTGAAATGGAGGGAGTAACTATTTTAAGAGTATTTTACATAGTTAATTTAATTGTTGAAAAATTCCTATAATATTAATTTATTTGAAAATAACCCTTTCATAGCCTACTTAATTTTGTGTTTGTGAAAGGTTAAGAATTGAAGTATAATCGTAATATATATGCATGTGTTATATAGCATTGCTATATATGTTTGTGAAAATGGTATTAAAAATGGATATTTAGTAGAGAAAATTTCGTGTAGTTTTTACAGATTAGAAACTTTATTTTGAGAGCATTTGGATTTTCAAATTTTACCACAATTGATTGATCGGTTTTGGCATGGCACTGGCGATGTAAGAGTGATTCAATGCAGGTGGTGTCACTGTGCCGCCATACTATATTTCTTTTAAGAAAAAGTTTTAGGTCTGTTCTCTATTTGTCTATTTTTTACTATGATTTTAGATACATGCTCAGAAGCCTCTGGAGAATATTGATTCTTTGAAGAAATTTGTGGTCCTCTTTTTCTTTTGATCACTATCTATTCATCTATTTTGCAGTTTTTCAAATGTGTCACGTCTATTGTAATAGCAGTAGTATAGTTCAAATCACTGGAAAAATATACTTCTTAGTTGATTTTATTGACTATGAGTTGGAAGTGTAAGAACGGATATTAAGCAGAAAAGCTTGAGCATAGATAGATGCAATATTTTTCTCCACGTGTTAGCGTTTTGTTGATCCATATAAACTAATCAGCTGGCTAGAAATCTTCCGGCTTGAAAAGTACTCTCTCCGTCTCAAAATATAATAACTTTTGCTTGGATGAGATATATCCTAATACTACGAATCTGAACAGAAGGCATGTCTAGATTCATAGTCTAGGATACATCCCATCTAACCAAAACTTACTATATTTTGGGATGGAGGGAGCAGTGATATGAAAAATAAAATAGAACGGTGGGAGAAGATTACTATATTTTGGGACGGAGGTAGCAGTCATATGAAAAATAAAATAGAACGGTGGGAGAAGATTAGAAAAGTTGTCTCGGCATCCAAATCCTACCATAGCAAAAACCATGTGCTCCGTACTAGGTTCAGGTGAGTAACAGTTAAGGTTGTCTATCCTAGGATTCTTTAGATACCCAGTCCCCACTTCCCAACCACGAAAGAAGAGAGAGATGGCGGCGGCAGCAGTAGCAGAGGCAGCATAATATATACAATAAGCATGTTTACATCGACTATTATTTATTTGTTTAATCTTTAGCTAGCTTCCTCATCCAATTTTTTAATCTTCCTGTTGTTGTTTCATCCTGCATCATGTCAGCTAGTGTGGACCCACAATCGCATGTCCCAATAAAAGCTAGCTTGCTGTTGCTGTACTTGCATTGGGTCGTGTGTGTAGCCGGCGACAATTTAGTCGCCCACTCATGCTCTCTCTCCTGTCCAGCTCATTGACAAATCCAATGTGGCAGTTTTATCCCGGGCTAAACTAGCTTAATGTATCTGCTCTAGCTGCATCCAATCCACGGTCCCAAATACGCAGAGAAAGAGAGAGACACGCACACAGAGGCAGTGCTTCAGCTCGTGACCACCACACAGATAGATGCAATGCGTGCTTTAATTTCTCCGCATAGGGGACACGGACGGGCCGGGTGAGCCCCACAAGATGCCCACTCATCCGGAGACAACAAAATATCTGCAGTTGGGTTGAAATTTTCTTTTTCGTTTATTCCGTAACTGGTGGATAAAAATTTAGATTTTCGTGACACGTTTTTTAAACTATTAAATGGTGCGTGTAAAAACTTTTTATATGAAAGTTGTTCTAAAATATCAGATTAATCTATTTTTTAAGTTTTTGCTAATAATTAAACCCAATTAGTCACACGTTATTATCACCTCGTTTTATATGAAACATTTAATCTTCATCTTTATCTGCATCTTCAGGAGATTCAAACACCACCTAGTTTGGTCTGGTTATTATATTATTATCTAAGTGTCACTTTAAACTCAAATCTTTTTTTTAAACCACCAACTGTTACCAATCATGTTAGTAACAGGGCAATCCGGTCAGTTATGATGTGCTTGTCCAAAGTTATCAAGACGCAGTGTACCACATGTTCAGGCCATTCACAGTGCACCCTGCTGGTATTCAGCCCGAGCGGTCCACGTAGGCGAGCAGCCAAAAATCACTGCCACGTCCTAGCATTGGCCCACAAATCGCAAGCACGTGTGACCTAACTTAGTCACCCGTTCTTCGGCGCTATCGAGACGGGGCGGCGTGGGGAAACAAGGGCGCGGCAATTAGCACTAGAGACCGACCTAGATTACTACTTCTCTTAACACGACAAACAAACAAAATCTCATGTTCATCTATTGGAAAATCAACATCCAACTACTGAAATTTCATAATCGCAAAGACCAAAAAAAACTAAACCAATTCAAAGCATGAACCCAGATGAGAACCTGGAACAGGTTAGCACAAATTGATGGCTTCAACACCTGAAGCGTATACATGAACACAAGACCAATCTAGAACATAAAGGTAGATGCTTTAGTACTAACCAACAAAAAAAAAATCGAGAACAAACAACAAATCACCCTCGAAAGAACTTGCCTTCCTCAACAGAAAACCGATCTGAAAAAATTGCATCTGAAAATCTGAAAGAGCAGTCCAAGAAGAAAGAAAAAACAGGAGATCAATCTCTGCAGCAAAGCAAACAAAGAAACTAACCTCCCAGAGATCGCGGCTCGCCGCGCCGACGACGGGGAGGGAGGGGCGCTGGCGACGGGGATGGGAGGGAGGAGTGCCGGCGACGTTGATGGGGATGGGAAGGAGGGGCACCGACGATGGGGAGGGAGGGCGCCGGCGACGTTGATGGGATGGTAGGGAGGGGCGCCGGCGATGGGGATGGGGATGAGAGGGACGCGGTGAGGGGAGAAGAAGCGGCGGCTCCAGCCTTATCTGACTGGGGAGAAATCTATACGTATTATCTGACTTTTGGGGTGCAAAGTGTAAAATTTGGATTTCTTTGTTAATAGAAAGATAGCAAAGGACTGAAATAGAAAATACGAGGGGCTGAAACGAAAAAACCGAAGTTGCGCATGGAGACCCTTGCACTGTGGGAGACATTTTTTTAGGCCGTGGTTTCAGCCCACATGGCAGCTGTGGCTCCTCAAAATTGTCCGGCACATTGTAAATGTCCTCAGAGGACTATAATAGTCAGCCAGTCTATGCATGGCTTTTCAGAAACTGAGACTCAGCCACTTTATTCTGTCCGTGCAAAATTACTCTCGTTAATATAAAACCAAAGTATGATTCGAGATTATTTCGAAGATATTAAAATGACAAAATATTAAGACCACGATATTCCTTGTTAAATGAGAAATGAGGTATGATTATAGGCAAGAAGGTGGTTAATATGGGAGGAGAATTGAATGGGTCGACTTATGAAAAAACAGTAGTTTAGAATTCTTTATGTTTTTAAGATGAAATTTAAACCTGAAACCATATATATTCCTCCGCAAAAGAAAATTCTGAATCCTTATATTACGAGGGCGCACTACTACAAAAGTGATTTTTCTATACGAGACCCCATAATTTTTGCAAATGGACCATAACTAGTGGCGTCTGCAATAATCGAGAATCATTTTCTCATACGGCTGCTTAAGTGGTCCGTATGGAAAAATCGATTTTTCCATACGTGCCTCTTAAGAGGGCCACATGCAAAAATGAGCTCACTTAAGCGCCCGCCATACGGGCCACTTAAGAAGTCGTATGCGAAAATAAAATTTGAAAAATTTAAAACTAGTGTGTCTCACTCATATGAACTCTAAATTTTGATTTTTTTTCTTAAATGTTTCTAAAATCATGCTCTATCATGTTATTATGTTCTTGCTAGTATTATTTTGGCTATTTTTTCTTGTGACTTTATTTTATCAATTAAAAATTTGAATTTCATAACTTCAAATAATATTTTGAAGCAGTAAATGATTTCAACTGAAAAAATCATCAATAACAAAGTTTTATAACTCATCAAGATCTATAACTTCTATTTTGGTCATTTCTTCATCCGACAAAGCGATTTGTAATATTGTTCACAAAATGTACATCTCTTATATAGTTTTATGAACAATCTTACAAATCATTTTGTCGGATGAAGAAATGACCAAAATAGAAGTTATAGAACTTGAAAAGTTATACAACTTTGTTATTGATAACTTTTTCAGTTGAAATCATTTAGTATTTGAAAATATTATTTGAAGTTGTCATAATTTGAAATTCATATTCAAACTGTTCAAACAAAGTCATATAGAAAAATGACCAATACAAAAGTTGTAGATCTTGATAAATTATACAACTTTGTTTTTGAAAATTTTTTTCATTTCAAATCATTTACTACCCGAAAAGTTTTATATAGTTCAATCAAACTCGGATGGTGAAATGACCAAAAGAAAAATGGTAGATCTCCATAAGTTCTACAACTTTGCTTTTGACAACTTTTTCACATGAGTTCATTTAGCATCTTAAAATTCGCCTCGAAGTTCATTTAATACCAAATTAATATTTTTAATAATTATTTTTGCATGCAGTCCTCTCAAAATAGCTGCATGTAAAAATCTATTTTCACATGCGGATGGTTAAGTGGTCCGCATGTAAAAAAACTTGCATTTTTTTAAGTCCTCCTCTGCCTCACTTTCCCTCCTCACCATTTCAAAATTTTTCAACCACCCATTTATTTCTCTCTCTCTTTATCTCCTCTCTCTCCCTCTCTCATTCTCTCCTCTCCTCTCATCTCCTCTCTCTTTCTCCTCTCCTCTCTTCTCGCCGACAGCGGGCATGGGTGCAAGGCGATGGCGCCGGTGGGCAGTGAGGGCAGCAGATCCAGCGGCGAGGGCGGCGGATCCGGCGGTGCTATTCTCGGGATGGCCGAATCCGTCGCCCTAGGGAGGAGCTCGGCGCTCGACGGCGGACATAGGGCGGTGGGCATGGCGATGGCCTACGGCGGCGGATTCAGCGGCGCCGCCCTAGGGAGGTGCTCGGCGCTAGGCGGCGGACGGCGGGCATGGCGACAGCTGATCGGGCGGCGCCGTCATCGAGAGGCCCGGATCTGCTGCCCTACGGTGGAGCTCGGCGCTCGGCGGTGGGCACGGCGACGACGGATCTGGAGGCGGCGGATCCGGCGACGCCGTCCACGGGAGGGCCGGATCCGCCGCCCTAGGGAGGAGCTCGGTGCTCGGCGGCGGATCTGTGGGCAGCGGTGGCAGCGGCGGTCTCCGGCGGTGGCGGCGGTTGTCTCGGGCGGCGGCGGCAGCGGCGGTCTCGGTCGGTGGCGGCAGTGGTCCCGGGCGGCTGGCGACAGCGACGGCGATGACGGGAGCAGAAGCGGCGACTGCGACTAGCTCTGGCGGGCGGTGGACCGCATGCGAAAATCGCTCCGGCTCTTTTGCAAAAACGGTTTCTATAGTAGTGGCAGAGCAAGTATACGAATACAAATTACACAGCGACGTGCTTTGCAAGGTGGATATCATGTGCTTCCTTGCAACACGATGAAAAACATACAAAACGATCGATCTACATATAACTGCATGATTGGGGTGACTAAGGGCGTGTTTGTTCCCGGCATGATGCCTGGCTCGCATCCACGCGTGCAGTGGAGGGATGTTTGGTTGCCTGCATAGCCTCCACGGCCTGGCTCACCGCATGCAAAATCGCCTCCCAGCCAGGCCAAAGGGAAACGCTCGAATCTAGCTTCCCTCCTCGTCCGGGTTGAGCGCATGCAGCGCAGGGTCACGTGCGTGCAGGAGGCGAGAGGGAGTCGTGCATCACGTCACCTCCTTTCCCCCATTTGCTCGCTCAGTCCTCCCGAGTCGTCGTCGCCTCCGCACCACGCAAGGCTGACATCGACGCCTCCAGGCCGCGCACGGCTGCCGTCGTCGCCTCCCCGCCGCGCACGGCCGTCGTCGTCGACATCTCTGCTCCTTCCTTGCCGCTGCCGCTGCCTCCACTCCTCTCTTGCCGTCGCCGGCAACTTCCGTCAACCACGGGACCACCGGTTCCGGCTGCCACGAGCTCGCCGCCACTAGATCCGGCGGTGGCGAACTCATGGCCGCCGGATGTGGCGTTTCCAACAGCTGATGAGTGGCGGACGCCAGTCGTTGATGACGAGGAGGAGGCCGTTCTCCTCCCTCTTGTTTTCTTTTTTTTTTTCTTTTTGTTTTTTCATTTTCTTTTTTTACTTTGGATGCTGTCAAATAAAATTGAGTTTATTAATATGGATAGAATCACCGTCTTTGCAGTGATTTTGCATAAATGTTAAATATGCGCCTCTGCCTGTTATACAAATTAATACAACTTGTCAAATCAGATGCTAATATGATTTTTTTTATATACAACATTGTAGTGGTAACTTCAACTTACCAAATAAAGAGGTAACCACACTCAAAGTCCATGCAACCAACCACATGCAACCAACCAAACAGAATCTTGCACATCCAGTATCTACAAACCAACCAAACAACATTTAACCATAGCCTGGCTCATCTTATGCTGGCAACCAAACAAGTGCATATGTACGTCCTCAGCCAAGCCAAACTCAGCCTGTATAAGAGAGATGAACCAGACTAGAGTGATATAAGCAACCAAACACACCCTAAATTCATCCGTGCCGCGTAGTGCATGCCGTGAATTCAATTTCACACGCATTTTAACACGGGTAGTATCATTTCACCTCTTAAATATAGCGTTTATTTAAAATGCGCACCTCAACTGTAATACTGAATATAATATCCTAACCTTTCAAATAGTTTAAGAGAGAATCTATTCTAAACCACTGAGTTTGTTCGATTTCGGTAATTTTCCATCGATATTATCGCTTTCTATGGTATACCGGTGACTTTATCAATTGTTTTACAATGCGCCATTGGGCTAGGCCTTCTTTTTAAAAAATACCCAAAATACCCATATGGACATACAAGGTTAACAATTGATTTATCAAGCTTCAAAAAAATATGAAAACTTTTATGTGACCTCCTTATACAACATGGAAATTTGTATAGACGTTTCAAGTTTTTTACATTTCTATTTTTTTAAAAAATATAACTTATATGTTATAAGCTATATAAAATACTTTTCTATTGTTGTTTTTAATATAAATCATCTTTCATACACTAAGTAGATATTTTTGTGCTATTATGTCTTATATAAGCAAATTCTCTCTCATATACCAAATAAATATATTTCTTTCTAAAAACTAAATATACCAGAAAAAACTTGAAACTTGTATAAAATCTTTCATGTTGTGTAAGGAGGCCACATAAAAATTTTCATATTTTTTTGAAACTTTGATGAGATAAATCAATTGTTAATCTTGTATGTCTCTAAGGGTATTTTCGGTATTTTTGAAAAGAAGGTCTAACCCAATGGCGTATTGTGGGACAATTGATAAAGTCGCTGGTATGTTATAGAAAGAGACAATGCCAATGGCAAATCGTTGAACTCAAACAAACTCAGTGATATAGAATAGATTCTCTCATAGTTTAATTTACTCCATAAATGAAATTGTGGTGGTTTTCACCTATGAGGCACTAATTTGACAATCTAGTCATCCAAAACTAAAAAAATAATTAGGACCCATTCACCCATAAACATTAAGCATACATCTCACCTTCTTCCTCTCTCTCTCTAGTTCTCATAGTGTCCCACTCCCTATATGATGACACCAGCTACTTTATTTAATTAGGAAAAACGTAATGGCATATCGGAACTGTGTTGGAGGTTTAGCCCATCGAGGAGGTGGAGAAGGACCATCCGGGAGATAAGGAGATCCCATAGAGGCAGAGATCCTCGAGATGGTAATCTCATAGATATAGTAGTGGTCTAAGAAGGTGGGAAAACAAGGAAAAGAGAGAAGTAGGTTGGTAGTGGAATGGACCAAAGAGTAGGATGGTGCGGCGGTCGGCCGTATTTGGCGTTGGAGGGGGAACTAATGGACAAATGGATCTGGCGGTCGCCGTGAAGGAGCTAGAGCTTGACTTTCCATGTGTGCCTTGAGCTATGAATCTGCCTGAACCGTCAAGATCTCCTATTGAGCACTTTAGTTGTAGTTAATTTTTAACTTGGGATGGATCCAACGTGTGTATTAGGGAGTCGAGTCTCCTTACCTCGCTGAATCACCATTGATGGAAGGAGACACTACTACAAAAATGATTTTCACAAGCGGTCAAAAATGGATTTTCACAGGCGGCTAGCACAACAGCTAGCGACCTAAGGCCAGTGAAAATAGACGATTTTCACTGGCTGTTGCAGTCCACTTGCAAAAATCAATTTTCACAGGCGGGAACACTTAAGAGAACCGACAATGAAAAACCATTTTCACAAACAACACTACTAAGAGAACCGCTAGAAAAAATGTTTTCCTGCTAAAAAAAAATCAAAATGAAAATGTTTTGCTCCATTTTCAAATCCACATTTGAAGATCCAAATTATAATCAAACACCCAAAGAGCACTATATCGATTTCACTCCATTTTCGACACGCAAACGACAAACACATGCATCAACAGTAATCGTCACAATGCCATTAAAAAACCCTACCACCTAATCCATTTATCAATCACAATGTTCATCACAAAGAGAAGGGGAAGGAAGGAAGGATTGGGATAGAAATAGATCCGACCGCTACCTCCACTTACACCAGCATGCATTGTCGTCAGATCCACAGGCTCCAGGCCCGCTGCCGTCGTCCCCTCCCACGCATGGTGCTACCGCCATGGACAACCTCGCTGGTAACCTTGGAAGCCGTTGAAGCTGCCGTGGACAAGCCGCTGCCGCCACCCGTCGACCGCCTCTTCTTCGCCCAGATCTGGGAGAAGGAAGGGAGTGGGGAAGCAGCTGTTGTCAGCCGCTTTGTTGTTGCCGTCGACGGCGACCTCCTCCCCACTGGGCAAATTTGGAAGAATGATGGGAGGTGAGGGGAGTTGGGGATCCGCCTCGGTGCCTCCTCTATTTCTTCCGCCATCACTGGCCTCCTATCCTGCCACCGGATACACCTCCCGTCGTCGGTAACTTCTCACTTCTCCGTGCCACCTAATTTCTCGTGCACCACCGCCGCTGTCCAGATCCGCTGGTGGATTGGGGCAGCACCGCTATCATCGCTACCTCCTCTCCTTCGAGCTAGCTGCACTTGAGCATAGCCATTGGAGGGGAAGGAATGGGGTGGGTGGGGAGGAGAGAAAGATGAGGGAGGGAGGAAGAAGCAGAAAAGAGAGGCTTACATGTGGGACCCACTATTAAATTGGAGAATGTAATGGAGAGGCTGTTGGAGTAAAATGTAAATTTGACTCTTTATTTTATTGGAGTGAAAGATAAATTTGAGTTTTTTTTTTTTTTGCAAATCAGATGAATATGGATATTTAGAGAGTCAGATTTAATGAAAAAGGATGTTGGAGATTCTTTGACTAACAATAACGTCCACATGCGCATGATAGCAAGGACCACGCTTTATAGAGTCCGAGGTTTATCCATCCCACCGGTGCATGCACCAACACTGCGGATTCTAATGCAGCTACGCTGCTATCAGAAAAGATTGTGATGCGGAGGCCATGAGCTAATAGCTGTTTGTTGTCTATGGCACTGCTTCCAGTCTTCCTCCAATGAACCAGTCCCACTTGTTTCTATGCGGCCCACCCACAGCTTGCTTATCCTGTCTCCAATGTGGTTCGAGAACGTTCCCATCACCCATCCAACTTTCTCTATCCCACGATATAAAGGATTTTAGTTAAATAGGACATAACTTATCATAAATTTAGATAGATTTTTTTTAGATTCATAGATAGATTAAGATGTGTCTCCTCTAACTAAAATATCTTACATTAGCATATACATGCACCTGCAATATATATATAATATTAATGCAAGTATAAATCTCTATACGAACATCCACATGCGCATCGTGGTCGTGGAGACCACATTTTATGTAGTAGGATGGTTTTTTTAAGGATATATAGTACTCCCTCCATACCAAAATAAGTATAGTTTTAGCACAATTCATGTCTAACGTTTGACCATTCGTTTTATTTAAAAAAAATTATGATTAGTATTTTTATTGTTATTACGTGATAAAACATGAGTAGTACTTTACGTGTGACTAATTTTTTTAGTTTTTTTATAAATTTTTCAAATAAGACGGATAGTTAAAACACTAAACACGGATATATATGGTTGCACTTATTTTGGGATGGAGGTAGGGACGGAGGTAGTACGAGGTTTATTGATCTCACTGGTCCATGCATACACAAATTGTACTGTATTAAATTAGCCCTGCCATCATATCAGATGGAATCTTGGAATGAACTGCAACCGGCCAACGAGCCACGCCCCAATGAACCTGATCCCCATGGCCCCCACTTGATGCTTTGGGGCCAACCAAAACCTATTACTCCCCATGTTCCATAATATAAAAAATTTTAGATAGATTTGGCACATTCTATCACAATAAATATAGATAGATTCCACCTAAAATCTCTTATATTAAAGGAGTACTATTTATGAGTCGTTTCTTCCACCACAGTAAGAGAAAACGACCAGTATTATTGGTTACTTCGATATATTGGACCAATGTATTTTTGTAACGAGTTATTATTAATGGGTAATTCACATATCACTAGAGAAATAATAAGTCATCCCCTATAAAGACGAGCTTCATTATAAAAAAAATCTAACTAGCCATGCTACGCCAACTAAAATATACCCTTCTAAAAAATAAATAAAAAAATAACGGTACGCTAGCTGATCGCTACGCCAGTCCTCATAATATATATATATATATATTATCATCGGTTTTAGATGAGGAAGTTGTTATATTTTAGTATAAATTTTGAATGCTATGACTTAGAATATTTTGGACGGAGGGAGTCCTGTTAAATGCATAAATGCATCGCTAAGCTTGTGGTGCAAAATTTAACATGGCACATTAAAATGGTGGTGGTTTTAGAAAAATGCCATCAACAAAACGCCTTGAAATGTCTTCTATCATGAACTCCTCCCCGGTTTCATATAATTCTTGATGTTTTTATCAATGACGATCTCCAAAACATATGCTTTACTATAATTTCCATTATAATATATACTAGAAAAAATGCCCGTGCGTTGCAATTGGTGAAAGCTATTTTAATCTTATTATTGTTATACGTTTTAGTTAAGGTGAAATTCACTGTGAGAATTAGCTTGGATATATATTTTTCTAGAAAATCATGAGTTACAATTAGGAGTACAATTATCTCAAATTAGCATGCGATTTTTCTTCAAAGGATTTCATATACGACTCATTATGTGTTTCCAAAAGCGAACAAAATTAAAGCCCGACTCACATACAGATATGTATTTGCAAAAACGAACGAACTTATGAACTAACATATACACGGATGACGTACCAAAATACCAGTAAAAACATCTTCAATTTTTATAATAGTAGAGATATACATACACAAGTAAATATTTAAGTCATTAAAGTCATTTTTTAAGACTATTCTATTTGTCGTGTTTTAAAACTAAGAGCTATTAATAGTTAAAGTGTAATTTTTCGACCTGAACCCTGTGAAATTGGAGTAGGAGGGACTAGCACTACTAGAAAAAGGATTTGCGCTGGCGGCCAAAAGAGGTTTTCTCTGGCGGAGAAAATCCTTGCTTTTCACAAGCGGTCATGATACCGCCAGTGAAAATCAATTTTCACAAGCACATTCTTAAGTGGACCGCTAGCGAAAATATTCTCCGGTGCAAAAAAAAAACAAAAATTCAAATTCAAACTGAATCAAATATGCCCCTCAACTACAAATTCAATCACAAATTCAAATATTGATTCCAATATGTCAGCATCACAATGCAATTTCACAATCACAAATCAAAATTAATGGCTTGTCGATGGAGAACTTGCCAATGCAGGACATGAACAAGCCACCGCCGGATCCGCAGTCTGCCTCCCGCAACCGAGCTCCGCTGCTCGCACCGCCACCACCCGTGCACCGCCAAGCACCGTCGCCCTTTCCTCCACTGCGCCTCCCCTTCATCCTCTTCCTCTACCGCGTCATCATCTCCCCCTTCCTTTGTCTTCGCTGACCACTCCCCTCTAGCCAGATCTGGGAGAGGGAGAGGGTCCAGAGGGAGGGAGATGGGGACGGGTCGGCCGCTGCGGGGGATGGGGATGGGGTTGGAGCCGAAGCCGCCGCCGGATATGACCCCCGCTGAGCATGGCCGCCGCCTCGATGCGCCCGCGAGCCACCGCCCAGATCCGCACGCGCACCACCGCCTGGATTCACACCGAAGCTCTCCCGCCCATGACCATGTCGCCGTTGTCGATCCAAGGGCCTGGGGCCACTAGATCCACGCAATCCCATGACCCCGCCATCATATCCGCTGTTGGCGGTATGCCATGAGGCCCTTCGGCCGGGCCTGCCTAAACCCAAGGACCAGCGAGGATTCAAGCCAAAGACATCAGAGCCAATTGGGCGAAGCCCTATGGCGAAGGCTATGGGCGAAGATGCCGCAGGCTGACAAGCCGCGACGGGTCCATGCGAAGCAAAAGCATCTTGGGCGAACGACGTATAGCGAAGGATGCATGGCGAAGCTGCAAGGCCTTTGTCAGGACGGGTTCAGCATGCAAGCGGCCTCATGGGCTACTTCGGCCTGACGGGCCCATTCGCCATAGGCCGGGCCCAATCTGTTGGCCCATTAGGAGCCCATGCATGCAAATGACACTGTGTTCCCATGTAAATGTCCCTTTTATATGGGCAACCATATAAATTCCCCCGTAAAAACCTAAACCCTAATAGGGGGCCTGTAATAGGGTTATAAATAAACCCCCAGGGTCATGTAAAGGGGGATCACAAGAAAAAATTCTCAGAGTTAATATAGTTTACTGCTTTCCAACACAGTTGAGTAACCACGTCTTTCGACGTATGCAGTTGTCGTTTCGACAACAGCTGGCACCGACCGTGGGGACCTCCGAGCGAAACCACTGAGAGCGAATGCCACTGAAGAGGGTCGTGAAGGAGAAGGTTGCAAAGCGAAAGGAGAGCGCAGCAGGAGAGGAGATGGCCGCCGAAGAGGGAGCAGAGCCTTCGGCGCCCATCGCCGAAGCTGGGGGAGCACCATCGGCTTCGGCACCCGCGCCGCATCCGCCGTCTTTGGCTCCTGCTGTTCCATCGGGGCAAGTACCGAACACGGTCGACGCGGCGAAGGCGGCTGTGGCGGCAAGGGTGCACCAGACCAGGGCGGAGATCCTTGCGACGAGCCATCTGCTGGTGCCCCAAGCCGCTTCATCGCAACCGGCAACGACTTCGATCGCGCTCGCCGTTGCCCAAGTCAACCCCAACCCCGAAGCACAAGCCGAAGCTGATATGGAGGCTATGCGCCGGAATATGACTTGACTCCAAGACATGCTTCGCCAGATGCAAGAGCAGCAACAGGCGTACGAGGCAGCGCGGCAGGCCAAGGTCGCTTCGCCCCCAATCGTCCAGTATTCGGCAGGCTACATTCCACCTCAAGTCTACCCGCAAGCTTCGATTCAGGCCCTTCCGCCGAAAGCCATGCAAGCGCCAGTGTACTTCGCTGGGCAGACTTCGGCCGCAACAGTACACCCGGCCCCTCATATACAGCCGCAGGCTAGGCCGGTTGCTACCCAAGTACACCCCCACCACCTGGTCGAATGTCACAAACAATGGCGGAAGGGGCTTCGGCTTTGCAGGCGCAGTTTCAAGATTTCCTTCAGCAACTCAGCCAACCCCACAACGTTCCAAATACAACCTCTTTGGCCCAATCGGAGGGGAATACAAGTCAAGGTGCACATAGTTGGCTGCCGTCGAACCAGCCAAGTCCAGGGGCTTCGCCTTGGAGTCAAGGACCGCAGCTCGACTTCAGCAACACTACTCAAGCACCAATCATTCAACCACAAGCACCGACACCAGGCTTCGGAGCAAATCAGGCGCCGAACCAGATCGCCATGGCTTGGTCTCAGCCCCCGTTCGACCCATCCATGGCGGCGTTCCAAGCGACAACATTCGGAGTTGGGCAGCCGAGCACTGTGGCCCAACCTCACGCGCAAGCCATGACTTCGCCCTTCGCCACGCCATATCCGCAGCAGGGAGCTGCGATCAAAGCGGGGGGCGAAAAGGGGCTACCGCTGAGTGGGGGTATAAAGAACCGTCCAATACCACCCGAGTTCAAGTTCCTACCCGTTCCGCGATACTCGGGCGAAACAGACCCAAAAGAGTTTCTGTCCATCTACGAGTCCGCGATCGAAGC
Organism: Oryza meridionalis; assembly: GCA_000338895.3. Lineage (NCBI taxonomy): Eukaryota > Viridiplantae > Streptophyta > Magnoliopsida > Poales > Poaceae > Oryza > Oryza meridionalis. Next base: position 6,470,978 of record CM002532.2, on the reverse strand, counting down.
TACTCACGGCGACGAAAACACCAAGGCAAAGGTAATCCATCTCGCTCTAGATGGCATCGCCCTTTCTTGGTACTTCAATTTACCGGCCAATAGCATTTACTCATGGGAGCAATTGCGCGATATCTTTGTTCTTAACTTTCAAGGCACCTACGAGGAGCCGAAGACGCAGCAACATCTGCTCAGCATTCGCCAGAGGCTGGGCGAATCAATACGGGAGTACATGCGTCGTTTCTCACAAGCCCGATGCCATGTTCAAGATATAACCGAAGCGTCTGTCGTCAATGCCGCTACGGCCGGGCTGCTCGAAGGCGAACTCACAAGGAAAATCGCCAACAAAGAGCCGCAGACACTCGAGCACCTGCTTCGCATCATCAACGGGTACGCAAGAGGCGAAGAAGATTCCAAGTGACGGCAAGCAATACAAGCTGAGTACGACGAAGCCTCCGTCGCCGCTGCCCAAGCCCAAGTGCAAGCGCAGATCGCCGAACCCGCTCCTCTCACCATTCGCCAACCTCAGCCGGTGAACCAGGGACAACCGCCAAGGCCAGGTCAAGCTCCTTCGACTTGGAGAAAATTCAGAAATGATCGCGCGGGCAAGGCGGTGATGGCTGTCGATGAGGTCCAAGCCCTCCGCAAGGAGTTCGACGCTCAGCAAGCAGGCGACCATCAACAGCTTATTTGCAAGAAGGTCAGGAAGGACCTTTATTGCGCATACCACGGCCGATCCTCACACACCACCAAGCAATGCCGAAACATCCAGCAGCGTGGCAACGCTCAAGACCAAAGGCCGCAACAAGGGGCTGCTGTCGAAGCACCTCGTGAAGCTGCTCAAGAACAAGCACCCCCGGTCGAACAGCGCCAAGACATCCAGCGCAAAGTAATCCAAGTGATTACAAGGGCTGATCCACCAGTCCAACAGTCGAAGCAGTAGAGGAAGATGCAGCTGCGAACGGTGTACAACATAACTGCGGCTGGCGAAGGAGCTCCGAGGTACTTGAACCAGCAAATATCTTTCAGGCCAGAGGACGCCGAAGGGGTGCAATTCCTACATCAAGACCCCTTGGTGATCTCGGCCGAGGTAGCTGGCTTCGATGTCCGGCGAATCCTGGTTGACGGAGGAAGTTCGGCCGATGTCATCTTTGCCGAAGCATATGCCAAGATGGGGTTACCAACACTAGCCCTAACCCAGGCGCCAGTCTCACTTCGAGGTTTCGGCGGCGAAGCAGTTCAAGTCTTGGGCCAAGTACAACTGGTGGTAGCTTTCGGCACAGGTGAAAACAGGCGCGAAGAGCAAATACTGTTCGATGTCGTTGACATCCCATACAACTACAATGCCATCTTCGGCCGTGCAACTTTGAAAAAGTTCGAAGCCATCTCCCATCTCAACTATCTCAAGCTCAAGATGCCGGGCCCAACAGATGTGATCATCGTCAAGGGGCTTCAACCCTCGACCACATCGAAGGGCGATATGGCCGCAATCAGCAGCGCAGTGCACAATGTTGAGGCCGAACCACATGACCATGCTAAACGCATGCCGAAGCCTGCACCTCATGGCAAGGTGATTAAGATGCAAGTCGACGATGCCGATCCCGCAAAGCTCGTCCTGCTGGGGGGCGATCTAGGCGAAGAGGAAGCTGAAAACATCCTGGAGATGCTCAAGAAGAACATTGACATCTTCGCCTGGAGCCCCGACGAAGTGGGAGGTGTTTCGACAGACCTCATCATGCACCATCTGGCGGTCAAGCCAGATGCCAAGCCAAGGAAACATAAGCTGCGAAAGATGTCCGCCGATCGCCAAAAGGCAGTAAAAGCCGAAGTGCAGAAGCTGCTCAAAGCGGGTGTAATCCAAGAGATCGACCACCCGGAGTGGTTAGCGAACCCGGTTTTGTGAGAAAGTCGAACGGCAAGTGGCGCATGCTCGTTGATTTCAAAGACCTCAATAAGGTGTGACCGAAAGACGACTTCCCCCTGCCGCGGATCGACCAGCTTGTCGATTCGACAGCCGGCTGCGAGCTCATGACCTTTTTGAATGCATATTCCGGCTATCACCAGATCCACATGAATCCGGCCGACATCCCCAAGACAGCTTTCATCACACCGTTCGGCACTTTCTGCCACCTCAGGATGCCTTTCGGCCTGAGGAATGCTGAAGCAAGATTCGCAGGCTGGTGTACAAGGTCCTTTACAAGCAATTGGGGCAAAATATGGAGGCCTATGTTGATGACATCGTCGTGAAAAGCCGCAAGGCTTTCGACCTTGCGTCCGACTTACAAGAGACCTTCGACAGCTTGCGCATGGTTGGTATGAAACTGAATTCTGAGAAGTGCGTTTTTGGGGTTCGCGCGGGCAAGTTGTTGGGTTTCCTTGTTTCTGAAAGAGGCATCCGGGCGAACCCCGAAAAATTCGACGCCATTTAGCAAATGAAGCCCCCGTCGAGCGTACGCGAAGTACAAAAGCTCGCTGGCCGAATTGCGGCACTCAGTTGATTTTTCTCAAAAGCAGCCGAAAGAGATTTGCCCTTCTTCAAAACCCTCCGGGGCACGAGAAAGTTTAGCTGGACACCAAATGCCAAATAGCGTTCAACGAGCTAAAATAGTATTTGTAAAGCCCACCCGCCTTGGTCAGTCCAACACCAGGAACGAACTGCTGCTCTATCTAGCAGTTTCGCCGGTGGCGGTCAGTGCAGCCCTTGTGCAAGAGACAGAGTCAGGACAGAAACCAATATATTTCGTCTCTGAAGCTTTGCAAGGGGCGAAGACAAGATACATCTGTTGACGAAAAAATCGAACACACCGGCCTGGGAGATCTGCTTAACTCCTGTGCAGGTCCAAAGATTAATGTGTTGTGGGCGTGCCAGTCAGTTAGATCCTGCAACTGACAAGATTTGCAAATAATAGATCAAACAACTGATCGGCTGACAAGCCGATGGAGTAGTTCCAGCCGATAGCCGATAATAGCCAATGCCAGTACCAGCCGATAGCGATAGGGTTTAAGCAATCGGCTATATGTCCAATGTAGATGATGATATAAAGGCAATCGGCTGATGATAATATAATATAGCAATATAATCCAGTAGAAACCAATCGGCTAACAATATGAAATAGTAGAACAAATATTGATCCGAAGGTTAAAGCATACATCGGCTGGAGGTCCGATGCCATAAAATCCAGAAGATTAGAGTAAACAGTGAAACCTTTGTTGCCATCGGCTAAATCCAACTTATATGTATATGCAATCCTTACAAGCCGATGCAACGTCCAGATAACTTATCGGCTAGCACCCCGATAAAACATTAGCATGAACCTATCGGCTTAACAAGACTTATATTATCAATAACAATCTAGTAGATCGAACCTAACCGATGCAGCACGAGATTGTATGTGATAATCTAATACTCGATGAGCTGATAGATCTGTCTAATGTGATGGATATAACAAATCTATTTAGAACAGCATTATGATTGTAGAGATATATTGGCTAAGACAAGAGATCAGACCTAACCGAGACAGTCCCAACTAAACCGATGCGTCTCTAAACATAATGCAATTAGAGATAGAATTGAGATATCAGTTAGGCAAATATATCAACCAAACCAGAGTGATCCAAGAGATCAAATCGATGCAGCCTTGAACAACACCAACGTAGCCGACAGATTCACCAGGGCCCGACGGGACATAGGACTTATGCCTTCGCCGGAGATCGAAAGTCGATGCAGTCCCGTGTCAGGTGCCCAAGAGGGTGGCGATGCGCCGAGAGTATTTTTGATCGTTAGATTGATCCATTACATAGACCCCGGGTGTACATATTTATACCCATAGGGAGATACTAGTCCTTGTCGGACAAGAAAGAAACTAAAAAGGAAAAGATAAAGTCCTTATCAGACACTAAACACACTTTCCTAAAGATAAAAGGAAACTAACAAACTATGCCTAATTAATAGATAAACTGTCATGTCGCATCCTTCTTGAACTCGAACTCTTCTAAATAAGCTTCCTTTGGCTAATCCGACTCCACCAAGAACACAACTGCTAGCAACACCCATCGGCTGATTCCTCCCATCGGCTAATTCCAGTACTCTAGAGCCGATATTAAATCTAAGCCGATGATGACTTCGGGCTTTACCAAATTTCGCTGTTAACAACATCGAAATGGAAAAGCTCGCTTACGCCCTAGCGATGGCTTCGTGCAAGCATAAGCACTACTTTCAGGCTCACAAAGTCACTGTGCCATCGCAGTATCCTTTGGGCGAAGTGCTACGGGGCAAGGAAATCACTGGCCGACCCAGCAAGTGGGCGGCGGAGTTATCACCCTTCGACCTGCGTTTTGTCACCCGTACTGCCATCAAGTCCCATGTCCTAGCTGACTTCGTGGCCGAATGGACACCGACGATCGCCCCCGACCCCGAGCCCGTCGAACAACCTTGGGTAATGCACTCTGACGGCTCGTGGTCGCACAAGGGGCGGGTGCTGTGGCAGTACTAACTTCGCCAGGGGGCATGCCGATTCGGTATGCCGCAAGGCTGCAGTTCGACACGACCAACAACACGGCCGAATACGAAGCTATACTATTGGGCCTAAGAAAGGCGAAAGCATTGGGGGTTCGGCGATTGCTCATCCGAACAGACTCCAAACTGGGGGCTAGTCATGTTGACAAATCCTTTGAGGCGAAAGAAGAAATGAAGAGATATCTGGAGGCCATTCGGTATATGGAAAAGTGCTTCGCTGGCATAACGGTCGAACAATTACCTAGAGGCCAGAATGAGGAAGCGGATACCCTGGAGAAATCTACCGCCTGTGGAGGCCCAAATTCGTCAGGCATCTTTTTTGAAGTCTTGTACGCACCAAGCGTGCCCATGGAAAGGCTGGACGTCATGGCAATCAACCAGGCAGAACTGGGCAAAGACCCAGAGGACTGGCGAACACCATTCGTCAAGTACCTCAAGAACGGCTGGCTCCCGGAGGACGAAGTAGAAGCGAAGCGCTTACAGCTCAGAGCCACAAAATACAAGCTAGTCTCCGGCCAGCTGTATCGTTCCGAGGTGCTCCAACCCTTACTTCGCTGCATTTCTTTCGCCGAAGGAGAGGAGATGGCGAAAGAGATACACCAGGGTCTGTGCGGTGCACATCAAGCCGCAAGGACGGTTGCTTCCAAAGTGTTTCGCCAGGGGGTATATTGGCCAACCGTGCTAAAAGTTTGTGTCGAGCAAGCCAAGAGGTGTGAAAGTTGCCAGCGGCACGGCCGAAGCCAAACTGCACCTCAGTATGAGCAGCAGCCTATCGCACCAATCTGGCCGTTCGCTAGATGGGGGCTAGACATCATTGGCCCATTCCCTGTGGCGCGAAATGGGTACAAGTTCGCAATTGTAGCCATAGAATACTTCTCCCGCTGGATCGAGGCCGAACCACTCGGCGCGATCACTTCGGCGGCCGTACAGAAGTTCGTGTGGAAAAACATTGTTTGCCGTTTTGGAGTGCCAAAGGAGTTCATCACTAACAACGGCAAGCAATTTGACTCTGACAAGTTCAGAGAAATGTGCGAAGGGCTAAACCTGGAAATTTGGTTTGCCTCGGTCGCGCACCCACAGTCAGATGGGGCAGCCGAACGAACAAATGGCAAAATCCTGGAGGCGCTCAGGAAAAGACTTGAGGGGGCGGCGAAGGGCAAATGGCCAGACGAAATGTTATCTGTTCTCTGGGCCCTTCGAACGACCCCCAAAAGGCCAACCAAGTTCAGCCCGTTTATGCTCCTCTATGGCGATGAAGGAATGACCCCAACTGAACTAGGGGCTAATTCGCCAAGGGTGATGTTCTCGAGAGGCGTAGATGGGCGCGAGGTGTCACTCGAACTCCTTGAAGGGGTAAGAGTCGAAGCATTGGAACACATGCACAAATACGCCACAAGCACTTCGGCAACTTATAACAAAAAAGTTCGACCGACAGAGCTGTTGCCTGGCCATCTCGTCCTAAGGAAGAAGGCGAACCCAGTGGCGGTCGGGAAGCTTGAATCGAAGTGGGAAGGGCTGTACCTCATCAAGCAGAGGTCCAGAACAGGCTCCTTTCGCCTAGCGACTCTGGAAGGCGAAGAGTTCGACCATTCCTGGAACATTGCTTCCCTTAGGCGTTTCTATGTCTAGAACGGGTGGCACCCAAATCGCCAACTTGTAAAAATGTACATATTGATATGTAAGCCTTTCGGCACTATGTAAGCCCTTTGGCACAAAAATGCATAAAAAAAGAGGAAAATGAAAAAAGAAAAAAAACTGAATGTATGGTTATTATCCACCTTGGAGGCCCGAACCAGTATAAAATTTTTGTGTCTTTCGCCTCTTTACCTGTGTAAATGATAATTCATGCAAAAACCCCAAGGCAAACGCCTGATCAGCGAAAACGCCAGGGGGGCGAAACGAATCGGCCGAAGCATCGCTCGCTGAACGTTGAAACCACGACAGCTTATTTTGGAAATAACTAAACGAACACCGTTGTACTCGATCAATGTGAAAACACAAGCGCTTCTTTCAGTGCGGAATACCACAGATTGAAAATGGAAGACGAAAGCTGAAAAGTCAGCATACCTATTTCGCTATTATACGCCAAGGGGCCGACATGTTTTGACCTAACGAAAGCACGTAAGGTAACAATGCGAAAACAACGAAAAGGAAATAAAACACATATTTATTAATTTCGAAAAAATAATCGAAAGTTACAGCCATACAGCATGCCACAAGCATGGAAAGCAAAGGCTTCACAGCCCAACTCACAAATAAATTACATCTTCGCCCCCGAAGTAGTCCCCACTCCCTAAGGAACGACTTGGCGAACATGGTTCGCCATCACTGCTAATGTCATACACTACCCTAAGAGGAGAGGGGGGCGAAACACTACCCATAACGGCGGCAAGCGATCGCCTCTTGGCGAATCGACCTCTTAAAGTTTCGCCAAAAGTTTGTACTATTCTCGAGGCACGAAACACGATGGCGATCATAATCTTCTAAGGTCTGACCCGGATGTGTGCGCATCCATTTGGCAACCTTTATGACTTGGTAGTTGTTGCCGTTTATTAACATCTCCCGGTAAACGGGCCGAAGAGGACGCTTAACCTTCGGCAAATCTTTTGACATCACGAACTTCTCGTTCACTTTTCGCTAATCACTAGTGGGGGGCCGAACGCATGCTTTCCAGCCAAAAGCCTGCCAATAAAGCACAAAAGAACGAGTGCAAAAGGAAAAAATCCGGGCGAAATCAATACCACCGTTCAACAGGATAATAAAGTTGGCGAAACGACAATTTTTCCATTAGTGAGAAGTCATAACAGTTACAAGGCGAAAGCGGCTAAAAGCCGAACATGCAAAGAGCCTATATACAGCAGGGCTACCAAGACAAAAAAAAGAAATCATACGAGGGTGAAGGGCCTCACACCTCAAGGTGGTCTTGGCCTCTGTTGCCTTCGCCCTCGCGTTCGGCCGCCAGTTCTGACGACCCGGGATCCCCTTTGGTGTGGGCGGCAGCAGCTTCCTCCTCCTTCGCGATCCTCTCAAAATTTTCGCGAAGGTGGGTCTTCGCACAATCCCGGCCGCCGTCCTCCCAGAAACCCTTTCGGAAGGCCTTCAAGGCCGCCCCGGAGTGCTGCGAGTTCGAAGGCCATTCTTCCGTCACATAGTGGGGAAAATCCCTGATATGCTCACAACCGTGCGCGTGTAGCAGGCTAAGCACGAAGCCCGCCGAAACACGAGCACAACAATCCCCGTACGCGCCGGCTACTTCGACAACTGAGCCGGCCGCCTCTTGCGTCCACTTAGAAAAGTCGAAAGCCATCCCGTCATCCCCCGGGGTGTCCTCCGCCCGCGCACCAAGGTCGTTCAGGGCCAACCTGAGCGTGTAACAGGCTTGCTTGGCGGATTCCGTCGCCGGCCCTAAAGTCGAAGCAGCGGTCTCGGCCGAAACGAGGCGGGTCTCAAGAGACCTGATTGTCTCTTCGGCCGCAGCAAGTTGGCGATCACGCTCAGTGCCCCGCTTGTTCGCCGCCTCCAGATCGGCATAGAGGGACCTGTTCTCTGCATTAGCCCTCCTCAAGGTGTCCGCCATGACGCGCCTTTCATCCTCCTTGTAGCGAAGGTCGTCCTCGGCCTTCCGGAGCCGAAGCTGGTAACCATCCAGCCTTTCAAGGCGGACTTCTTCACACTCTGGTGTGCGGCAAGGCCTTGGGAAGGGGAATCCGAAACCATTACGCCATGACATAAGCGAAAAGGGAAAATTTCGCGCAAAAAAAAGCATACCCGAACAAACAAGCTCTCCATGGCGGCACAGCTCTCACCGAACTCGTTCATCTCGGTGAAGAGACCAAGGCCTTCGGTGGGTGCGATAACTTGGCACACTCCATCCACAAAAGTGGCAATCTCTGGCCGAGTGGCGAAATCAGCAGGAACGAAGTGCGGGGCAGCAAGTGTCACGTCTGACACAGTCGCTTCGACCGCCGGAGCTTTTCCTTCCCACCGGCGTGCTGGCGAAGGAACCACCTCAACCCGTTCGTCCTGAGAGATGTTCGCCTTGACCGCTGGCGCCGAAGCGCTCCCACCTGTTGCCGCTTCGGCGTCGCTAGCAGGCGGAAGAGGCGCCCCCCCCCCTCCGCGAGGACCGCACTAGAGAACCGGCGAAGTCGGTGTCCCGTCGGACCCCTCGCTGTCCGAAAAGGCACGACCAATCTGGACGACCTTCCCCTTCTTCTTCTTCCCTCTGGCGACTGATACCGGCTTTGCCGCAATGCTAGAGATCGCCAGAAGAGTGTTCGCCACAGCAACGTCTTGCGGGTGAATGGGTGAAACGTGAGAGTCCGCCCCAGATTTCGCCGGAGTCGGACTAGGGGTATAGCCATGGGAGCCATTGTCCTCAGACTCGGCCTCCCTGTCGTCTTCCTCCTCCTCGTCATCACTTTCGACTGTGTCCTTTGTGGCGCGACGAGATCGCACTTGCCCGCCCTTCGCGACCACCCGTTTACGCTTTTTCGATGATCCGACGTTGTCACCAGCCTTGGTGGGGATCGATCGACCGGGTAGTTTGCCAAAGTGAACCCGGTTCGCCCGGCCGTCAAGCTGACGCGAAAGCAGTCGGGCAAACTCGGCCGAAGTAAGGCCCCCAACCATCTTCAACGCCTCTGCTTCAGCGTCTCCAAGTGTGCGAACTGAAAGAAAAGAAAAAAGAAAGCGAAATGAGTTGAAAGATATCCGCATACATACAAAGGGCGCCTGACTCCAGGAGGAAAAGCGAGGCGGGGAAGTCCGAACACCTTTTCGTCCTCACTAACGGACACCCCCCATTCGCGAGCAAGGGGAGAGATCCGAAGCAGGCAAAACTCCTCACAGAGGTCGCGGGTACTTAGCCGCCGTGCGACCTTGCGAAGGAGGATAAGCCGAGACTCAAGAACACCGTCGACCTCCACGCTCGGCTTAGCAGCGATCGAAACAGCAGCGCGTTCGAACCTAAACCAGTTCACCCTGCTATCTTCGGCGGAATATGGGTTATTGATGTAAAACCATTTCTGCATCTAGTTTCGCTCCCATTTCGCCATCGAGGCAGGCACCGGCCACGCGTCCGAGCGCTCAGGGCGGAGTATGAAATTTACGCACCCAAACACCGTCCTCTTCGGACCGGCCGGTGTGCTCACGTCCTTCGTCGTTGCGCATGCCGTAAACAGGACGGCGAACATCTCGGCAGTGGGATCAAACCCACACATTCGGCACATCCATGCAAAAACAGCTAACTTCGGGAACGCTGATGGGCTGAGCTGGGAAAGCTTGACCTCGTACATTTCCAACACGGACGGCAGAAAGTCATCGCAAGGGAGGCGATGTCCGACAGCGAAGAAGGCGGCGAAGACAACAGTCTGGTTGTCATCGAGTGAAGGGACGACGGCTTCGCCCCCACAGGTCGCCTGGCCCTCCGCGAGAACGCCAGAAAGGACAGGCTCGCCTAAGGCGGCCTCCTTGACAACTGATTTACCAAGGAAGCACGACCACCCTTTGCCAAGGCTGCCAGGGTCTTCGCCAGTTGACCTAGCCTTCGTAGGCTTGCGAGTAGCCATCGAGTCCGTGGCGAAAGGAAGGGAGTGGCCGAAAGGCACAAAAGCGCACAAAAGCGAAGGTATCGAACCCTAAAGGTGCGAGCGTGTAGCAGCGGTGAAAGTAAAAGGTGAGGGGAGAAAAGCGGTAACCCGGTGCGGGGTTATATAATCCCGTCCCATGACGTTTCGACTTCCACCTAATCAGGGCGCGACAGATGTCCAGGGGTAGACGAAACGGTAAATTCCCATCGGCCTGGGCCGCGCAGTACAGACCGAAATCCAAGAGGAACATATCGGCCCACGAAGGGCCCCTCACTGTCGCACTTCGGGCCAAAAGTCAAAGCAATGCAGCTTCGCCCTTTCCGAAAGGGCGAATGCTATAGTTTACTAACCAAACCATGAAAACACCAAGTGCTCACCTTTTTCCTGCAGGACTCGGAGAAGAGGTTTTGGCAGGAACGTCGGCTGAAAGGGGGCGTCTCATATCGTACCACATGGTTTGCACGGTCTCGGCCGAAGCTCCTTACTCACCCATGCCCGTGAGAGGCTTGTTGGCGGTATGCCATGATGCCCTTCAGCCAGGCCTGCCGAAACCCAAGGACCAGCGAGGATTCAAGCCAAAGACATCAGAGCCGATTGGGCGAAGCCCTATGGCGAAGGCTATGGGCGAAGATGCCGCAGGCTGACAAGCCGCGTCGGGTCCATGCGAAGCAAAAGCATCTTGGGCGAACGGCATATAGCGAAGGATGCATGGCGAAGCCGCAAGGCCTTCGTCAGGACGGGTTCGGCATGCAAGCGGCCTCATGGGCTGCTTCGGCCTGACGGGCCCATTCGCCATAGGCCGGGCCCAATCTGTTGGCCCATTAGGAGCCCATGCATGCAAATGGTACTGTGTACCCATGTAAATGTCCCTTTTAAAAGGGCAACTATGTAAATTCCCCTGTAAAAACCTAAACTCTAATGGGGGGCCTGTAATAGGGTTATAAATAGACCCCTAGGGTCATGTAAAGGGGTATTCCAAGAAAAATTCTCAGAGCTAATATAGTTTACTGCTTTCTAACACAGTAGAGTAACCACGTCTTTCGACGTATGCAGTTGTCGTTTCGACAACATCCGCCATCGTCCGCTTCCCGTTGCCATAACCGTCGCCGAAGCATACACCAAGATGGGACTCCCGACCTTGGCTCTCTCTCAAGCGCCTGCTTCGCTTCGCGGCTTTGGGGCGAAGCGGTGCAAGTCTTAGGCCAAGTTCAGCTAGCTGTGGCCTTTGGCATGGGTCCCAACAGACGGGAGGAAATAATTCTCTTTGACGTCGTCGATATACCGTACAACTACAACGCCATCTTCGGCCGCGGCACATTGAACAAGTTTGACGCTATCGCCCACCACATCTACCTTAAGCTCAAGACGCTATCTCGTTTGTATTGTAGGGATCATCAACCGTGAATCACACTTGGTATGACATCGTTTATGGTATAGTGTTTGCATGACGCCCTAGACTTGTTCTGGTTGGTAGCCACATCACAAACGTTGCACTCGATCAAAGCGAGTTAGCATCATTGGGAGGTGAAGCCCCCAAGCGTTTCTCGACTAGAATGTAGCCGGGGCCGTGTGAGCCGTATGAGGAACGAAGCCTGTGAGTGTGCCGTGAGAGGTCATAGCCAGCCGGAGTTAGCCACATCAGGGGGGGGGGGGAGCCAAGGCTGCGTGAGCCGTACGAGGAGCGAAGCCCCCGGGTGTGCAGCGTAAGGGCGTAGTCTACCGATGCCACATCGGGAGGTGAAGGCCCCGAGCGTTTTCAACTAGGGTGTAGCTAGGTCCGCGTGAATCATACAAAGGGTAAAATCTCCGGGCGTGCGGCGTGGGGCAGTACCCAACAGGAGTTATAGCCACGTGAGAAGGTGAAGCCCCCGGGCGTTTCCAAGAATGAGTAGAAACACCATGAGAGCTGGCTGGGAAAGTAAAAGATATGGGAGTAAGAGAGTGACTTTTGCATCTCCCTGATAAAATTTCTTATCCTAGTTTAGTAAATAAAATTACTGGGAAAAAGTTATATTCTACTGGTCAATTTGATCTCATGTCTGTTGGTTAAGGTAAACTTAATTAGCAGCGCTATAGTATATACAGCACGGTGAATCTAGATTTGGTTTGGAACAGAATAAAAATGTTACGATGCATTGAATCTACCAAATTAGAATATACTAAATTTTTGTTTGCCTAACTAAACTAAACTTCATGCTAATTTTATTCTCGCCATTGACTTTTCGATTTTCGTTAATTACAATTCTTCATTTACATTGTTGATTATTATTATAGATTTTAAACTAGGAAGGTGACCCGCGCACATGCGCCGGCACTTATATTATTGAAAAGTAAGATTATTGTTTGTTCAAAAATTTTGTCATAGATTAAGGGTAAACTGAAGTTCGGATAATATTATTTTATACTAATTTAAGGGTTCTAATTTTCTTAAGGTATCTTCAAAAACCATTCACAAACTTTTTAGTAGGATATGGTTTAAGTGCTTACAACTTTTAAATCATTTTTTCTCGAGTAAATAAGAAACTATTGCTAGTTAATTATCATACAGTCCATCTATATATATACATACCGTGTAGTATGGCCACAAATAAAAAATGCGAGAGCAAGATACTCAAAATTCTCGGATTAAATCGTCTCGTGAAGGCTCATGATATAGTAAGAAAGGGAGGGAAGTGTATGCATGGGAAAAAAGAAGAAAGTGAAAAATGAAAAAAGGGAGGGGAAGCGTATCTACCCATGTACGTTGGTGCGTACCTATGCCAGGGGACGAGAGGTGGGACCTTGTAGTATTTAGTTTGTTGTAAGATCAATTTAATCTAATGGTTTATAATATTGGACGTACTGATTTATGTGAAAATCAAGTAATGGATACTTTTTTTTCTTAGAATTTCTAATATTTGCTCTAATTTATTAGAGCACCACATGGCAGCTTGAGAGCATTTTAAGAAATTTTAAAGGACTTAACACATGTAATTAGAATATTAACCACTTAATATATATGTATGGGGAATATGGCAATATTTGTTCCTTCTTCGTGCATGTTTATATACATGTAGAGAGAAATTAATTATGTGGCTAGCAAGCCATTAGATATCTAATTAGTGGCAATTAATTTTGACACATATTTACAGTTGTTGATAGTAGCTCTTACGACTGATTATCCGTTGATCCCCAATCTACTATACACCATGACTCGCATAAAAAAAAATATGTACTGCTTAGGGTTTAGGACAGCTGAAATTGATGAATTATCTGATTTATGTGATAGCTATTTGAGGCTATAAACAAATGAATTGACTTCTAAAAAGTTAAAATGTTGTTTAAAAAAGACACCATTTAGAAACTTGGAAAGCGTGTACACGAAAATCCAACTATGGAATCAGGGAAAAAAGGGTCTTAAACTCCCTTATAACACGCTTGTCTTCGTAAGAGTTCTATTGATATTCGTTAATATCGTGCTCACATTTATAACATAATGATTTCTTTCACCTATACGAACAAATAGTACAAAATACAAATACGACATAACACAATACATTATAATTATTCTGTAATCAACTCTCGGTTTCAGCTTAAATAGCGTTAAGTGTTGAAAAAAAACACAACCTACGGTGCTTAATTCTTCTCTCGCTGCATCACACCTTTAATTTTATTTTCATGTTATTAACAAAATTAATCATCTCCATACAAGATTTGATATGTGGCAAAGCGGTAGTGCTGCGGCAGTCGGGGTCACCTTAGATGCCTCAGGACACAACGCTTTCTTAGACACGACGCTTTGTCACGCTTGCAAAAGGCAAAGGTGCAGACGTGGATTGTGCAGCAGGCCAAAAAAAGAACTTCGGACGCTTTATTTATTAGCAAATAATATATCAGATTATTTAAATAATGGGTCCACCAGTTCTACTGTAAGTGTACATTAGTTAATATAGATTTTAAATTGTTAATTCAATGGGTAAATATATTGGTTTAGACTTTATTTTGAAACAGTGTATTATTTGAGAATATAGTTCAACGTAACAAAAAATAGTTCTGATGATTTAATAATGGGTCCATCGGTTTAAGTGCATGTATAAATCAGTTAATATAGATCTTAAATTGTTTATTTGATAGGTACACAACATAATTATGTAAACTTTATTTTAAAATAGTGCATTATTTGAAATAATAGTTCATAATAATGAGTAAACAAGTTTAAGTGGAAATTATATTATATTATTAATTTAATGGTAACATATAATGGTGTAAATTTTATTTTTGGAGAGCTAATTTAGTTAGTTGTGAGTTGTATGATGGTAGATTCTTTGTTTGTAAAATTATAATTATTTAAAAAAATATATATCCATTATATAAATGGGAAAAAGAAGAAAAAAGGAAAAAATGGAAGGGAAGGATGGTACGTACGTACACCCACACATGCGCGGGAGAAGGAGGAAAGGTGGGACCTCATAGTATTTGGTTTATTTTATGATTAATTTCATCTAACGGTGTATAATATTGGAACCATCAATTTAAGTGAAAATCAAGGAGTAGATGTTTTACTTGTTTCTTAGAATTTCTAGGATTTTCTCTAATTTATTTGAGCGCCACGTGATGGTTTAATTAAGTGCGTTTGTAGGAAGTTTAATAGACTTTTAGTATATACTAGATGATAGTGTCATGGTTATGGATACCACATACCTGATAGTAGTTGACTAACCTCGGCAGGGCCCACCACATATCATATCTTATACGGAATCATACCTCGTATATAGAAGGAGTTGAATAAGGAAGTACGAATAGAATTCTATATGAAAACGATAAGGACTACGCGGATTGTATCCATGTTGGTTTCCTTAGTTCTACTTGGATACGGCGATATTTATGGGTATAAATACAAGACCCCACAGGAGAAGAGGGGACAAGCCACAAGATCAACAAGACACAAAATATACGCAAGCCAACACACACCGCCAGATCTCGATATTAGAGATTAGCATAGACATACCCCATCTGGTGCCTACGGAGGCTGGCAAGAGGGGTCTAGCGCCATCTCTGATCTCGATGAGTTCATATTCGAGGAGTAAGACTACCCTGTCATCGACTACAAGTTGGTTATCCATGTCGCCAAGTTGACGACAGCTAGATAGGTTATCACATATATTGTATTTGTGTGATCCAAATGAATAAAGACCAACACCTGTATAAAAATTCCTGTCTCCATCTCTTTTGCCTCAATCTCGCATATACCCTGGTACCGACGATCTCCATACCATCCAAATACCATAGTCGTGATCTCAAACGTCAGCAGATAGATAGATACTAGATTATTGATGTATATAATGAAGAGAGGTTAGTAACAGTGATGCGAATGCACGTAGTATCGGATGAAAATTCCCGCTCTGACAGAGAACAATCTTTCTGTCAGCCCCCTGTCAGATCTCTCCCTGGTCAATGCGCGCGTCGATCGACAATTTGCGTTACCGCTTCACAAGCTAGCCTTTGCACCTCCATATTTACCGGATATTTTTCTCCCAAGTAGGGGGGAAAACGGTACGAAAACGGACGAAAACCATCGTTATCATTTTTTTTTCATATTTTTTTTGGAATCGGAAACCCCGGATACAAAAACGGAATCGAATATTATCGAAACGGAAAACGGAGCGAAAACAAACCGGACGCATATGGTAACAAAAATTTATCGGAATAAAAAACCCTTCAAACTGATAAATCCAATTATCAAGTCTCAACGGTCAACAATTCATCATAAAACACAATCATATAGGTCTAATTGTTAAGTATCAACAGAGCATCACTAAACGTGCTGATGAAGCCTAGAGTGGGGGGTGAATAGGCTGTCCCTGAAAACTTAAAAACAAATCGTAGCGGTAAAATTCAAACAGACCCGGAACTTCCTGGTAAGGAACTCCGGCCTGCCAGGCCCAAAACTTCCGGTGTTCTTGGACAGGAACTTTCGGGTAATAGAACAGAGATGAAATTCAAATTTCGACACAGGAGACTAAGCCAATCTTCATAAGATGATGCACAGGTATTCTAAGCAGAGGGTAGATCACAGAAACATCCACAGAAACATCACAGAAAGAGACAAGAGCGATTTTTTCCCGAAGTTCGGATCTTGCAATCTTACTCTCCGTTGAGGAGCTCCAAAGAGCTGGGTTTCAATTAACCCCTTGCCTCACTTGAGCAAAAACCCCAGGGGAAATCCACAGCCTTCAACCCCAAACACCCCTAGGCAAATTTCTAGAATTGAGTGACCACCAAGATCCAACTCAACCTACTTCTAGAAATTCACCACAAGTGTAGGTTGCTCTACTTGGAAAACCTCTAGAATCTCAGCACAAGAACTTCATTAACTTACCTCGTTCCCTTTCGGAGAAGAGGAGATCCTTCACAAACTTACCCGGGACATCCACAATATGCAACGGATTCTTGCGGGCGACACCTAACCGTCTAGGAGATCATCTCCAAGAGTAATAAGCACCGAGATGACAGCCCACAAGATATTCCAAGTGCTCACCCAAGATCCTAGTCTTCACACCTCTCCAAATCTTCTTCTCTCCCTCTCAATCTCTCTTTCTCACAAGAATTAGGCTCTAGATTGAGTAGAGAAGGCAAGAAACACATGGGAGAGGCTAGCAACAGTTCTAGGTTTGAAAAGTGAAAGTGGAATGGCCAAAGAATGAGCTAGAAACGAGTTGTATATGTATAACGGCTAGGTGACGTCATCTAGCCATTACTCACAATTTTGAACTGGAAACTAGAAAGGAAGTTCCGGACCTGGAAGACTGGAACTTCTGGACAACACTTAGGAAAATCTTGTTCACTAGACCGGAACTTCCGGACCTGTAAGACAGGAAGTTCCGGACATGCATTTTTGGACAGATGGAGTATTTGCAAAAATATCTCCTAGGGAAACTTGACACTTGGTTCACACTAAGAGCACTTGACATATCTCAGAGCATCACCTGGAACCCCTCTTAATAGTACGGTTTTTCCTAAAAAACTCGATTGCAATAAATAAACTATCATATGCACTCCTCGAGTTCCGGTCTGCTTTGATTTTATACTTTTAGGGATCTCCAAGCATCCATCTCCACACCTTGGACTAATGCACCTGATAGTAACTCAATAAACTCATTAGTCCCTTAACCACATTTGTCATTAATCACCAAAACCCACTAGGGGGATTAATGCACTTTCAATCTCCCCATTTTTGGTGATTAATGACAACATGGTTAAAGCTTACAAAAGATTGATATAAATTTTGTTTTGAATGGTTAGAGGTGAATGAAACTCCCCATTAGTGTATGCATATGGAAGATATGAGTGATACTCATATGCATATATATAAGGAAGCAACCGAGGAGAGTTTCCTTCATCTCTACTCATTCGTGGGATGCAAATAAGCAGTAAGTATAGACATGATATGCAAATGATATGACATGGTGAGCACTCAAAAGGATAAAATCAACATCACATCACAAACATAAAGATAAGCAGCTCAAGGCACAAAGAGATGCATAAAGGTAAAAGAGCAGCTAACAGTCATTACATCCACACAAATAGAGAATTATTACATGTCCATAAGTCCATAAGAGTGGAGGCCAAAGGACTGCCAGGTCCGAAACTTCCGGATAAGAAGATCTGGAACTTCCGGATAAACAGACAGAGCAGGCAGCAAGCAGCAAAAACAGAAATTTTGACCCCCTTCGATTGCAATTTTCTCCCCCTTTGGCATCAAAGCACCAAAAAGGGACAAAACCACAAGGGAAGAAGAGGATCAAGCCTCATCACCATCTTCATCAGAAGAAATGATCTCGGTGTCGCCGGAGTGAGGTTAGTCAAAGTCTTGCTCGGCGGCGTCCACTGCCTCATCTGGATCTGTAGGCACATTCTTTGTAGGTGCATCGGACTCCTCATCATCGCTGCTCTCCTCGGAGTGGGAGGACTCCTCATTGAAGAAATGAGTGGTGCTAGAAGGACCCTCACCACTAGCAATGTCTGGAGCAGCCTCATAAGTAGCAAAAGGATCAGCAAACTCCTCATCATTAGAAATATCAGAGACATCCTTGCCTGTTGCAATCCAATCTTCCTTCTGACGCCTCTCTATCTTCTTCACCTTCTTAGCGGTCTAAGCACACATAAAAAAATAGAAGACTCAGAACGCTGTGGAGCAGCAGAGGAAGAAGGGGCAGCTGAGGTAGAAGCACGAGTCACCCTGGTAGAAGGAGTAGCTGAAGTAGTGGGAGCATGAGGACGGAAAGGCTTGTGTTGGTTGTCCTTGAAGAAACAAATCCCAGTCTTTGCCTCAATCATCTTCATGATATAGGGAGCATAGATGCAACCTCATTTTGGCTCACACATTGTCTCATAGATCTCATTCCAGATAAGCTTCATGATGCTGAAATCTGGCTTGTTGTAGCGCATGCAACTAAGGAGGAGCGCATGCCTACCTGGAAGAGCTGTAGCATCTCCCACTTTGGGGAGCAAGGACCACCTGAAGATAGAATAAAGCACTCTATAGTATGGACGCAACCTATGAGTAGTCCCCAATCAATCCTTAGGAGCATCCTTCTCATACAAGAAAGTAGTGCTGATCATTGACAAAGCATCCTCTGCAAAAAGATGTGGACGACTCAGGTCGTCATCATCTAACTCCAAAGCTGCAGCAAACTGTGCCATAGAAACCCTATACTGCTGCCCCTGAATGGTCCACTTCACAAAATCAATTCCCTTCTTGGTGGTGCCGAAGAAAGCGGTGGAGTAGAACTGACCAATAACTTACTCATTCCAGGAATACTGCAAGGCCAACAGATCTGCCACATGCTTGTGCTCACACACCCTGCGCACCTCATTGAAAACCAAGTTGTTCTTTGAGGCCATGTACTTCTAGTCCAGCCACTTCATCTCTACCACTGGATGAGATCTTCCCATGATCACAGAGTTATACCAATCAACCTGCACCAAGCTCCTGAATCTGTCATCCTGAGAGTCAGCAGTCATTGTATCAGGACTAACCATTCTATCCTTTCCACACCTTAGCAAATTCTTCAGATAGTTCACCCTTGGATGCCTAGGATCAGGATCAACAGCCCTCTTCTTGTAAAGTCTCAAGGGATTGCTCTCAGAACCAGGCTCATCCTCATTGCCACCATCATCTAACTCAGCTGCAACTGGAGAGGGAGAGCGGGGAGCATCACGAATGACAATGCCACCAGCCCTCCTGGTATGAAGCGGGATCTGACTGCCACCGTAAAAATCTCCAACTTTTTCTTTGCCCAATCTCCTCGTAGGACCACCAACCGGGGGGCTCGAGTGTCAGTGGGAACATCTTGTGACAGCTTCTGTCTATTCTCACGAGGCATACTGACCACTGCAACAAGAATCAACAAGGTTGGAGTGCAATGGTTAAGAGAAAAATTGGAAGAATCAAATATTGCGGGCTGGCTAGACAGAGACCGGAAGTTCGGAAGTTCCGGGCCAAGAACACCAGAACTTCCGGCCTACAAAACTAAAGAATAGTGGATTCAAACAGGCTAGTGCATGTGACAAAATCCTATAGATCGGCAATCTACAAGGTAGCAAGAACAATTCTATACAAAAGGTTTTCTCCCTAGGTTCACATATTTAGAGATCGGGGCAAAAACATGTTGAACCAAAAGAGAGGATCAAAAGTGCTACCTTGGGAGAGGAAATCGCAAATCGATCGCGGGATGAACCTCCTAGCCACCAATGTGGTTGATTCCACGGAGAGGAATCAAAAATCCACGGTTGGAAGAGAAAATCGCCGAGAGGAGCACTGTAGCGGCGGCTAGGGTTTGGAATCGGGGTGGAGAAGAAGTGAGGAGAGAGAGAGGACAGACTCGGACTCCCCCTAGGTATTTATACCCCCGACCCCCGGAAGTTCTGGACTGGAGTGACCGGAACTTCCGGCCTGACAGAACAGAGGGTAGTCAGGCCCAAGTTCAAAGGAATAGATGAGAATTCAACGATTAGAATTGGAGAACTAAGGACACGCAGAGACTTATGATGCATATGACCAGCCAACAATCAAAATTACATAACAATGGTCAATATACATCACAAGAAGGGGACAAAAATCAAATTTTGGCAATAAAAACACACACAAACAATTTTCGCAAATTTTCACAAAATGGTTTTTGGATAGGAGGGGAAATGTTTGAGCTTTATTCCTGATATCAAGACCATCTTCTACACAAGAAGCGATCTCAAGACACAAAAGCTCAATTTTTTTTTAATTTACATTTTAGTGATACATGTTTGGCTATGAATTAGCCAACCACCCATCACCTAATGTTACGAGAGTCTAAGATATTGAGCTCACTCCTAAGCTCGCAAAATCTTTTCTCATCTAAAGGCTTAGTGAAAATGTCGGCTAATTGGGTCTCGGTTCTCACATGGGTAAGGCAAATGTCTCCTTTAGTTTCATGATCTCTCAAGAAGTGGTGGCGAATATCTATGTGCTTGGTTCTTGAGTGTTGAACGGGATTGTTGGCTATTTTGATGGCACTCTCATTGTCACATAGGAGTGGAATCTTGGTGATGTTGTAGCCAAAGTCTTTTAGGGTTTGTTTCATACAAAGGAGTTGGGCACAACAAGAACCGGTGGCGACATATTCGGCTTCGGCGATGGATAATGCAATGGAATTTTGCTTCTTGGAGGACCAAGAAACAAGGCACCGCCCAAGAAATTGATAAGTCCCGGTTGTGCTTTTTCTATCAACCTTACACCCAGCATAATCCGAATCGGAATAGCCCAAAAGCTCAAAGCCACAACCCTTAGGATACCACAAGCCAAGATTAGGAGTATGAACTAAATATCTTAGAATTCTCTTGACGGCAATCAAATGGCACTCTTTAGGCTCCGCATGAAAACGGGCACACATGCAAACACTAAGCATGATGTCGGGATGAGATGCACATAAGTAAAGCAAAGATCCTATCAAGGAGCGATATACCTTTTGGTCTACACATTTACCATTATCGTCGAGGTCTAGGTGGCCATTAGTAGGCATGGGCGTCTTGATAGGTTTGGCATCCTCCATCCCAAACTTCTTGAGTATGTCTTTTTCACGTACTTGGTTTGAGAGATGAAGGTGCCGTGCCCTCTTGTGCTTGCTTCACTTGTAGCCCGAGGATGAAGGTCAACTCACCCATCATAGACATCTCGAACCTTTTAGTCATGATACTACTAAATTCTTCACAAAAAGAAGCATTAGTAAAACCAAATATTATGTCATCGACATAAATTTGGCATATGAATAAATCACTCTTAAATTTTTTTTTGTGAAGAGAGTAGTATCCGCCTTTCCAATTTCAAAACCATTTTTCAAAAGAAAATCTCGGAGACATTCATACCAAGCTCTAGGGGCTTGTTTGAGCCCATAGAGCGCCTTGTGGAGCTTCTACAAATGGTTTGGCAACTTTGGATCCTCGAACCCCAGTGGTTGCTCCACATAGACCAACTCGGAGATGGGTCCATTGAGAAAGGCACTCTTGACATCCATTTGGAACAACCTGAAATCATGGTGAGTGGCATAGGCTAAAAGAATTCTAATTGACTCAAGGCGAGCGACGGGTGCGAAGGTTTCACCAAAATCGAGACCCTCAACTTGGGTGAACCCTTGCGCAACTAACCGGGCTTTGTTCCTTACAACCACCCCATGTTCATCTTGCTTGTTGCGAAAGATCCACTTGGTGCCGATGACATTTTGCTTGGGTCTCGCCACCAAAGTCTACACTTGGTTGTGAGTGAAGTTATTCAACTCCTCTTGCATAGCCATCACCCAATCCAGATCACCAAGCGCATCTTCCACCCTGGTTGGTTCCAAAGAAGAGACAAACGAGAAGTGTTGACAAAAACTTGCGACACGAGAGCGAGTAGTTACCCCTTTTCTTATGTCACCAAGTATGTTGTTGACGGGATGATCTCTTTGGACAGTGTGATGTATCCTTGGATGGTGCACTGGGGGGACCTGAGCCTGATTAGTATGCTCTAAAGTGCCCGCAGCATCGATCCCATCCACTTGCGCCGTTGGCACGTCTTCACTGCCACTGGTCCGAAGGTTCCGGACGGTAGAACCCGGAACTTCCGAGCCTGGAGATGTCCGGAGGTTCCGGTCAATAGGACCCGGAACTTCAGGCTCAGCAGGCACAACACTTGTAGGGCTATTGGATGTCGATGACGGAGGTTGATCCCTATCTTCTTGGTCATCCTGCGTCTCGACTGGTCGTATGTCTCCAATAGCCTTAGTACCTATAGCTTGACTTAGATCCACATCACCTACAATATGTACAACAACCTGCTCTCCTTGGGAGTCATTAGATTCATCAAATGTCACATCCCTAGTGACTTCAACAATACCGGAGGTTTCGTTGAAGACACGATAGGCATGTGCATTTGATTCATAGCCAAGTAAGAATCCCTCATCCACCTTAGGTGAGAACTTAGATGAGCGAGGCCTCTTACTCAAAATAAAGCATTTGCTTCCAAAGACACGAAAATATGAAACATTAGGCTTCTTACCACTCAAGAGCTCATATGAAGTTTCTCTAGGATCTTGTGGAGGTACAAGCGGTTGATGGCATGACATGCGGTACTCACGGCCTCCGCCCAAAAGACATCCGAAGTCTTGTACTCATCAAGCATTGCCCTTGCAGCTTCAATGAGGGTTCGGTTCTTCCTTTCAACAATGCCATTTTCGGGAGGATCATAGGGGGCAGAGAACTCGTGCTTGATTCCTTCTTCATCAAGAAATTCCTCCACTTGAGTGTCCTTGAATTCTCCACCATTGTCGCTTCGCAACCTCTTGATAGTGAGATCATAGAGGTTTTGGGCTTGCTTTGCGAAACGCTTGAAGACATCTTGAGCTTCGCTTTTGTCATGGAGAAAGTACACCCAAGTGAAGCGTGAAAAATCATCAACAATGACAAAACCATACTTATTACCTCCAATGCTTATGTAGGCCACGGGCCCAAATAAGTCCATATGAAGAAGCTCGAGTGGTCTTGTTGTAGTCATGAAGTTTTTGATAGGATGCGGACTGCCAACTTGCTTCCCGGCTTGGCAAGCACTACACACACGGTCCTTCTCAAAAGAAACATTAGATAGACTAACAATGTGTTCCCCTTTTAGAAGAGATGCCAAATTCCTCATTCCAACATGAGCTAGCCTACGGTGCCATAGCCAACCCATAGAGGATTTAGCAATCAAGCATGCCTCCGGATTCACTCTATCCACGTCAAAATCAACGAGATAAAGATCACCCTTTAACACAACCTTGAATGCTATGGAAGAGTCATCTCGCCTAAAAATGGTTACATCCACATCGGTAAACAAGCAATTAAATCCTACCTTACACAATTGAGACACGGATAATAAATTGTAGCTTAATGAATTGACAACCAGGACATTAGATAGAGATTGATTCTTGGAAATGGCAATGTTATCGAAACCCATTACCTTTCTCTTAACATCATCTCCAAAGACAATATTTTCACGACTCCCACCCTCCTCATCAAGACTTGTAAACATACTCCTCTCTCCCGTCATATGATTGGTGCAGCCACTGTCCACAACCCAACTTGAGCCACCGGAGGAGTATGCCTACAAAAGAAATCAAGCTTGGGATTTAGGAACTCAAACTTGTCTAAGTTTGGGTCCCTTGATGTTAGTTACCAAAGCCTTTGGCACCCACACACAAGTGCGGTACTCATCATTGTAATTCTCATTTAAATAGGCAACCACTTTGCCCTCTGAATTTTTGGAAATTACATATGAATCATAGTAAAAACCCTCTGGCCGAAACTTTCTGGTATTATACCCGGAACTTCCTGACAAAATGTCCGGAACTTCCTGTCTTACAGGGCAGGAACTTCCGGTCATTTTGCCCAGAACTTCCGGGTGGCTGACCAGTGAAGGGACAAGTCACCTCACTTGCTTGTGGAGCTTTACCTTCTCTCACAAACATCAATTCTTTCCCATTTACCATCACACACCTAGACACAGGACTTCCACCAGAAAACCCGAGCCCGTGTCCTTCCTTGTTAGGATGAGCGGTGATTGTCTTGTAAAGGGCATCTTTTGAATGGTATGTCTTCATGCATCCATATTTCACCAATGTGCCCAACCTTTCATTCTCTTTCTTAAGAGCTTGCATAGCATCAACATTAGTAGCATAAGAGTTCAAATCAATATTGTAACACCTAGCACAACCATTGCTAGTAGATGGGTTGGAATAATTAGAAACCACATTTGGTTGAGAAGTGCTATTCCAAAGAGTGTCAAATTGAACTTCAAGATTTTTATGACTTTTGTCTAAATTGGCAAATTTGTCTTGAAGAATTTCATTGACATCCCTAAGCCTAGCTAGAGAACCATTAGCCAAATTAAGTTCATTAGCTAGTTGTTCATTTTTAGCACATTCTTTAGCTAGGCTCTCCTCTAAGGCAAGGTTTCTTTTCTTCTCAAGAATAAGCAATTCTTCTTGCCTTTCGAGTGATTGTTCTTTACTATTCAAAGATCTCATTAACTTAGCCAAATGTTGCATAGCGGGTTTGCTAAAGCTCTTAAGCGCATCATCTAATTCATTATCACTTTCCTCATCACTAGAATCAACATCAAGAGAGGTGTGAAAGGACTTTTGAGTCATCACCTTGCGGCCTTGGGCCATGAAACATGAGTAGTGGTAGGAGTCGTCGTCGTCATCACTCAAGTTGTTGAAGAGACACTCCTCGCTCGAAGAGGATGACTTGAAGGCGACGGTAGCAACACCACCTTCTCCTTCAACCTTGTCTTTTGGCTTGGGCTTGGGCTTGACTTCGGAATCTTCTTCATCTCCGGAGTACCACACCTCCGCCATGTGTGCCTCCGCCACATGAGCACGCTCCGGCTTCTTCTTGCCTCCCTTAGCCTTAGCTTCATTTGACTTGGGACAGTCGGCAATGAAGTGGCCATATTCGCCACAATTGAAGCAAGCTCTCTTTGATTGCCTCTTTCCTTTGTCATCATCCTTCCTCCCTTTGCCATAGCCACTCTTGCGAAGAAAGTGCTTGAATCTTTTGACAATAAAAGCCATCTATTCATCTTCACTTTCTTCACAACTTGACTCTTCTTCTTGTTTTGCCTTCAAAACTACTTCTTGATTTTTGATCATGGCGGCATTCTTCACCATTTGCCTCACTTCACGAGCTTCCTTTTCTTACATCTCATGAGACACAATTCTTCTAAGAATGTCACTTGGGGTGAGCCTCTTGAAGTCTTTTCTTTCCCGTATCATTGATACAAGAGTGGGATTTCTTGGACCAAAAGCACGGAGAAGTCTTTTGACCACAAAGTGATTTGTTATGTCCTCACTCCCAAGTCCTTTAATCTTGTTGACAAGTATCATCATCCTATCATACATCTCTTGTGGTGTCTCCTTGTCATCCATCACAAATCTTCCAAGCCATCCTTCGAATAATTCAATCTTGGCCTCACGAACGGCGGGTAATCCCTCATGAGCCAATTGCAAAGTATCTCATATCTCCTTGGCCTCCTCAAGTCCATCAACCTTGTTGAACTCCTCCGGACTCAAGGCGGAGAGAATTGCATTGGAAGCTTGAGCATTGCGGTGGATGAGTTGCTCTTGCTCCGAAGTGAGCTCCATGTCATCATGGGGTACATCAATACCTGTACAAACAACTTTCCAAATACTTTGATGCAAAGAGATTAGATGCAACTTCATCTTGTGCTTCCAAGCGGCGTAATGTGTCCCATCAAATTGAGGAGCACGCCCGGAAGGCACAGAGACGAAGTTGTGAGAGGGAATGGTAAGTTTGCTGTAATCAAAAGGAATAGTAACTCCCTTGTGTGGTGGAGTTCCCTTGCTGCTCGCTCCATCTTCATTCCCATTTTCCCCATTATTTCCCCCTAAGTCCGACATCGTGGATCACTCCAAGCGGTGAAGCTTGAATCAAGAGCACCAGGCTCTGATACCAATTGAACGCGCTGATGAAGCCTAGAGGGGGGATGAATAGGCTGTCCCTGAAAACTTAAAAACAAATCGCAGCGGTAAAATTCAAACAGACCCGGAACTTCCTGGTAAGGAACTCCAGAACTTCTGGCCTGCCAGGCCCGAAACTTCCGGTGTTCTTGGACAGGAACTTTCGAGTAATAGAACAGAGATGAAATTCAAATTTCGACACAGGAGACTAAGCCAATCTTCACAAGATGATGCACAGGTATTCTAAGCAGAGGATAGATCACAGAAACATCACAGAAAGAGACAAGAGCGATTTTTTCCCGAAGTTCAGATTTTGCAATCCTACTCTCCGTTGAGGAGCTCCAAAGAGCTGGGTTTCAATTAACCCCTTGCTTCACTTGAGCAAAAACCCCAGAGGAAATCCACAGCCTTCAACCCCAAACACCCCTAGACAAATTTCTAGAATTGAGTGACCACCAAGATCCAACTCAACCTACTTCTAGAAATTCACCAAAAGTGTAGGTTGCTCTACTTGGAAAACCTCTAGAATCTCAGCACAAGAACTTCATTAACTTACGTCGTTCCCTTTCGGAGGAGAGGAGATCCTTCACAAACTTACCCGGGACATCCTAACTGTCTAGGAGATCATCTCCAAGAGTAATAAGCACCGAGATGACAGACCACGAGATATTCCAAGTGCTCACCCAAGATCCTAGTCTTCACACCTCTCTAAATCTTCTTCTCTCCCTCTCAATCTCTCTTTCTCACAAGAATTAGGCTCTAGATTAAGTAGAGAAGGCAAGAAACACTTGGGAGAGACTAGCAACAACTCTAGGTTTGAAAAGTGAAAGTGGAATGGCCAAAGAACGAGCTGGAAATGAGCTGTATATGTATAACGGCTAGGTGACGTCATCTAGCCGTTACCCATAATTTTGAACTGGAAACTAGACAGGATGTTCCAGACCTGGAAGACAGGAACTTCCGGACAACACTTAGGAAAATCTTGTTCACTAGACCGGAACTTCCGGACCTGGAATACAGGAAGTTACGGACTTGCATTTTTGGATAGATGGAATATTTGCAAAAATAACTCCTAGGGAAACTTGACACTTGGTTCACACTAAGAGCACTTGACATATCTCAGAGCACCACCTGAAACCCCACTTAATAGTACGGTTTTTCCTAAAAAAACTCGATTGCAATAAATAAACTATCCTATGCACTCCTCGAGTTCCGGTCCACTTTGATTTTATACTTTTGGGGGATCTCCAAGCATCCATCTCCACACCTTGGACTAATGCACCTGGAAGTAACTCAATAAACTCATTAGTCCCTTAACCACATTTGTCATTAATCACCAAAACCAACTAGGGGGATTAATGCACTTTCAATCACAAAACACAATCTATGGAATAAATTATCTATGTTAAAGGGAGGAATGTTGTTGATAAATCCCAATGCAGGAAAAAAATATTCTTATGTAATTTTAGATTTGCATAACAAATATTTTTAAAAAAAAAATAATAGCCAAACACTGTGGTATTCACTATTTAGTGCTTAAAAAAAGAATCTAGAGTATTTCAGTAACAAAATTTCTGGAAATTCTGAAGAAATTTCCGAAAATTGCAAGAAAATTTCCGGAAAGTTTCCAACCAATTCCGAGTTCCGACGGAAACTGCCCTTATCATTTTCGATTCCGTTTCCGATAAAATATTTCCGAATTCGTTTCCATTTCCGAAAAATTCCAAAAAAAAATTCCGATCGACAGATTTTGTTTTCGAAAATAGGTCTAGAATCCGGAATGTTTCAGTACCGTTTTCATCCCTACTCCCAAGATGGCCAAGATCTCAGCCAAAGATATTTCTGTTCTTTTTTCCACTTTTTGAGAGAGGATCAAGTTATTGGCAGGATTCCTTCCTTCAATGAACCTCATCAATTCATGTCCACACTTGCTTCCTTGGGGCCTACCAAAAGCTACAGTTGCTAGCTGATCGAACTTATCGTTTCCAGAAGCTTCTTCATGCCCAAGCATTGCTAGACCGCTCTGATTAAAGAAAAAGATATAAAAGTACGTATTGATAAAATACTAATTAGCATTGAATTTACCAAAATTTGGTATAACTTTTTTTAAGCAACAAGCTCTTGTTTTAATTTTAACGAACTGCAACTTTATTGATTAAACTATCAAATAAATGAAACATTAGCGAGCAATTTCGTCACTACAAGAAATATGACCTTCTGTGACGAATTCCTCGTCACGTCGGAGCTATTCGTCATTAGCACATTCCATTTTATGACGATTAGAAATATGGAGTGGCTTAGTGACGAAAAAAAGGTGTTCGTCGTTAATACCAACTAGAAATCGTCATAAAGTATTTCGATGGGACATTGTGACGAATATTAATTTGTCATAAGGGGCACAAAGCAAACGTCATAGATTTATATAATGCATTTCTCTACTATTATAAAAATTGAAGATGTTTTTGTCGAGATTTTGGTAGGTCATCCGTATTTGAGTCGGTTTTTAAGTTGATTAATTCAATGTGTTATGTACTACTATTATAAAAAATTAGAGATGTTTTTGCCGGTATTTTGATACGTCATCCGTATTTGAGTAGGTTTTTAAGTTTGTTTGTTTTCGGAAATACAAATCCGTATTTGAATCAGATTTTAAGTTCGATTGCTTTTGGAAATTAAAAAGGAGTTGTATAATAAATCTCTTTAAAAAAACACACATGCTAACTTGAAATGAAAGTTAGACTACTAATTGCAGCACATGATTTACTAAAAAAATATCCAAGCAAATTCCAACGGTGAATTTCACCCTAGCTATACCGTATAACAATAATAAGATTAAAATATTATTTACCCGTTGCAACTCACGGGCATTTTTTTCTAGTCTAGAAAAATATATTAAAAGTTAAAGCAATTTAATCAAGTGAATTAACGAAGAAACTAAAATTTTCCTTTAAAAACCTTGGCCGGAAATATTTTTGAAATATTCTACGTGGTCTAAATTATTCTCTGAAATTTCCCGTAAATTTTAGGAACTCAATAACTAATTTTAATACCACAAAATTCATTTAACCTATTAAAATAAAAAGAAAACAAACTAATATCCCTCTATTTGACCTTGGGCCTTTTTCGGCCCAAGTATTACTCTCTCCCTCCCTTAGCCTGCATCCAATCTCTCCCTCCTTAGGACGGCTTCACCTTCCCCTCATCCCTCTTCGGGCCACCGGCCCAACCCTTTTTGCTCCTCCCTCGCCGAAACGTCTATTTTGCCTCCCTCCTCTCAATTCAAATAATTTTTCGGGTACTAAATGATTTCAAATGAAAAAATTGTCAACAATATAGTTGTATAACTTATCAAGATCTACAACTTTTATTTTAGTCTTTTTCTATATGACTTTGTGTCAATAATTTGAATTTGAATTTCAAATTATAACAACTTCAAACAATATTATCAAGTATTAAATGATTTCAACTGAAAAGGTCATCAACAACAAAGTTGTATGACTCATCAATATCTACAACTTTTGTTTTGGTCATTTTGCTATATGACTTTATTTAAATAATTTGAATTTGAATTTCAAATTATGACAACTTCAAACAATATTTTCAAATACTAAATGATTTCAACTGAAAAAGTCATCAACAATAAAGTTGTATAACTTATCAATATCTATAACTTTTATTTTGGTCATTTCTTCATATAATGAAGTGATAGTAACATTGTTCACAAAAATTACATATCTCTCTTATAGTTTATATAATCATATAAGAGATATATAAATTTTGTGAACAATATGACTATCATTTTGTCGGATGAAGAAAATGACTAAAATAAAAGTTGTATATATTGATGAGTTATACAACTTTGTTTTTGATTACTTTTTCATTTGAAGTTGTTCACTAATAAAAAAATTCCATTTGAAGTTCTCAAACTTTGAAGTTCAAATTTCAAATTATTCAAATAGAGTCAGATGGAGAAATGACCAAAATAAAAAATTTTCAACTCGATGAGTTCTACAACTTTGGTTTTGGTGATTTTTCCATTTAAAATCATTTATTAACCCCAATTTTTATTCGAAGTTGTCAAATTTTGAAAATTCAAAATTTGAATTGTTCAAATGAACTTATTTGTAAAACGGACCAATACAACAGTTGCAGATCTCGATGAGTTCTACAATTTTGTTGTTTATGATATTTGCATTTGAAACACAAAATTCAGTCGAAAATTAAATTTACAGTTCTCATAAATTTAAGGTGAAATGTCCATTTTGTCCATACAATTTCATAACTATTGTTAACACAACAGGGACAGTTTGGTAAATTCGCGTCGGATTTCTTCTAATCCATATAACCTGTTCCCCAAACCCTAGCCCCAAACTATCTATTCGCCGCCGCCACCATACACTCCGCATCCCCTCTCCGTCCTCCTCCTCTCTGAATATCGGCGGCAACCACGCGCGCACTAGCCGGCAGCGGCGGCTCGCATCCCCACTCTATCCTCCGTCCCCCTCCTCTCTGAATCTCGGCGTTGGCGGCGACCTCGCGTGCTCGTGGGGTAGCCAGGCGCCGCGGTCACCTTCGTAGTCACCAAGGAGTGGCTCGGCCTCCTCTCCTCCTTCGCCGCCGCATCCGCGCCGCCCGGCGTGCAGCTGCGCGCCATCCCCAACGTCATCCCCTCTAAGCACGGCCGTGCCGCCGACCACGCGGGCTTCCTCGATGCCGTCGGCGCTAGGATGGAGGCGCCCTTCGAGCAACTGCTCGACCGGCTTCAGCTCGTAGAGGAGGAGACAGCGGCGCCGGTCGCGGCATTCGTGGCCGACTTCTATGTGCCGTGGGTCGTGGGAGTCGGCAACCGGAGGGGCATGCCCGTCTACTCCCTCTACCCCATGGCCGCCGTGTTCTTCTCCGCCTACAACCACTTCGACAGCCTGTCGTCGACCATCGTGGCTCGCTAAACCGCCGCACCAGACTGACGCTGGTGCCACAACAGGTGAGGTCTCTTCTTTGCTTCCATTGCTTGTTACTGTCAAGCTTACCCTCTCCTGAATCTTTTTTTTTTTTACTGAATCACCCACATACAAATCAATTTAGAGATTTACCCCCATTGTTGCATCCATTAACTAATGAGTTAGGAGATTTATTGAATCTGATTTCTGCCTGTTCACGCTCCAAAAGAGGACGCGAGGAGCCGCTCCCTGTCGGCTGCTCCCGCCTGCCTTCGGCGCCGGCACCGACGTTGGCGGTGGCTGCCTCCTGTTCAAAGTAGGCCATTACCCATTGGAATCACAGGTGCAAAATCTTGTTTCTCTGTTCTTATTCAGTTGTAGTGTAGGTCTAATTTGGATTTGATTTTTATCCATCTTCTTCATTCGATTTAGACTCATTTAGGCCAAAATTTTGCTCTAGTTCCCTTGTGCCGCTAGCCATCATGCAGTGTGATGGATTTGTGAACTTCTGAAACAAGAGGATCGCATAGGGAAGGGGGAAAGCCTCGGCGATCGTGTAGGCACGGTGAGGGAAGGGGGAAGGCCACAACGATCGCGTAGGGATGTTGGGCGACTGCAACGAGGTGGCGTTGTGGCCGCAAGCAATGGCGATGAGGCACTACAGGTCTGCAGCCGCCCAGCCGGCCCAGTCGGTGGTAATCTCACTCACTCTCCTTGGAACGTGTTGTTTCAGTCAAGATGAACTAACCTAAATTAGAATCTGAAAATTCATAACTTGCTAATCACAACCTAAATATGAAGTACTGTTGACTGATCTAGTCTTGTATTCAAGTGAAAAACATAGAATATCTTTTTTATTCATATGTAAATATTGTGAAAATCATAGAACATGTCTCTTCTCTCCATCTGTAAATGTTGTGTATGGCTTGTCATTTTTGTTTATGTGATACAAGTAAGCTGCTTATCTTGTATCTGTAGGACATGTGTCCAAAAAACGAACTAAAACCATGAAAATGTTCAGAACCCGCAAAGGACGGCCTATTGGAGCTACATTGTGAAGTGCCATGTCATGGTAAGATACATGAAAAATTTGCCAGTTCCTTTTTACTGTTATTTGATAAATTAAAATATTGCTCAAGATCTACTTTGCGCATAAGTTCCTTTGATCTGTTTTACTAGTATGAGGTGTACCTAAATTCTGTTCTATGCATAATAGCTATTTTTTTAGATTGAGTTTGGAAGTCCCCTTTTGAGCCACTGAAAGTAGACGTGCATTTTTTAGGAGTTGGTAATACTTGTGTACCATCACTTACTATATTTTTATTTAGGCTACTGCTTTTTAACTATATAAACCCTTGTTGTGGTTCTGAGAGTTGGTGGGTAATACTCACTGGGTATGCACCTAGCACCCATATTTCATTCACACATTGGATGGCATTATGGATAGGGAAACTTTACAATGATGGTATGTTGTACCTAACACTTTGAATATGCATATGAAAAAACTTTTGGAGAGCGATGTCATTGAATATACAGATTGTTTGCATGCAGTTTTGGAAGCAAAGCTAAGTATGAAGATGTGCCGCCTGCAGCAATTGATCTTTTCAAGGAGCGCCATTGCAGTAACAAGACTGGTTTTTACTAATGCACGTTGTTTATTTTGCTATGGTCAGTATCATGTACATGAGCTTGTTGTGGTCACTGAGTAGTCGGTGAACCTATTTCTATGTATGTGAACTGGGTTTGTATTTTTCTATTGGATATTAATTGGGCCTGTGTAATATTGGATGTTAATTGGGCCTATATAACCTTTGTGATATATGGGCTATTATTTGGTACAATGCTTTGGTCTATATGGGCTGTTATTGGGTATAATGCTTGGGCTTATATGGGCTGTTATTGGGTATAATGCTTGGGCTTATATGGGCTTTTGACATTGGCTCGGTCCAGTTGTTATTTGATGCTAAATGTAAATGGATATATTACAATTGGGCTGAAAATAGTGAGTAAATTGATATACCTTAAATGGGCTAGGCTTAATTCTAAATGGGTTTGCAATTGGGCTTAGCCCATAAACAAGCTGCCCACTACATGGGCCTTAACAGGCCATATGGCCTGTTATGACGATTTCTGGGCTTGATGGTGACGAAAATGGACGTCATAACTCTATGACGACATAAGGATCGTCACTAGATTAATGATAAAAAATAAGGTTTCGTCATAGAACGCCATTAGAGACGCATGATAGGTGACGAATGAATTTTCGTCACGCGAGCATCACAGATTACGAAAGGTAACGAAATTTTACGTGTTTGTGACGTAAATGAAGCGTCATCTATCATAGGATTTCTTGTAGTGCGTGTAGATGCAACATTAAAGAATACAATTATCACATATCTGTATTTTTGTTACTCCCAACATTATTGACATCATCATCTGATGGAACTTGGTAAGAGCAGTCCGGCGGCCCCTCCACTTATTCACTAATACAAAAATCGTTTTTCTGTACGAGGGGGTCGGTAGGTTCCATGCGGGCCGCTTGTGGCGGCGCCTGCAAAAACCGCCCTCCCGGGAGCGGGTCGATGAGCCGCATGCGAAGATCCATTATCGCATGCGACTGCTTAAGACAGCTGCATGTGATAATAGGTCTATTTTCGCATGCGGCCGTCTTAAGGGGCCGCATGTATTAGGGCATGCGGCTGCTTAAGACGGCCGCATGCGATAGGCCTATTATCGTATGCGGCTGTCCTAAGCAGCCGCATGCGATAATGGATCTTCGCATGCGGCTGGCTTAAGGGACCGCATGCGACGATCGGCCATATATGCTCCTCCAGGCCCGAGCTCGACCATTTGAAAACGAAGCTCTCTCTCCTAAAGCAAGCACCAATTAGGGGGGGAGGTTTTCAACTCAAAATTTTTGCTTGAACTCTATATGAAAGGTGAAGAACTCTCTCTCCTCCTTCATTTGGCTCCATTTTTGTTATATTTCGTTGGTGGCAAGTGGAGTTTTTTTAATATTTTGACAAGGTTTGTTCTAGCTAGTTTTTGCAAAATCTAGCTTCAAAATATATGTTTTGATGGGCAAATTTTGCATGTAATCACTTGTACATACTAGTTACATGTATTGTTGTAATTTTTTTGGAGGGACAAATGCATTTAAACTTTTGTATGAAATACCTGCAGTCTATTTTTTTATCTATAACTTTTTTGTCTTTATATAAATAGATGGATCGGTCGTCATGGATGTATGAGATGCGGAGAACGCAGCCGATATTTATTAAGGAAGCATCTAAATTTATTGATTAGGCTAAGGCGCATGCTTTGAGAGATAATATGACAAAGATCTTTTGCCCGTGCCGTCATTGCAAGAATCAGAAATTGTTGGTAGATCCTGGTGAAATATTGGGTCACATAATGGAATACGAATTCACCGCCAACTACAAGGTTTGGACCTATCACGGGGAATTCACCAATCCTGAAGATGACGATGAAGAGTTAAGTTTCGAGATGAATGAGGCAGAGAATTTTATAATCGAAGACATGTCCCGTGAAAGAATGGATGTTGATGTTTCCACCGATAGTGATGATTTCGAGGGTGGTTTTGATTTAGAGGATATGCTACGCCATGTTGAACCAAAGGTGCTAGCGGGCAGGTCACGAGGATTAGAGAATTGGCAGGCATTAGAGAAGGCATCGAAGGATCTTCTTTACGATGAAACAAAGGGATGTGATAAGGATTTCACAGTCTTGCGTTCAGTGCTTGAACTTCTGAGATTGAAGGCTAAACATGGATGGTCGGACACAAGTTTTAATGATCTGATTAGTTTGTTGCATGTGTTGCTTCCTAAGCCTAACTTTGTACCATCAAACACGTATGAAGCGAAGAAACTTATATGTCCTTTATCTCTTGGTGTAGAAAAGATTCATGCTTGTAAGAATCACTGCATATTATACCGTAAAGAATATGCAGACTTGGAAAGTTGCCCAACGTGTGGCACAAGTCGGTATAAAACGGGGAATGGGCCCGTAGATTTAGAGTGTACCGATCCAGATTCTGATAAGGGTAAGGGCGGAAAGATTCTGTCGAGAAGTGATCCTCTCTAGCGAGAGATCGTGGGATCCCCCTTTCGTGAGTTCGGCCGGAGGAAAAGGCTCGCCTCTGGAAATCACGTATCCGCCTCCTAGGCTACCAGCTAGTGTGCACACAACAAGATTATACAGGTTCGGGCCGCTATGAAGCGTAATACCCTACTCCTATGCATGGGATTTAGACTAAGAGTTACAGAGGTCCCTAAGATCCAGAGAGTGCTCTTGCTCCCCTTCTCCTAGAGCTCAGGTTTTCTCAGTGTCGTCCTTTTTCTCGGTGGGTAAGGTCCTCCTTTTATACCTCAAGGGGATACCACATGCACCGTCTCTACCTACTCTTCTCTCGGGTGGGGGCCCACCCTACCTTGACCGGATCTTGACCCGTGCCTTCGCCTGGAAGCCAAGCCACGGTTTGTCCTTGAGTGGGGTCCAGCGTCGTCCCTTGCCTGACACGGGGGACAACCCTGTCATTCCCCCATTAATGGGTGAAGAATTGTGGTGGCCGCCCTCTCGTGGGGAGAACTTCGAATGACCCCTCCGATGGGACGGGTCATACCTACCTCCACTCCGCCGGAGGC
Organism: Oryza meridionalis; assembly: GCA_000338895.3. Lineage (NCBI taxonomy): Eukaryota > Viridiplantae > Streptophyta > Magnoliopsida > Poales > Poaceae > Oryza > Oryza meridionalis. The sequence goes on along the minus strand of CM002532.2, from coordinate 6,435,275 downwards.
AGATGCGACGTGGGGTCACAGCTGTCCGTCCAGTCAGATGTTACTGGCGACAGGCCGGTCACAGACCGGTCATTCCTGACCGTCGCGCGCCAGTCGGGCACGCCGCACGTCTGCCCCTACTGCATCGAATGCGGCATGGGGCAGTTGGGGCGCTACGCGCATTAAAGGAGGTTCAACTTGGGCCCCCTCCCCACGTGCTCCCCCCGCCAGATGGCGGTTGGGCGAGGGCCTCGGGGCAAAGCGTTGCGAGGGCCCGAGGGGCATGACGTGGCACCCAGAGGCCCCCTGGCCGCTCCTGCGATCCGCGGGGTACGAGGGTAGGGCCAGGCTGTAGGGTCGCGCGGTAGGATGGGAAGGTAAATTCCCCTCACTTCGCATACCCCCGGGCCCATATCTCCGACAGATTCCCTCGATGGTGATGTGGTACCTACCAATTAAGGACCGCCTGAAGCGTCTATACTCAAACCCAACTGATGCTGAGTTGATGAGATGGCATCAAGAGGATTCGACATCCCGCCAACGCTCGCCAGTGGAAGACATTTGATGCAAAACACCCAGAATTTGCTAAGGATACCAGGAATGTAAGGTTTGCATTGAGCACTGACAGAATGAACCCGTTTGGTGACTTAAGCAGCTCGCACAGCACATGGCCAGTCCTTCTCACAATGTATAATCTTCCAACATGGATATATCAGAAACAAAAGTACATTCTTCTCACTATCCTCATACAAGGTCCAAACCAACCTAGAATCGACATAGATGTTTTTCTTGAGCCTTTGATGGAGGACATGGAGGAGCTTTAGAAAGAGAGGTTACAACTATGGGATGAGTTTAAGAGGGAGCACTTCAATCTACGTGCGATCATATTTGTTACCATTAATGACCTACCTGTAAACTTTTCATTATCTGGGCAGATTAAAGGGAAGACTAGATGTCTGATATGTTTGGAGAAAATTTCGTACAAATACCTGATGTCGTCTTTGAAGACAGTGTACATGCGGCACCGATGGTTCCTACCACAAAGACACAGGTACCGTAAGATGGATAGATTGTTCGATAATACAATGGAGAATGACACTGCCCCAGAAGCACGAAGTGGTACATACGTGTATGAGATAACAAAGAAGATTAAGGTTGTATATGTAAAGGGAAAGAAGAAGACAATAAAGAGGAAGAAAGCTGATGGTGACAAAGATACTGCGTTGCCTTTCAAGAAGCACTCAATTTTCTTCAGATACTTAGATTACTGGAAGGACCTAGAGATTCGACATGCAATTGATGTTATGCACCTCGAGAAGAACGTGTTTGATAGCACCATTGGCACATTGCTGGACATCTCGAGTAAAACGAAGGATGGATTGAAGTCACGTAACGACCTTGTAGATTTGGCCATACAGCATGACCTTCACCCAGTAGTGCTGCCAAATGGGAAGACCGAGATTCCTCCTGCTTGTTATTCGTTGACACTTGAAGAGAAAAAAGCCTTCTGTAAATGTTTACAAGGGGTTAGAGTGCCTACTGGTTTCGCATCGAACATCAGAAAGCTAGTATCAATGAAGGATTTGACCATTTCTGGATACAATGCGCATGACTGCCATAGGTTGCTAACGGTATTCCTACCAACTGCTATAAGGGCAGTCAAACCAGTCCATACCAAGGTGGTTATAACAAAGTTGTGCTACTTTTTCAATCGAATTTCGTAGAAGGTATTTGATCCTCTGGAATTAGGTCCCCTTCAGACATTTGCCGTCGAGACCGTATGCCAGCTTGAGATGTATTTCCCACCATCATATTTAGATATGATGGAGCATTTGATCGTTCACATCGTCCCTCAGATTATTGAACTTGGTCCCTTATACTTACATTAGATATGGGCCTATGAGCGTTACATGTCGATCCTCAAAGGCTATGTACGCAATCGCGCTCACCCCGAAGGATCAATGATAGAGGGATACACAACTGAAGAGGCAGTCGAGTGTTGTATGGATTACATAAAGGATGCTAATGCCATTGGGATTCCTGTTCATCGACACGAAGGGAGATTGTCTGGAAGGGGTACTGTTGGTAGTAAGCAGTTCCTCGATAATGATTACAAAAAGGTGTCCGCGGCACACAACAGCGTTCTTCAACAGCTCGCTATCGTTGAGCCATTCATTGAGCGACACCTTGAAGAAATCAAAGCCTGCTTCCCAGGGCGGTCCAATGATTGGGTATCAAGAGAGCACAAGCGTCGCTTTCCCCTGTGGTTCAAAGATCTAAACCTGCCAGTTGGTGATTCTGTGGAGGAACTTACTTTACAAAGATCTAAATGTGCAATTGTGTATTGTGGATTGTTTAATTTTGAGAATGTTTAATTGTGGATTGTTAAATTGCGACTTATGCTATATTGGCAGTTATGTTAAATTGAAACTTATGTTAAGTTGGGATTTATGTCAAATTGGGACTTATGTTAAATTGAGACTTATGTTAAATTGGGATTTGTGTCAAATTGGGACTTATGTTATATTGGCACTTATGTTAAATTGAGACTTACGTTAAGTTGGGATTTATGTCAAATTGGGACTTATGTTAAATTGTGACTTATATTAAATTGGGATTTATGTCAAATTGGGACTTATGTTAAATTGGGACTTATGTTAAATGGAGATTTATGTTTAATTGGGACTGATGTTAAATTGGGACCTATGTTAAATTGTGACTTATGTTAAATTGAGACTTATGTTAAATTGGGATTTATGTCAAATTGGGACTTATGTTAAATTGAGTTTAATGTTTAATTGGGACTTATGTTAAGTTGGGACTTATGTTAAATTGGGACTTATATAATAGGGACTTATGTGAAATTTTTTTAAATTGGGACTTACGTAAAATTGGGACTTATGTCAATTTTTTTTTACGTCAAGTTGGAAGTTGTCAAATGATAAGGTTCCATCAAACGCACCAATAGCGCCTCAAGAAGGTAATGCTCCTCAAAAATGCGGTAGCAACAAGCAGCCTGACGCTTCTAGTGAAGAAACTTGGCGCACACCAAGTGACCCGTTTCCAATGGAAATAACACAAGTCACCCCTCGCGATGATGATCTAGACTACATACCTATGGAACAGGCCGTAAGTGCTGAAAATCGTTAGCCATGTATTATTTCCTAATTATGGTGTGACATGAACCTAATGGTGTAGAGAGTTACCTATTCTGTGCAGATGGTAGTCCGACACCGCTCGAAACATAAAGCCGTGAGGACCAGGAGAGAGGAAGAAGTTGAGATGGACACCACTACGTCTGCACCTGAACGTACGGAGACATCTATAAGTGCAGGCAGGAGTGGGAAAAAAAGACGTGGTGAGAGAAGCAAGAATAAATTACCCAAGGAAACTTACAACGTGATTGCTCTCGATCAGGATGGGTAGCCCGTCGAGCCACCGATAGTGCGGTCCAAGTTTAGCAACGCCTGTGGCACTCTAGTCAGGACGCGTTGTCCCATTAATGTCAAGTTGTGGGAAACGGTGGACGACAACATCAAGACACTTCTCTGGAATGAGTTGTAGGAGTATTTTGTGTTCCCTCCTGGATCAGAGGTCAAGGGGAGAGATTATGCACTTAAAAAGATGGGAGATCGATGGCGACAGTGGAAGTCCGATCTAAATCGGGATTATGTTCAGAAGAATCTCCCGCCGTTCACGGATTATGGACATATATCGCAGGCTGACTGGGATATGTTTGTTGCTGATCGTACAACAGCAGAAGCATTGGCTTTGAGGGAAAAAATGTCCGAGCTCGCGAAGAAGAACAGATATCCCCATAGATTGGGGTCGAGCGGATACGCTGGTCACGTCGATCAATGGCAGGAGATCGGGCAAAGATTCACCGCGGCCGGCAAACCCCTGCTGGTAGACCCCATGGTGGAACATAGCAAGAACTGGCTTTGGGCGCGCAGCACAGGTCAAGTCTCAGATGAGGGAGACATACTATTCGAGACTCTAGACATAGAAAAAGTGACTACTAATTTGCAGCAGATAGTCGAGAAAGAAAGATCAGGATAGTTTGTCCCACGGAGGGAGCGAGACCAACTTACTGCGGCGTTGGGGACCGCCGAACACTCTGGACATGTAAGGGGTTTGTCCTCAAAGACAAGTTGAAAGATAGGGTTTCCACAAGACGCACCAATTATAAGAAGAGAGACAAATTCAAAGAACAACTATCAGACAAAATCTATGCGCAAGTGAAGGAACACTTCTACTCGTTAGCAGCAGCTGAAAACCCGACAGCCTTTCCAAGGTTATTCCCTGATGGCCAGCAACCCACACAATCCGCACAGCAAACAACCAATGTACCCAGCAGTGTAGGCTCAGTGCAGACAACTCCCTTCCCTGTGGATAGTATAACTGGACCAACTCTGTGCAGTCTCGTCGTACCAATCGGCCGCGCTGGAATGACTAAGGAGGTTGCAACGGGTTTAGCGATACCCGGACGTCAATTCCACAACACGGCAATCCCTAAGGATTATGCAAGGGTACAGGTCGCCAAGGTCCATAGCGACCACGTTTCCTTGGAACTAGACATACCTGCACCTGAGGGGATTGAACTTCTCGGTGATGTAGTGAATTAGTTTATCTTGTGGCACCACAGAGACATAATCCTGACCACGGCCGTTCCAGCAGCAGGATCATCAACTCCATCCTCATCACAGGCAAGGACAGCTGCCGCTCCTACACCACCGTCACCTCCTAAACCACCGTCACCTCGACATCCGGCGTCACCACCACCACTTAGGTCACCGCCTCGCCAACCTACACCACCACCCTCCCCTTCTCAATAGCCTGCTCCCCCGGCTCCGCAACCAGTTCAAGCCTCTCCCACCTCCCCAGCTAAATAGCATGCTCCCCCGGCTCCGCCCTCAGTTCAAGCCTCTCCACCTACACCCCAATTTGCTCTAGTAGAACAAGTGCACATACCAGAAGGTACTACATCCGAACCGAAGTCTAATCCTTTGGAACCTCGTTGTATAATTCCAAAGTTGATATCGACATACGACCCAAAGAAGATTGACAAGGATAAGGAGAAGTTCATGTTTTCAGCTTTCAGGAATTCTGAGAAGAGAAAAGAACTTGCTCACGTCATGTCAGACTCCCAGAAGTCAGTACTAGTGGCCCAAGATGAAGAGCAATCCTGGTTATCTGCCGATGTGCCTGAAACTTATGAGTATGGCAAGCCATTCTTGCCTGTCTTATGAACAAGCTACCATGGAAAATGAGGGTAATGCATGAATGGTATATGAAGGCATCTAGGAAAGGTCTCGGTTTCATAAGCGTCGCCGTCCCGGAAGGCGCTTTCATGAGTGGTCTTAATGGGATATTTTTTATCTCTTTCCGAGACCTTTACGCCCTCTACAAGCTAGATAAAATGGACATTAATCTCGTTGCGGCGTTCTGTCTGTAAGTCTGAACTCTTTATTACATGTTACACGTATCATTCCAAACAAAGAAACCAAATCTCATTACTTCTTTGTTCATTGTACAGTATGCAATTCCATGAAGCTGATAGAACTGGAGCAAAGGTTGGATACGTCGATCCAACAAGAATATGCAAAACACAACACACCGTAGAGCTAAGAGAGGACTGCGAGCAATTGGTTGGCAAGACCCCTGAAGAAAAGGAAGAATATCTGAAGACATTACACAAGAGGAAGAAGCTAAAAGTAGCAACATACTTGGCAAAAGCAATGTTGGCGCACACCGACAAAGATGTCTTAATGGTCCCCTACGCATTCATGTAAGCTTTCTCTTCTTTTTGTTTAATTAATTTATCTTCTTCGGAATTTTCTGTCTCCAATAAGCCTATCTTATATGCAGAGACCACTACATATTATTCCTTGTATATCCGAAAGACCAATTGATCATATCATTGGACCCCGCACACTATGACAAGGAGACATTTATGGAATTCCTCATTATTTTGAATTTGTAAGTGATAAACATTTCATTAATATAAATTGTTTAGGTCGATCCCCAGTCTTCTAACTACTGATAAAACAATTGTTTTCTTCAAACAGAGCACACAAGTACTACCGCAAAAGATGTGGACCAGTACATATTCCATCCCAGAAGCAGTTATCCGTCAAGACTGGCCGGTACTATCAAAAATATACCAATACAGCTAATTATCGAACAATACATATATACTAAATTATATCTACTGAGATCGGTCCCCCAAAATTATATCGCAGTGCTACGAACAACCACCAGGAACCAACTTGTGCGGTTATTACGTGTGCGAGATGCTCAGAGTAAATGGGAGCTACAAAACAACCAGTAACCAAGTAAGTCAGCGAACTCTTCTCTACAAAGAAACCCATCTAGCACACACTTCTCACTAAGTACCATTTTATTTTCCTTTCTGTGCGCAGATCCCCGAAATCCCATATATTGCACAACGATTCAATGACAGTACTATCTTGAACGTGGCCGCTGACCTCTGCCGATTCATCCGTCATGATGTCTGCAACGCAAGAGGTCTCTTCTACGACAACCAGAGTGAACTCGCAATGGACGACAAATTTAAACCTCTCAGAGAGTGGGAGAAAGAACATATGCAATGACATGTACACTACTTATACATATGATGAAAAAACTGTGGCACTTGTATTATATATTTCCTATGTAAATTACAATTGAATTTATGGTTATGTATTACATGTTTGTTACTGCGGCACTTGTCTTATCTCTTATGCTTACTATTCCGAAATACTGCGGCACTTGTCTTATCTCATATGCTTACTATTCCGAAATATGATAATAAATCCCTCAATAATTTAATATTAATTACGAGACACATCTCATCAAAAGGCTAGAATAAATATTATTTGAGCTATTCGGAAATTGAATTTCGCATGCAATCTATTTAAGACGGCCGCATGATCTTCGCATGCGGTCTTGTTAAGTCGACCGCATGGGAAAATATATCTTCGCATACGGCTTCTTAAATGGACCGCATGCGAAGATCTATTTTCGCATGCGGCCGTCTTAAGTGACCGCATGCGAAGATCGGCTAGGCCGGCCGTATGCGCAAATGGTGATCTTTGCAGACCATTTCGCATATGCGGGCCGGCTAACCGCATGTGAAAATCGATTCTGCCCGTATGCAAAAACGCTTTCTGTAGTAGTGATTCCCTCCCCTACCATCTTCCTTTCGGGGATAATAAGATTGTACTTTTCTAATAATTGAATTTGCTAAAGTTGCATCTATCTGAAATTGTTGGCTAACGTTGCAGTCATATGATAATTTGGCAAATAAAGTTGCAGTTCCTTGAATTTTACTCTGTTAATAACAAAAATGTTTTACCTTCCAACATTTTCCATAAAGCATATAAATAAAAAGTTTTGGACAAACCTCTATCTGCTAAAAACAAAACTACCTAACCGTACCATTTTTTTCTTTTTCCATTTATAATTTTTTTCAAAAACAACAGATTGAAAATTTCAAATTTTAGCAAGTAACCATACCACTTTATATCATAAGGATGATATGATAGATCACAGATTACTTTGTCCAACTTTTTATATTTTTCAGACAATAAATATTCTCTGGAAAAACTTCCATATTTGTTCTGTTTCTGAGAAAAAAAGAAAAAAAAATTCAGATTCGTTACCATTTTTGAAATTTATGAAAAATATTCAGACCGATGCTTTTCGTTTTTGAAAACAGGTCCGAAATGCATAAACTTTCTGAATCGTTTGTGAAATCATTGTCATGATTAATATTTGTGATGAACAATTGGCTTTGTAAATGATTTAATCAAAGAATTGGTTTGAAAGTATGTGTGGATGTTAGTGTGAGTGCGTGTGACTAATGTGGGTCAGGTTGTGATATTTGTGCCCAGGAACGGTTGTTTTGTCTGATTGTGTGCAGGTGACTTGAGGTCAGCCTTGGTCAATGGTGAGGACCGAGACTATGCTCAGGGAGGAGCAGGTCTAGTGCGGTCAGGATACCATGTGAGAAGGTGACTAGAGTCAGAATTTTTGGAGGTCAACTTCGGTCAACGGTGGGGATCGGGACTAGACTCAGGAGGGAGTTTAGGTCCAGACGGTTAAGGATACCGGGTAATGAAGTTGGATACGAGATGACATACGGTGTACGGTGGATGGACATCGTGTGGGAGAGATCTTCGCAATGGGCTTCACGAGGTGTGCGTGCAAGTCCCGGTGCAACTCGGATGTACTGTAGCGATGTACTGTACCGTGCATATATGTGTGTACACCGTGGCGTGTATGCAATGTATGTGGATGCATGTACACGTGCATGTGGCTGCATGCATGTGTGTCGGTTTGATTAGCTGGCTTGGATGGAAGGCAAGCTGATGCAAGCCGAGTCGGCTCAGGAGAACAGGAGGACGTGTTGCTGCTGGGACGGCGAGGAGAGTCCGACTGTGTTTGTGGCTGCTTGGTGGACAGAGATGGAGTCTGATATGGGAGCCGGAATTTTGAGAGAGAATTAAAATATGGAAATTGTAGTTTGATATGGAAGTTGAGGTATCGAGTCCTAGAGGAAGTAGAAGTTCTACACCTACTTTGAGTAGGGAGTTTTTTAGTATAAATACAGAGGGAGCGTGAGGCTTCCCTGTATCGCTTAGAGAGCAATTGAGTTAATAGTTTAGTTAGGGTTTCGAATTTAATCGAGATTTTTTTGTAAGGAGTGCTGTTGTTGCACTTTGTAAACATAGAGAGAAGCAATAAAATTGTCATCTAATTTGAGAGTTCTTCGACTCGTGTTTCATCGGGTTCGACGGTCTAACTGGCGACATACGAGCGGTCACACCCGTGGCAGGGAGGCGGTTCGACCGGCGGCGTGCGAGCTGTCCGACCGGCGGCGACAGGACTACGTCGAGATTTCCATCGATTTAAGGGTAACTTTTATTTCCGCTAAAAGTTTTTAGAATTTTGGTTTTCCCTACCATTCACCTCCTCCCTCTCTGATAGGCTTGGTTTTTTGTGTTTGATCCTACATCGTTTTCAACCCTTGTTATAATCCGTGTATATATGGATAAGACAAAACGAAGTCCTTGTCATAATCAACTCATTTCCGTGTCTCTTTAATCATAACTAAGTACTCCGCATAAAGATTTCTTGGAGCGCAGGAAGATACTCCCTCCGTTTTACGATGTAAGTCTTCCTAGTATTGTCCACATTTATATAGATGCTAATTAAATCTAAATATTATTATATATATATTCATTAGCATATATATAAATATGGAAAATACTGGAAAGTCTTATATTATAAAATGGAGGAAGTAGCAATATGGTAGAGTCAAGGAACATGGCATGGGCAACCAGTATTTGGATCCATTGATTGGCCGAGAGCTGATTTTACGAAAAAAAATTTATACACATGTATTTAGCGACTTAAAAACAAATGTAAATAGATTAATTGAAAATATCTAATATTAACTTAAGAATTAAGTTTCAAAATTAAAATCTTGACAACTCACTAGAACGGATACCATCATCTCAATCGGGCGGTAAGCCCCATCTCAATCGGGCATGGCGTCCGTCACAGGCTAGAAGTTATAGATGTGAAGAGTTATCTCAATCGGGCAAACGGCCGTCACGGATAAATCTATCTCAATAGGGTCCTAATTAAAGCTCGTCACCGATAGTTTTGACCCAAACGACCAGTCAAACTATAGCCCGTCACGGATGACCTATCTCAATCGAGCCACAACTAGCGCCCGTCACACATGACTCTTATCTGTGGCGCTCTCCCAGGCCAGTCTTTTTTGTCCTCACTAGAAAGAACTTCTCGGTTGGTCAACCATCTCGAAATTGCTTTAGGCCAAGCACGTTTAACATAAAAGTTCTTTGAAGAACAGCTTCCGGAAAAGTAGTTGTACCTTGTTGGTGTGAGTATTCTATTAATTCTATTAAGCCCTACGCCAGGATATCACACCCCAACATCCCCCATTTATATATATTCATTTATATACACAACCATCAGTATATTTAACACAATCACATTCACATAACATCAATTTTGATCACATATTTCATATCCATTCATATATTTCACATATTTCACTAGCAAAACCGAGTAAATTGGAAAAATGAAGAGGAAGCAAATCAGACTTCTAGAAAAAATGAATTTTGAATTGAATTTTATAATCCTAAATAAACTCATACGAAAAAGCTTTCACAAAGTTGTAGAACTCATTGAGATCTGTAAAAAATAAAACCCGTCACAGATGAGAATTTTAAATTTAATTTTTGGCCGATTTTTGTGTGTCAAATGCAAAAATCATAAACAACAAAATTGTATAACTCATCGAGATCTACAACTATTGTATCGGTCCTTTGTACAAATAAATTCATTTGAACAATTCAAATTTTGAATTTTCAAAATTTTATAAATTCGAACAAAAATTGGGGTTATTAAATCATTTCAAATGGAAAAGTCACCAAAACCAAAGTTGTAGAACTCATCGAGGTACAAAATTTTTATTTTGGACATTTCTCCATCTGACTCTATTTAAACAACTTGAAACTTGAAATTCAAAGTTTGAAAAATTCAAATAGAATTTTAGATCAGTGAATGACTTCAACTGAAAAAGTCATCAACAACAAAGTTGTATAACTCATTAAGATCTATAACTTTTATTTTGGTCATTTTTCTATATAACAATTTATGAACCGTTTTAATTTGAATTTGAAAATATGACAACTTCAAACAACATTTTCAGATACTAAATGTTCTCAACTGAAAAATTCATCAACAACAAAGTTGAATAACTCATCAAGATTTAAAACTTTTATTTTTGTCATTTCTTCATACAACAAAGTGACAGTAACATTGTTCACAAAATTGACATATTTCTTATCTGGTTTTATAAACTATAACACATGTAAAATTTGTGAATAATATTACTAATATTTTATTGGATAAAGAAATAACAAAAATAAAAGTTTTAGATCTTGATGAGTTATTCAACTTTGTTGTTGATGACTTTTTCAATTGAAATTATTTAGTATTTGAAAATATTGTTTGAAGTTGTCATATTTTCAAATTCAAATTCAAATTGTCTAAAAAAAATGTTATATAGAAAAATAACCAAACTAAAAATTGTAAATCTTGATAAGTTATACAACTTTGTTGTTGACATTTTTTCCATTTGAAATCATTTACTACCAGTAAAATTATTTTGACTCATAAAATGAATTATTATACTGCACTTAATTATTTTGCTATAGTTCAACTTACAAATATAAACATTACATAGAAAAATAGAAAAATACTCATCGGTGACGGGCTTTAGTTAATGCCCGATAGAGATTAAGTCATCTCAATCAGGCATTAGTATATAGCCCGTCACTGATGAGTCATCTGTGACGGACCTAATTGTTATCTCAAACGGGCCTCAAGTTGGTGCATGTCACGAATCATCCGTGACGTGCACCAACTTGAGGCCCGTTTGAGATATGGAATGTTATCTCAATCGGGTCTAAAGTTGGTGCCATCATGTTATCTGTGACGGGCCGTAACTTTATGCCCGTTTGAGATATGGAATGTTATCTCAATCGGGCGTAAACTACAGCCCGTCACTGATAGGTGTCATCCATGACGGGCTTAAGTTTTATACCCATCTAACATGTCTGTGCGACCATATCTCAATCGGGCACTTTCTTGTGACGGCCCGCTATTTCTAGACATGTTAGAGGCCGTCACAGATAGAAAGATCTGTACTAGTGACTACTCTCTCTGTTCTAAAATATAACAACTTCCAGCCTTTAAAATTTGCCCCAAAATATAACAAATTCTGCACCAACATTCTTTTCAACCAATCACAATCCTCCACCATTCAATTTTCTCACATACCTCCACTTCTCACCTAATCACAACACTCTCCTATTTAATTATACTAATTTTTTTAATAATTATGTCCAACTCTAAAAATGCTTATATTCGGGATGGATGGAGTACTAAATAAGTCATAGAGTAAACAATTAATGATGAGACCGTTCGGCAAAAATTCCGTAATTACAACTAGTTGTAGTACAGCACCACAACTCGGGAGCACGCTAATGCTTCTTCCGGTGGTCTAATCCAGTGGAACGGTGAACCTGATGCCCTGCCTGTCTGCCCCCACTTGTTTGCCCATCCACTTGCCATGTGGCCGATCGAAACCAATTATGGCCTTTAGTTTGTGAAAAGAAAATTTTCTGATACCACATCGGATGTTTGATCGGATATCGATAGGGGTTTTCGGACACGAATAAAAATCTAATTTCATAACTCATCTGAGGCGAATTTAGTAAGCCCAATTAATCCGTCATTAATATATGTGGGTTACGGTAGCACTTATGGCTAAACATAGACTAATTAGGCTCAAAAGATTCGACTCATGATTTCTATACAAACTGTGCAATTAGTTTTTTATTTTATATATATTAAATGCTCCATACATATGTCCAAAGAATCGATGTAATGTTTCTGGGACAAAATTTTTGGGAACTAAACAAGGCCTATATATCGCCAATCTTATCGTTTCTTCGATGCGATTCCAAAAACTTCCACCCAAGCAAAATGACGAGGATGCTCAAAAGCAACATATATCAGCTTCTCCTACGATCTCTAACTGCTAGAAACTTCTCAGAACAGTCTAATTATAGAATCTAGAAAATAAACTAAAATCCAGAAGCTGAGTTTTCCAGCTTCTTTAAATTCTCACCAGCTGCTTATATGAATCCTAAACTCACTAAAAAGGGCCTTAAGTCTATATGCTGTCCAAAAGCGACACCAAGAACACAACGTCGTTCTAGGATAGCATCGATCAGAAAACGCTTTTCTTTAAGGAGAGTGAACGCGCTTTTCACAAAGGAACTTTGGTCAATTTCTCACATTTGATCTTTCTAAAGTAACACATGGAAGTCGTACACATACACAACAGTAGTAAAGACAAATCATGATAAATTATATGTGTTGAGTGCGTCACAAAGTATAGATAACACATACATTCACTGTATTGTTAGTTAAAGTGAATATATTCGAATGGCCGTCCTTGCGGTTAAAGGAGGTGTAAACAGGAGCATCGTGACCTGTACTCCTTTAAAATGTCAACAAATGAACATAAGTCCGCAGTGGAGTGTGTTTGTGGTTCTTTTGTAAGTTGAACTTTGCCGGGGCCTCTTTGCATGAATTTCTGGGAGTAAACCATTTTAAAATTCAGAAACAACAATGAGCATCTCTATAATCATTCTATGCTCTTTGTTGCAACAACCTCTGCTGATCATCTCTTCTGCCAAATGTAATTGATTTTAAATCTTTTGTTTCCTCAGACACTATGGCATGAAACATAGGTGTGTTTAGTTCACACCAAACTTCCCCCCAACTATCAACTTTCCATCACATCACATCACATCTAAAATTTTCATGCACATATAAACTCCTAACTTTTTTTTTCCAAACCACCAGTTTTTCCTAAACTTCTCCCCAATTTCAGAAACTAAACACAGCCATAGTCTATACCACGTCGTTATAATTCCCGATAAAATGGGGCCCAAAACATCTCCCACGCCATGCATCTCAGGACCACGAAAGAACGATTTTGCTATATATTTGTCGACAAATTTTTCCCCAAAAATTTGACAGATGTAATTACAGTATAATCGTAGTGTAATTGCACTGTAACTTACATATAATTACACTGTAACTATAGTGTAACTTGTATGTAACTTTCAAAAATCTCTCCGTAACATGTTATTTCGGTAAAATGGAGATCGTGGGAACAAATTCTTTCACATATATATGTGCTATGATTTGTTTTCTTCCTCACCAAAACAAATCTTGTAATAGATCTAACGATTCAAAATTATGTGAAACTTACATATAAGTTACACTGTAGTTATATGCAAGTTACAGTGTAATTACATACAAGTTACAGTGTAATTACACTACGATTGTATTATAATTACATCTGTTAAATTTTTAGGAAAAAATTTGTCGATAAATGTATAGGTAGTCCTCGAAAGAACAATCCAGCTGATCGAGGCTGGAGCTGGAGTCGTTTGGAGAGGCGTTAGTAAGTAGTTGGGCTCTGTTGCAGTCGGGGCTAGCTGCAGAGCTGCCTCGTGGGCCTATTTCACACTGCAACAAGTTCACTTTAGGTCCGTCAATTTACCATCTAGTCTGAAATTCGTTCCTAAACCGAAATACTAGATAGAACTTGTCTCCAAACTCAAGACCACTGCAAACAAGATACCAAAGGGGTTTGGACAACAGTTTTAACTGACATGGTACTTACGTGAATGGTTTGACTTTGTCCACGTCACCCGTGGCGTTTGACGGGCATTAGAAGCAAAATTCAAAAATTTAAAAATAAAAATAAAAAATGTAGATCCATATATCACTCAAACAAAAAGATACAAAATAAAGTGGAATCCATATGTCGGTGGGTCCCACCACTTTCTCCGCCTCACCTCCTCATCTAATGGAGAGTCAGCGACAACGGCGGGTGACAACGAAGGCACTTAGGCAGCAATGGCGAGAGGTGGCCGGCGAGGAGGGAGTTACGGCATTCCACGGAGGAGGACGAGAGGACGGAGACGAGGGAGCCGACGAGCTTGAGCTCGCTATCCCGTCGGCAGTAAGGTAGCTGTGGCATGAGACGGTTGGCGAGGAGGGGTGTCGCGGCAGGCGGGAGCCGATGAGGAGAGGACAGAGGCAGGGTGAGGGGAGGGGTCGAATTGATCTTTGTGTTACTAGCTTAACCCCCACTCGAGTTTGTCTTCTGCTCTTGCTCATTCTTTCTGAAGTTATGAAGAGAAAAATTATGGGTTTGTTCAAAATTAAGGGAGAGTTTGGCTCGTATCTAGGTAACGATCTACCATACGCTAAGCCACTCCTGAAAACCCTAACACTGATCCTAACAAGCATTAGAAGGAGACCGAAAAGGAGACCGAAAGGTGTTCTTCATCCCCGTCATTGGACAGTGTAAGGGCGACGCCACCCGCATCATGAACCACTGCAGCCATTTGCTCTAGAAAAATACATCACAGTATTTTCTAAAACATATATTTCCTATGGTGCAATATGCATATTTATGTTTAAAATATTGTGATGTGCCTCTTAGAATTTTTTTAACCCAGTGAAATAGCTTTGAATTATTAAAGTATTTTAGTAAATTTTACAAAGTTAAATACAATTTTAATCTTGGATTATGAATTTTATGTTTAAACAATTTATATTGCATATTGGAGTACTTAGGCCATCACCAATGCGTAGCTTCGACCCGTGCCCCTAGAGCCGTCCGATAGCCTTTCCGTCCGCGTCGTCCCCTCGCGATGGAACGCGTCCCTCAGCTGGGGGACGCGTCCCTTACTCGCTTTTGACAGTGAACAAAGCCGAGGGAAAGCGTTGGGCGCGAGCGTTGCTTGTGGACACCGTTTCCACCAAAAAATTTCCCCTTCCACCCCTCGCCTTACGGCCGCCGGTGATTATAGAGAGAGGGAGAGAGAGAGAGGCCATGTAACATACCTGAATTCTAGGATTAAGGAATTTCCATCAAAACTAGTTGAAAGGGAAGTTCTTCAATTTTGTAAACCAAAAATTTCCATTTTAAACAAAGGTGAAGTTGATCCAACTCTTGCATGAATAAAATTTGAGAACAAATTAAAACTTTTTCATCTTTAACCTAGGACTTGGATGCAACCCAAGTGGAAGCATGCATACTCGCATAAATCATATTTTGACTTGAGTCCTTCATATGCATTTGGATTTTCGTTTTGCATTTCATAATAGGTCTCATGAATATAATTGC
The DNA here is from genome assembly GCA_000338895.3 of Oryza meridionalis. Lineage (NCBI taxonomy): Eukaryota > Viridiplantae > Streptophyta > Magnoliopsida > Poales > Poaceae > Oryza > Oryza meridionalis. Next base: position 6,419,476 of record CM002532.2, on the reverse strand, counting down.
AATCTAGACAAACAACTAAACCATTAGAGCCTAGTGCTAACTAATGGAAAATAATACATAGGAACCATAATACACCTTAAAATATATCAACAAGGCCAATGTCAAGCCCCACAAAACTAATTTGGTCATCCATCTGAAGACTAGTCATGAACATGGAAGTGACCAAATAAATTATCTCATACAGGGTATATTCTATCCACGTAAAAAAAAGTATATTCTATCTTAATCATCTCTATAAGCATTCTCTCAATTTAATACTAAAGTAAACTTATGCATAGATAGGTAAGGAGCTTATGTCATGTGTAATGTAAATTGTAATTCTAACATATCAACATCACCTAAGATTAATTAGAGTCCAAATATAACTTTTATAAACATTTACATGCATTTAGGAAAAGGGAAACACATATAAGACATAAGTCTTGCGAATCATCTAAAATAATTCGTGCAAGATAAAATCGTGGGAAAATTCATGTAGGCTCTACTTAACATATAAAACTCAGTGTAATTTTGGTATAATTTAATAACTAAATTTGATACCTCGAATAAATCAGTCAAACCAGTCAAATAATAGACTAATTATAATTCCTAATCAGCTAAAACCATACTTTGTCTAAAAGTGCATTTAACTGCATAAAAGTGTATAAGTAAAATAATTTATTCAAATACTAGGTCATTTATCATGATAAAAATAATTTTTCCAGAATTTATCTTCTCTGTTTAGGTCTCCTAAAAATTCGAACTAGTTTCCAAAGAACCCATATTCCTCTAATTTCTGTGAGTAATCTATCCAAAATTTTTAAGTGCAACCAAAGAAAATGGAATCTAGGTATCTTCAACTATCATCACAAAAATTCACACTAATTTATCCTGGACAAAATAAACTATGGAGTTACAAAGGAAGGGTAAGAGAATTAATCCTGAAAATTTGTCCAAAATCACTTACACCCAATTATCTACCCATCCCTCACACCCCCACCTAGCTTACACCGACCTGGACCCACCTGGCAGCCTCCTTGGCTTGCCCCTTCCTCTGGGCAACATCTCTAGCCGACCAGAACTGAGAGAGAGACCGAGCCGACAGCCCTCGGGCGCGTTCGACGCGTGGCCTCGACGTGGCAGCGCTGAACCGAGGCTTCACCTCCACCAGCTGCGTCGCCACTCTTCACCCACCATCCCAGTGCCGATCCAACCGAGGGAGGAAGCTCCAGCTCTCCCTCTCCACCTCTCTTTCGTCGCCGGCCGCCAAGAAGAGGGACATCGCCAACCGTCGTCGAGCCCTCTCCATCTCTAACTCATACTCGTTCCATTCTCATCTCACCATGCCGAACAACTTTGGTTTTGATCCCATTCCATTTCATCTTCTACAGCAGCGGGAACGCCGCCATGTCATGGTCGCTCTAGAGCACGCTCTGTGCACCGCCGCAGCGACATCATCGCCGTTCCCGCTTATCTGGACCAAGCCGGGCCAAGCTGTCGCTCCAGCGTTTTCGCCTCGACCTCCTCTCCATTTCCCCTCAAGAATCTCGAAGGATGGTGCTACGAGTGCGGAGATCGGCTACCGTCTTCTTCACTTCCGGTCGCCGTCGCCTTTGTCGATTCCGCCTCCTCCGGTGAGCCATTGTCCGATTCTTCGCGTATACACCATCCCTGGGACCTCACTAACCCCATGAAAACACATGCATGTCAATTCGATGAGTGGATCGAGCCGTTGCCGTCTTCCCGGAGCTCTACACCGTCGCCGGACCATCTTCTTCACCGCTGCTGCTGTCCAGACTTTCCCGCGCCTCGTTCAAGGTTCAGTGAGCACCCTTGAGCCCATAGGATTGCATTCATGCATTTCATTCACTTAGAATCGAGCACCAACTCAACATGCAGTAGCAGCCTAAGCACAGCCGCCGCTCGGACTCGCCGCCGGCGTTACTCCGATGTCCACTGACCGAGAAAAGTAGAGGAATGGAATCGCAATAGCATGATCTTCATTTTGTCTTTTGGTCGCACCCTCAAACGAGCCACCGTTTGCCGCTGGCAAGCTTGAGATCGAGCTCAGCCATGGCTTGATCTGCCTCAGCTCGAACCAGGGACCTCCTCACAAGAATTTAGGTTAATGTAGGGCTCTTTATGAAAAAGCTCATGACACACAGAACAGTCATAGGACTGCGGGTTGATTTCCTGAAACCCTAGGAGCCTTTTTGCATATTGGCCTGAGACTGACAGTGCACCCCTAAGAACAAAATCTGAAATTATAAAAGAACAGTAACTAAAACTTGTAAAATCCATATAAAATTAAATATAGCTCATTTTAAGATGATTCAAATTTCTGTGAACTCACCAAATTGGGAACTTTGATGTTATGGAATAAAAACTTGAACTCAAAGTACAAATTTAGCCTCTAAAATTTATCCAAGTTAAATCACACATAAAGCATGCACAAACTTATAAAATGCATACAAAATTCATTTCAACTCATTTTGGAGCAAACTCAGTTTCTACAGATCCACCAACTTATGTTCTCCTATAAAGCAAAATGAAATAGTATACCTACTATACATCAAATGCCTCTAAAACTATTACCTTTAAAATGACTAGTTTTACATAAGCTGAATTTTAGAAGTTTATATAAAATTCATCTTAGATCCTTTTTGAGTAAACCCAAATTCAGTAGAATCAGAGTTGTGCACTTCAATGTTATAAAATAAAAAGATATACTTACAGTATAATGAAAACCCCTAAGTATCTAAGTAAGGAATAAGCAACATGGAGCATACCTTAAATTGTAACATTTGTAGAAAATTCATCTATAGTCTAAATGAAGTGAACCAAATTTTCTATAGAACCAGCAAGTAATATACTTCAACCTAGTAGAGTGAATTATAGCACCCTCTTTACAGACCATAGCTCTGAACCTTAATTTGATAGAATAGGTACAAAACACATAGTAGTGGTTAAACAATACATATGAAAAAGTATATATATGCATGGTAGCTCCAAATAAAACTTGTTGAACCAGTGAAGGCATAGATCCATCCCCTTCCACCAAAACTTAGTATTCTTAACTCATATAATAATCTCTAGATTGATATGTTAAGTTTCTAACATAGAACATCCCCTAGCTTATAAAATGTGAAGTAAAGTAATTTGAACACTAAAATTTTATAAACTAAGATTAGATTAGTTAACTAAAATACTCATTTCATACATCACTAGCTATATGACGCAAGTTTTGGACCTAAACCTCTAAAGCCATGAACCTATATAACACTATACACTTATAACACGTTATAACTCGTAAAATACATAAAGAATTCATATTAACTCTAAAAATTATGAAACCAAATGTGTTAGTCTTAGAAAATACATATCTTCACCCCAGCAAACATAAACTTGATAAGAATCACCTTACAACAGCATTTCACAGTAGTAACTAAGTAAATCCTACACTATACTGACGAAACTTCTAAAATTCATAACTCCCAAATAAAATGAGATAAAATAGAAATTCTTTCACCTAAATTCATTTTATACCAGTACCTATTCGCTGTGCACAAATCATGCATTTTAGAACATTTTGGATTTTTCGCATATTTCGGTGTTTAATTGCATAACGTGTATTTTGTATAGATGATTGCTTAATCGGTGAAGAAGTGATTTAGGTGCTGACATTTTCCTGATTCAAGGCAAGTCCCACCTCCCTCTCTTTGATCACTTTGAACCTATGTTTTGGAGGTTATTGAAAATGTTTGCAAATCTTGCATGTAGATTGTACACTAATAAAATAAAATTTTGTTAAACTTGTTAGATAAACTCCTATTATTTGCATTATCACCTTAACTCCACATATATCCATATTCCTCATTCCTAACCTTAGGAACAATATGACTATACCACTTTATAAAGCTTAGCCATGCTTAGAATGGTCTTCCTTGTCATTATGGGCTCATTACAAACATGAAAATTGATTTTTAATTAATCTGGACAGAACTTTAATACTTGTGATTTTGATAAATAAAATGGTGGAAAACATGGATTTTAGGTTTGGGCCTCAAGTGGTGCACATATGGTGATTAGTTTTGTACCGATAGGGGGAGAGTGTGCCCAAACCGACCTAAGGACTTCACTCAATGTCAGTTCATTTCGTATACAGTGCAACCACATGTGCTAGTATGGGATAGCCCAAGCTTAGTAAATTATTTATAATTTAGCCTTATATTCTGGTAGGCCGGTGCGTATGAGTTCGTATAATTCAGAGGAGCTTCCTATTTACCCCGAAGTGGTAGTTTAGGTGACTAAGCGTGTCCAATACAACAGTATTGTGCCACGTGGTGGGTTCCCGTTGTGTTCGCCACCACGGCGTTAAGTTTAAGGCGTGGGCCTGCCACTTAACAGTTCTAGGTCATATAATGTGTATGGCTTAGGATGGAGTAACACATATCGTGCTGGTGTAAGGCTAAATCATGAATTTTGGAAAAGCTTTGTTGCGGGTAATAAATCGGGTACTTATGTATCGCGTGCCATGCTCTTGCATGATTATTATTTCGCATCATGTGGGTAAAGTGTACAAACTCTTCAGAGTAAAAACTAATCGATTAGCCGTGCTCGCGGTCAAGAGCGACGTGTGGATATGTATTGAGTATAGACTTGAGTTTATTCTTCTAAATGCTGAAATTTACCTTCAAATTGTGATGAGATTTGAGAATGATCTCCTTGCTGCCATGGAAGGCAATGAGGTGCATATTTATACATGATTAATGCCTACCTTGATGCCCAATATGTCAAGTACTAGCTTGCTGAAATTTATTTGAAAGTAAACCTGATTTAGAAATGTTTTATGCAAATGAAACTTGCTTTATACTAAAAAGAACCATATTATGCCTTCCTTGATTATATGCCTTGCAAGTAGGGTGTTAGGCTTGTCTTGGTGCTTGCCAGTACTGTTGAATTAACCTTTTGCTTGCAGGTTTTAGATTTAGTCTTTGAGTGATGCGGGTAATCGTCTGTTTCTTCTAGTACTTGAACTTAATGGAGGTAAACCCCTAGTCGGTGTGCTTATGGATTGGGTAGACAAGCTTCCGCTGTTCTAATATTTATTTGGCCGGTCGGCCAGTGTAACTAAAGTTAGATGTAGTTTATAATCGCTTTCATCTTATTTGTGTTTGCTATGTATAATCACGCTTGAGATGAAAATGTGAATCTAGTGCACATCCTGGGAACTAGATTCGCATGAGTATGAGTTAGGAATATTTGAGTTGTTGTAGAACTTTAGCCATTTTTGTCAAGTCTCCTGAATGTGTAACACATCTGGTCGCCGCTTTCGAGTGGTTTGACGGGCACATCTCAGGCTGAAGTTGACTGGCAGGCTAAAGGCCTAGCAATATCTCCAATATTCACTTCATCTCTCAGTTATAATGGAAGGTCCGGAGAGCCTACGACAGGCCGGCGGCGGCGAGAGGGAGAGGGAGACGAGTGGTGGAGACGATGCCGGCGATGACCCGTAGACGATGTCGGCGACGACGACGGATCCACGCGCGGCAACGGTGGATTCGCGCGCGGCGACGACGGATCCGCACGCGGCGACGGTGAAATCCGCGCGCGGCGACAACGGATCTGAGCGCGGCGATGGTGGATCCGCGCGCGGCGACGACGGATCCGCGCGCCACTCGCCGTTGACCGCTCGCTAGGCCGGAGTAGGAGGTAGCGCGCCGTCTGTCGCGTCCTCCTCACTCCGCTCGCCGTCCGCCACCGCGCCCCACGCGCTGCTTGCCATGGCCACCGCGTCCCGCCGTGCGGAGGGAGAGAGAGGAGGGCGTGGGTGGCAGGAGAAAGCGGCGGCGGCGGCGACGGGTGGGAAGGGAGAGGAGGGAGGCGGCAGTGGTTGCTAGGGAGCGCGAAGAGGGAGGCGTGGCGGCGGCGGTAGAGAGAGGCTGAGGAGGGAGGCGCGGCGGATTGGATCGGACGCGTGAGAGAGGGAGAGAGAGGAGCGACGAGAGAAACGGAGGAGTTACCGAGGGTAAAATTAGGAAATTTAATGGGGTGACTTTTTTTTGGGATACTCACAGATTTTGAGAAACCCATCTAGCTGTGGCCTTCATTGTGAGACGAGTGTCCATATGAGTGTCTTCAGTTAGTGAGGACACTCTATGGGTGTCTTACATTGTAGATGCCCTTATAGCCCGGATAGATTTGGTACAAGCATAAAATCACCAAAAATCTGGACCAAAGGAGGAAAACTATTTTAAAAATTTAAGGTTGAAAATTGCAAAATTGTATTTTAGTTATTCCCTACAAGCTATAGAGAAAAAAAATATCCGGATAATGAGGCGGTACATTCATTTCTTCATCTTTAATTGGTTTAATTTTTAGTCTAGTCCAAACAAAAGTACCACATATCAGTACATTTTACACAGCGATGACAAGGAATTGATTCATGCTCCCATGCCAAAAAAAAAAAAACCTCAATCCTAACTTATGAACCTAACATGTATTTATCCAATTACATACTTAGGATTGATATTTTTCGCGAGGGAGAATATATACCAATTCGGAAAGATCTTTTCAGTTTTCAAGGGAGTATGTCCACCTACCCGGACGCTAGCATTGGAGGCATGCCAATTAGGGATGGACGAAAAGTCTCGGCTCGTGACAAACTCGGCTCGTCTCGGCTCGGTTTTTTTTATAACTAGCCGAGCTGATATTTTAGCTCGTTAAAGAGAAAAATATCAGGCTTGCACGTGTCAAGGACACTAGCCATCCGGCCCAACTAGGCCCAACTAAACCACGGTAAAGGATAAGCATCGTTATTGATAGTAGTCAACGATGGATGAAGCTTGTGAAAGAAAAAAAAAAGGAAAAATATCTGCTGTTCGCTACTACTCCCCACGGAGAAGAGCCTCGCGATGTCGCCCTTCTGCCGCTCGCCGGAGCTGCTGTCCACTGCTCCTTGGGCGCGAGGCCGTCGTCCGTCCCATTCCCGCCAATGCCCCACGCCGAAGCCGCGGCCGCAGCGCGCGACGGCGGTGGCGGAGGCGGGCGACGAGCCGGTGAGGAGCAGCCGTTTGATGAAGGAGAGCGCGCAGAAGATGACGAGGATGACGGTGAGCACCTGCTTCGGCGACCATCTTGCTCCCTCCTCCTCATCCGCCGACGCCGCCGCCGCTCATCTGCATCGATCTGGATGCTCCTCCTTCGATCTGACCTCTTCCTGTGAACACTCTACTGATTATTTCTTGATCTGGTCTTCTTTCCCATTGAACTGTCGTACTACCACCCTGATCTCCTTCTCCTCTAATTCTTGGATTGGGTTGCTTGCTGTTGTTGGTGTGGCTTGGTGTGATGGTGACGTGTGACTGCTAGCTGCCTTTGCCCCCACGGCTCGCGAGCCAAACAAGTTAGCTCGAGCTTTCAAACGAGCCGAGCTGAGCCAGGGTTCTAACTTGTTAGGATAACGAGCTAAGCCGAGTCAGCTCATTATCTTAACGAGCTTGATCGAGCCGAGCCGACTCGTTATCCAGCCCTAATGCCAATTCTATCAAGATTCAAGAGTATGCATCTTGAAAAGAACAGTTCGCAATAGTAGCTCCCAAGTTGGCCTAGTGGAAGCCAGATATTTCTCTCGACAGCATTGCTTCCTGTCTTCCTCCCATGAACCTATTGATAGTACTGCTCGCTTAGTGCCGCCCCCTACGCTATCCCCTGCCGTGGTGGGGCCCACCAGAAGAAATTATCGCTAATCTTTATCATCTCTTGGGCGCGGTTCCAGAAGCTTCCCTCAAGTTTCCTTCCACCGAAAATAAACCAATTTCACTGCTACATGTAGATTTTCTTGGACGCCGCCCCCTTTTGTTTTCATGTGGTTCGTAAATGGAACCGCACAAAAAAATAAGAGGACCGGCGCCTGATTATCGCCCGCACGAGAAAATGCATTTTCCCATGCGGGCGTCTTAATCCGACCGCATGGGATATTCCTCATTATCCCGTGCGGTTAATTTAAGAGGACCGCACAGAAAAATCGATTTTCACGTGCGAGCTTTTTAAGTGGACCGCATAGGAAAGTACCTCCCTCCTTTCCATCCCACCCACTTCAAATTTTTGATATATCATCTCTCTTCCTTTTTTTCCCTTTATTCTACCTCAACCACTCCTCTCTCTCTACCTTCTCTCTATTCTCCCCCTCCTCCTCCTCCCCTTCCCATCCCCCTCCCCCTCCTCTTCCTCCTCCCCTCCTCCGTCAGCGGGCGTCGGCGGCGTAGCGGGCAGCGCAGCGAGGAGGCGCGGCATGGTGGCCTCATCCACAGGTTGGCGGTGGAGGCCCGGTCCCGGTGGGCGGCGCGGCGGCCGCTGCCGACGATGACGACGATGAGGAGGAGGCGGCGGCCAGGAGCAGCGCCGCCGCTGTCGCCGCTCGACCACTCCTCCCCCTCCTCCCCACGCTCGCGCGAGGCGGCCGGGAGCGGCGCCGCCCTCCCCACGCCTGGATCCGGCGGCGGTGGCGGCCGGCGCGGCGGTGGTGACCGGGTGCTCAAATCTAGAGTTAGGGTTTCTATTTTTTGAAAAAAAAAATCGGATTTTTATTTTCCCATGGGGGCGACATAAGCACCCGCAATCGAAAATCTGATTTTCGCGTGTGAGTGCGCCACCCGCACAAGAAAATCGCGATTTTCCTAGACGATCTGTTCCAGACGGAGGAATCTACCGCACGCAAAAATCAAAACAACCGCACGCAAAAATAGCTATTGTAGTAGTGTTTATAGAGTTTAAACTTTATCTCAAAATAAATTAATTCATACCTTCCTACGCATCATCGATTCATAGATCACCAAATTTTATCCCTCAAATAACCCTCATCTACCCATCTACAAATAATATCACTTTTCTTAACTCCACGATTTGAGATTTTTTTTAGAGGGATAGATCCCATTGAAAAACAAAATGTAAATTCTTATAAGTAAAATATAAGAACTAAGTATTATAGTTATCGGAATTCTACCAGAATTGAAAACACAGTAATTTGGTGAAACATATATTCTGATTGAATAAAAGTTCATAGGCATTTTGAATAAATTATTAGAACTGATGAAAGAGGGGACATAAAGAAACATGTTACCATGGACTTCTTAAAGGAAATATAAAACATGAGTTTTGAATGATGTTTGGAATCCTCAAAAAGTGGAGGAATGGAAGAAATGCCTTAATAATTTTGAAACCCACTTCTGTAATCCAAATGGCTCTTCAGGAAATATTTTCATAGGTTTTCAATTCTATAAATTCATAAAAAAAAATCCTTGGTACCAAAGTAGCCCTTAATGGAAGACGAAATTGATTAATACTACTTCATTAAGAAAATACTAATGTGACTTGTGGGCAGTGATGTGTGACCTTATAGGCCCTAATAAAAATACCAAATACTCCCTCCACTCACAAAAGTTAGGTATATTTCACATTTGAGTTTTTTTCAAATAAGTTATTTCTATTTATAGTCTTTATATATTTAAGACTTAAATGAAGAGATAAATTAAATGTTTGATAAGAATCCAAGGAGTCATCTAAATACTCATTGGTTATATGCTTGCATTCACTCCTTGATTTTGGAACATCCAAAATAATTTAATTTCTCCTTAGTCTTGGTGACAAAAGTAATATGTGTAATTTTTATGGATGGAAGGAGTAATTTTTAGGGTTTTTATAGTACCTACCAAAATAATAAAAAAAAGATGCACCCTTATAGGAACAGGCACCTACAGTGTCAAATCGGTGTCAGTTTAGAGTTAGGTTATTGGTGCCGGCACTAGATCTCGGTACCTATAAACCCTTTAGAACCGGTACCTATGAGCTCCGAAAATGTGTCCCCCAAGTAGCTGACCCATAAACTACCAAAAAGTTCAATACGATGATATAAGAGAAAACATCAATTGAAGTCCAAGCTAACTTTTTCGGGTAGATTCTAAGTAGCTAAGTAACTAATGTAAGAAAGAGATTCTCAGTAATTAATTTTTGAATTACCTGCGGGAATGTATATCTTTTTTATTGTTTTAACCGTTATAGAAATTGTTTAAACATCAATTTTAGTTGCATGAAAGAGATTTTTCCTTGGACAAAATTAAACTCTCCTATAGCTTAGTTGCACCCAACTAATTTGTCCCAAAAAAAGTGAGTTTATTTTTAAACATATTTATCCTTATAAAATATTAAAAAAATGCCTTACCCGCCCAGCCACCTATATGAACACCTATATATTCAGAGCACACACCATCAGATATTCAGACACACACCTTCGATAACTTGCAAGAATAACTCAAAACTTGAATCAGACAAAAATATCATAAGAATATCAAGATGTGCGGAGGAGCACTGATCCCGAACGACTACGACAAGCCGCCGCCGCCGCCGCCGTCGGAGTCGTCGGAGTGGGACGCCACAACGAAGATGACGAAGAAGAAGAAGCGTGGCGGCGGCGGCGACGACGACTGGGAAGCCGCCTTCCGGGAGTTCATCGCTGGCGACATCGACGACGACGACGGCGGCGTTTCCATGTTCCCTTCTGGTGCAGGGACGATGGAGACGACCACAGAGGTGGCGGCGGCGGCGGTGGTGGAGAGGCCGCGGCGGTGGCGAAGGGTGAGGCGGAGCTACCCGTACCGCGGCGTCCGGCAGCGGCCGTGGGGGCGGTGGGCGTCGGAGATCCGCGACCCCGTCAAGGGCGCCCGCGTCTGGCTCGGCACCTTCGACACCGCCGTCGAGGCCGCGCGCGCCTACGACGCCGAGGCGCGCCGCATCCACGGCCAGAAGGCAAGGACCAACTTCCCGCCCGACGAGCCTCCACCGGCGCCACCATCGCAGGCGCCGTTCTGCTTCCTGCTCGACGACGACGACGACGGCGTGGCCCGTGGAAACAGCACGGCGTCGTCGGCGCCGGACAGCGTTTCCGCTTCCGCGACGTCGACGGTGTCCGGCGAGCGAGGCGACGAGCTCATACTGCTGGAGTGCTGCTCCGACGACGTGATGGACAGCCTCCTCGCCGGCTTCGACGTGTCCAGCGAACCCCGCAGTGTTTTGGTATGGTTTCTCCTCCAATTTTTCGTCAAAATGATCGATATCAGTTTTTTATCAAACCAATCCATTGACACAAACTGTTCATGGGCGAAAAGTGACATGTTTGTGTATTTGAGGATTGACCGGGAGCAGGGGCGGAGCCAAGATTATGTCAAGAGTAGGGCTTATAATCACTAGAGTATGAACTTCTTGAACGAATTTTAATAGGAAAATTAGCAAATTCCTTAGTATTTTTTCTGCCAGGTGTGGAGCCCAAACCCAAGTTGCCCTACACCTGGCTCCGCCCCTGATCGGGAGAACTGTAAGTTTTCGAAGGGGAGATATCCATATCCGATAAATCAAACTAAAGATATTTTTCTTTTACACGGAAAATATAATATCTTCACCCTCGCATATACCCGTAAAAGTTATCTCTAACACATGCTTAAAAAGAAGTAACGCAGCGGTAACTCCTTAGCCTCACTAAAATTACAAACTTAATTTTTGTCGGAAATTTCTGAAGCAACCATGCATGTATATACACCAGAATACTTACAAATTTCCATGCTATACGCAGTGCTTAATACTAGTAGTTTCCAATTGTCTAATCTAGCTTCTTATTTTCTCTTCTTCATCTTAACAGGGAATGGTTAATTAGCAGCGCGCACGCCTGATTAAATCGGTACACGTGAAGTACAGGAGAAGTAGTTACTACTAGCTAGGAGCAAATTAACTTGGAGTTGCAAGAATAAAATATGCATGTCTCTGCACTACTGTAGTGTTAGCAAGTTTGATCATTGTTCTGTTGTATCCTTTCACGTCCATTTCAGACTTCCCAATGCTACATAAGGATGTACATATGTATGATGTTGTGTGCCTTGTTAATCAATGAATGTAAATATCTTTATATTGCTTTTGTACAACAAAAATGGCTATGTTGAGACGACCCTCTATCTATCTATCTATCTATCTATCAGGAATATATCCTATCTATACGGAATAATGCATCATATATACATAAACTTTCTTGTGTACATACGTACATACCAACTAACAAATATCAATAAAAGTTCTAAAAAAAATTATACCTATAATTTTAATATTACAACTACGTGTAAAGTCACATTTTCAAATTCATTATATATATGAAGAAAATAAGACAAACTTGCATGTATCCCTTATCTATAAGGTTTGTCATATTTCTTTGTTAAGCATGCATGCTTAATGTTGGCTCGATAAAACTGCAACACATTTTAGCTAGCGGAAAGTATTGACCATTAGGTGAAATGATAGGCCGTCTGTACGAGTGCGATACTTCCTGCACCTCAAACCATATGGACATTAATTATTTGTCCATCGCAGTGGCAAACCTAGGATGTAAATTGAGTGGGTGCTAATTAATGCACAAATGTAACATATGATTAAATAAAATAGAGATATATCAACTCAATATTTTCCGATCAAACCTAATACACATACAACCAAAAGAAAATACATTGCTTTCGACATTTTAATTTGCATCTATATAGAATAATATATCCACACAAATCAATTAACAAATAGGTATGCACCCAGCGCTTCAGCTAGCTTCCTGGTATCATTGTTGTATGGTCAGTTTACACTAACTGCTAATTAGACTCACTAATAGCTAATTAGAGGCATGCAGTGGTTGGAGGTGTGGGGCTTGAGCAATAAAGCCCCAATAGTGGATTCGCCACTGTTCCCCCATATTATTGTTCTCTAACCCCCATAGGCTCCTCGTATACGTCAGCCTGCTTTGTGCATCAATAATTTACCTCCCTTAATTGTTAGTTTATCCACATGTGAGAAACATTCTTCATAAAAGTATATATTGTTGTATGGTGGATCAAAAGGGAAAGTCATTTCATCTCATAAGAATATTGCCATCTTGTGGCCATGTCACATAGCCATCGACTTAGAAATCGGTAAATATATATATGCTTGTTATCATTCTAATCCGTTGATCACAACTAGGGTGACTATACAAGTTATTATTCCCAATCTCTTATCGGAGTTCTATTCAGATAGCTCTCTTCGCTCTACATTAATTTATGCTGATAGGAAGCTAGCATATATATATATCCATCGTCACACGCTATTCGTTCATCTCCATAAACTAACAAATATTTCCACCAAATCACTATATATGGTATTGGCGTCACTAGTACCGCTATGTAAGGAGCTCCAAATTGTGTTTTGTTTTACTTTCATTACCTACCCTTCTTCTAAAATAGTAAATATATAATTTTGGTAATTTTAGTTTCATAGTTATTATTGAGAGCGAGAGTATACCCTTCATTTTGTTCTCTTCTTCAGTGTTTTTGCATGGTTGAAATGAGAGATTAATGTGAGCGCGAGAGCTAGCTAGGGACCTCTCACCCTTACCCGTTTTAGTAATTAACCACGGATCTTGCCCATTGTTTCCCTTTTTGGTAAATTTCTGTGAACAGTAGAGGACAAACAATTTGTGAAAATATCTTTATCAAGAAAGCCATAGTTTTGAACCATCAAAGTAAACAGCTAGCAGGATGCATGATGTGTATATATGATGATGATGACATATGAGGAGTTTGGTAGCAATGCCGTGTCAACATGTAGTTATCTTCCTGGCACAACTTGCTGGTTTATCAAATAGGAGTGCTAGCTTAGTAACTAACTTGCTGGTAAATCATTTTCAAAACAGATCATCTATTTATCAAGTGTAATTTACTTTTCTTCTCTATCAATTACTTTTCCAATAATTGGCCAACATCTGAACAACTTAAATTTCAGTTATTTCTTCAGAGTTAAACAACTATTGTTATAACTTAAAATAAGAAAAATTAAACTTTGTTGTCAGTACCTGCTTGAAAAAAAAAACAAATGTATTTTAGATAAGCACAAAGCTAAATGCACATCTATAAATTAATCTAGGATATACTTCCTCTTTTTTTTATTCGACGTCATGTTATAAATGAGAGAACGGAGGGAGTAAAAGGAAACAGAAACATACAAAAGATTGTAAATCTAAATATAATGGGTCTTTTTTTCACCATGGAAGTTTAATTTATTGACAACTTGCTTATTTTTAAAAACAGATTTGCTGTGAATGTGTCGCCATATTTTTTATGAAAAAATAATCAACATGTATTTACGTTGTAAGTCTCTAAATTACATATGTAATTTTAGTATTATAATGTAAGTCCCTAAATTACATATGTAATTATACTAATTACATTTACAATTACACTAGATTTATACTATAATTACATTTGACATATTACTACCTAAAAATCTGTCGCCATATTTTTAGATATACACCCCTTAAAAATTAACTTTGATAAACGGCACTTCTCTGATTGGTTTACCAACATCTCTCATGACACTATGATGATATCTACCACATGACTCGTGGAGCCCAGCTGATCTAAATCTTGGGACTGGGACACCTAACATCCACGAAAAAGATACGTCTCATGCATGTGGCTGCTGCATGCATTATCCTCATCAGCATGTTGCACAAGTTGTTTAAGCTATAGGTAACACATAGACTAATCGTGCTATTAATTCCGATAAAAACACCTACGCAAGCCATGACAATTCGTTAACACGCATGATCATTTAATTTGTAACTTTCCAAAAATATCTATATAGCTACTTGTGACTAGTCTAATAGATATATGTGTGTGTCAGTGTGTGGAGCCCATCTAGGTGGAGGAACCAAACGGGCTCGACCAAGAAAAAGATATGCATGCCAGCTTGCATCACTCTCAACATGTGGCACAACTTGGAAGTATTCTTCTACTAACTATATTCCAACAAAAGCTTGTACATATATATAAGTTTGTGTCGATGACTGGAAAACTTTACAATATAGGTTTCTGGTCATCAATAGTTTACCAACACATATACATACAACAGCGAGCTATTGTGGCGAGTAACTATGAGATTGGATGTTCTATGCATGTCATGCTACAATCCTTCCCTACCTTTACCTTTCGGCGCCTCTTCGCTTGAATTCTTCCCTACCTACTCTGAAGTCTAAATACTTTTTTTATGATGACTTACAACTGAAAATCACATAGTTCTACTTAGGGTTCATACTTGGAATGAAATGGAGTTAATTGGACCAAAAATTTGGGTTCATATTTTAGTAGGAAAATATTAAATTATGACTTCAAAAATATTGCGGATCTTGGTTGGAAGTGTGTACTTTCACCTAAAAGAGAAGTGAATGAATTTGAGTAAAAACACTTCAACTCATAGGATTATCTTCTTGATTAATAACTTGAATAAACATAGTTTCATCAAATTAAACAAGCATTTATCTCCTTCTGAAATTAATTATAATTATATAGTTTTTCTCATTAATTTTCTTAAAAATTATAAGGCATGGTTTATATCTTATTTAAAGCACATTCATCCCATCTTCTCTTATCCCTCATGTTCGCTTATTAACTAACACTCATGAACTAGTCAATCTCTATCATATTTTTCCATTTCCTTTCTCTTGCTTTGTTCCCGATCATGATGCATGGCTCCATGACGCCTGAGAGAGAGGATAGAAGCAGGGGAAGAGTTAGGTCTATGGCAATTCGGACTTGAGCCTTATGTTTGGCTCCTTAATTCCACTTAAAGCCTATTAAAAGTTTATGATATTTATAAAAAATATTTGCCATGTTCTTTTCAACTACCGGATTATTGTCATGAATTCTTAAGAAAAGTTCTATTGCATTGCTTAGATCCCTTGTTCTACGTTATTTGCTAGGTTTTATCAAAATATTTCATATTATATCTATAATCGTGTAGATATATAGTTCACTATAATAATCGTGAAGATGACTAATAAAAATACATTAGTTCGATTCTAGAGGCGAAAATTTTTAACATCACACCTAGTTAACAAGGCATTAATTAGGGAAAAAAACACAATATACTAATGGGCAACGATTGAAAGTATGAGAACAGAATGGTCCACTTGCACACTTGTTGACACAAAAGAAGGGGTCGTAATGCTACAAAATATCTCGTGGTATCCCCTTCTTATGGCACATCTCCATCTCATCCTTCTAGATCATGTTGTTGTTCATGTTCTTCTCTCCTTAAATTGGTTGAATAAGTTAGGTGAGGCGATGACTTATATATCCTGAAAAGAATATTTCCATATATAAAGCCCTTTGTGTTGTATGAATAGGTTCCTAAATTCCTATAGGGGTTTTCCATTCCTCCACTATTTTGAGGATTCCAAACATTAGATAAAATCTCAAGACAATATGTTTTACATCTGTTATGTAAGTCCAAAACAACATATCTCTTTATATCTCCTCTTTAGGCTATTCTAAAAGTAATTTACTCAAATTCATGTGATTTTCATCTAGAACAACTAAATACCTCTTTTATGAAATTTCTATTTCTCATCTTGTATAGTAAGCCATGATAACGTCACCCTATTTTTTTCACTATCTACATCATTTGGCATATTATAAGCTATAACGGCTTGTGATTGATTAAAAAAACCTATAAGTAAAACTTTTATATATGCATGTGTCCTTATATATTTAAAAACTAATGCTGAAAATAAACTACGATCAATGAAAAAACCTCAAAATCAACTTCAAAATTAAGTCTTAAAACTAACATTTTGGTAACCACTTATAACCTGAAAGACAATGGGGCAATACATTTTTTCTATCTTAGGCTTTGTTTGAAAGCTCGTTTAGCTTTTGCTCTTTTATCACACGCAAAGTAAGATATTATTAACGTATGATTAATTAAATATTAACAATTACTCTCTATGAAAAGTTTTTCTAAAAAAAACAAAGTGTTCTCATAATAAACGAGGTAGTTACAAAAGTTAAACTGAGCTTTAACGGCATTGTGCTTTCAGTGGTAGGCGACGTACCCATCGACAACGAGACGTCTGCATGTGGTGACTTCGTCAATCTCAGGGCCCCTTTGAATCGCAGGAATGAAAAAACGCAGGAATAGGAAAAATGCAGGATTCTAACAGGAATACAGGTGTAAAACAGAGTATTGGAAAATATAGGAAAAACACAGGAATGACCGTTTGATTGGACCATAGGAAAAACGCAGGAATCGGATAAGAGAGATAGACTCAAAGGAATTTTTTCAAGAGGTTGGACCTCTTGCTAACTTTCCTCCAAAATCTCTATAGGATTATCCATTCTCTAGAAATTTTAAAGGATAGTATAGGATTCAATCCTTTGTTTCAAAAGGTTTCATAGGAAATTTTTCTCTAGGATTGAAATCCTTCAAATTTCCTACAAATCAAAGGGGCCCTCAAAGATTTGCCGGCTCAGTCTTTGAAGATGCTCGTAGGGGTAGGGTTTGCGTGCATGCGTTAATAGAGATGAGTGCACGTGTGTTGTGAGTGTATGCGTTGTAACGTGTAATTTAAAAAAAAAACTGAGCTTTGTAGTACCTCACTTTATCTTTTTCTTTTTTGAGAAAAAAATATCTCTAAGGGTCCCACCACGAGCAGCGAAGCAACCGCAAAAAAGATACGGCATCGGCATCAGCAGCCAGCTTGCACCCCCGGGGGCCCCACACCTTGCTGACCTTGGGCCGTCGACAGCCACAAGATGTTGGACAGGTGGGCCCCACACGATGCCTACTCCGACGTGTCCAGAGAAAAATATCTCTAGGTTCGCTGAACTTGGCGCTCGATGTGTAGTACACGGCAATTTGCTGCGCGTTCTCGGCACACGACATTTTGGACCAACTTGCTTCTCTCCACTTGTCTGGCTGGCTCTGGATGCGTGATTCATTAATTAATTAATTAAAAGCCAGTGGGCTAGAAGGCCATAATAGCCTCTGTCTATCCTGTGACAATATATGGCAGTCGTTGCTACTTTTGCCAGATGCATTGCATCCTTTGCTTGCAACATGCATCTGGTAATACTGTACAAAACAATCGTACTACGACCTAATACTGTAGCAGTACCTATCTATAGTTTCATATTTTTTTTTTCAAAACATGGTACGGATACATCACTGTAAGCAACTCTAAAACTTAGATCTATAATTCACGAAACAATTACAGGCGTCTTATTATCGATGAGTATGTCGCTAACCATTTCACCACTATGAACCTAACTTCGTATGCTAGCTGAGAATTACTAGCTCTAGCTAACATGATGAGTGATGTCCAATTCACTGTTGTTTTCCATCATATTCGAAATGTAAAATACTCTCTTTTTTATTATAAGTACCGTTTGTCAAATTTGATTGGTTTTATAACGTGTAACGTTATTTTCAATACAAAATAAATACACTATCGATAGTGGGTTTGTAATGAAACTAATGTATTTAGTGTAGTTGATGTTATTAAATTTTTTCCTATAAATTTAGTTAAATATGATAAGTTTTACTTAAAAATAAATAAAAATACCTTATAATATGAAATGGTGAGTAATAGATATGCATGTTTGTACCTATCAAAAAGCTAATTAAAAGCCAGTGGGCTAGAAGACCATAATAGACTCTGTCTATCCTGTGGCAATGGCAGTCGTTGCCACTTTTGCCAGATGCATTGCATCCTTGCTTACAACATGCAGGAGTACCTATCTAGAGCTTCCTATTCTTGTTTCTATTCCTTAGTATAGTACAAACGTACCTTATGAACACCGATATATCTTACTCTCTTCGTCACAGAATATAAGAATTTTTAGGGTTATACACGCACTACTAGAAAAAAGGTTTTTGCAGGCAGGCCAAATCCGTCTTTTCAGGTGGACCGGCATTCCGCCTACAAGAAAACGCCTGCGCGGGCCCAAGGCCCGCCTACGAAACGACATCTTCGCAGGAGGTAGATTCACTCGACTGCAAAGAACATTTCAGCAAATAAAAAAAAAAGACCGACCACCGCCGCCGCCGGCCTCTCCCTCCGGCCGACGACGGCTCTCCTCCTCCGTCTGCCGCCGCCCCCACAGGCGTCGGCACCGTCGTCACGCCATCGTCGTCGTCGCGTCGTCGTCACGGTAGTCATCGTCGTCGTCGCATCGGCGCCGTCGGTGGGGAGGAGGGAGGAGGGAGCTGACAGCGAGGAGGGGATTGAGCCAGCGACGGTGGCGGGGAGGAGGGAAGCCGGTGGATCCGCAGCTTCATGACGTTGCGAAGGTTGTCGTCGTCGCGGCCGAGGGGAGCCGGCGGCGTCGCGGTCATCGTTGTCGTCGAGGAGGAAGCCGGCGGCAAGGAGGGAGCCGTCGGCGGAGGCGGCGTCGCGGTCATCGTCGTCATCGAGGAGGGAGCCGGCGGCGAGGAGAGAGCCGTCGGCGGAGGCGGGGAGGAGGGGAGCCGGTGGATCCGTAGCTTCGCGGCATCGCGAAGGTCATCATCGTCGTCGAGGAGGGAGCCAGCGGCGGAGGCGAGGAGGAGGGAGCCAACGGCGAGGAGGGGAGCCAGCGGCGGAGGCGGGGAGGAGGGGAGCCGGTGGATCTGCAGCTTCACGGTGTCGCGGAGGTCGTCGTCGTCGCGGCCGAGGGGAGCCGGCAGCGTGCGGAGGCAACTTCGCGGTCGTCGTCGTCTTCATCGAGGAGGGAGCCGGCGGCGGAGGCGGAGGATTTCTACTAAGTGTGTGTGAGAGAGAGGAGAGGAGGGAAATGAGTGGTGGAGAGGAGAGGATAAGGATGGTGGAGGAGAAGATAAGGATGACTAGATATGTTTTTTGTGGAGGCATGATTTTTGTAGACGGACCACATAGGGTTCCGTCTGCGAAAATCATTTTTTTTTCAGGTGGGTCACTTAAGAGGTCCACCTACGAAAATAAAGGTATTTTTGCAGGCGGACCTCTTAAGTGGTCTGCCTGGAAAAATTTATTTTCGCAGGCGGACATTGAGCTCCACCCCGGTTTATATTTTCCTAGGCGGCCATTTAGCTCCGAGAGTCAAATCCGCCTGGGAAAATAATCTCCCAACGTCTGCGAAAATGCTTTTTCTAGTAGTGACGGATATTAAGAAAGTAAGCATAATTAAACTAAAAAAGGTTGTAATTGGTTGAGAAGTAAATGTATGTGAGAGAATTGAATAGTGGAGGATTGTGATTGGTTGAAAAGAGAATATTGGTGAAGATGTTGTTATATTTTAGGACAAACCTTACGGGCCAAAATTTATATTTTGGGACGGATGGAGTAATTCATAAAGTTATTATAGACATCTTAATATCAAGGGGTACGTCATCAACCACTGAAACATTAACCCCTACGCTTATTTTGCATCTTTTGTATGTTTGTTGAGAATTAGCTCTAGCTAACGTGATGAGTGAACTCCAATTCACTGTTGTTATTTTTCATATTCGAAATATAAAATACTCTCCTTGTTTTATCTTATAATTACCATTAGTCAAACTTCTTTTCTATTAAAAGTACCAAATAAAAACTAAAAAAAAAGTTTTTCATATTATCATAATTAAGCCGACTACCAATCTATTGATTCTCTTAGTGTTGAGCTCCCAAACCGAGCGAATGTCTTGTCACCCAATGGGTAAAATTCAATCATTGATATTTTTTTCATCCTTGATTGAAAAAGAGCTTACTCAGTTCTTACACAATTCTGCCAGCCAAGAACAAATATTCCGATAAAATTAATGTTTATGGGAAATGCAGTACTCCCTTTGTAAATTTTTGCGAGGTCTACGTTGCCAGCTTTTCAAATGTTCTGTTTCTCTGATCGACGTGAGTCCAGGAAGTTCTTGTAGCAACTTACCATTAATGTGCTTAATTTACAAGATTCAATCGAATCCATTGACATATATATTATAACCTCGTTACAATTCATATTGTGCTAAAAACCGTTATAGGGATATTATATATTTGAACCCGTCTTCATATCTTAGGGTAGAGGAAACAATATATTGTTTCACAGACAAGTATGCAGAATGACTCATCAGTATAGATTCCAAACCCTCATATATGCTGAATTTTGAACGGGCACCACTATGAAAACGGTACTGATAAGGGCTAACTGTCAGTGCCGGATCAAGAACCGACGCTAATAAGGTTTTGCACGGTATTATTTTTAAAAGAAAAGAAAAAAAAGAAGAGATTACAAAGCAAACAAAAGAACAGATCAAGAATCAACACATTACATAACCGATTCATCTAAATCAATAACATATCAATACCCATGCATCCACATAATCAACTGAGCTGCCACCACCGATACTCGCCGTGGGCAGACAAGTCCGCCCGTCCACCCATCCCTGTCGAGCGGGCTGCCCACGACCTTATCATTGCTAGATCTGGAAACCATGGCACCACCAAGCCCCCACCGACTAGTCGATGAAGCACTAGACTGAGAAGCGAGGAGAAGAAGCACTACATCAAAAATGATTTTCATATATTGCCAGGCCCCGTATTCGTAGGCGGGCATAGCACATGCCTACACCTAGACATCTAAGAAAATCAACATCTTTCCATACGAACAGCTTAATCACATGTGTAAACCCCTTTTTCTCATCTATATGGGTTGAAAACATATAGAACCAACACTTTTAAGTAATTATAGTTGTCGGTTCTAAAAAAATATCGTCACCAATACTATAGCTGTCGTTTTTCTAAAAAAAAAAGGCACCCATAAAATCGAGCCGAACCCACTCCCCCCTCTGCCTTATCTCCTTACCACACCCACCCCCTCTCTCTATCCAACATATCTCCTCACTCACCCATCCTTATCTCATCCATCTCTCCCCCTCTCTTTCCTCCTCCATCCACCTCTCTCTCTCTCCCCCACCTAACGGCGGCGCGTTCCCCTTCGCTAGATCTGGCGGGAGGGGAGGCACGGGCTTCCAGGCAGCGGCTCGGTGACGCTCTCCTCTACACCAGGTCCGGTGGGAGGGGAGGCGGTGGGCTACCATGTAGCGGTGGCTCCCTCCCCTCTGCTAGATCGAGAGGGAGGGGAGGCGGCCCGGCAGCTGCGGCAGCGCCATTACGCCATTACGGCTTGTCTGGAGTTGCAGAAGGTCTCGTCTATACAAATCAATTATAATTATGCAGTAGTGTAGGTTGAGGTGCAGCTCTCATTGAACAAGCTCATTCCCGTCGCCTCCTCCATCTCGCCCTCCCTTCAATAATATGGCATATATTCTTAAGTATAAATTTGTCGTTAAAAATGATTGAAGTTTTAATATAGACAATTATTTAAAAGTAAGACATTAATAGTGAGCAGACAAGGACGTACTTCTGTCGCCATTGAGACTCCAAATACCTCCTATCCACCTTCCTCTCCGACTACGGTTGGGATTCCAGAACTTTCTAGCCAGAGAGGGTGTATGACAAAGGCACAAAAGCAAAGTAGAGCAATCTGATGTACCGTGCATAATCCATTGCACCAAGGGACCCTATAATTTTGCTTATGTTTGTCTTAATCCATACCGTTTATTAGCAAACAAAAAATAATTTATGAGTATTTTTTGATATATGTATCTTTGCCTATCTTTAATGATGTAAAAGCAAATATTGTGAAATAAACAGTGATAAAAAACCATATAATTAACTTTAAAGATTAAGTTTTAAACTTCAACTGTTTTAGGTAATTATAAACATAATTGAAATGTTGAGGTTGAAGGCATCCACCACAGGTCCACAATTATATGCTATCGCAGTAGTAATACATAGCATATAGTACAACTTATTTACTACTCCCTCCGTCCCAAAGTATAAACATTTTTAGACTATGATACGGTTTCCGAGATGCTACTTTAACCAGTAATATCTATAAAAGTATAATATTTTAAATAAAAAGAGTTACATATCATATATTATGATAGTTTGTTTAATAATAAATCTAGTAACATCAATTTTACATGATTGATATTTTTTATTTTTTTATGTTAATAGTTAAAATTAAAAATGTTTGATTTGTCATTATGCTAAAAATGCTTATATTTTAAGACAGAGGGAGTAGTTGCTTTGGGAAATCGCCAGCCTTCGATGCATCCATAATTTCTTACAGTTCCATGCATGACAAGGGAAAAATGATAGTAAAATATGAATATATGATACAGTATAACACAAGTTAAATAGTATTTATTTTTGGATGGGTCAGCCGTCAAACAAACTTTGAGGATAAGTACAAGTTCAATGCAGAAATTCCCTTAGTTTGATTAATTGACGTTGACGAATATAAAAATATTTTTCAGTGTTTTATCCTTGACGGCTGCCCACAGGAAAATATAACCAACGTCAGGTTTTTCAAGGTCCAGTCAAATGTCAAGTCTTAATTTTGAATTTTAGATTATAATCCAAGATGATTGTGAAGTTTAAAATTCGGTTTTAGGTTAAATTTTAGTTGTTTTTTTCTGCAACCTTAATTGTTCGCGTGCTCTCTTTTCATGATTGCAATAAGACAGGAAAATATCTAAACGAAAATCTTAGTAAACCAAACTTCGGGTCACTAGTAGGAGAACGATTTTTCCATGCGGTTGAATCTGATTTTCGCGTGCGGGTGGGCGGCCCACACGCAACCAAGGGTCTGCGAAAATCACGATTTTCGTGTGAGAGTGCTTATGTCGCCCGTACGGGAAAATAAAAATCCGGAAAAAAAAATTCAAAAAAACCAATCCGCCGACAGCGCCATCGCTCCCGGCAGCAGCCGCCGCCTCCTTCTCGTCGTTGTCGTCGTCGTCAGCCGAGGACGCTGCCTGCGCCCTCGTCGTCGTCGCCGCCGGCCTCCGCGGATCCGAATCCTGCGCTACCGCCGGCCTCCGGGCTCCCCTCCGGCTGCACCGCCGCCGGCGCCCCTCCCCTCCGCCGGATCTGGGGAGGGAAGGAAGGGGAGGGGAGGGGAGGGGAGCGGGATCCCACCGGGATGGGGGAGCGGCCGCCGCCTGCCGGATCACGCTCGCCATCGCCGCGCCGCCGCGCGCCGTCGGGACTCGAGGAGAGGAGAGGACGACGGGGAAAATGAGGAGAGGAGAAAAGGAGGAGAGGAGGGAAGAAAAAGAGATAGAGAAGAGAGGAGAGAAAGTGGGGAAAATTTAAAGTGGGTAGCAGGGAAAGAGATGGTGGATATTTTTGCGTGCGGCTCTCTTAATAGGTCCGCACGTGAAAATAGGCTCATTTTCGCATGCGGTCCATTTAAGAGGATGCGCTATTTTCCCAGACGCGACTAGTTATCTAAATGACTCCATGTTTAGGAAAATCTTTTGTGTGGTAATGGGTTACAACCCAAACCTGAAACAACCTAGGGCCAAAGCCTATTTGGCAAAGCTTTGATTTCACTTTTTTTTTGGCAGATATATAGAGTTTGTAGGCTAATGTGAAGTTTTATCAATAATGGAAATAAAGTATAAACTAATTGATGTCCTGCACTTTGCTATAGAATATATGATGAATGTGTATTACATTTTCCAGAATGTAATAATTGTAGATGATATAACATGTGTATATTAGATTTAAAATTATTTCTATCATATAATAATTTCTAGAGCTGCTAATGGGTGATGAAGTGTCATGTTTGCATGTTAAGCTTTAGAGCTATTTTTTTTAGAAAATGGAATATAACATCCCAACCTTTGCTTAAAAGAGCTTTAACCCATTATTACAATCTAGCATTCAAAACAAGTATAGTCCAAAAATAAAAGCAACCAGCGCATAGAGATAAAAATAACCAATAAAAGATATGGAGAACACATTATTAAAGTCTATTTGTGAATCTCCATCCATAATTGGTAAAAAGCTGCATAACCATCGACTCAAGCTTTCTGCATGCAACTTTTAAAAGCTCTCCGTCTTCATCATACCTTTGTAACTGTGCTCAAAACCGGAGCCAATATATTGTCCTGAAAATTACCCGCATATATGAAATAGATGGTGATTTATGAAAAACCATGTTTCCATGTTTCCATGTTAAGTTTTAGAGCTAATTGGTTCTAACTAATAACTGTTAGTGCATGGTGATATGGTATGTTTGCACATTAAACTTAGAGTTAGTAGGTTCTACCTATACAAAAGGTATAGATAACACACCTTCGACAAATAACCCTGATTTACCTTAGCCAGAATTATTTTTAGTGCTAGAGATATGGACTATAACTTTTTTTCAAAGAACACCTTCTGAACCGTCTGAACCGGATCATCATTGTCTATTCATTTTAAATCGACACCAATGTATCGCAGTTGGTTTTTGATATCAACAGAACAGGGGTAGAAATGAAGTATCATGATTGATTCATAACACGACCAACATTGATATTCAATATTGGATAGTCCAGACAATAGTTTTTGTATTGAGTGTCGATTCGGTAGTGATACTTAAATGACAGTTTGTTTTTAAAATAAATTTTCATATGAAATTGGATAAAGACAAATTTTATGTTAAAGTTTGGATAGTTCGATAAAATCCACGACTATTGTTTTGGATTTAAGAAATGACTTCGAATGGAGACAAACTTTATATGAAAAGTATTATGCTCAACAGGATCTTTGTAGTAGTTTTCATTTGAAACCATTGAAAATGTCAAATAATTACAAGTTTCAGACAAAATATAGTAAAGACTAAAGAGAATATTATACGCACTGAGGGAGATTTTAGGTTTGAATCCTATAAACTATAAGCGCACAAAAATTTTATACTAGTAAATATACAAAATATCGATGAATTCGGAAACGCCATAATAGACTACCCTGAAAAAAATTACAGGTAACAATAATCTTACAATATGGTAAAGCAAGACGAACAAAAGAGAGAATAAAATAAAACGTCGCCTAAAAGAAACAAAAAAGAAAGCCCTAATTCTTCCGAAAAAATTCCCCTCCGCACGTACAGCAGCTAGCTGCACGATGCGGCGCCCCCACCTGACTGCAAAATTTCCAAGTTTCTCGCTAGTTTAAATGCACGCCGCTAGCTTAGCTACTCTCTTCCACAACCCCCACAAGCATCAGCATCACAACCCACCAATCGAATCGATCGAACAAGACACGACACCTACACGATGCGCCGCCGCGTCTCCTCCTCCTCCTCGTCGCCGGCGAGGCATCACAAGGCGCGGCGCAGCAAGAGGAAGCTCGCCGTCGACGAGGACTGGGAGGCCGCCTTCCGCGAGTTCCTCTCCCGCGACGACGACGACGACGACGACCACGACCACGACGGACAATTCGATGGCCACCACCACCACGTCGTTCTTGCGCCGTTGGTCCGTAGTAACAACTGCGTCCACGGTCACGAGGTGGTGGCGTCGACGGTAGGCGGTGGCGCAAGCCGACGACGGCGAGCCGACGACGACGACGGCGAGCGGCGGCGGCGGCGGCGGAGGGAGAAGCGGAGCTACCCGTACCGCGGCATCCGGCAGCGGCCGTGGGGGAGGTGGGCGTCGGAGATCCGCGACCCCGTCAAGGGCATCCGCGTCTGGCTCGGCACCTTCGACACCGCCGAGGGCGCCGCGCGCGCGTACGACGACGAGGTTCGCCGCATCTACGGCGGCAACGCCAAGACCAACTTCCCCCTATCGCCGCCGCCGTCGCCGCCGCCGCCGCCGGCGGAGCAGCCAGCGGCGGAGAGGAGCCCCTCGACGACGCCGCCGACGACCACGGAGGACTCCGGCGACTCGCGCATACTCATCGAGTGCTGCTCCGACGACCTGATGGACAGCCTCCTCGCCGCCTTCGACATGACCACCGGCGACATCGACATGCGCTTCTGGAGCTAACGAGCAACAGAGCAGATTCAGGTAATTAAATCCACACCCAAGCATGTCTAAAAGTTTTTAACAATTTCATGAAACAAAATTAACAGCAAATCTAGAAAGATAAATAGGATTTAACAAGAATTGCAATGGTAATTATTGCACAATTTTACCATTTCGGTGCTTTCAACTGTTCAATCACCGAAAGAAATCCAGTAACTTTTGAAGAGCACTGCTACACGTACTTAATTTCTTTTTTTCTTCAACAAAACACTTTCTAAGAAATTCTCGAATGTTCCATTTAATTAGATGGGAGTAAAAAAGAAATCCAGAATTAGTTATAGCATGTGACATTAGCCACGAAAGTTTTAGTAAAAAAAATTGCACTTTTGAATGATCTAGATCATAGAGGATCAGTCGAATTCTGTGTGTTCATGCCATTTTCTAGCATTTTGGTGCACTATTTCTTTTTCATGATTTTACATTTTTCTTTCCCTTTTGACAGGAGAAGTCTTTGCAACCTTGACATGCGACTCGCCTAATAATCTTGTCAAACAAGGGCCGCCAGCTTAGCTTTTTCCAAAGGTGGGGAACAATTTTGGGGGATGCAATTAGGACGCACAGAGATGACCCCAACTTGTCAATGGGAATTGAACTCTGATGACCTTTGTAATGATAATCAAGGCACCACATTGTGGGGTTAAGCAAAGTTTTGGCAAATTAGCATTGCCTTGCAGGAATAAATCAGCATTTCTTTTTTTTTCTTTCACTGGACCCCAATAAGGTAATTTGCATACATATGTCCCATGAATCGAAAAATATGAAAAGTAATTGTATAGTGTTGGTTGTAGAGGTTATCAACACTTATTGAGGTTACCGCTATTAGACTTAATTCTTAAATTCATGAACTTAAGTTATGCATGATCACCTAATTTTCTCTTATGCAGAATTTGGTGGTATACTGACCAGATGATTAAGCCATTGATCGCCTTAGATGTGTCGGTGTAGTCGTCGTGAGGAGCCGGTGACGGAAATTACTGTGCGGTGGTGGCAATGGGAATTCGCCCTTCGCTCCCCTTCAATACGCCTTAAGATCAGTAGTCTGAGGGATTTTAGAAAAAGCTTAGTGTACGTGAGTCGTCACTCGTACCCGGGTCAAGGTTCCCTTTTTATATGCGTATTGAGGGGATCGGGGGCGATTCCTTCTCGAGAAAAACGATGCTTCCGATCATAGCGCTAGAGAGAGACGTGCGAGAGAATGCGTGAGACTCGCTCCTCAACGTTAGGGATCGCGTTGGCTTTGATGGGCTGAGCCCAATACTCTCCTTTCTGGCTCGATGGCCAACGTTAGAGATCAATCTAACAACCGCGACCCTCCACTAGTCAATCACCCTCTATATATGCTATTGTTATCGACTTGTCGTGATGTCGTTATGGTTATGTACGGTGTGGTGCCCCATGCCTTGTAGCCTGGGTCGTAGAATTCGACGCCAAGTTTACTACCATATACCATAAATATAATTCCAAATCTAATTATGATCAAATAGGCCTTATATATTTTAATCTATTCTAACAAATTTCACCGTTACAAATGTACCACTATCTAGAAGATGTTGAATTACCATATCGTGTATCACAAGTCCTTCGTACTTGACTTGAGTTGTTATCTTCGTAGCTTCATATGAATCGCTCGACAAATCTAATTGTTCGAACTCACCACATGGAAGAGCCATCACCGCTAAGCACTCACAACTCTGGCCCCCATGACAATATGTTAAGAACTAGGCCAAGAGGAACTTTGCAAGCAAAATGGAAGAACAGACAATCATCAGCATGATAATAATTAAAAAAACTACTCCCTAACCGCTTTTCCTAATTACAGATATCTCTATTAATAACAGCGGAGTCATCCGTCCTTCCACTGCTCTCCCTCTCGCGTATAAAAATCCCTAATAAAAAGCGGTAGTTAAAAAAAGCCATGCTCCTGATTATATATGGAGCCATTACAATACACGGATATGTTACTAATATGAGAAAATAAATTCAAGTAAACCAAGTTAGATTGCCTCATTGCGATTTCGACAATTCCAGGAAGCAATTTATCAAGGCATTCATCATCACCGATCAACAAAAGTTCATCGCTGACAAGTCAGAGCAAGCATCTTTCTAACCATAAGCATTAGCATTAGCAGCTGATTGCACGCGTCTTTTATTATTCAAAACAGCATTAGCATCTTATTTTTTTAAAAAAAAAACTGTAACAGTATTAGCATCTTTCTAATCATGCTATGACAGGCATCGGTAATTCACTATGATGGACTCATCGTCGGCACTCGCGGCAGAGCACCTACTGCTAGCATGACATGACATGAGTACTTAACCTTTGGTTTGATTTGATTAACTACTCCGCAACAACCAGCTAGTACTACTGATCATCTCTTGTAGCTGCCAAATGATTTTAAACTTTTTTTTTGACATGGTAAATGATTTTAAACTTGAATGGCAATTTTTTTGCCCTGAGCGGCTGTTCTTTTGTCCCATATTTTTTTCTTCTAAAAAGGTTGAATGCCTAAACATCTGAATAATTTCTATAGTAATTATTGGATGTACAAACGAATAAATTAAATACTATAAAGTTAAAAATAAATTTAAAACGGTATTATACATGAAAAGTTTTTAAAGATCGCATAGTTTAGAAGCTTGTGAAGTGTGCGCAATCATTCATCGTTCCATTCCTTAAAGAAAAAAAGAAATAGTGAATCAAAATCTGAACCATGTAGTTCAGTCGTTATAACTCCTAAGAAAATGGTGGCCTAACCTCCTCCTAATAACACAAAAAAACAAGTATGGAAGAAAAATGGATGTCGTAAATTAAATGTCAATATCAAGCAGGTAGTCGATCCATCGAGATCAGGAGGGAGCTTTCCACCGGTGAGCCGATCAGAGAAAGGAGAGGAGGAGGAGGAGGAAAGTGGATCACCTATCAGGGAGCCGCGGCGGCGGCCGGAGCCGGAGCCGGAGCCAGAGCCCGAGATAAGGAGTCGGCTCGAGGTTGGGCTTTCTTGCATACCAGGCCATCTGTCGCGTGGGCCTGGACCTTCACGGCCTATTTCACGCTTCACTTCCTCTTTTTTTTTTTAACTGAAATGAAAATTTCTTTACCAGTTCCAACTTATTATTTTTCTCGACGAATATCTGTACTACTTTAAAAAATTAAGGACTGCTACAGCACGGGATACCGTTCGAACGGTACACTTTAATGAATCTTTTTTTCCTCTCACACTCAAGATTGTGCAAAAACACAATGAAACAGAAGGGCTCCCCTTAGCTCCCTCGCTCAGCCATAGCAACAACAAAGGAGGGAGGCATTTAGGAGAGAAAGAGAGAAGAGGAGTCAGTGACAGGTCGCTCCACGATCGCCTAAGAGGCAACTACACGTACCTCCCTCTCCGCGATTTGGTACCAAGTACTTAGGGTACCAGACTTGATCCCTAGAGGTACCAGATCCAGTACCTGGTACCTCGGTATAGGTACCGCCCATCGTGGTACCAAACCTTGGTACCAGGGTGTCGGGTATCAGATACCCTCCATCCACAAAAGTTACACATATTTCACATTTGAGTTTTTCCAAATAAGTTATTCCTATTTGTAGTGTTTATGTATTTAAGACTTAAATGAAGAGATAAATTAAATGTTTACTATAATCCAAGGAGTCATCTAAATACTCATTGGTTGCATGCTTGTATTCACTTCTCAATTTTGTAACATCCAATGTGATTTTAATTTCTCCTTGGTCTTGGTGTCAAAAGTAATATGTATAACTTTCCATTTGCGAATATGCCGTTTGGCTTATTCCACCAAACAACCAAACGATGGGTCTATAAGTTGTCCCATATAGACAGAATACTGTTATATAGTATTTCTGTAAAAACATGGCCGTTCTCTTCTCTTCCCTACCGAACCGGCCTACTCCCACCCTGTATTAGTCTGCATCCGACCCCTTCCCCTGTATTACTCCTGATCCCGTTGCAATTCATGGGTATAGCACTAATGTGTAAAAAAAGGTATAATATTATTCTCCACAATTTATTCTAATAACAAAGTGGAGAAAGTGTGTAGAAAAAAGGTGGTGCATACAAATCGAAAAAAATTACCTCAAAATACCTTCTATAAATACTGATATTCAGAGGTGGGTCCCTAAGTCACCTGCATGTGAAAATGCTTTTTCTTAAAGAGAAAGAAAAATAAAATAGAACAACATCGATTTAAATCCATCGGAGAGCACATCTACATTAGAGAGTACCATGGCCAAGCTCAAAAACATCAACATGCACTAGAACATGAACAAGCAACAACTTCAATATGAGCAGCATAACATGAACAACAACAGTTTCGCCATCATTGTCTCAGTCCTCGCACGAACACCACCGCCACCACAGCCTCAATCTAGATCTGGTTATGACCGCAGCTATAGGAAAAGCAAGTGGCTTAGAGTGGATCCAGATCCGGCACTCCTGATCGGCGCTCCCAAGCATTGGTGCATAAGATCCGACCTCTTCCACCTTCCTTCCCTCCCCCTTTGCACTTCGCCAACACCACCGCCCTTCTCTTGGTAAGCTTGAGGTGAGTGGAGAGAGAGAGAGGAGAGGTTGGGAAGAGACCAAGGAAGACAAGGGCTCAAATCTCACCTTGGTTGTCCCGCTCTCCTATCGGAATCCATGCCAGCACCCCTCCCGGATGGTACCTAGCCCTGCGTTGGGCCTCCTCATTCCCGCCACAGTATCTATTGTAGGGATGGCAATTTTACCCATGATGGAAACAATTATATATATATAACCACCATGATGCAATGAAGAAAAGTCAATTGACTCATTGCATCGTCTTCCCTATCCCTATGGCGCCTATGAAGAACAATACAAGGGTGCTATGGCTAGCAATTCTAGTGGTCATGTCCACCACCTTCTTCTACCAGCATGCAATAGGGAGGAGCATAAGTATGCTTTTATCTATTTTTTCTCCTGAATGATCACATGATCGTCCGCTCCCCGGTTGGGCAGTGAGGGTCGGTGAAGGTCAATCACATATTGAAGTTAGAAATTATGTTCTGCAAAGGTTTATTGGATGATCCAGATCTAAATTGGTCATGTTCTCTGATTAGTGAGTGCCTTGCCTATCAATGCGTGCTCTTCTGCAAAGACCGTGGTTTCGAGGAGGGTGAAAGCCGCTGCAAGATCAAAGGAGACATCTTCTGTAGCTGTGGACATGTCCCATGGATTCCGCCTCCGGGGATACCACATGTTAGAGTTTTTCTTTTAAAAAATATTGACCGCTAAGGGTCTAAGAGATGATGCTGTGATGAGGTGGATTATGATAATTTCATATGGTATCATTGTTTTAAGATGTTTTTGGTGCTTAGCAAAGTTACATGTTCTTTTATCTTAACTGTTAATACTATTATGCTTTAGAAAATAACGCATCAGTTTGATAAGCAAAATAATTACAATAATCACAATTCATAAAATTAGCATGAAAAAAACAAGCAAATATTATGGGTTGGAATCCATAGAATCCCTTCCAAGTTAGTCGGAAGCTTTAAACTTTTTAAATGGAGAAGTTACAACTTAGGATGTGCTGACAAAGGCCCACTAGCAGCGCCAGCGCAACAAGGCAGAAAAATAAAAAACCCGAAGAACTAAAATTCTCCACCCACCTGAAAAAAAAAAAAAAAATTCTCCGCCCGAAATCGCGACCCCACCAAAGCCCAAACCCCGCATTCCCCCCACGCTTTCCCCCCCGCGAGCCTTCTGGAAGAAGCACGCATCGATTGACCGCGACCGACCTCGCCGCCGGCGACCGTACGGATTCCGCCCCTCCCCGCCGCGGCGGCGGCACCACCGGGGCGCGCGCCGGGGATGGCGCTGGAGCTGAGCCTGGTGTCCGCTTCGCCCCCGGGTGGGCTGGCGGCGAGCCCGCCCCCGCCCGCCGCCATCCCGGGGAAGGAGCAGCAGGTGGCCGGGGTGGGGATCCTGCTGCAGATCTCCATGCTCGTGCTCTCCTTCGTGCTCGGCCACGTCCTCCGCCGCCACCGGTTCTACTACCTCCCCGAGGCCAGCGCGTCTCTCCTCATCGGTACGTACGCGCGCCACCAATTGATCGTGTGAGTCGCAAACCCTAGTTGTCAAGGATCGTTTCGTTTGGAGTTTGGAGTAGTTTGTTGAGGGTGATTATTGGTTTGTGGGATTTAGAAATTAGAAGTGGGATGTTCAGATGGAGATGGTATGGGGGATTGATGTATGTTTCCGATGCCCTGCAAATACTGTGCAGGGTTGGATTTCAGTGCCATTCTAGGTGAAATGCGAAAATGAGCAGGGATCATGCTAATAATTTAGATAATTCATTTTGTCTGCCTTTGCCTCTGTGGTAGCTTTTCTACAAGAAACTTAATTCTAGATGAAATTTTCAGCGAAATGAGCAGGGATCATACTATTAATGCAGATGATTCATTTAGGAGATGCTGCATGGTAGCACTTAATTTGTCTACCTTTGTACCCCATTTATTGGGATACACAATTCTTTCGAGCCATGGCATCATAATATTAGGTCCCGTTCGTTTCCACTACACAGAGTGGATAAAGTTTTGGATATTCGTGGCACGCTTTTCAAACTGCTAAACGGTGCGTTTCGTGCGAAAACTTTCTATATGAAGGTTGCTCTAAAATATTAGATTAATCTATTTTTCAAGTTTGTAATAATTAAAACTTAATTAATCATACGTTAATACCACCTCGTTTTGGGTAAAATACTTAGTCTTCATCTTTATCTTTATCTTGAGGAGAAAAGACCACCACCTTACTAAAGTTAACACTAACTAGCTAGATTCTATGGCATAGGGCGTCACAGCACGAGGCATTTTTTAAAGAAAAAGATCACCGCTAATATGTTCTGAGTTTATCACGGAAAAAAGTTGATGATATGATAATTTTATATGAAAAAATAGAGCTGTATCAATGAGACCGTGGAAAGATAGAACTTCAAGTAAAAAGGGAACGTAAAGAATGGATCAACACCATTTCCTTATATGGTCCTAAGCTGGTAGAAGGAATAGAAGAAGTGGATAAATCATACGTTTCAACTAGAATAATGGCAGTTTTTTGTTGGCTTATTTCTGTTTTTTGGTTGAGTTTAATGCCATTTAAGTAATGCCATTAATGGGAATGCAAACTATATATAAATAAAAATCAATACATAGATTTAAGGACCTCCCCTCAAATGTACATGGCGCTGTAAGTTTTCCTTTGTTTGATTTTTTTATGTAGTTAATTTGGGGTAGGAACTAGTTCCATGGTTTCTGTTTTACCTTGTTCCCCTCATATGGAGAACTTGCATGACCTGTCATCCATTTGTGTTACCCTGCAAGTTTCAAGTCTGGAAAAGAGAAAATTAAATGAAAATTTGTTGAATTTTCTTATTCCGCTTGCCTTGTTGTTACTCATGGGAAACTCAACAGTAGGGTCAATATTAAAGTCATAAATGATACATGAGTAAAAACATATGTTCTTAATAACAAACCATTTTCGACTATAAATGCTCGATTTGCATGCCTTGATTAGTAGTAGCTATCCTTGATCAAGGTGAACAACTACAATCCATGTTCTGCTTGCATAGAAGCTGTGCTGATGCAAATCCAGCTCAGTTACATGAGTAAAAACTTCATCATGAAAATAAGTTGAGTTCTCTAATTCTTTTGTATTTTCTTAAATTTGTCATATGATTTCCTTTATGACAGACTTGTGATATCAATATCATTTTGATCATGCATATTGTGGACACCCTTTATGTATGGAACTTTAATGATTCTGTTACAGGTCTAGTTGTCGGTGGGCTTGCTAATATTTCAAATACAGAGACCAACACTAGGTTTGTGTTGTTTTATTAACATTTATACACGCTGCAAGAGTATTTTTCACATGATGTAGACATATGCTATGCAAGATTTGGGAGTTATTTCATTCCCGTATCATGCTTATTATTATCAGGAATCAGGATCTTATGCATGATGTATGTATGCTTTCCATTGATTCTATCTTGTTTCCTTCAATGTGCAGGATGTGGTTCAACTTCCATGACGAATTTTTCTTCTTGTTCTTATTGCCTCCAATAATATTATATCCTTTTGATTTTCAAATTCAAACTTAATTTCTTATACTGTTCTAAAAGATGCTTCATAATATCTGAATACGTTTTCCTTGACTTCAATGAACCCAATCAGGATTCAGTCTATCCCCAGTAAGTACCTCATGATGGCAATAATTCAAATTGTCTAGACTTCTTTCCTTGAAATAATAATATATTTTTTTACAGAAACCATTCTTTGCAAATTTTGGGGCTATTGTAACTTTTGCCATCCTTGGGACATTCATTGCTTCTGTTGTAACAGGAGTTCTCGTGTAAGAATTTCACAAATTTTTTTGTTCTAATTCTGTCTGAAGTATTTTATCTTACTAGTCAACCTCTATCATACTGCAGCTATCTTGGTGGGTTGACATTTCTAATGTACAAACTTCCATTTGTTGAGTGCCTCATGTTCGGTGCTCTTATATCTGCAACTGATCCTGTCACTGTGTTATCAATATTCCAGGTGCTTATTTTTTTCACGTATCTCGTTCTTGGACATGTGTACTTATAATTCACATAGCTGCCTTGCATGGCTAGAAGGTGTTTAGGATATCATATATATATAGATTGGGAAGAGAACTTTGTATGAGATGCTTAAATTTTTCATGCACGAAACTGCACACATACACATACACACTTTACCAATATGAGTAAACCTCTTATCTCAGGAAGCCTATCCTAAACCATGTATTACATCTATAGGGAAACATGCCTAACTAGCAAGATGACTAAGGTACCGTTTGAATTAGCAAATCCATCATTTGATTTTCAGCTTATAATAAGCCACTGCTAAATTTGATTTTTAAAACTTAATTTTGGAGTTGATTTTGGGGTTTCTTCATCATGTTTTATTTTCGAGCATTGGCTTTTAAACTATGAATAACACAGATATAAACAGTTTACACATAATTTCTTTTGGGTTGCTTATATGCCGTTTTATGGCTTATCAGATATAGGCGAAACGATAAGACTGTAGATGATTGGCGGATGAAAGCTGCTGGATGATTTACTTGAATATAGGGATAAAATAAATATTATATATCGTAAACTGAACAAATAGCTTATAACAAGTGGTCCAAGGAAGCAATGCAGTAGAAGATTTTTTTTTTTTTTTTTTTTTTTTTTTTTTTTTGAGAAAACATAGTTTTAGAAGCGTGGAGCAAATAATCCGGTGGATAGTCTGAAAAGAACATGGCCTAAGTATTAATGCACCAGCAGGGCTAGGAAACAGCACATATTGATACACTCTTGTGAACAGATTTTTGTTTGAACTTCGCTGTTGCATTATGATTTCTATATTACATGATGTTGTCTAATACAAAAAGAAAATTTTAATGAGGTTGTAAGCAGTCAATAAATCAGAAGTTGTCTCTGTTGTTTGATGTTTTAAAATTCTTGTGTTCTCATTCTTGAAAGACGCATCATCTTCATTTCTTTATATTGCTACTAGTGAAGCATACCATAGACTCTCAGTACTACACATGGAACCCCACTTTTAGAGGCAAATGATTGTTTATGTAAGTAAATGTAAAATAGGAACCTGGCTGCAATGCTAAATGAATATGAAACATTCTGAAAGCAAATTTTGTCCTAATGCCCAGGTAATTGATAAAAATGTGCTAAACTCATAACACTGTTTGTTGTAGTGTCAGTGTTGTACCATATTTTTGGTAGCATTTGGCTTGAACTTGAAAACAGATCATTACTACTAGATTTTGATGCACCATCAGAATTTACAACAGAAGTTTGTGGTGGTAAAGTTACTGTATATTTAGTGTAACATACTGAATCAGTGCATGCAGCCATTATTATTAATTTTTATGTACTTTGATATATGTCCTTAGCCAATGTTTTTTTTAAAGATGTTCCATTGTTTAAATATGGCATATTAAAGAATGTTGGAGGATTAGTGGCCATATGGATGTTGGGAATCTGAACTAATGATGCATCTCCTGAAATTATTCCATGCAGGAGCTGGGCACTGATGTTAACTTGTATGCTCTTGTGTTTGGAGAATCTGTTCTAAACGATGCGGTTTGTTTTTACTTCTTTTTGAGTGCATGCAATAGTAGTAATTACTTTTGTTTATGACTAACATGCATATCTTATTTGGATAGTGCAGATGGCGATTTCGCTTTACAGGTCTGTCTCTTTCAGTTACATATAATTCTTTTGACATATGCATTTCTTGCTTATATCTATCCTTTTATTCAGGACAATGTCATTGGTCAGAAGTCAAGCAGCAGCTGGGGAGAACTTCTTTATGATGGTTTTCCAGTTCCTTGAGACCTTTGTTGGTTCATTGTCATCAGGTTGCATCACAGCTCAGAATATTCTCAACTATTTCAAAGGGACCTTTGGCATTGTGGTTGCCTTCTAAAATTGGTTCTGTTTGATGCTAGCTAATGAACATCATATATTTTAGAGCAATATCAGAATTATTTTACTAGAATAGGTAAAAACAATGTTTTAATAATTGTATGGTACATAACAGCACAGCAGGGCACAGTATTAATGGTCGGATCTTATATAATATGCTACCCCTTCATGTTAGCAAAAATGCTCTAGCAAGTTTAGTCATAAACGTTCTCCCTTTTGAGGAACTAGACTCTGATGATCAAATACCAAAATTTAGTTTTATACCATAGATGCCCGGAAAATATGTACCTGCTTTAACTCGGGGTTGAAATTTTCTGGACAACGATATATTCTCCATCACTAATTCGAACTGATCTAGTCCCTTTCATAGTCATTGTCAATTCATTAGCTTATGTAACCATTCCATTTGTCTGATTGCAGGTGTTGGAGTTGGATTTATCTCTGCTCTTATATCCTTTTCCTAAGTTCTACATGGAAACTCTGTTTGCAAAACATGAAATACTATGGATGCTTAGTATTAACCAGTGTGTTTAATCTTATCTTCATATACCGATTCAAAATCTTCCTCTTTAAACAACTTTCACAAGAAATGTTCTTCTCTTAGATTAGCAGCAACAAAGAAAACATGGTAGAATCTAAATTGCAATATTCATTTCTCCTTATGGTCATGTTTTCCATTGCTCTTATTGAATGTTAGCTAAATCTTCATATGCTTTTTAGTGGCAGTTGTGTTATCAGTCCTTGGCTCCTTATAGCTTTGTGTAAAATGCATTATATTTTTCTTTGTAATAGTGTTAAATTGCAATATTTATGTATTACTATTTACCATTTACTCATTGCTTGTTTTACGGTAAATTATTTTATTTACTACTTGATCTTGTGCAACCTTGACCACTCTGTGTACCTGTTTAAGTATGCTGGACTGGATATTGACAAGTAAGTCATATCATGCTACCTGCTTTTAGTTCACAGACTTTTTCATGATTTCATACGAAATATGTTGCCAGTCTAAGCCTGCTGAATTGTTAACGGTTTCAGTCTTCAAAACTTGGAGTGCTGCCTTTTTGTTCTCTTCCCATACTTCTCGTAAGGACACTTAAATACTTCACTCTACCCTTCTTCTATACTTTTTTTATTAAAATATTTCGTATCAATTCTAGGTATATGTTAGCAGAAGGACTTGGGTTGTCAGGAATTGTTTCCATACTATTCACAGGAATGGTAAGTACAATATGCAACATTGCAAAATAGCATATTATATGAAAAACCATATCTGCACACCATGGCTATGTCTCTTGGAATCATACTTGCTATTTTTTTTCTCAGGTTATGAAGCACTATACATTTTCCAATCTCTCAAACAACTCTCAGCGCTTCGTTTCTGCCTTCTTTCACTTGCTGTCATCTTTAGCAGAAACATTTGTGTAAGCTCAGGAGCTTTGTTTGAGTAATATAAAAACAACCATTCCCTTTTGCTCTTAATGGACAATTCCTGAATTCATTTTTCAGGTTCATTTATATGGGCTTTGATATTGCCATGGAAGAACATAGCTGGTCTCATGTGGGCTTCATATTCTTCTCAATTGTATCCTTAATTTTGTTTTTCATTTTCCTAAATCGCCAGTTTTGGCCTTTTCTCTGTTTGGTAGAAAATTGGTTCCTTGACTTACTGAACAACACAGATATTTATAATCATTGCAAGGTACTGTCATAACTTATGAGCCCTCTATGCAAATATAATACTTAATTGGCAGCCAAAGCCACAGTTTTGTCCTGATTTGCAAAATTATGTCTTCTCTATAGTAAAAGCATGTAGTAGTGGGATGTACATGAAAGATCTATCCCTTATTTATGTGCATCTATGACCATTCAATACAGTTTAGACTTTAGAGAAATGATAGATGTCGCGAGAGCTTATATCATTTATCTACATGCTTGAATATATGACTGCAATAATGTTAGACCAGATGTAGAAAATCTGTCCCAAGTGTCAAATTGATCAGTTCCAAGTTAAGCCTCAGTGTAGGAACAGAATTTTCACAATTTTTCACTTGCATTTATGATGTAATTTATATGTACTCCCTCCAATTTTAAATTACTTGTGGTTCTAGGTTTTTCCTAAGTCAAACATTCCAAGCTTTGATCGTCCATTTCTATACACTTGTATAGTTTAACATCATAAGCTTTACTCCCTCCATCCCAAAATATGTTGACTTTTAGCTAGCAAGAAGTTGCTATATTTTGGGACGGCGGTAGTATATTTTTAGATTCACCCTGAGAAATATACGGATTTCTAAAAATTAATGGTCAAAGATTGACATGTTTGACTTAGGACAAACCTAGAACGATAATCAATTTGAAACAGAGGGAGTATTCAGTTTTACATTGGTTGTTTCTCATCTTGGCGGTGGTGTTTAACTTTATACATTATTTACTCTGCAGGGCAGTAAATGTCTTTTCTTGTGCATATTTGGTTAACATGTCACGGCCAGAACATCGACGCATACCTCTAAAGCATCAGAAAGCACTTTGGTTTAGTGGTGAGGGCAGATCGCCATTACAGCTGGTAGTTTATATGACTCACATTTTATTCAAGATAATTGTTCTTATTTGTACAAATAGGGCTTAGAGGGGCCATGGCTTTTGCACTTGCTCTCCAATCTGCCAATGAACTTCCTGGAGGACATGGAAAGACAATATTCACAACCACCACAGCTATTGTTGTTTTAACGGTACCTGCACGTTTTCCATTTTCTATTACTTTGACTTCAATAAATGGTGACACTATTGATTGGAATGCGATTGTTTATTCTTACGGCCGTCCTTCAGATGGCATGTCATGCTTGCACATATACTCTACTAGTTGGGTAACTTCTCTGTGCATACTTTCAAATAGGCAATTTATTGTTGATGTGGCTGCCTTACAAAATTAGTTCCATAGACCAACCAAAATTTTCCAAACCATTAGGAAAATACAAGGCATGGAAATTCAAATTGCTACATGCATTCTGTGCATTTTTTTTCCTGGTGTTGCACGTACGGGAGTCCTGAATCATTGAACTAACAATGAGATAATGCATCAGTAGGAGTAGGACTAGTGCAATATTAATTGAAAGTAAACTGAACAGTTCTAATCAATCACCTGAAACCTCACAGGTACTTCTTATCGGAGGATCGACGGGCACCATGCTGGAAGCTTTGGATGTAATTGGTGATGAAAGCACATCAATAGAAGTAAGCGTCGGTTTGTTTTTCATAATTCTGAATGGCTTGTCACTACTCTCTTTAAGACTTAAGATGGACCTGGGCTACAGAATACTGTTCCAATTTCTAGAAGCAAAAATATTATCATCAAAGGTGGCTGATTTGGTTATCTTGTTTCCATTGCCCATCTGTTTCATCCAATGAGACTATGGTTGATTAACTGTGTTATTGGTCATTGCACGATTTATGTTATTTGGTCTTGTATAATTTGCTTGTTTCTTATACTTTAAAGACAATTAGGAGTTAGGACTAAAGACTTCTGTGTGACACCACTTGCAGAATTATGACGACAACAATGGTTACATCCCCCCAACGTATGAGGAAGGTTCATCATCTGGAGGAGGATTAAGAATGAAACTGAAGGAATTCCACAAAAGGTACTACCTGTCTTATGTTTCCATTTGCTACACGTCATAACATGAAAAAAAGAAATGCTTATCGCCTTGTAATGATCATGCAGCACGACATCGTTCACCGCCCTTGACAGGAACTATCTGACTCCATTTTTCACCAGTCAAACTGATGAGGATGATGATGTCTTCGGTAAGTAGCTTATTCTTTTACATGGTAGCTAGCATACAAGAGTCCGCATGATACTGCAAAATGATCTTATTTGCCTAGTCTGAAATGTGTTGTATCGTAATTGTATTATCAACTTAATTTTTACTGCATGGGCTGCAGTTTTTTTGATCTTTTCCCCTCAATTGCTGAGACTGTTCATTGTTGTCTTCTTGTTTTGTGATATAGGTGAACAACCCCAAAACCAGAGACGCGGATTCTATGACCAATAGGTTGGATGAGTTGCCACCTGACAGCCACATACACGATACTTAGCATGGTAGCATGTGATGAGATTGGAAGCGATCGTAAGTATACAACTTCTCATAGTTGAGTAGCATATGAAAGAGCATACCGTAGGATAGATATCATAACACAACTTGATTCGTCGGCGATGACGAAAGCATGCTGCTTCATGTATATATTTTAGGCCTCGATTAGTACGTGGTGGAGCTGTAATGAGACAAAAATGATTGTAAGGGAAAAAAAACTGAGCCAAAGCCCATGTCATGAGTTAGAATGATTGCAATAACCCAGAGCTGATCATTGGCAGCTTACTGTCAAGTTGGAAAAGCATGTTAACCAAATCACCAGCTGTGTCATTGGCTGGTCTTGAAGTTACTGATCATCATCGGGGCTTAAATCATTCATGTTTGAAAACTTGTCGAATTTCCGATGACACTTGTTGGCTGTTGCATACTTGCATTCAATATGATAGTGGTACTAGTAGTAGTAGTACCATATTGTCCTTGATGTGCCGTGTTGATGACACTCAAAATGTCTGCCGCTGTCCGGCTACTGTATTCACGTTACGTTGTTCATGACACTCGTAGTAACATAACTGCCGTACTCTTTGTTCCAAAATAAATCATAAATCAACCTTAGTAGTACTTTGTTTAGATTCGGGGTAGTATTAGATTGTGTCATAGTTGTACTTCAGTGTAACGTCGCTGCTCGTCGTCCCTGGTACACTGTACACGTAGTGCAGAGCTAAATATAATTAACAATATAATAATGATGGTTGCAGCAATAAAACTTGTATGAATTTATTGCCTATTTATTTATTACAATGAATATGTAATAACAGGTACAGTACAAAGGTTCCATAGCCATAATTTGAAGTAGTACGTCAGTTTTGGTCCTTGACGTAGTTAATTGCAATACTTGATTGATGAATAATGAGCCAACAAAGATGTCCTGAATCATCTACGGGGAAAAACATTCTCCAAGGCCTTGTTCGGTTGGGCCGTTCCCGGCCGGGATCGGGGCCCAATCCCCGTGGATCACTCCGGCGAGGAAAAAATCCTGGCCCATGCGAAATTGTGCGTTCGGTTAAGCCCTGCCGTGGATTTTAGCCCGGCCCACCACGGGGTTTCCCTCTTCTCCAGGCCCGGGAATAAATCATCTCCTTTGGCGGCGTAGAAATTTTCCTTGAGGAGGCGGCGGTGCAACGAAGACGCGACGGTGGGGGTGGCGCGCGGCACGACGGCACGGCGCTCTCCTCCGGCCGCCATCTTCTCTTCGGTGAGCACGCTGCCTTTCTCCCTCTTGCCTCCTCTTCCAAAGCTAGGGTTAGGGTTTTCTTCTCTTCTCCCTTTCCCGTCGTCACTGCCATCTCTCGCCGTGATTCGATCTAGTGTGTGAGCGCTCAGCAATTCGTCTTCGTCCTCCTTGTACCCTGCTCGATCTGGTGAGTTCTTGATTTGGGCGTGGAGCTTTTTTTTCTTGGTTGGGTGGGGATGAGTTCTTGATTTGCCGCTGCCGCCGCACCGCCTAACTCTGGTTCTTGATTTGAGTTCTTGATTCACGGTGGCTTTGAGGCAGCAGATGGCGAGAGCGAGAGCTGTACGGTGGCTATGGAAACATGCTTGCCTTGATTAGTTTTGCTTAGTGTGACTGATGGTGTGATGCTTGCCTGAGCATGTCTTG
This sequence comes from Oryza meridionalis, assembly GCA_000338895.3. NCBI lineage: Eukaryota > Viridiplantae > Streptophyta > Magnoliopsida > Poales > Poaceae > Oryza > Oryza meridionalis. The sequence continues at coordinate 6,376,507 of CM002532.2, read as the reverse complement.
TAAAATTGACTATACAAGTTTTTACAGTGAAGTAATCGGTTCTTGGTGCTTCCGGAGTCTCAACTTGTGGTGGTTGGTTATATTTCTATTTGGAAATTACAAGGGTTGTGTGTCCTGATTTTGAGGATTGTAGAGCTATGGAGGTACTCTGTAATTAGTTTAACATTTCTGAATTGTAAACTAATTATGTCGTCATTGTTTCACAAGCAAACTAACAACAAAATACAGTGGTATATACAGTAATGTATACTTAAACTGATTTATTTTAAACTAACAACATTAGCTTTTAGTCTCATTAGACTAACAGATTTGTTTTCCTCAACATGATACTTGTATAAAACATGTTTATCATAGCTATTCAAGCACTAATATGTCTAGTGTTAAATGAGCTGATTGAGTGATTAATTCTGTACCCATGTTATACTGTATTTGATGATGAGATCCTTCTATTTGCTTGAAAAACAGCAGCTCCTACTTTGATGCTAGCTAGCTCTAGTTCTGGGTTTTATGTAACTCTAGCTCTAGTTCCGGATATATAATCTTGGATGCTAAATTTGAATTGTTAGTGATGTGTATAAATTATGCTTGTTTTGTAGATTGCACGTGCACCCATTAGAGTTGGAGAAGACCAAACTCCTCTTTCCTGGGACCTTGTACCCTCTCCTTCCTGGGATAGTGTTGTGCTCTAGGAAGATGGCAAAGAAGAAGAACCCAATTGTCTTTATGGATGTTTCGATAGGTGATGAACCTGATGAAAGAATGTTTTTTGAGGTACCATGTGGCTCTAGCTATGTGCTTCATTATTACTCTGTTGTTAAGGCTGAGTTGTGCTTCCACACATTCTAATTTTCAGAGAGAGAAACTAGAAGAAGGTTGAGGTGGTCATCCTTTTCTACATTCACCATATATCTGTCTATCCACTATATATGATTTCTGCATCCTTTTAAAATTCAGGCATCTCAAGATTCACATCTGTTATACATTTAGAGTCTGGAACTTTGCGCATTATAATGTTCATTGCATTATGTCTGGTAGAAGAAAAAAGAATAATTGGATGGTTGTAGTTTTGTTTCTTCTCTATTTCTAAGATAGGTAAATTGATTCTACTAACTAATTTTCCTTGTAGGCTCCTTGAAATTGACTGGTAGGATGTTCCATAGAATTTCTTTGATGGTAGCATGTTCCATAGAATTTCTTTGATGGTAGCAGCTTTCTGATGGTGTCATTTAGACTAATTAACCATCCAATGAATGGTTTACTGATGTGTCATTTTGGGGATGTTGGGAGAAGTTTGGATTTTGTTGTGCATTTGGACTAATTAATCATCCAAGTCGTCGGCAAATGGATTCAACTTGCTGAGTGTAAGGGAATGGAATCAGAACAATCTTTTTATTATACTGTATAAACATTTCCTGTACTTTTGGCTGGCACTACATTGGCATCAACTTTCTTGATCTAGGAAGTTGTAACAAGCATGTATATGTTTTCTAGTTTTCTCTGAAATGGACCGATGGTACTTTTGATCTTACTCCTGTGCTACTGTTACAGGGTACTAGCACTACTGCTTTCAGGTAAACAGTGGTAACTAAATGTACTAATAGTAGTAATACTAATAGATCATAAATAGAGCTAGCAATACGCTGCTATATTCCCTGTCAATAGCCAGTATATTCCCTGTCAAAACAAACACAGGGTTTCTAAGAGAGGGATTGGAAGAAACAAGGGATTTAATCCCCATAGGGTTTGAGTGACATGGGAGGGATTCATTCAATCCCTCCCTGGTTTGCTTTCCCTTGGGGATTTAACCGAACAAGGCCTAAAATTTTTTGCCGCTCCTGATGTTTTATGCGCAAAACGTACGAGGCCCCATCGTTTCCTCTATTTAGCATTAGTTACTACCAAAATTTTAATTTTAAAATTTAATTTTTGAAGTTGATTTTGAAGCTTTTTTCCATCGAAGTTTATTTTTAGAATTGGCATTTAAGTCGCTAAAATCAGAATGAGTCCCTGGACATTGGGTTCCGCCAACAAAGCAGGAGGAAATCGGTACCCTACGAGACTAGCGAAGTCGGCACAAGAAGTAGGCAAAGCTAAAGAGGATTTCGAGTCCTCTGCTCTAACCAGCCATATTATTATTTTGCTAATACACCGTATAACGTATTATCCATATTCGGCCAAAAGACCTAAAACTCAAGAGAAGAGGTTATGTTCAGATTGGAGAGAATCGTTTATTCGCACTCATGTTTTCTAAACGGCTAAAAATACGTTTCTTTTTAAATATTTATTAGAAAGTTGCTCTAAAACCATATTAAATATACTTTTAAGTTAAAAAGAAATTAATAATCAGTTATTTATGCGGTCGGCTCGTTTAACAATCTCCATTTGTAGAAATTCTGCGTTTTCTCTTCACCAAACGGGTTTGTGTTACATTATCGAGATCACCGATGATGGATGTTGCAACGGTGAACGCCGATGACGCCGCGGAGAGGTCCCCACCGTTTTGCTCGGTGGAGGCGGCAACCCCGCCATCACCACTCGACTGCAACAGCACACAAAGAGACAACAACACATCAGCCGTTCATCTGGCGACCCCGCATCTGACAAATTCTCACGGGGCCCCACATCCCCTTTCTCGCCGGCGCCGTATTAAAACAACCCGATCCCTCGAAACTAGCCGTTACGCGTCAACGGCTACTTCTCCTTATCCCCACCTCCTTCTCCTCCCCCCTCTCTCTCTCCTTCTCCTCCACTCCGATCTGGTCAGATCGCCGCCTCCCATGGCCATCGCCGCGCCGCCCCCGCCCCCGCCCCAGCGTACGGACATGCCGGCGGCAGCGGACCTTCCACCACCCCCGCCGACGCTCGCGATCCCGCTCCCGGAGACCACGCGCCGCCCGCGCCGCCGCACCAGGGAGGTCAGCTCCAGGTACCTCTCCTCCACCACCCCGGGCCCCGTCCCTTCCTCCCCGCGCCTCTCCACCTCCTCGTCGCGGACCCCGTCCCCGAGGGCCCACCGCCCCCGCGCCGCCACCCCTTTCGCCAACGAGAACCACCCGCCGCCGCCGCCTCCACCGTCCACGGCGTCACGCAGGCGCGCCGTCCTCAAGCTGTTCGACGACGGTTCCGGCGGCGCCAACCCGCGCGCGTCCGTCTCCGTTTCCGCTGCGGCTGCGGCCGCGGCGGGGACGCCGCGGGCCCTGCACCGGTCGACGAGCGGGCCGGCGGCGGCCGCGGCATCCACCGCGCGGAGAGGGTACCCGCGCATGCCGACGCCCGCGCGGGCCGCCTCCTGCCCGTCGTCGTCATCCGCGGCGGCCGCGGACGACGCCGCGTCCTGCTGCTCCTCCGACACGGGGTCCACCTTCACCGACCTCTCCGAGGTCGACGGGATCGCGCTACCGGCCGCGCCCTGCGAGAGCCCGCCGCTGCTCGGCCCAGCGTCCTGCCGCGGTGGCCGTCTCTCGTCGGAGCTCCGCTCGTCGGTGCCTGAGTCCGGTGGGTCAGTGAGGGCGTTGAACCCGCTGTGCTACCGCTCGCTCAATTCGGCCCTGTCCGGTTGCCCGGCGCCGGCGGGGAAGGCGGCGGTCAACGCGGCGAGACCGCCGCAGCCGCATGGGGTGAAGGCAGCCGAATCGAAGAAGGTGGCCATGATTGGAGGCAGAAAGGTCCCCGGGAAGCAGGAGGATGTGCACCAGCTCAGGATGCTGGAGAACTCCTACCTCCAGTACAGGTTCATGAACGCCCGAGCAGAGGCCGTGGCAAGGGCCAAGGCTTCAGTGGCAGAGGTGAGGGTTTCTTTCACGACTGGCTTGTTTTGCTGATCTGAACCTCGATGATTATGGAATTTGGAGTGCCAATTAGTATACTGATGATGTGGTTTCTTCTTCTCTTGGATGAAGAAATCCCTCTTTGGGCTTGAGGAGAGGATCGCCGGGTTGCGGGTATCTGTCGCCGAGAAGAGGATGGAGGTGGAGAGGATGAGGAGGGAGCAGACATTTCGCTCTGTTGTTGATGCTCAGGTATAGCGAAATTGGGCTCGTCCTGATTTCTGTAAATTTTGAATTGCTATGGGGCGTGTTTCGTAGTAATTGGTCCAAATGAAAATGAATGAATTCGATGCGTGGGAAAGTGCTGAATTGATGTATCACATGATGTATCAACTAATACTCATGTGACTGGGGTGGTGTTATTTTGCGCCAACATCACAAGTTCACAACATTCCATCTCAGTTGTCATTCTATGGTACTCGGTAAATTGGATCCATGCGTTTATCTTGAAATCCAGATCAACCCACTGGCATCTAGGCCTGTATTACTAGTTTAATCTCTGAATTTTTTTTAAGAAAAAGAGGAACATGTTATTTTAAAGAAAACTTAACCTGTGGCTCCTTTTGTTTTTCCTATTCTAGTATTCTGTTGTACTATCAAATTAATATTCAGAGAACCTAAGAGTAGGGATGAAAATCCGCTCCGGACAAAAACGGATACGGATACCTTTCAGATCGGATAATTCTCGGATATTTTGGATACGGATACGAATACGGATATTTTCTCCCGGATACGAATACGAATATGGTATCAGGTTTCCGTCGGATATGGATAATAATTCGGATATCTGGTGAATAGTGCTATTCGGATATCCGCAGGACCCATGAGACATACCCCATTTCTTTCTAACTCTATAACCTTCAATATACCTTTATAGATTTTAATAGTAGTTTATCTCTTAACACTAGTCCATACTATTAATATTATTTAAATTTTAAAAAATATTTATAAATTATACCTCATTTTATATAAAATGAGCTAATTATATATGTTGATATTTATTTCTATTAGAAGTTGAGTTGGTTTTCGTGTTCCGAGAAAAAATTGTTTCCGTATTCGTGTCCGATCATATTCGATTCTTATTCGTATTCGAGATAATCCGTATTTGTTTTCGTATTCGAGCTATCCGTATTCGTTTTCGTATCCGGTAAAAAATATGAAAACGAATATGGTATGAGCATTATCCGTCCGTATCCGCTCCGTTTTCATCCCTACCTAAGAGATAGAAGCCACCAAATTAATTATAGGAAGAGAGAAGACCTATACTACTGACTGCATTATTATAACAGTAGATTTATCATGTTATTATGATATAAGTTTTACCATGTTATTATGACAGTAGTTTTCATCATGTTCGACTTGTTAAAATTTCTTTTCTGGCCAAACTTTCAGGTACAGCACTTGGATCAATGGTGTGATCTTGAAGGGGATCATTCAAGCTCTCTTACCGGGTTAACATCAGCCCTGTATAATTCTTCACTTAGACTACCAGTCATTGGGAATGTTCGGGTATGGTTTCATTTTAACCACATCCAATGCTACATCAATTATGAAAGTAATGCAGATTAAGCATTTCATTATTTGTATTAAGGGAAAAAAATTCTTCTACTGTTTGCAGGCAAATAGCGAGGAAATTACAGAAGTTCTCAACTCTTCTGTACAACTGCTGGAACCAGTGTCTTTTTGTGTTAAAAGTTTTCTACCAAAGGTGAGAAACCATATTAACCTTAAACTTTTTACACCTTTCCAAGAGTTTGGGAGTTCGTAATGCCACATGTTAACTTATTGGAGTGACTCCTGGGGAGTTGATGCAATAGAACGTATGACAGACCTTTGAATAGCCATACCAAGTCCTGATAATCTTATTTTACAACTTTGATCCATAAAGTAAGAAAGCTTCATTTAGGAACTTCACTGTGTTCTTCCATTGATGCAAATAAAATCTATCTGTGTCCAGGTTCAAGAAGTCAAAGATGTGGCTGCTAAGCTTGCCCAAGTTATAGCTAGTGAAAGAGTTGTGATCGAGGAGTGCGGGAATCTCCTCTATCAAGCTCAGAATTTGCAGGTACTGTTTTGGACATAGTCCTTGGGTGACATTTCGTGAAATACCTACCTTTCGCGCTAATGATTTTGAATTTATGTAGATGCGAGAGTATAGCTTGAGGAGCCAAGTCATGCAACTGAAGCAGCAAGACGAACCAAAATGAAGAAAGAGGAGTTCAAAAACAAACACGCACCAAACTCATTTGTTTGACAGGCAGAACACAAATTTTTTTGTTTGTGCTCATTTGTGATCATACATGATTAAAAGCAGAAGCATCCTTCTGCACGGCCCAAGATTCTTTGTGGTACATATGTTATTCTTTTGTCGGTCATTTGTTTCTGTCATCATAGAAGCATTCTTGTTTATTAGTGTTCGTAAGAACTGTCAGAATTGTGGTTCTGCAAATCAAAATTTTGTTTATTCTTTGTATATATACTTTCCATAAATAATTATTGACTTAATTTTCTTTCGGAAAATCCAGAGACGACTTGTGTGAAGAAAGTTGTATTGCCAATAGATGTAGAACTAACTCGTAAAAAGATTGAGAAGATCAAGTTCTTTTACCCACTAATAATCCTTGAATTGCTGAATTCAAAAAATGTAGATGTTAATTGGAGCAAGAGTCATTAACTTGTGAAATTACTAAAAAGCGACCAGGCACGCACTCCCTCCCCCAGTGACCAGCCACGTGGCGTGCGCGGTGAAGGGAAGGGCGGAACAGCGTGCGGAGAGGGCCATGTGGCGCGAGTTTTCCCTTTTTTTTTTAGTTTTTCTCGGTGCTTTTTGTTTTTTTTTTGTTTTTTAATTACGTACATACACAAACTTCGTATACACACGTATATAAAGTTTATATACGTGACTTTTTTGGTTTTTAACATATGTGTATACGTACTACACATATTTTTTATATATAAAGTATATACAGGGCCACACCCATTTTTTTTAGTTTTTTTTTGTTTTTTAATGCGTATATGTACAAACTTTGTATACACAATTATATAAAGTTGCATACGCGACTTTTCTCGGTTTTTAGCATATGTGTATACATACTAAGCATATTTTTTTATATATAAAAAGTTCATATGTATTAAAAAAATTATATATATTTTGTATATATATATATATATATATATGTATGTATACACGAACTTGCGTGGTGGGTGCAATCTAGTGCAAAAACTTTAAAAACTCTTATTTTGATGCACAAACTTATGTAGTGCGTGTGAACCTAGGCAAAAACATGACACCATGGCAAATCTTATTGAGTTGGCATGTGATTAGGATGCCACCGTCAGCACATACACACGTTATGGGGATTGAGCTGCCTAAACATATTTGCAAATAACCCCTCATGCTTCGTTCTATTTGTCTCTTCCTCATTTGTGTTTGTAGCCCACGATAATGCCCACGCTGCTGATCAGTTCCACGATAGCCTGACGTCGAATGAGTTAGTAACGGAAAGAGATAAGTCAGGACATTGACTATAGGATCAAGGTGGAAGGCGACAAATTGTATCTAGGGCTTTGCTAGGAGACGCCGCGCCGGCAACCTTTAGGGCAGCAGACTCAACCTCCCCGCTGCTGCCTCCACCGAACTCGATCCCCGCATCGCGGCAACCGCTGCACATTCGACCTCCCCATCGCTACAAACACCTCTCATATTCATTTGACTGGGAAATAGACATTTAATTGAAATACCAAACAATAAAAGGGGTTTTCTGAAAAAATGGCCATTGCATACTTGCAGCCAAGCTTGTCCCCGTCTCGTGAGTGCCTAGTTGGCGGTTTACTCACCATCCAACTCAGCCAAATTAGTCTTGAAATTCTATTTAGTATTAGTTCGCACGCACCAATACAAGTTCATGCACTAGAATAGGAGTTTTTGTAAGTTTTTATACTAAATTACACCCACTTTATAAGTTCGTATATCATGAGCGTAATTTACTCTATATATTTCATATAGATACGTATAAACTCTGTATATATGCAGTGGAGGATGCAGCGCCCGGCCACCATGGGCAATTGCCCGGGCTTCATGCGTACAACCGTACAACAACTGCTCCAATGCATACGCAACATATTACTCGTTAATCATATACTTAGGGCCTGTTTGGATCCTTCGGGCTATTAAATATCCCTCTGGAATCTTGCTATTTAGGAGTATTAAACGTAGATTACTGACAAAACCCATTCCATAACCCCTAGGCTATTTTGCAAGACGAATCTAACGAGGTATATTAATCCATGATTAGCGGATGATTACTGTAGCAAATCATGGATTAATATACCTCGTTAGATTCGTCTCGCAAAATAGACTATGGGTTATGGAATAGATTTTGTCAATAATCTACGTTTAATACTCCTAAATAATAAGATTCTGGAGGGCTATTTAATAGCCCTCCGGATCCAAACAGGCCCTTAGTCAGATTGTCTCGTAGGTTATAATGGAGATTAATTAGATGAATAAACAAAAAACGAGGAAGCAAGGACCAAACCATCAAACTGTAGCTATAAACACCAAACAATACAACTTACTAGCACCTATGTTCAAGATAATACTAGCTTTAAAATCAAAATTATCAGCCATAATATTATTCTTGCCCAGGCTCCAAAAAATTTCTAGATCCGCCACTGTATATATGTATATATGCGTATAAACTCAGTATATATGTATACATACGTATAAACTCAGTATATACATAAATAAAGTATATACAGGGCGGCACCAAAATCAACTTGTAGCATTGCATTGAGGACCGTGAGTTTATTTTGGTCCCATTATCGAACAAACTAGCCACAGACACAACGTTGTCAGAAAAGCCATCAAAATTCACATTGATTTATTACATTGACCATACCTGCAATGCCGGATGCACTGCAACTTTTGAAGGGCAAGTCTATACATGCAAAATATTTTTTTACAAAACTCGTACTAAAATTTTCTTACAGTACACTTACGTGGCAATGCTGTGAATAAATCAGATTTCCTACAAGTCGCACCTAGTTAAACCAAATAGTTAACGAGTATTTTGTAAGAAAATTTTAGTATGCTCGTAGCTGCGCTCAATTTTAAAAGTTTACCCAAATTATGAAGTCCAACACCAAATAATGTCCAATGCCGTCCGTCCTAAAAGATAATTAACAACACGCCACATATATTAATAAAGTAGGTGGAATTATATAAGAGAAGGGTGTGATTAGTTAAGAAGAGAGAATAGATGTTTAAATTAAATGTGAGGTATTTGGTTGAGATAAGAGACTTTCTAGCAGATGTTAATGAACCTAGATACACATATATATATTTAGATTCATTAATATATATATGAATGTAGACAATACTAGAAAGTCTTACAAATATAAAACGGAGGAAGTAGATAAGAAGTTGTATTTTAGAACAGAGGGAGTACTAAAAAGCCAAAGTTAACATGAATTTTTCCCTTATTTATATATACACCTCCCATCTTGGCTTCATGAAATATTTGTCTTAAAATTAAGGCAAATTTTGCTATAGGACATTGTGACTTCGTAATTTTAGTTGTAGGATACCGCATGAAGTGACTTTGAGGGAAGACACCCTGTAAACATGGTAATTTGCTAGCGGACATCGCAACCATTACAATAATAATTTCTGGTAGAAGGGGAGAAAGAAATCGCGTGAAATATCAGAAATACCCCTGGACCCACATATCAGCTCTCCCATCTCTTTTTTCTCACCCACAAGTTTTTCTCTCACCCAACCATGGCAGGTGGTGGCGGCGACAACAATACCTTTAATTAGATAAAGGCAATAAAAGTGGACCAGGGATTAAAGTTTTTAATATCCTAAATGAAAGGAATACTTTGCAAACCCCTAACTAAAATGTACTACCAACAACAAATAATTAAATCTTCCAAATACAAGAAACATCACTGAAACACATGAATTAAGATCCTCGCTCACAATGGGAATTGATTATATTTCCCCAAATAGTGAATACCAAAATAAATTTAGAGCTGGTTGAGTTCAAGTCCTAACTAATTATATGTTTGCTATAATTATAAAACCCTTCTTAAATATTAGAAAACTATTTTATAAAACCCTTCTCCTCAGGAAGATATTTTCAAACTAGTCTCTAAAATCTTCTCTTAAGAAGAATAAATGCATAAAATTATTTCCAAAATCTTCGGGCCCAAACCCTAGCCCTAGAAAGTCTCAGCCCAGCCCACCACAACCATCAAACTGACCCATCCAGCCACCTAACCTAGGTGGACACGTTCATTTTGGGTCCCTCAATTTGAAGCCGAGTCTGAAATTCGTACCTGAACCGAAAAACTAGATACAACGCATTTCCAACCTTACAAAACTAGTGTAAACGAGGTCCTTTGATAGTAGTGCTACCGGTTTCGATTGATGTGATGACTATGTGGATCCTTTGACTATGTCTTCATCCCATGTGGTGCTTACATAACAATTTGATAAAAAATGATCAAATTTAAAAACTAAAAAATTAAAATAAAATATGGAGGTCATATATCAGTCAAACAAAAATATAAAAATAGTGAGACCCACGTGTCAGTGGGGTCCCACTTCGTCCACCTCACCCTCCCTACCTCTATCTACTCTCTCTGTGGCTCTGCCGTTGAGGCGAAGTAAATGGGGAGGCCGACAGGAGGTGGGGAGGCTGGTGAGGGGGGGGGGGGGAGGCTGGTGAGGAAGGTGGAGAGGGAGGAGCTGCCATCGAGCAAGTGACCGCTCCACCTCGCCGTGCACGGTAGCCACCGCTCAGCCCCACTGTGTCAATGCGCTTGCCTAGAACGCTGGACTACCCATTTTGGCCGTTCTCGGCCGCAACCCCCGTTCTGCTCGCTCGCGCTGTGCCGTCGTTCCCCTCCGTTCAGTGCAACACACTCTCGAACAAAGTTAGATCGATCTCAACATGTTTGCTTCATTGGTGTTGAATAAGATTCCACGAAAAAAAACAACACTTTCATTATCACAATAAATCAAAGTTGCCTACTTGCCTTGGAAGGGGAGGATATAATTCATATAGAAATTATTGTATTTAGCTAGTTTCGGCCACAACATTGGCAAAAGCACCAATATTCAGCCTCTGCCCTGGAACGGGATAGCCTAAGATAGAACTCACTAAAAACAACTATAAAAGAACAACTTACAACATTATGAATGTCTAAGAATTACTTTAATCAAATATAAAAATAATTCACATATATGATGAAAGCAATTTGCACATATAAAAAAATATATATTTATCAAAATATAATAACATAAAATCTTGTTATAAATATTTAGTTACAAATAGGTGTGGAAACGGTAAAGGAAATTTCTGGCCGACCAACGTTCGTTTCTTCGACTTTCTACCGGCCAAGTCATAGGGAAATGGTAATCGACTAAAAATGGAAATGGTTTTGTTGTTATACATATCGTTTCTGTATTTACCATATTTTTGTGAAAATTATCGTTTCTTATAATATGGTAATAACCGTATTTCTAAATATGTCGATATTTATAGGATATGTCTCTACTTAACCATAGTTTAGAGACAGACTAACTCTTCAATCAGTCTCTAATAAAATGGAGTTAATTTATAATTTATGTAGTATAAACTTAAATTTGTTTATACGTATTACATAGTTATGTAAAGTTGAATATATATTTTTATAGTTAAATGCTTCCGTATTTGTTATCAGTTTCCGATCTGTGCCGACATGTTTTCATTCGTACTGTTCCGTTTTCGGTTTTCTGATATTTCTGATATTGTTTTCGTTTCCGACTTTATCGTTTTTTATTTCGTTTCCAATCAAAATATGGTTATGGAAATGGTTGAGGCTTTTTCCGATTGTTTCCGACCGTTTTCATCCCTAATTACACATAATATAATCGGATTATATTGGATAAATAATTTAAAATAAAATTTCATTTGAAATTTAGCTATTAGGATTTTTTTCTTACTGTTTACATACTTCCACTTGAAAAAGAGATTAGGGATGCATGCCAATTATTTATCATTTGTTAAAATGGTAGCTGGTTAAGACTAATTAGCTACTTTTTAGTCACGTCTAAAATGATTAAATTTGTAGCTAAGTACCAGTATAAGCAAGACTTTTGGTATACCAGCCCACAAGGCGTGACTATCAAACATTCTTTATAGCCTGGTAAGTAACGGATTTATCTTTGTAATAAAAATATTATTACGTCTGTCTCAAAATAAGTACAGCTGTGGATATCCGTATTCAATGTTTGACCGTCCATCTTATTTAAAAAAATTATGAAAAAAATAAAAAAATTAGTCATACATAAAATATTATCCAAGTCAACGACGAAGTTTACAACCTACGACAAGCACACAATGCAAAGCCCGCTTTTCCCGTGACCACTTATCACACTGATCTTGAATAGCCTCTATCCATTTTCTCCCCTTTTTGACTCAACCATACAATGATTTCTTAGCAAGCAAAGAAGCAGAAGATATGGCGGCGAGACAAAGCATCCCAAGTGACCATTTGTCGTATCTGCTGGTTAATTAGAATAAACATTGTTAGGATACAAGCAGTAAAAGTTCATGAACAGTGCTAATATATACATACATATACATGGAATAAATTAAATGGTTAGTTAATTACTTTTGGTATTGCACCTCCCTTTCTTTTAGGACATCACCTAGGCGGTCGATCCTGCCTTCCAGCGCATCTAATGCGCGATTCAAATTACCCATACGCGAAATCATGTGCTCTTATAGAGCCTTGTTCTTCTCCACGAGATCCTGTTCTGCTGTTTCAAGCTGTGAAGCCTGCATACACATGCACATGCATGGATTTGTATTAGAATTCAATTTTCTTTTTATCATGATGATTATATTTTGCACGGTGAACCCATGGAAGAGATAAGTCGGTCAATATTTTTTTTTCTTTTGGGAGAACATTTGGATGTCTTAATATATATTGATTTTATGGGAGCAATATATTGATTTTTATGGTATAAAATTAGAAAACATTAATATATCAGGACATATAGGCTTAAATTGAAACTCCGCTAATTTTTGAGGGCCATATGTGATCGCACCGCTCGCATATATTTAAGGACGTGCATGTGCATAATGTATAGTACGTGTTTAAGGATAGGCATGTGCATAATGTATAGCTAGCATATATAGTGACAGACGTAGTCCCTGCTCGATCCCATTCTCCAACCCCTCCGTTGTACACCAGCCTCCGGCCATAGCGAGGTGCTATCAGGAACCACATGTTGACACAAACCACTACACCGCCAACAGCCACTGTAAGAACTAATGCTGAACTGCTGCCTAGAAATCGATTAGATTTATTTTCATCACCTTCTGTCCTCTCCTCCTCTTCTCACCTTCCAACCGATCCAAAACCCAGGCAGCTCCTCTACTTGGAGAAGGCAGCAACCGTAGCGCCTAGCTCCCCGCCCTCCGTCACATCCACATGAGTCTCTTTGCGGAAATTCATAATATGTTTTTATATATGCTACATACTGCTAGTATATTAATCGTCAAGTCCTCAACTATTGTAGGACAGGGGAGTAGAATGTTAGTTATTATGTGGTGGCTGCAGATATGATTAACACAAAAAAAAAAGATTATCTAGACCATCGAGGGAAGGAGACGTCGAAATGGTTTATAAAACTGAAGGAAACCGGTTGATTTTCCAAAAGTTATACTTTTGGATTGGCTCGATAACATAAACTACTTGGTTTTTAGGTAAAGTTTTAAAAAATAAAACTGAATTTTAATTATTTTCAACAAAATTTGATCAGATTTTGTTGGGAGTCAATGGTTTTTTTATATAAAAAGGAGTAAATATCATAGAACCCTACCTGTTATGATTAAAGTTGCACAAACACATGAATTTTGGCACATAACACGTACTCCCAGGTATTATGGTTATAAAGTTTTACATAACCCGTTAACCAAACTAACATATTCCTATTTCAAAATTTTAAAAAGTTTTACTTATGTCATGTAATATTTTTATGACAGATAAATAACTTATAAATTTGAATGTGATTATAAGACTAAAAAGTGCGATAGATCACAGTTAAAATGATTAATTGTTTGGTTCACTGGTAGAGAAACCGTTTGTAGTCCCGGTTCGTAACCCCCCTTTAGTCCCGGTTGTCCAACCGGGACTACGAATCCGGGACTGAAGATCGATCTTTAGTCCCGGTTCGTGTTACCAACCGGGACTAAAGATCGGTTTACCATTTATTTTTATTTTGCATGGCCCTGTTTGCTGCAAGGTTGATTTTATATATATATATATATATATATATATATATATATATATATATATATATATAATGCATACATATATATATATATATATATATATGTGCATATGTGTATATGTATAAATACATATATTACACACATATGTATAATTTAAAGCACTTAACATTTTATATGCATATATATTACCAAAATATATATTAACACTAAAGTAAATGTGTACATATATAAATATATATATACATGCATATATAGTACAATTCATTTGCTCGCTAGCTATAGCTGCGACTTCGACGCCGGCGTTATGTCAGAAGAGGAAGGACCGACGTTATGAATTGTCGATCCATCGTAGTAGAATTCGCCATCGGGATTAAGGACTTCTTCGTTGATAAATCCCATCAGTTGTTCTTGAACAGCCGTGATAAAATCCTTGTGTGGGAGATTATCCCTCTTGTGAATACGCTATCATTCGAAAAATAATGACATATCAATATATGAAATTAATAAACAACTTAACAAATCGATACGCAATGAAATTTTGAATGGTTTATATATACGTACATCGAGCTCTCGTGTGGTGTATATTTGGTTTGATAGGCAGTGGGCATACTCGCATACGTACTAGCCGCATAAGTTAGTTCCCTGGTCCTGCTTTGCACACTACATGAGAAACGATGAGAGATTTAATATAATCTTTATATTTAACTGTAATTAGAGATTTAATTTAATACAATTTTGGATCATGCATATACTCACCGGAAAATGAAACCTCCGTCCAAGTTTTTCTTTCCAAGTCCCGCGGACCAATTGACGGAACCGATCCCAAGCCCTACATGTGCAGTTGCAAGCTATGATTAATTAATTATTACCCGAGATCAACATAATAGCAATAGAATCCCCGCGACTTTGGAATAGATGGCATTATATTACCTGTCTATCAGTTGGAAGACCTTGTCAAAAATCTTCTCCTCTTTATTCATTGAGTCGTACACAGTGAGTCTGCATGCGTCCAAGTCAAAGAATAACAGGACCCAGTGGAATCTGGAATATGCGTGAGATGAGATATATATGAAAATGTACATACTATATGTATGGTAACGAAATTTGTTCGAACGACAATAAAAACTCACTCTGTGTTGTACGGCAGTAGTATGAACGTCTTGAAATGCTGCTGTGTTAGGAGATGGACGAGATTGTCCTCTGTGTCTTTCTCATACTTGTTGATTTTCGGTGTTGATTTTCCGAGGGTCGATGAACCCAGTATCGTAAACCCTCCGCCGTCGGGCCCTTTGAATCTCCATTCTATAACGATAAAATGAAATTATTATTGTTTACATATATGACAGGAGCTAGTTATTGAACGAAACAAATCGAACTCAAAGATACTTACAAAATCCATGCACTCAAAAGAGAGACGTCAAGGGCGTCCAGATGGTACAGATCGAAGACATCCTTGAATTGGAGCCAGAGAACATCTTCTCCTTGCAAGAAGTTGGGGTTTCTGATCCTCGCTCCAAACATCTCTCTACCCTTGGCGCTCATTTCCATGTACCGTTCATGGAATTTGTACATCTGTGTCGGTAGGGACTGCAGCTGCTCAGGCGTGACAAGCGGTTTACCGAGTTCAAACTTGTATGCCACTTCCGCCTTCGGGATTGGTGCGGCTCCAATCAGCTGATCCATAGTTAGACCGGTGTCTGAAATGAAATCCGTTATGCCAAAATCTTCGCCGGTCACCAACGGCTCGACCTCTTGGTTTGGTTGTTCTCCAAGCTGAGGGACTGGTTTGGACTTCTTGTGATAGGCTTTCTGAAGTGTTCGGTGATAGTCCGATATCTTTAAGGCCTCCTTATTTGTTGTGGACATTCCCTTGAAGAAGTTCTTCACACTCGGGTCAATAGGTATCTTCTTTTCAGGACTCCGAGGCTTGAGTTGCCTCTTCACTTCTCCTGCCACATAAGCATCAAGCTCCTCTTGACTGCAAGTGTACGGTGGCTCCTTGTTTTTGGTGGCATCAACTTTCGCCTTCTTCGTTGCCCTTGTGCGGGCAGGCGGTGGAGCTTGGCGAGACCTTGTCTTGGGAGGTGCAGGCGGACACGGTGGAGGTGGAGGAGGCGGAGGAGCCGGATGAGATGGTGCAGGAGGAGGTGGCGGAGGAGCCGGAGGAGTGGTGCAGGAGGACGTGGCGGAGGAACCAGAGGATATGGTGCAGGAGGAGATGGCGGAGCCGGAGGAGATGGTGCACGTGACGCCGCTTGTCGCCCAGGGAGGATGATGTACCGCTTGCGCCATAGTATAATGGCGTGGCTTGTGTCTCATAGATGCGTCTCACCGTCTCCTCCTGGGTAGTCCAACTCGAGGTCCTCATACGCGGCTTCCACTAGCTCAACTTCGACCCTCGAGTATCCTGCTGGAATCGGCCTGCAGTGGTAAGTCCCTGAAATGTTCGTTGGGATGGCCATTCCCGACGCCACCTTCACGTGATGAGAGGTTATCTATTAGTAATCAACCTAAGCAGCAACTTGCGGAATGTACAAGTCAAAAAATCATAAAACTACGAGCATACCTTGATTGATAAGTTCTTGAAGGGAATATGCAGCTCACATGGTGTCCGTTGCGTGATCTCATCAACGGGGCAAGTGGTTTCGTCTTGGGTTTGCATGGCGTCCATGCTCTGTGATCCTACCTGCCCCGTTGAGGCGCAGCTGCTACGATTGCCTGATGGGCTGACCATTGCAGGAGGAATGTACGGCTGGGGATCCTGGGACCGATGTGCGGCCATGCGTTCATCCACCTTCCTTGCCACCTCCTCTTGTATGCTGAGCTCGTAGCTCGATACCCTGTACTCAAGATCTGCAATCTTCGCCTCGGTATCTCTCTTGCTCCTCATCCGACTCCTGTACGTGTGGATGTCCTCCTTGAATCCAATCTTCCAGGGAATCACACCTTTCCCTCGTGTTCGTCCTGGATGCTCGGGAGTCTGTAGGGCGAGTGACAGCTCGTCCTTCTCTCTGTCGGGTCGGAATGTGCCCTGAGAAGAGGCTTCTGTGCATACAGCGCCCACACTAACATTTGCTAGAAGTGAGACAATTGGTGGAAACACAAAGTTTGGAGGTGGTGGAATAGAACCCATACCAGTACTGGTTGTCACAGGGCAACTAGCAACCTAAGAATTCATAGGTAATGAAGGATTCAGAGTGTTTGCCTCAATAGAAAACTGTGCTTCAGATGTTTTTGAATTACCTTTTGCTCGGGTACTAGTTTCTGCCTGATCTACAACAGGAGGAGGTATATCCTGCCTTGTTGTAGACACAACTGCTTCATCCGCTTCAGCCTCCTTCCTCTTACACAGATCCAATAAAAGCTCCTTTATCTCTTTCACCTCATTCTTCAACCCCTTGTGATCGGCCACTTCCTTCTTCAACGTTGCCATATCCACCCTGAACACGTTCATTTCTTCCATATCTACCATAGATTCATTGGATCAAGTCTTAGTAACCATTCACTCGTCTGCAAGAAAAGGCTCAGGATTTAAAACCCTTCCCATGTTTCCTTCTTACAGCTATTCTACCACCGCCTGGTCCAGATCTAGAGCTCCGAAGATTTTACGGGAGTACATCATAGAGGTGGCTCACCAACCCTTGCTCCAAAACCTGCACCGTTGTCCTCTCCACCGGATTGAATCCACCCAAGTTTAGGAATTTTACAGTGGATCTCGCCGCCGCTTTCCACCAACCCTTGATGGATTCAAGAACCAAGGATTTGATGACGCTCTTATACCTTTGTCAAGATCAGACCTCACTCATCATCGAATTGGAAACGCCCTCGCGGAATTTAGAGTTTCAGATAGAAGAAAGTGGATGCTGCAAGACGAAAATTAGGGTTCTAAGTTACTCTACTCCTAGAACAAGATACTCATTAAGGCCACATGGCTCGAGTTTATACGGTTACTTCGCAAAGCTAAAGGGAATCAATCCCAGCATCAACACGCGTTGTCTCCAGCTCAAAAGCAAAGAAAATGACAAAATATGTCTACAGTGGTTCCCCTCACACGGGTGAACGGTTGGTTGTCTTCGATAACACTTCAGAATTAATCTGCACCATTGATTCTTCATAACTCTCCCTCCGTTCATAATTTATCCCTTTCTTCAGTTATATTTAGACTTCACATCCCATTTCTGATTCACAGTCTTGACAAGAAGGGAAGAAGAACGGGATGAACTGCCGGCTTGCAAAGGAACGGGATGATCAACAGCGACGCATGGAAGAATGTCGGAGGAGGCAGCGGATGAAAACCCTTGGCAGCACAAATCTTGATGCCATCGTGTGGCATGTATCACCCTCATGTTCTAACTTCTGACCCTCATGCTCGGTCGGTCGGCGTTTGTGCTAATATTCCCTGAAACAATAGTAATTCGAAACTCCGGGCATTATAGATTTTTCTAGCTGGAACCGATCCAACCATATCACCCGCTGAGAAAGCCACAAATGGGTCAGATCGTTTTTTTTTTGTGGGGGAGGGATCGGCCAAATCAGAGACTACGACGGTTACCATATATTGATTTGAGATTTAATTATGCGGTGATTAATTAATAGAAAAGGTTGCTTTCTTTTCTTGGATTTCTCGGTGGGGTAATCACCGAGTTTTTTTTACTGCTGCCGGTAAGAGATTCAGTAGATGGAATAAATAAATCTTCTTAATTTCATCATGCATTGACCATTGGGCCCAAAGTCCAGTAGCTAATCGAAAGCAAATGTGCAGGTCTACCATTTTGTGCATAAATTCATGAGTTTTTGTTGAATTAGTTGGCGGCCCCCCTGTTGAGTTTACACATGGATTGTGACAAGAAATGAATATGAATAGTATGGGGATCCACCGTTTCCCCCAAATTTCCCTTGTGGCAATCCTAGGGTGAACTTGATCGGTCTTCCGCATGTTGCTACACTTCCAGCAAACATTGTTCTCATGCACGGCTTTGGGACTTAAAATGCCAATAATACTCATTGCATTAGTTTGTTACACAATGTTTTCTCCATTTCCATCACACTTAGCTGCAATATCAACAACTATGTGAGCAACCTCCCTTCACTACTATCATTAGTAAAGGAACTCCAATAAAAAATGGCGCTCTCTCTCTCTCTGTGTGTAGGGATGCGCTAACCCGTGCCAGGGGTGCGCAATAGCTAAAACGCTCCAATCACATGAACCCCCTCCCCGCTCCCCCACCCCCTCCTCACACCCCTCCCTCCCCCCTCCCGCACCCCTCCCACCGTACTTTTTTTCTCTCCCCCTCCCACCGCACCCTTTTTTCTCCCATGTTCGCACCTCTTTCCCTCCCATCTTACTTCCTGATTTTTCTTCCCATGTACTTCTGTAGGTAACTAAATTACTCCACTCCACATAATTCCCAAACACAAGTGTGTCATAGCAGCACACAAATACTTGGCTAATTGAACTAAACCAAACTAAGCATCATTGAACTATTCAGAGCCTCGGTATGGTTTTGAGAGACACTTATCCCGCTCCAGCAATCGTGGTTTGAAAACTATCTCAACCCCCATCATTTATGAAATTTATGTAGTATATGTCGCACATATGCAAATGAATTATGTGAGAAGCAAACTCACTAAGCACTATGCAAATGAGTTACGTGAGAAGCAAACTCATTAAGCACATGAACCCCAAACTCTTCTATGAACATGGATTACATAGAAGCAACGAACTAAGTTGTGTGGAAACTTTGTAGATTTGTCCACTAACTCATTATTAACACCTTCTCTTGAATAGGTGCGTCCGAGAAATCGAAATAATGAGACTAAAAGAAATACAAAATTCAGGGGGAGAATTTCGTTGACTCATTCCAGAATCTTGATATAGAAAATCAAGTACCCAAAATCAATCTAAAAGGATTGAACGAAGAATTGGGTAGATTCTACTCATTTTCCCTTATATAAGTTTTCCCAGCAGTTTCTTATCAAGGTTTTTAACGAGGCAATTTGTGCGACACGCAAGCGTATGATATGAACCCTTTCTCCAAAATTTTCCCACTGGGTTTTTCTGGAGTTTTGATGTGGCATAAACATCACGCAATGAATGCCCAAGGAGAAACCTATGGGCCTGGGCCCATGAAGGCCCAACCCATATACAATAATTAGACCCACACCTAAACCTTCCATATATGCAAATATGACTATAAAGAGGAGGGGGCTGCTAATTTGTTCACTTGTGCTTAAGGATGATGGAATAGAGGAATGAGAAGAGAGTCCCACTCTATATCTTGTGTCTCCACTTTCTAGATATTATGCAACCTCTCTGGACTACGAACGTAGCACAGGGGTTGCATAATAGAGATCGCAGATAGATGTAAACAAATGAGAAGATCAACTAAACATTAAAATTGAAAGGCAATGCTCTATGTCATTTTGGTTGCAGATGTAAATATAGAAACTTTCATGATATGTTGGACTTCCCATAACTCCTGAACTGGAGTTGGTATGCAGACAGGCTGAGTAATTACCATCTGCCGTCCACATATATCTGAACTATTTGGAATTGGTTAAGTTGGACTGGGTGATTTACCCTAGACCGTGTGTCCATTTTCTTGAGTTAACCAGACTTGTGGTGTGTATTGATCCTGACCTTTAGTTTCTAGTTTCTAGTGCTTAATTTGAGCAGGACCGATGATGCTGTTAGGGGTGTGGTTCTCATTGCATCTGACATGCCAAATTTTGTTTTCATGTCATCATCAATATTAATATTTATGCATACTACAAACAGTTCTTTTGTCCATTGATATTCATATTTTTTGTCTACTTCTGAGGAGTTGGCTAGAACAGTTAGATGGTAGGTTGAAGTGGGGATAAGACCAAATAACCAGTCTACTGCCAAAATAATGTCCAAACTTGCCAATAATGGGCAATGGCGGGTTTAGAGGGTGGTCCGGGTGGTCCCGGACAAAAAAAAAAACAGCGATCGACTGCCCTATTAAAAAAAAGAAAATAGCGATATTGAAAAAGAAAAAAACGATCCAATTCTCCTTCCCGATTCACGGCGCCGGGCGCCCATGGTCCACAGGTCCCACACGCGATCAAATTGAGAAAGTCACACGATCTCATCTGATTTCTGATTTTCTGTTTCTGATCACGCGATCTCATCTGATTCCGCGCCGCCGCCGGCATACGTGCGACCCGACGCCTTCAGCCCCTCACGCCCACGCCGCGCGACCAGGCGCCCCCACGCCCACGCCGCCGCGCGCGAGTCCGCTGCCTTGGCCGCTGCTGCGCTGCACTGGCAGTCGCTGGCTCGCTGCTGTGCTGTGCCCTGTGCTGCAGCCTGGAGCGTGTGCCGCCGCCGCGAGGAGCCGTCGTTGAGTACTTGAGTCGATCAGCCAGCCGCACCAACAATTTTAGGTTTCTACTTGTATACCTTTTCCAAATTTTTAGTTTTAAAATCTTGAACTCTTTTGCATTGTGATATTAAATTGATTGTTGATTGTTCAAGCACGAAGAAATATGTTTTCTTTAAAGTGAATAAAGAAGATATAATGAACACTTTCATGGCCATTAGAAGACGTAGATTCGATAAGAAGAAAAATAATATGGTAATCATCTTTAAACTTTCATAGCCATACAAACTTCTTTAAATCAAAATTTTACTTAATTACTAATTTTATTTTATATGTTTTAAGATGTTTTATTAATATATCATGCTAAATTTTTGGTGATTTGATCTATTTTATTATCTATACTTGTATTATATGTATTAGTATCGATCCGCTACTGATAATGGGTTGAACACATATTGCCCTCAACCTGTGTTGTAGCGTAGGGGCAGCCCTAATTATTTGCAAGCTAAGGGAACTATTTGCACGGCGCTGTTATAGTGTAAAGCAGCAAAACTCGTTGCATATCATGGGGAAGATTCTGGTCATTTGCGAATTTATCGTTAGGACCAAAGCACTGACTAAAAGTGCAAAAAAAATTCTTGACCACCTCAAGTTCACCTATTTTTCTGGATGAAAAAAGATTGCCAAGTCATCTCCACAAGTTTGAATAAAGATCGTATAAAATTAAGTTGGATCTGAGCTGAACTAAATTCTGCTTCCTTTTGGAGTTACCTAAAAGTTCCCATGAAGCGAGGTTGGCAATCTCCTTCCCATTATTCAACTTTTTCTCGTTTATCAGTTTTTTCTCCCCTTTACCATGGGGATCGGATTGCTAGTTGGCGCACGCGCGCCGGCGGCGCGCCAGCTGTTCCCGGCCCAAAAAGCCCATCAACCCTTTTTTTTCGCGATTTGTTTTTTTCTCTTTCTTTTGCGATTTTTTTTCACTTTTTTTTCGTTTTTTTTCTGATTACTTTTTTTAATTTTAGCACACTTATTTTTTTTCAAATGTTTTCGAGTTAAAAGTTTTTAAATCGTAACTTGAAAATTTTTAAATCTGATTTAAAAGTATTGAAATCTCGAGTTGAAAGTTTTCGAATTTGGGTTGAAAGTTTTCGAATTTGAGTTGAAAGTTTTCAAATCTCGAGTCGAAAGTTTTCGAATCGGAGTCGAAAGTTTTCAAATCTCGAGTTGAAAATTTTTAAATCTGAGTCAAAAGTTTTCATATTTTTTCAAATCTTAACTTAAAAATTTTCAAATCTGTACTTGAAAGTTTTCAAATCTCGAGTTGAAAGTTTTTAAATCTGAGTTGAAAGTTTTCTAAATTTGTCTAACACATTTAAATTTTGAGTTGAAAATTTTCAAATTGAGTTTTGAAAGTTTTTAAAATTTAACTTCGAAAGTTTTCAAATCTAACTTGAAAGTTTTCAATCATATAGTAGAAAAAATCTTGCGAAAAAAAGAAAAACATATCTTAATCACCATCATTATCTACTAATAACTTAGTTAGGCTAAACTATCCGGAAACGCTCGCCGCCAACACGCACGCGCGTGTTAGCTTTTCCGCTTTACCATTGTCATGTGCATTGCTAGGCTTCCAATAGATTGAAGATCTTGGCAGACCTAGAAGGAAACCCGCAAATACTTCTGAGCCATTGTTTATAACCTTCTTGATAGGGGTGATCAATAAATCCTGCCAAAACGTTATATGCTAGCCTATATATGTTCCCATGCAATTTTCTTGAGCTCTTTAATTATTAAGTTCCAATGCATCTTTGCAGTGGATCATGAACTGTGCTTCCTTTGCAGGTATAGTCAGGTGGGTAGAATATGCTAATAAGGTAAAGCACTACGATGCATCACAAGTGCCGCCTGAGTGGAATGGCTGGTTGCACTACACCACGGACGTCACTGGGGACAAGGCAAGATCTTTTTTACATCGCTTCTAATGCTTCAAGATAGTTTGTAACAAAAATTAAAAAAAAATACAACAACGGTCGTTCTCTTTTTGCTGACATGTTTCTAGTTTGTTCAGCTCGAGAAGCTCAGGTTTGGACCGTGGAGGGTTGAGCATGTTGACAATCAATCCCGTGCAAAAGAGGCTCTGAAGCGGAGGCGAAGGGATTGGTTAAGCTACCAGCCCTGGGAGCCAAAAGACGAGCAGGAGTCTTAGGCTACATATGTGAAACTTCAAAACCGCACGTATTGATTGTCTTGTTTTCCATGGGATCTTAGATTCCTCCTAAATGAAGCCTCAAAATTGCTCAGATTGTCATGTTTAATTTCCTGGGATATCTGAACGTACCTTGTTTTCCTGGATATATTTAGACAATTAGACTGAACCTGAGTACTGCATGTCTTAAGAGTGGCCTGAATACTTGGCTAATTTCCATCGGCCATTATTTGCTGAGAGTAAGTCTCTACTATGCTGCTATTTCTCCCGAATGTGTGTCTGTGTGCGTTCGTCAAAGTGCTGAGGTGAACCGTTACGCACAAATATGCTCGCTGGGTTGTGACCGTGTGTGGCTTACGGGCGAATTCCATCATACTTTGTTTTAGTTCCTGCGATGTCTTTATAATTCCAACTGAACTTAAGACAGCATTCAAATTCTGTGCTTCTTCTCTACAGATTTTCGGAAGGCGCGGTAAGGAACACACCAGGTTTGAGAGAAACGGCCAGGGCCTTCCGGCTAGCTCCACAAGGTGATGGGCTAGACGACCTGAGGTTTGAAGCCTTCCCCTTCTAATTATTTGATATTATGTCCTTCCCTAATGTTCGGGTCATTTTTTATATTGTCATTCTTTCGGACGAGTTATCCAGGTTACAAGGTCGCCGGACTCGGCCTGTATGATCCCGTAAGTTGGCCCGGAGCAAACATGATTGGTGCTGTAAAAAACTCATAGCATGCATACTTCTAGCTACTTAACAAAATTTTAATATAATAATGCTAGTCATACAGCACGCAACACATAAATTCACAAACTTGAAGCACTACAAGCAATGCCAAGAAAACCATACAGGCATACAACACTAAAACTCACAAATTAAGCATGCAACACTTCACATAAATTTCAAGAGACCGTATGTCTATTTAGCACCACCGCGTACATTTCTGTATATCGTACGTAGAACCAACCACCAGACATTTCTCGGTAGATGGGGTTTACAGCAACACCAGTCATCAGGTTAAGCTAGCAATATGCGCGTTGCCATTTATATTGATATATCAAACCAATCCACTTACATTGGTTTGTCATAAATACAAAGGTGATAAGGTATTGCTAAGGTACTTCTGATCCTAAACGAAGGAAATTTCATCACAAGATTATCTAAAACATTAACAAGAAAATAAAATCAGTAAAACACATCACAAGCTCCACAGGGTCAAGTAAACAATTGAAACACATACATTGTATCTATAAATGGCCAAATGGTCTGCCCGGCACAACCCTGCAGCCCAAGCATGGGCTAGACACGGCTCGAGGCAATCGGGCCTGCATGGCGCGGTCGGCACTTCGTGCCGTGCCGTGCTGGCCCAATGGCACGATCAGCCCAGTGGGCCTAGGCCAGCCCATGCACGGCTGAGAGTATGGCACCTTGTTCACTTTATTTCTACACAGGCATGTTGAAAATGTAAACATCAACACAAAAATCATGCACAATCACAAGTTCAGAAGTCAGACCTCACAAAATCATCCAAATCAGAAGTTCACACTTTTACATTGGCAATTTCACAAACTTTTACAAACATAACAAAGTTCACAATCTCTAGCTCACAAATATATGGAGTTCACAAGATCACACAAGTTACAATACACCAAGTCAAAATAAAGTTACACAAGTCATAGATCAGTCAAAAATAAAGTCAAAGTCACTTAAACATTCTCCAGTTTACAAATCACATATCAGAAAGCATAGTGACTATCTAGCACATAACCACCTAAAAAGACGATAAACAGAGACATTTCTGAATGCAGGTCAGAGCCTCTTCTTCAAAGCCACCATCGTCAACCGCCCCCGCCCCCTTCGTGCAGTTCTTGTATTTTTGGCATACAGCAAGTTTGTTGCCACTTCTAGTCCTTCCTCCACCTTCATTGGTGCTAGCGGCCTCCATTGTTACGAAAACGAAATCACCCTATGAGGTAACTGAATCACATCCGACAAAAGATTATTATTAAACACCCAATCATTTCTCATCTTCCAAATTACCCAAGCACCGGCTGATATTATACAAAGATTAGGAATATTATCAGCATTTCCTGGATTCCTAAGCAACTCTAGCATCTCATTTATGTTTCTATGAGTAATCCCCCAACCCAAAGTATCTCTAAAACAACACCATAAAAACCTTGCAGGAGGACAGCAAAAAATCTGGTGATTCACATCCTCCTTGGCTCCACACAATTTGCATGACACCTCCCCAGGCCATTTCATTGCTTTTAATTGTTTGGTTGCTTGTATTCTCCCTTTTACCATTCTGATTTATATGGCGCTGGGATAGTCAAAATTTCCTGCATTCTAGTATCTCTTACACATTCAGAGATTATTTCTCTGTATAAAGACTTTGTAGTGATTTAGTCAAGCTCCAATTCATTACATCCCTTTCTTCTGTAAGTGTAACATCCCTTAAGATCTCCAACAAACCATTACATTCATCAAGGTCCTCTTCTCCATGAGTTCTTCTCAGTTCTATATTCCACTCCCCATTTGTACAAATTTGCTTGACCGTTGCCCTTGGCTCCCTATATATATATATATATATATATATATATATATATATATATATATATATATATATATATATATATATATATATATATATATATATATATATATATATATATATATATATATATATATATATATATATGTGAATGACACCCATATGAGGCTCCATGGTGCCTGGGCACCATGGTATCAAATATACAAATTCATTTAAATTTTTCAAAATTTTCAAATTGTGAGTATATACCTAGTTATAAGAATTCGATTCATACCTATACCTATCAATAAAACAACTCAAATTTAACTTTAGTTCACAATCTATGATTACATATCTAACTAATTATATGTTTGGATGCTATATACCTAGAATCAAAATCTAACAAAAACAAGTTCAATTTCAGTTCAAACTTGCTTTGAACTAGTTAGTAAAGTAGTTAATGTTAATACCTAAATATTTGAAAAAGTTTCATACTCATTTGAATTGGGTATGTACTCAATTTCAATCATGGTGCCCAGGCACCATGGAGCACCAAACAAATTTAATATATATATATTTACATATATATATATATGTATATATATATATAGTGAATCTATTCTACACCCCCCTCCCATGGGTCAAACCCACCTTCCCCACCCTTCCTAGGGCCCAAAACCCTCCCTCCCACCTCGATCAAAGCGTCCTCCCGCCGGTCAAACCCGCCCACCACTTTGCTGCTTTCGTCTTGCAGGAATCATGCAGTAACAGGATGGTCATCATGCAGTAACAAGACAACATTATCGCAGTAACAACGTCAAAAAGTAGCCATGATGGATCTAGTTTCGTTAAGTTTTTTTTATGAACTTCATGGTGCAAACGGATTGGAAATACAAGATATGATGTGAGAGATATTGCTCTCTAAAGATTGAGATTTACCTCTTTTTTAGTCCTCGTCTCACTGGAACAACATATTAACACGACGGCCAATATGCAGTAACATGTCTGCTTTTCGCAGTAACAACGTTAATAAATAGTTATGATGGTTCTAGTTTCGTTAAGTACTTTTTTTTTACGAATGCCATGATGCAAATGGGTTAGAAAAATAAGACATGATGTGTACGTTAGTACTCTCTAAAGATTGAGATTTAAAATACTCTAGATCTAAAAAACATTACTACTATAGGGCCACTGTTACTATGCATGTTCTCTGTTATTGCAAATTTCGTCATATTATTACTGCCAACAGTGCAGTGACAACCTATACATTTTTGCAGTAACATATGATGTTACTACCCTTCTGGGGTAATGTTATTGTCGAATCATAGTAACAAGGTATGATTGTTACAGGTACATAACTGATTTGTTCACAAATCATCCTATGGTGATTTGGTTAGAAGTGCTTGCCATGAGCCATGAGATTATGGGTTCAAGTCTTGAATTCACCAATTTATTTTTAATTTTTCTAAAAAAGAGAGAAGAAAGAGGGAGAGAAAAAAAAAGAAGAAAATGAGAGATTAGGGGGGAGGATGAGAGATCGGGAGGAGGGAGGAGCGATGGGAGCGGGCGCGAGAGGAGAGAGGAGCGATGGGAGGGGGCGTGGGAAGGAGAGAGGAGCCACAAGAGGGAGGGGAGGGGGAGGGGGCGCGGGAGGAGGGAGAGAAAAAAAAGAAGAAAAGGAGAGATTAAAGGAGAGATTGGGGAGGGAGGAGGGGGAATCGGAGGGAGGAGCGACCGGAGCGGGCGCGGGAGGAGAGAGGAGCGATGGGAGGGGGCGCGGGAGGGAGAGATAAGCGACAGGAGGGAGGGAGGTGGGGACGGATGGGAGGTGGGAGGGGGGTGTAGAATAGTTATTCTAGGGGAGGGGTGTATAATAGAGCTACTCTATATATATAGAAAAACTATTCCACACCCGGGGTATAGAATAGCTATTATACACCCTCCCACCTCCCTCTCTCCCAAGGGCCAAACCCACCTCCCACCTCAGTCAAAGGTCGGTCAAAAGCATCCCAAGGGCCAAACCCACATCCCACCTCAGTCAAAGGTCGGTCAAAAGCATCCCACGTCAGTCATACCGCGGTCAAACCACCTGCTAACTCCTCCCACCACCCACCTCTTCTCAGCTCTGTCTCACGGAACGGTGCAATAACGCGACGGTGCGGAACGGTGCAGTAACGCGACGGTCAACGTGCAGTAATACTACGTCTTATGTGTAGTAACTGCGCTCAAATATTGTTAAAATATAGTCATGATGGATCTACTTTTGATAAGCGTTTTTTTTCTAGCATCATGGTGCAAACGATTTTAAAAAATAGTATATCATGTGAGAGATATTGTTCTTCAAATCTTGGCTTTTTTAGAATTTGACTCTCCACAAGTAGTAATGCTATAGCATTACTTGTTACTACTGTCAGTTGAACGTTACTACAATCCCATCGCATCGTTACTGTAAGAGTGCAGTAAAAATTATAAGTTTTTTTAGTAACTGTGTTTTACTGTATTTTTTGGATAGTGTTACTGCATAAACATGTGGTAATGTGTACCTGCCTTTGCAGTAACACTCCACTTTTGTGTAGTAACAAATATATTTAGCATGTGAGACATTAACCCATATATTCTCCACATGCAGTAACAATATAGCATCATTGTGAAAACGGTTTTAAAAATAATACATATCTTGTGAGATATTGCTTTTCAAATATTGGCATTTTGAACTTTAGCACTCCATATGCAGTAACAGAATATGTAATTTGCAGTAACATGGGTATATACATGCAGTAACATGGTTTTACCAAATGTGTAAAATTGTTCAAAACACTCGTACATCAATCAGACCTCACTCAAAGCCACCTACAGACTTTACCTATAGCCCACCTATTCGATTTTCATCTCGTAAAACTGACATAGTAAAACTACGATTATCGTGCAGTAACATAACTACTTGGAAGTGGTAACATGCACCTATTATGTAGTAACACTTCTACTTTTGTGCAGTAACAAGTATATGGTTAGCATGTGAGGCTTTAACCCATATATTTTTGTTTCGATTCCTGGTCTACTACAATTTTACTACGACGTTACTGCCAAAAGTGCAGTAACGTCCTATGTGTTCTACAGTAACGTCACATGTTACTGTACTTTTACAACAATGTTACTACTGGAGCATAGTAACATGTTATGAGTTTCGGCAGTGAAAGATATTATAATTGATAATCATATTACTTTCTCACAAAATTCTTGAAACAAATAGCATCATTAGATGAATTGGTTAGAAGAATGTGCTTTGAACTATAAGGTCATGGGTTCAAGTCTTGAATTTAGCAATTTATTTTTTATTTTTCTAGAAAAGAGAAAAAATATTTCAGGGAGAAAAGAAACAGAAAAAAGAAGGAGAGAGAGATCGGGAGGAGGGAGGGGGAGCGACGGGAGAGAGATCGGGAGGAGTGAGGGCAGTCCCAACCCATAACACTAGACATGGTTTCCATAAATTCCACATCATCAAGAAACTAGTACTAGGCACTACTCTTCCAATGCAAACACCACTATTCCATACTTCAATTTAATGCTACTTATCTCACATGATGTCTTGGATGTTGTGTAGAAACCATGTCTCATGCAAGACATGGTTTCCTTCTCTTTCCTCATTTATTCACTTGCCACATCATTTTTTGTCCTAGTTGGCAACTTATTTAATGCTATGGACACCATCCTAGTCATTGGGTTGGGAATGCCCTGAGGGGGATCGAGAGAGAAGGCGGGAGGAGGGAGGGGGAGCGACGGGAGGGGGAGGGGAAGAAGGGGGAGTGAGAGAGGGGAGCAACGGGAGAGAGATCGGGAGGAGTGAGGGGATCGAGAGAGAAGGGAGAGAGGGCGGGAGGAGGGAGGGGGAGCGACGGGAGGGGGAGGGGAAGCGAGAGAGGGGGGAACAGGAGCGAGGGAGGGATACGGATGAGAAAGGGAGGGGGTATAGAATAACTATTCTATACCCCGGGTATATATATATATGGGAATTGAATCTTCAATGGAGTTTCTCCAATCCACACATCATCCCAGAAAAATATGGATCTCCCACTCTCACTTTTGTATTTACTCCCTGCTCTCATCCAATGTTTGAACTCATGCAGCCCCTTCCAAAATTGTGAAACCCCTATGTCAGTAGATTGGAAGAAACCTCCCTCCCCACAGTACTTGGTTATGAGAAGTCTACAGCATGGGTCATCTCCCCCTGACTCAATCTTGAAAATCCACTTGCACAATAAGGCTTCATTCATTATCTTGGTGTTTATGAAACCCAAACCCCCTAGGTCCTTGGGCCTACATAATGCTTCCCACCTGATCATATGATATTTTATTTTGTTTTCCAATCCTTACCAAAAAAAAATCTAGCTCTCAAACTATCCATCTTATGATGTGTTGTCTTTGGAAGGATTGCTCTTCCCCCCATATGACAAATGGCCACTTTTTCATGTTGCTAGCCTTTTCTCAATCTTGTTTGCTGGGACACTTAAATCAACCGCAGTCAGCTTCCCTTCACTTATGGGAACCCCCAAATACTTGATTGGTCCCAACCTGACAATTAAAAAGATCTGCCACCCTTTTTGTTTCAATTTCATCTCCCTCACCACTACCACCTCACTCTTTAGATAGTTGATCCTCATTCCTGACATAGTCTCATAGCAGTACAACAGGAGTTTCAGTGTTAGAATATTAGAATTTGAATTTGCCATAAACAATATTGTGTCATCTGCATATTGTAAATGTGTTAGCCCCCTTGTACAAGTGTGGAACTAGCCCCTCCAGGTGCTAGCTTTCCTTTGCCAACTTAAACATTTCAACTAGAGCATGGGCAACCAAATTGAAAAACAATGGTGACAAAGGGTCTATTTTTATGTCTTGAAAAAACCTCCTACCTTGCCATTTATATTGATTACCACCCTACCATTTGTAACTGTTTGCTTGACCATCCAATCCATTTTTCATCAAACCCCTTCTTTTACATTACCTCAAAGAGGAAACCCCATTGCACCTTATCATAAACCTTCTTAAAATTGAGTTTCAGGATGATCCCACTATGATTCTTACTATTTATGTAGCACTTCATGTAAAATAACTACCCCATCCAATATGAATCTCCCTAAAAGAAAGCTGGCAAACTCAGTCAAGCTAGAAGCATTACGCTGGTTGCTATTAATAAAAGTCAATTTAGTAAAAAGAGTATTAAAGAATTCATTAGAGATACTTACTTTCCCATTCTACTCAACTTGAGGAAGAGAGGATAAATGGAGGAACCTTTAGTTCAATAACATGATACATGTACTCAATTGCAGTGAACATCCTATAATCCAAGCCTAATACTATTAGATGCATATCCTAAATAGAAACGATGAAAAAAAATCATCAGATTTTCTTCCACTAAATTCCCCTAAGTCATTGATTCTTATATCAAGCTCAAATCACTAGAAAGTAATCTCATTTCTTATCCTAAGCTGAAATCACTATAAAGTAATCTCTAATGAGACTTGTATCAACTAACCATTCCATCCGTGGCTTTAATCACCTTATCTTGTAAGGCTTCTTTCTCAAATTGCGCCCAACAACTGCCTTGATGTCAGTGATGATCATCATTAACTCTTAATAACATGAACAGATTCACATTTCAATGCATCAATCAATAAAACTAAGGCCAATATTGTGAAACAAAGCTCTAACATTCAATTTCATGCAATAGGTGTTCAAGCATTGCAAGTTTTGTGACATGTTTATTTATTAGAAGCAATGAAATGATGATGAGTACCTCCCCATTCGGTGCACACTAGGGATCAAAAGCAGGTATGGGTCGAACGGGGCGCTCTGTGGATGGGGGCTCGACGTCGAACTGCTAGAGCACAGTGGATGAAGACATGGACTTTGAAGAGCCGACGAGTCTGGCGGCAGCCGCTTCCAAGAAGAAGGGCACCAAGAGCTTGCACAGTGCCTTTTGCGCTTCTCGTACGTTCTAGGGTTAGTCGGTGAGAGTTGAGACCATCGGAGGGAGCAAGGAGGGTCATCTGGTTAAAGGCACGCCGCCACGCGTACCTGAGATATGGCACCACTAGCTTTGGCGGGGTCGTCGTCGTCGGCCTCGCTCCCCTTTCTCTCTCTCTCTTTCTTTCTCTCTCTCATTCGCTTTGGCCCTCACTCGTATTGCGTCGCCCACAATTGAAAGGGTGAGGACAACACGAATATGCCCCTCACTCGTATCATGTCACGCACGATTGAAATGGTGAGGACAAGACAAATATGCCCTACAAGGTGGGAAAATTTTACTACTTTTTGTCCCCCCAGATTCACGAAAATATGAACGGTCACCCTGTTGATGCAAAAATACACACTAGCCTGGGAGATCTGCTTAGCTCCAATGTAGGTCCAAAGGTTGATGAGATGCGGGCATGCCAGTCAGTTTGATCCTGTAACTGACAAGATATGCAAATAGTAGATCAATGAACCGATCGGCTGACAAGCCAATGGAGTAATTCCAGCCGATGTCGATAACAGCCGATAGTGATAGGGTTTTGAGCTATTGGCTATATGTTTGATGTAGAATCTGACACTTGATGTAAATAAAGACAATCGACTGATAATTGTAAATAACAATATAATCTAGTAGAAACCAATTGGCTAACAATGATATGATAGAATAAGCACTGATCCGAAGGTTAAAATATATATCGGCTGGAGGTCCGATGTCATAAACTCCACAAGATTAGATAAATGAATGAAACCTTTGTTATCATCGGCTAACTCCAACTTATATATGCAATCCTTATAAGCCGATGCAATGTCCAGATAACTCATCGGCTGAAACCCCGATGACACCCTTATTAGCAGTTAACAAGCAGGCTAGGGATTATGGTTCTAAGCACGACTTAGTAATTCAAACTTAACTGATGTAGCACTAAGTATGAAAAGAAACATAATATCTAGACAATCAAGCCCTTGACTGATTTTTAGGGTGGTAGATGCCTTAGCTAATCTAATCTAGTAAAACAATTTAGCTGATACCAGCAGAAACCCTAAAGCGAGAGACAACCGATAGACCTAAATTGAGATACTACGACTAAATTAACTAAGATATATGATAAATAGGCAGGAAAATATAGTGATGCAGCCTTGAAAGACACCGACGTAGACGATACAATTGCCTGGGATGGTGGAACATTGGACTTACCCCCTCGCCGGAGATCGAAAACAGATGCACCCCCGCGTTAGGTGCCAAGTTCCGCCGAATAATAAAAGTAGAAAACATAAAAAGGTGGCGATGCGCCGAATTGTATTGATCGTGGAGAGATCTATTACAATGACCCCGGGTGTACATATTTATACCCATGGAGAGATACTAGTCCTTGTAGGACAAGAAAGAAACTTTCCTAAAGATAAAAGGAAAACATAAAGTCCTTATTGGACACTAAACACACTTTCCTAAAGATAAAAGGAAACTAACAAAATCTTCCTAATTAATAGTTAAACTGACATATTGCATCCTCATTGAATTCGGTCACTTCTGGATAATAGATTAATTTCTTTAACCGAATATAGCAGGAGTCCAACTATTGGTGACGTGATAATTCACATTGGCCGATCCCAGGACTCTGAATCCAATATTGACTCTAGGCCGATGATATCTTCGGGGCTTACCAAATTTCACTGTTAATACACCCGTCCTCTTCTTTTTTTTATACGGGCATTTATCTAGCCCCCTCCAATCGATGGGACATGGAAATTAGGTGTTTATACTTGCAAAGAAGAAAACCGCCCGTCAAAAATCTTTACGCATGTGCAAAAATACATTGTTCACTTTAAGATAGTCGCCTGCGAAATCTCTTTTAGCGGGTAGTTTTTATCAGTATCTTAAATATGAGATACCTTATATTTGTGTACTATGCTTGGTGCGCCCACCATATACCAAATTCTCTATGGAATCAAGCCTCATACAAAAAGTGTTCTAGATTAAAAAAAGCAGCCTTTTTTTTGACAAATCGGTCTTTTTCAAAAAGTTATTTCAAAACTAGACCGTGCAAAAAAACTTCAACCAAAAATAGGCCATTAGCTCAGTGCCAACCGCCTTGGCGCTAAGGTTAGCCGTCTTAGCGCCAGTTGCATTGGCGCTGACCCCGCTAACCTCAGCACCGGCCGCGTTGACATTAAGGTAGGGTCCTTAGCGCGCCGGCCCGGCATTCCTCTCTTCTTCCCCCACCCAACGCAGCTAGGATTCCTCCTCCACACAGCGCCCTCTCACCTCCTCTCCCAAAATCTCCTCAAATCTCCCTTGAATCAAAGGTTATTTTGTGGGCATTGCTTTGTAGATTGATTTGTAAGGTAAATCCCCTCCAAAATCCCTAATTTTCCCAATGTTTGCCTTATTTTTGTTGAGTATTTTGGTTGAAACCGTGGGTTGTTGAATGTGGCTCGAGAAGTGCCGTGAATTAGGGAATGTTGGTAAGGATTAATGTTGTAGTTGTATATTGATGGTGGTGTGGAGGATTCATATTGGTTTTGTAAGTTTTGTACTCTTTTTCTATGGATGAATTTGGGGATTCATATTGATTCATGTTGATGTTGATAGGTATAGATCCTAAGGACATTGTGACCGTTGGTTAGGCATTAAAATTACAAAAATATTGTAGGTAGTTTTGGGGTACCAATGTCATTTTTCTATTTTTAGACTGGCATGCTATTTTAGAATCATGCGCTCTTATTTATCGGTCAACTGATGTAGATGGATAGATTGGTACGACTCCATTTTAGTGGCTATGTGGTAGATGAAAGTACCAGTGAAAACCAATTTGAGGGGATGACTGTTAGGCAGTTAATGTTTTGTGCCAAACCCACATTTGAGGAGTTAATTTCTCGCACGATGGATGAATTGGATTGGGATGAATAAGACCAAAGCTCCTAATTTTTATTTCTACTAAACTATAGATAATACAATATGGAATAGTGAGAATTGCTCCTTGAGGTGTGTGTTGTGAAATGAGAAGCTATCCTCTATTTATAGAATTGTAATGACAGTTGTAAGGCGGTTGTAGAGGTCGGTGCAGTTGTAACCAACACAAGGCTGAGTCAAGACGGCCGCTGTGCAATGGAGTGGATGTCACTATGTCATGGTTGCAAGAGATAACACATTTACTTGCCAATTTCCTCAACTCCACCA
The DNA here is from genome assembly GCA_000338895.3 of Oryza meridionalis. Classification (NCBI taxonomy): domain Eukaryota; kingdom Viridiplantae; phylum Streptophyta; class Magnoliopsida; order Poales; family Poaceae; genus Oryza; species Oryza meridionalis. The sequence continues at coordinate 6,341,113 of CM002532.2, read as the reverse complement.
CATGCCATGCTCACACATGATAACCGTCTGTAGACTCCAAGGTTTGGACATGGAGGTGTCCCCACGGATATGTTTCGAAACTTCCAATGAGGTTGTGCAGCACACATACTCCCCGAGGTTTGAGCCCTACTTAGATCCATCCCAGTGGCCGAGTTATGATGGTGAGTTCTTCGTTCCCGACTTGTCCTTGAAGAACGACACTTGAGGAAGACGAAGGACAAAAACGTTTAAAAATGACATGGATAAAGGCTACAAAGATACAAGCACATGACGGACACAAACAAATGTTCCATATGCCATCAACCAGGCCATAAGAAAACTTGGTGTCCGAATCGAGACAAATCTAAGGATCGACCGAAAAAATGTCGTAGGACGGGGGGAGGTGGTGGGTCCAGTACACAGGTTGTTTTTGCTTTGTTGTACATTTTTTTCTCAATTTGTATATCATAATTGTATCATTAACTGATGACTTCATGTTCAATTGTAGGAGGGCGTTGTTTCCCGGTCTAGAGGAGTACTATGAGGAGAGGCACTGGGCTCCTAGGATAGCGAGTGGAGAGGTTATCCTCCATTTCACTATTCCTTTTATGTTTTAAGCATTTCTATTTATTGCATGGATTTACTGACACTAACATATTTTTTATGTCTACGGATGTAGCGCCTCAAGACTCTACGAGTCAGAGGTCACACAGCACACATCCTGTTCAATGACTGGTACATTCTGTTCCAACGGCGGGCAAAGTTGTTGGTGTTTATCACTATGGCACAAATGGCCCATGCCTTTGTACAACGCTGCAGCATTGACGGCTCTTATGGACCAATGGAGGCCAGAGAGTCACATTTTCCACCTGCCCAGTGAGGAGCTGACGCTGACACTCGAGGAGGTCACCATGATCTTGGCTCTTCCTATACGGCCAAGCAATCACTAGTGACATTAGTTCCAGTAATTGGAGGGGGCGCGTTGTTCAATACCTTGGTGTCAAGCCTTTAGACGCACCTGACGGGCAAAGATTGACGAAGACCTCCGGAGTTCCTCTCAGTTGTCTGGTTGCGTACCATCTTCTCACACTGTCATCCTGATGCTGACCAGGCGACGGTTGACCGGTACTGCATGGTATACGTGTTGTACATCTTTGGTAGTATCCTTTTCCCTGACACTACACGAGATATGGCTTCTTGGATGTGGCTGCCCTTGCTAGCTGATTGGGACAAGACGAATACCTACAGTTGGGGTTCTGCTGCCCTAGCGTGGTTGTACAAGCACCTGTGTGAATTGTGATGCATGCCGAAGGACTAGTGCAGATGCTAACTTGGCATGTTGCATTTGGTTGCTACAGGTATGTGGCAATTTTTTATGTTGTGATTCATTTTTTGGTCTTAAGTTATAAATTCTAACAAGTTACATCTTGCATGTCTTGATGTGGATTCGCCTACCGGTTGGTCATCCTACATGGAGGCAACATCCGGCATGGCCCTTTGAGGATGATGATCGATGCCCCATGGTTGCTTTCCTGTGAGAAGTGGTCCCGCCGCCTATAGTAATCAACAATTTCATCAACATGCATTTGGGATTTGCTAGTTGTACTAGCACAACTTTTGTTTGCTATGAGCCAAATTTTCCCAAATTTGGCGTTTCACCTTTGCTATGAGCCAAATTTTCCCAAATTTGAGTGTATTTTTGTAGTGTACTCTATAGTCCAAATTAATGGCCCAATGGGGGTACTATTATCTTTATATGAAACCATTGTGCAGCTTCGCAATTTGCTTCTTAATGTACTAGCAAAATATCGGACACCCATGCAATTGTCTATACTCCGACTTCATCTATGCATACATACAATTTTTTTCTCTAAACTACTTATCTAATTTGAATTCCATTATGCTATTGAATTTGTTTCAATTAAAACTCTAAAACAACATATATTATAATCATGATGAAAAATAATATAAATGTTTCAACTATTAAAATTTCATATTTCACATGTAAAAAGTGAATGTTCCACCCGAAATTCGATTTTCTTGCAATGTATCTTATTGATGTTGCACATAAGGTTATTGAGAATTTATTTGCAAACATTGCATGTGATATTATTTGGATGTGTCAGTACGTATTTTGTAATGTTTCAACAGCTACAACTTGACGTTTCTTGTATATTGCAAAAAAAATAATTAAAAAAATAATCATATATTTTCTATTAGAAATATAATAATGTGAGATCTTATTACAAAGATTTAATTGCGATGAAATACAATGGTGCAATGTGCTAATAAATTGGTTAAATACTTTTTGAAAAAGATTAAGAGATTATCGGTGTACCACGCAAATCTTAGTCATCCGTGCATGGAGAGAAAGGGGGAGGGAGGCTAATCAATACAATAGCAGAGGATAGTGGGGATAAGACATTTATGACGGTGCATAAGTTTTAGCTGTATATTGAGCGTCTGATTTATAGTTGTCTCCCAATATTTGACATCATATTCCAAACTTTCTTACAAAATTGAGTAGTAGTGGTGGCAGTTCTATCATCACCCCATCACCAACTCCAAACTTTTTCTAATAGAATGTCAACCACTCGCACCAACTGTCTAATTTTTTTAATAAAAAATGACCGTGTGGGGCAAAAGGGTCTACATGCAAGTAACAATATACTCCCTCCGTACTCGTAAAGGAAGTCGTTTAGGACAATGTTTAAGTCAAACCTTGGGAATATAAATCATGAATAACTCTCAAGTTGTTGAGTTTTAAAATATAAAAATTATATGAATAGATTTGTCTTGAAAAATACTTTCATAAAAGTATACATATATCACTTTTCAATAAATATTTTTCACGAACCATATCCATCACAGCCTTGCTATCACGCGCATGGTATGTGTGATGTGCCGGAGAGACATCCGGTACTGGGTGGATATGAGTATGGTATAGGGGGTTGGTACTGATAGAGTTTGTTTTAGTACTATCTGTAAAATCAAAGGTATTTTTGATTATTATTCTGTGATGAACAATTGGCATCGGAGATTATCGGTTTTGTTATTTGGAATTTATTCACGAAGTGGTTTTGGAGATGATTGGATTTACAGGTGAATCGCAGGTGCTGTTATTTCATGTGACCGGTCAGACCGAGAAGTGTGTGCCGGTCAGACCGGCGTGTATCGCGCGATCAGACCGGCGCAGCCCGCGGTCTGACCGGCCGACGCAGTGTCGGTTTCAGTTTTGGGTTGTTTGTTTGGATATCTGTGATTATTTCAGGATTATGACTTCTAGATGGATACTATACGTATGTAATACTATTGTTTGCTACTAATGAGTCAAGTTGGAGATTGTCGCGTCCCAAATCGACTCTAAAATACATCCTCAAAATTGTGCTTAGAATAATTAAAATTCATGTGAAAGCCTCCAACAATTAAAATGTGCAAAGATAAAAGTCAAATGAGGCTTGGAGGATTTTTGTATATTTCCTAAAAGCCTAAAATGTGTAAATAAATTTTAGTGGAATTTTCAGAGCACAAATAATAATTGAGAAGAAATAAACAAAGTTAAAAAGGTTTTATAAAAAGAAAAAATCCTAAAAAGTCTTTTCCCCCTCCCTTTTCCCTTCTTGGGCCGGCTCGGCCCAACTCCCTCCCTCCCTCTCTCTCCTCTCCCCGCGGCCCATCGGCTCCCTCCCCGCGCGCGCGCCGCTGACGGGCGGGCCCGCCCGCCACCCTCGCTGACGGGTGGGGCCCACCCGTCATCCCCTATCTCGCGCCGCGCCCGCCGCCCGCCCGTGCCCTAGCGCCGCCGCCGCCGCCGAATCCGCCGCATCCCGCCGTCCCCGCGCGCAATAAAGAGGGGGAAATCACTCCCCGTGATTCCCTCTCCCGTTTCCCCCGCTTTCCCCTCTCTCTCTCCCTCGGATTCGCCCGGATTTATTCCCGTAATCCTCGCCGGCGTCATCAATGGCGGCCGAGATTTCCGCGGCCGTTTCCTTCCCCTCCGGCCGCCCTCTCTCTCTCCCGGCGCTATATAATCGTTCCCCGAGCCTCCCTCCTCCGTTTCCGCCGCTCGCCGCTCTCTCTCCCCGTCGGATTCGTGCCCGCGCCGTCGTCCTCTCTCTCCGCCGTCGCCGCCGAGCTCCGGTTCGCCGCCGTCGTCGCCCCGGACCTCCTCCCGCTTCGGCATCGCCTCCATCGGCTTCGCCGCGTCCTCGTCGACCTCGTCCGCGCCTCCGTTTCGCCCGCCGACCGCCGGAGCGCCGCCGTCCTCGCCGTCCCGAACCGCGCCGCCGCCTTCCTCCGCGCCGGTCGTCGTTTCCGCCGTCCTCGTCGTCCCGGGGTGAGCCGAAGACCGCCGCTTCGCTTCCCTCTTCTCTCCTCTCTCTCGGGCGCCGCTCCGCCGCGCCGGTGGTCGCCGGCGGTGACCATCGGGGCGCGGGTGCGCCGCCTCCCGTCGGCCGTGCCGGCGAGGCCGCCTTCGGGCACGCCCCGCGGCTGCCAGGTGGGGCCCGGCTGTCAGCCGCCCGCGCCCGCGGGTGCGACTGACGCGTGGGACCCACGGCGCCGGCCGCCGCCAGCCGCGTGCTCCCGGTCCACCGTGGACCGAGAGGCTGCCGCGTGGGCCCCACTCCCGTGGACCCGGTCCGCGCGCCCTCTCTCCCGGCTGACGCAATAAATGAGTTTTTAAATTAAAATTTAAATGAAGAAATTCGCAAATATCCATTTAAAGAGCATATAAACTTCAAATGGCCATAACTTGGCCATTTGAACTCGGAATTGGACCGTTCAAGTCTCTAATTTTTCCTTATGAAGTCAAGAACCCATTTTTGTGCTTTGTTTCTGCTGTTATGTGGAATTTATTAGAGTTTAAGCCTTTTCTTTTCCGTTGGTCGTGTAGACGCTGCAGCTTCGGAAGATCCGCTCTTCGTGGAAGTTGAAGCCGTCGGTTGGGAAAGCGAGCAAGGCAAGACACATCATCTTGATCATATTGAATCCCAGTTTATAAAATTATGTTGATTTAAATTATTGCATTATCGCTTTATTTAAATTCCCGCGTTATCACTGTTTTATTTAGCCATGCCTATTTACCTTTGTTATGACCTTATTATTATTGTTATTGTTATTATTACCTTGTTCACCCTAGATTAAACAAAACCCCAACTAGTGGACACTATACTCATGGCACCACTAGTATGATTTTAGGTAGATGCTTCGCTGTTTAATTAGGTAACATTAGGTGGTTTTACAACTCTAAACTTTGGAATATTCATATCACCTGGACACTTTGGAATCGTTGGTTTATTGTGGAATTGGAATCACACCTTCCCCTTTATTCAAAATCCCCAAAATGTTTTTAGGCTGGGCTCGGGGTGCATGGTTTTGATAGTAGCACCTCGGCCATATAAGGACCGGTCTTCGGGCCTCTGTTGCAAAGCACTACCGTACTTCCACATGTCTAGTGGGTAAGGCTTAGTTTGTGGCTCAGTCTAGTTATAAACAAAAGTACACGGATTGGAGATGGATGAAGTCGGGGGTCGATGGACATTCTCCAGGGCAAATGAAGGCTACACGAGCTGCGGCCCGGTAGTCGAGATGTCATGGCACAGGGTTGGTGCTCTGCTGCTAGGGGCTCAGTCCTGCCTGCCTGTCCCGGGGGTTCCGGCCGTAGGTGGGATTGGGTCGGTACTCTTGTCTATGGCTAGGATGGGTCGGGAACTATGTCACGTCTTCCGTCTGTATACCGTGGTGGTATGTGGCACGTGGATGCACGTGAGGAAGACGTGTCTTGTGGGTAAAGATGTACACCTCTGATCAGAGTATAATCTATTCGAATAGCCGCGCCCTCGGTTATGGGCAAGCCGAGCAATGTACCCAAGTTAGTGTTTTAGTTCTTAAAACCTGCTTAACAACTAAAATGTGGAATGGTTGGCCTGGGTTGGCTTGGGACGAGCTGGGACCCAGGGTCGGGTTGCCAGTTCGGTCTGAATCATCGTAGGCCTTGGGTTAAGGCAGGTTCGTGTGGGTTCACGGCCTTGATTAATAATATTGTATAGTTCTAGGATCGTGTTTACAAAATGGCTTTGAGCAACAAAATGTCTTTGAATGCTGTTTACTGCAACCCTAACCCTTTATAGTGTAACTCCTTTGTACTCCCTTGCATTTACTTTGCATTCGTGGGTGTGTCTTGTTGAGTACGGTGGTTGTACTCAGTCTTGTTCAATTTTTCCCAACCCCAGAAGAGGAGTTCCTGGAAGGTGAAGGCTTTGGTGTCTAGCTCGTGCCTGCCGTCAAGCGCCTGTGGTCGTCGCCCTAGTCTTCCGCTGTTTCTCGTTTGTCTTTGTGTGTTGGGCCTTCGCTGCCCGTGTAATAATTCTATATACGCTTCCGCTTGTTAAACTCTGAATTGTATCAACTTTTGGTGTACCTTGCCTCCTGGGACAAGGATTAATGCACGCACGTAAGGAACGCCTGTTGGGTTAGTCCCGGTCGTGACAAGTTGGTATCAGAGCCTCCTTGACCCTAGGACGAGCCTTAGATCCCAAGCCTTAGCGATATTTTCAAAATAAAAATCCTCTCTTAATTGTGAAAATCCTTTAGTCTCTCTCTGTCTTGCTGCTTCATTTATCCCTTTTGTCCTTGCTTGTAGATGGCCGGCAGCATCAATCGTCGTGGTCTGGACCTGACCGGCTTTGTTCTGGAGCTGCGGGGCATGTGCGTTGTCCTGGGGTATCCGCATGGAGTGGACTACCAGGGCAAGCAGCTCCCGGAGCAGGAGGGTGACGATGCAGAGCCGCACGCTGCTTGGGAGGTCACTGCAGTGATCCTCTCTGGCTCTCCCGAGCGGACTTCGCTGGCAGTCACCGCGGGTGGAGATTCCTTCCCCGCCGCTTGCCAGAACGCCGCTCTCCTCGCCATCGGCACTCTTCACCAGCGCTACCCGGACGAGTTGCAGCACTCGCCCTATCGCTACCACCCTTGTCGCGGAGGAGCCCGCGACTTCGCCACCTTCCGGGATGCTAGCTCGGAGGATGACGCTACCATCGTGCACCTAGCGCGCATGGTGGAGGCGTACGACGCTGCTCGTATAGACTTCCATCATATGGTGCGCCGTGGGATGGTCGAGAACAACCTGAAGATCCTGGAGCTGCGTCAGGAGAACCTGCAGCTCAAGAAGGACCTCGACGCGGTGGAGGCGCAGCTGCATCAGCTCAAGATCGCCCAGGGAGAGGTCTGCCGCCCCAAGCGTCGCCGCGTCTGCCGCAGCCAGAAGATCACCGCCCGCAAGAGCACCTCCAGGCCCGAGCTTGTTCATCAGTCCCTGGCGTGGACCTGCTTCGTCGAGACCCCTCGTGCCGAGCCCGCGCCCGTGGTTCCCCAGGAGGGGGAAGCCTCCGGCATTGGTAGCACGGAGGATGCGCTGTTGCTCACCTTCCGTCCTGGCCCGTCGCAGCAGTAGACGAGCAGTTAGTAGGCTTGCGCGTGTGTTTTTCTTCGTTTGTCTTTTTGTTAGAGTCGTGTGGGGCATGGTTATGCCGGTGTGTGGCATAACTGTGTCGGAGCCTGTCTTTATTTTATTTGCTTAAGCAACTTGAACCTTAATGAACCAATTTAATAGCAGTAATAAATTCAAGAACTATGGTAGTCGTGGGTGGTTAGTTTTAATTGTCAGTTCTCTCTGTTTGCTGGTTCTGTGTGGGGTTTCAGATGGTGACGACCAGGAGAACCGCTGTCACCGGTGAAGGCAATCAACCCGAAGGCAGCAACCACAACCACCAAGGCAATCCACCACCACCTCCTCCTCCTCCTCCACCACCACCGCCAGACACCAACGCCATTCTCACCCAAATCCTCGCCCAGCAGGCCAACATGATGACTGCTTTCCTCCACCACCTCCAAAATCCGCCACAACATAATGCTCCACCCCCACCTCCCCAACACTCTAAACTCGCCGAGTTCCTCCGCATCCGCCCACCCACCTTCTCTAGCTCCAACAACCCCGTGGATGCGTTGGATTGGTTGCATGCCGTGGGGAAGAAGCTAGACACTGTGCAGTGCAGTGATGAAGAGAAAGTCATCTTCGCCGCCCACCAGCTGCAGGGGCCCGCATCTCTATGGTGGGACCATTTCCAGGCTACGCAGCCAGAGGGACAGCCGATTACTTGGGCTCGCTTCACCGCCGCTTTCCGGAGAACCCATGTGCCCGCCGGAGTCATGGCCCTTAAGAAAAGGGAATTCCGGGAGTTGAAGCAAGGCAACCGCTCTGTGATGGAGTATTTGCATGAGTTTAACAACCTGGCCCGGTACGCCCCGGAGGATGTGCGGGAAGATGAGGAGAAGCAAGAGAAGTTCTTGGCGGGAATGGACCCTGAGCTATCTGTGCGTCTGGTCTCCGGGGATTATCCGGACTTCCAACGTCTGGTGGACAAGAGCATCCGCTTGGAAGCCAAGCACAAGGAGCTGGAGTCGCACAAGCGCCGCTTGGCGAATTTCCGCAATCAACAGGGTGCTAACCAAAGGGTCCGCTACACCAATCCCTACCCAGGGGGATCCTCCTCGCAGCAGCAGCAGCAGCAGCAGCAACAACCTCGCTCTGCGCCTCGACCTCAATTCGTGGTGCGCGTCCCACAGCCGCAGCAGCAGCAGAATCAGCAAGGGACTCGTGCGCCCCGTCCTCCTACGCCATCTGTGCAGCCTGGTCAAGGCCGCAGGGACGTTCAAGGTCCGCAGCGTCTGTGCTTCAACTGCTTCGAGCCCGGGCACTTTGCGGATAAATGTCCGAAGCCAAGGCGTCAGCAAGGCCAAGCGCCTCCCCGCCCCAACAACGGTGGTAAGGACGTCATTCGGGGTCGTGTGAACCATGTGACGGCCGAGGACGTGCTGACAACTCCGGACGTCATCGTTGGTACGTTCCTCATTCATTCCATCCCTGCTACCATTTTGTTCGACTCTGGAGCTTCCCACTCGTTTATATCTGTGCCATTCGTGGGGAGAAATCAGTTGGGGGTAGAAAGGCTTAGGAACCCTCTGCTCATCACCACCCCTGGAGGGGTTATGACAGCAAAGTATTTTAGCCCTGCCGTCCCTATCGAAATTCAGGGGATTCCTTTCCCCTCGGATCTGATTTTGCTAGACACCAAGAATTTGGATGTGATTCTTGGGATGAATTGGTTGGCTCAATTCCAAGGAGTAGTGGATTGCGCGAGGCGCACGGTCACTCTGTACCGAGGGCCGGAACAACCGGTTGTTTTCTTTGCACCCCCAACCTCTGTCAGAAGTTCAGAACTTCATCAGATAGGACTGTCAGAAATCCCCATCGTCAGGGAGTTCGGAGATGTGTTTCCGGAAGAACTACCCGGTATGCCACCCAAGCGAGAGATTGAGTTCCGAATAGATCTTGCTCCAGGAACCACTCCTCTGTACAAGCGACCCTACCGTATGGCAGCAAATGAACTGGCCGAAGTCAAGAAACAGTTGGAAGAGTTGAAAGAAAAGGGGTACATACGTCCGAGTACTTCCCCCTGGGGTGCTCCTGTGATTTTTGTGGAGAAGAAAGACAAGACGAAGAGGATGTGCGTTGACTACAGAGCTCTCAATGAAGTCACCATCAAGAACAAGTACCCTCTTCCCCGGATTGATGATCTGTTCGATCAGCTTAAAGGTGCCACTGTATTCTCCAAGATTGATCTTCGTTCCGGATATCACCAATTACGTATTCGTGAAGAAGATATTCCTAAGACCGCATTCACCACGCGATACGGACTGTATGAATTCACGGTGATGTCGTTCGGTTTAACCAATGCACCTGCCTTCTTCATGAACTTAATGAATAAAGTGTTCATGGAATACTTGGATAAGTTTGTTGTGGTGTTCATTGATGACATACTGATATACTCACAATCAGAGGAGGACCATCAGCACCATCTCCGTCTGGTGTTGGGAAAGTTGCGGGAACATCAATTGTATGCCAAACTTAGCAAGTGTGAGTTCTGGTTGTCCGAAGTCAAATTCTTGGGGCACGTGATATCTGCTAAAGGAGTTGCTGTGGATCCCGAAACAGTGACCGCCGTCACCGATTGGAAGCAACCCAAGACAGTCACACAAATTCGCAGTTTCTTAGGTTTGGCAGGATACTATCGGAGGTTCATCGAGAACTTCTCCAAAATTGCTCGACCCATGACACAGTTGTTGAAGAAAGAAGAGAAATTTGTGTGGAGCCCGCAATGTGAGAAGGCGTTCCAAACTCTCAAAGAAAAGCTGGTTTCCTCGCCAGTGTTAATCCTGCCAGATACTCGCAAGGATTTCATGGTGTATTGTGATGCTTCGCGCCAAGGATTGGGGTGCGTGCTCATGCAGGACGGTCATGTGGTGGCCTATGCCTCACGCCAGCTGCGGCCTCATGAAGGCAACTATCCTACCCATGATTTGGAGTTAGCAGCGGTGGTTCATGCTCTAAAGATCTGGCGGCACTATCTCATTGGGAATCGCTGTGAAATATATACCGATCATAAGAGTTTGAAATACATCTTCACCCAGTCGGATCTGAATCTTCGGCAAAGGAGATGGTTAGAACTCATCAAGGATTATGATGTGGGAATTCACTATCATCCCGGTAAGGCCAACGTGGTTGCCGACGCTCTAAGTCGAAAAAGCCATTGCAACACTCTTAACGTCCGTGGCATTCCACCCGAACTCGATCAACAGATGGAAGCCCTGAACCTAAGCATAGTTAGTCGCGGATTTTTGGCTGCGTTGGAAGCCAAGCCCACCTTGCTCGATCAAATCCGCGAGGCTCAGAAGAATGATCCGGACATGCATGGACTCCTCAAGAATATGAAACAGGGTAAAGCCGCTGGTTTCACAGAGGATGAACACGGAACCCTATGGAACGGAAATCGGGTATGCGTCCCAGATAGCAGAGAGCTTAAACAGTTGATACTTCAGGAAGCTCACAAAAGTCCTTATTCAATCCACCCTGGCAGTACGAAGATGTACTTAGATTTGAAGGAGAAATACTGGTGGGTTAGTATGAAGCGGGAAATTGCAGAGTTCGTGGCTCTGTGTGATGTGTGCCAGCGTGTCAAGGCAGAACACCAACGACCGGCCGGACTCCTCCAACCTCTCCAAGTACCAGATTGGAAATGGGATGAAATTGGGATGGATTTCATCACCGGACTTCCAAAAACCCAAGGTGGATATGATTCTATATGGGTAGTTGTGGATCGATTAACCAAGGTAGCTCGATTCATTCCTGTGAAGACCACCTATGGAGGGAACAAACTAGCCGAGCTCTACTTCGCTAGGATCGTGAGTCTCCATGGCGTTCCCAAGAAAATCGTATCTGATAGGGGAAGCCAATTCACCTCTCACTTTTGGAAGAAGCTCCAAGAAGAGCTGGGTACCCGATTAAACTTCAGCACCGCGTATCACCCGCAGACAGATGGACAGACCGAGCGTCTAAATCAGATCCTAGAAGATATGCTTCGCGCATGTGTCCTAGATTTCGGGAAGACCTGGGATAAGAGTCTCCCCTATGCCGAGTTCTCCTACAATAACAGTTATCAAGCCAGTATACAAATGGCACCCTATGAAGCGTTGTATGGATGCAAGTGCCGGACACCGCTTTTGTGGGACCAAGTTGGAGAAAGCCAAGTGTTTGGGACTGATATCCTGAGAGAAGCTGAAGCTAAAGTCAGAATCATTCGGGATAATCTAAAGGTGGCACAGTCTCGGCAGAAAAGTTATACAGATAACCGTCGCCGTGACCTGGAATTCGCAGTGGACGATTTTGTGTACCTTCGAGTCACGCCATTGCGAGGTGTACACAGGTTTCAGACGAAAGGGAAGCTCGCACCTCGGTATGTGGGTCCCTTCCGTATCATTGCTCGGCGCGGAGAAGTCGCTTACCAGTTGGAGCTGCCCGCCTCCTTGGGCAACGTGCATGATGTGTTCCATGTGTCGCAACTCAAGAAATGTCTTCGAGTGCCATCCGAACAGGCCGACTCAGAGCAAATTGAAGTCCGCGAAGACTTGACCTACGTGGAGAGGCCAGTGAAAATCCTGGACACCATGGAGCGCAGGACCAGGAACCGGGTAATCCGTTTTTGCAAGGTCCAATGGAGCAACCACGCCGAAGAAGAAGCTACCTGGGAGCGCGAAGACGAGCTGAAGGCAGCCCATCCCGATCTCTTCGCCAGTTCTTCCGAATCTCGGGGTCGAGATTCCATTTAAGGGGGGTAGGTTTGTCGCGTCCCAAATCGACTCTAAAATACATCCTCAAAATTGTGCTTAGAATAATTAAAATTCATGTGAAAGCCTCCAACAATTAAAATGTGCAAAGATAAAAGTCAAATGAGGCTTGGAGGATTTTTGTATATTTCCTAAAAGCCTAAAATGTGTAAATAAATTTTAGTAGAATTTTCAGAGCACAAATAATAATTGAGAAGAAATAAACAAAGTTAAAAAGGTTTTATAAAAAGAAAAAATCCTAAAAAGTCTTTTCCCCCTCCCTTTTCCCTTCTTGGGCCGGCTCGGCCCAACTCCCTCCCTCCCTCTCTCTCCTCTCCCCGCGGCCCATCGGCTCCCTCCCCGCGCGCGCGCCGCTGACGGGCGGGCCCGCCCGCCACCCTCGCTGACGGGTGGGGCCCACCCGTCATCCCCTACCTCGCGCCGCGCCCGCCGCCCGCCCGTGCCCTAGCGCCGCCGCCGCCGCCGAATCCGCCGCATCCCGCCATCCCCGCGCGCAATAAAGAGGGGGAAATCACTCCCCGTGATTCCCTCTCCCGTTTCCCCCGCTTTCCCCTCTCTCTCTCCCTCGGATTCGCCCGGATTTATTCCCGTAATCCTCGCCGGCGTCATCAATGGCGGCCGAGATTTCCGCGGCCGTTTCCTTCCCCTCCGGCCGCCCTCTCTCTCTCCCGGCGCTATATAATCGTTCCCCGAGCCTCCCTCCTCCGTTTCCGCCGCTCGCCGCTCTCTCTCCCCGTCGGATTCGTGCCCGCGCCGTCGTCCTCTCTCTCCGCCGTCGCCGCCGAGCTCCGGTTCGCCGCCGTCGTCGCCCCGGACCTCCTCCCGCTTCGGCATCGCCTCCATCGGCTTCGCCGCGTCCTCGTCGACCTCGTCCGCGCCTCCGTTTCGCCCGCCGACCGCCGGAGCGCCGCCGTCCTCGCCGTCCCGAACCGCGCCGCCGCCTTCCTCCGCGCCGGTCGTCGTTTCCGCCGTCCTCGTCGTCCCGGGGTGAGCCGAAGACCGCCGCTTCGCTTCCCTCTTCTCTCCTCTCTCTCGGGCGCCGCTCCGCCGCGCCGGTGGTCGCCGGCGGTGACCATCGGGGCGCGGGTGCGCCGCCTCCCGTCGGCCGTGCCGGCGAGGCCGCCTTCGGGCACGCCCCGCGGCTGCCAGGTGGGGCCCGGCTGTCAGCCGCCCGCGCCCGCGGGTGCGACTGACGCGTGGGACCCACGGCGCCGGCCGCCGCCAGCCGCGTGCTCCCGGTCCACCGTGGACCGAGAGGCTGCCGCGTGGGCCCCACTCCCGTGGACCCGGTCCGCGCGCCCTCTCTCCCGGCTGACGCAATAAATGAGTTTTTAAATTAAAATTTAAATGAAGAAATTCGCAAATATCCATTTAAAGAGCATATAAACTTCAAATGGCCATAACTTGGCCATTTGAACTCGGAATTGGACCGTTCAAGTCTCTAATTTTTCCTTATGAAGTCAAGAACCCATTTTTGTGCTTTGTTTCTGCTGTTATGTGGAATTTATTAGAGTTTAAGCCTTTTCTTTTCCGTTGGTCGTGTAGACGCTGCAGCTTCGGAAGATCCGCTCTTCGTGGAAGTTGAAGCCGTCGGTTGGGAAAGCGAGCAAGGCAAGACACATCATCTTGATCATATTGAATCCCAGTTTATAAAATTATGTTGATTTAAATTATTGCATTATCGCTTTATTTAAATTCCCGCGTTATCACTGTTTTATTTAGCCATGCCTATTTACCTTTGTTATGACCTTATTATTATTGTTATTGTTATTATTACCTTGTTCACCCTAGATTAAACAAAACCCCAACTAGTGGACACTATACTCATGGCACCACTAGTATGATTTTAGGTAGATGCTTCGCTGTTTAATTAGGTAACATTAGGTGGTTTTACAACTCTAAACTTTGGAATATTCATATCACCTGGACACTTTGGAATCGTTGGTTTATTGTGGAATTGGAATCACACCTTCCCCTTTATTCAAAATCCCCAAAATGGTTTTAGGCTGGGCTCGGGGTGCATGGTTTTGATAGTAGCACCTCGGCCATATAAGGACCGGTCTTCGGGCCTCTGTTGCAAAGCACTACCGTACTTCCACATGTCTAGTGGGTAAGGCTTAGTTTGTGGCTCAGTCTAGTTATAAACAAAAGTACACGGATTGGAGATGGATGAAGTCGGGGGTCGATGGACATTCTCCAGGGCAAATGAAGGCTACACGAGCTGCGGCCCGGTAGTCGAGATGTCATGGCACAGGGTTGGTGCTCTGCTGCTAGGGGCTCAGTCCTGCCTGCCTGTCCCGGGGGTTCCGGCCGTAGGTGGGATTGGGTCGGTACTCTTGTCTATGGCTAGGATGGGTCGGGAACTATGTCACGTCTTCCGTCTGTATACCGTGGTGGTATGTGGCACGTGGATGCACGTGAGGAAGACGTGTCTTGTGGGTAAAGATGTACACCTCTGATCAGAGTATAATCTATTCGAATAGCCGCGCCCTCGGTTATGGGCAAGCCGAGCAATGTACCCAAGTTAGTGTTTTAGTTCTTAAAACCTGCTTAACAACTAAAATGTGGAATGGTTGGCCTGGGTTGGCTTGGGACGAGCTGGGACCCAGGGTCGGGTTGCCAGTTCGGTCTGAATCATCGTAGGCCTTGGGTTAAGGCAGGTTCGTGTGGGTTCACGGCCTTGATTAATAATATTGTATAGTTCTAGGATCGTGTTTACAAAATGGCTTTGAGCAACAAAATGTCTTTGAATGCTGTTTACTGCAACCCTAACCCTTTATAGTGTAACTCCTTTGTACTCCCTTGCATTTACTTTGCATTCGTGGGTGTGTCTTGTTGAGTACGGTGGTTGTACTCAGTCTTGTTCAATTTTTCCCAACCCCAGAAGAGGAGTTCCTGGAAGGTGAAGGCTTTGGTGTCTAGCTCGTGCCTGCCGTCAAGCGCCTGTGGTCGTCGCCCTAGTCTTCCGCTGTTTCTCGTTTGTCTTTGTGTGTTGGGCCTTCGCTGCCCGTGTAATAATTCTATATACGCTTCCGCTTGTTAAACTCTGAATTGTATCAACTTTTGGTGTACCTTGCCTCCTGGGACAAGGATTAATGCACGCACGTAAGGAACGCCTGTTGGGTTAATTCCGGTCGTGACAGAGATAGCTTGGTCTCGGAATATGGTTTCTTTGTTTATTTCATGTGCAGGTGACTCGATGCCTCGGGAGAGTATTTGCGGTGATGGACCGGGAGTCGGCTTGGGTATAAGACGACGTCCGTGGTGGTCAGAGATCATGCAGGATACTTAGGCTAGAGTTGATGCATGTGGTTGATGGTGATTCCATATGGCATACGATGGAGTTATTGTGTGCGTATGGGATGCGGAGTCGAATTTGGAAGGAGTCCAAATTTGGTACGATTTGTTATGTAAAGTTTGTTTCTGTACTAGAGGGTTTCCTAAGGTGTTTAGGACTCCTAGTATGAGTTTGGTTCGTGGTTTTAGGCTGTCTACCTCGGTATAAATAGAGGGGGAGCGTGAGGCTTCCCGGTATCGCTTTTAAGAGCAATTGAGTTGAGTTTTGAGTTAGGGTTTCGAGTTTAGTCGAAATTTTTGTAAGGAGTGCTGTTGGTGCACTTTGTAAACACAGAGAGAATCAATAAAGTCGTCATCCACTTTAAGAGTTCTTCGATTTGTGTTTCACCGAGTTTCGGCGGTCTAACCAATGACACACCGGCGGTCAGACCGGCGTCGGCGACAAGCGGCAGGAGCTGATCTCGGCGGTCAGACCGGAGATCTAATCTCGGTTAGACCGATGGCAACCAGGCGGTCAGACCGGCAGGACAACCTCGGTCAGACCGCGATCCGTCAAAATCGAGGGTAACTTTTATTTCCGCTAAAAGTTTTCGGTTTTTGGGTATACCAACCATTCACCCCCCCCCCCCTCCGGTTGGCTTAGTTATTGCCGTTCGATCCTACAAGTGTTATCAGAGCCTTGTTTTCTTCTTTGGATTTTTATCGATCAAGAGTTTTTGCTATGGCTACTCCTGTTAGGCTTTCAACTAAGCCTCATGTTTTCGATGGAACGGATTTTTCTCATTGGTGTAGTAGGATGCAATCTTACATTATGGCTCAAGATTATGATATTTGGAGAAAAGTTTCTTATCCTTATGTGATTCCCGAAGTAATTAATACTGCTGCTGCAAAAACTGAGTTTGAACAAAATTGTAAAGCTCGCAATATTCTTTTGAGTGGGATTTCTCGCTCGGATTATGATCGTGTTGCACATTTTCAAACTACTCATGAGATTTGGAATGCTTTGAGTAACTTTCATCAAGGAACAAATAACATTAAAGAACTTCGTCGTGATATTTTCAAAAAGGAGTATATTAAATTTGAGATGAAACCTGGAGAAGCTTTAGATGACTATCTTTCTAGGTTTAACAAAATTTTGAGTGATCTTAGATCTGTTGATTCTTCTTATGATGCTAATTATTCACAATCTGAGATTTCTCGCCACTTTTTGAATGGTCTTGACATGTCTATTTGGGAGATGAAAGTTACATCTATTCAGGAGTCTGTTAACATGTCTACTTTGACTTTGGATTCACTTTATACAAAATTGAAAGCACATGAGATGAATGTTCTTTCTCGCAAAGTTGATACAAAGTCGAGTGCTTTGGTTTCTTCTTCTTCTTCTTTGGATGTTGATGCTTCCTCATCAAAGTCGTCTTTTCTTGCTATTTTTAATGCCACTTCCGATGATCAACTCGAACAGATCAAGGAGGAGGATTTGGCTTTGGTTGCTAACAGAATTGCTCGAGCTATGAATAATACTAGGAACAGGAAAAGAGGTGGTCCAAATCATTGCTTTGAACGTGGTTCAATTGATCATCTTCGTTCACATTGTCCTAAGCTTGGGAGAGGCAAAAGAGAAGACAAAGATGGTGAGAAAACCAACAACAACAAGCCGAAGGGTACATCCCAAGGGAGGAAGTTCAAGGAGAATCTCAGAAAGGCTTTTGATCAAGTCTACGCTGCATTTGAGCCACTAAGCGATGTAGATGGTGAGAGCGGAGATGAAGATAAGGGAAAGAACATCTCCGGTGTTTGCTTCATGGCGCGTGGTGAATCGGATACGGAGTATGAAGATCATGAGGTAAGTGCTTTTGAAGAAGCTATTAATATTTTGAGTGCAAAAAATATGAAGTGTGAGAAGATGTATAGAAAACATGAATTTATCATTGAATCTCTAAATTCTGAAATTGCTAGATTGAAATCTCTTATTCCCAATGTTGATGATTGCAAAAATTGTGAGGTTTTAATGAATGAGATTTCAAAAATTAGAGAGGTTAATGTTGCACATGATTTGAAAAACAAATCTTCTCTTGCTTGTAGTTTTTCTTTGCATACACGCACTTTGGATGAGTTGTTTTTAACTAAAAAGTTGTTGCAAAAATATCAAATTGCTTTTCATGCTAGTTTGATGTTTAACATGATTTGTGCTAAAAAGTTAAAACAACCTCATGATGTTTTGGATTGCTCAACATGTAATTTGAATAAGATGAAATTAAAAGATGCTTTAGGTTGTGTTGAGTATATGGAAGATGTTGTAAAAAACAATGAAGTGCTTTCTTGCGCTAAGTGTCATAAAAGCAAAGGTGTCATGGTAGATTGTGAAAATTATGCTAATTTGGAAAAAGAGGTTTCTTATTTGAAAAATTCTTTACAAAGATTTTCTGATGGTAAAAAGAACCTCAACATGATTTTGAATCAATCTAAGGTTAGCATATATAACCCTGGTTTAGGTTTTAATCCTTATGCTCATAATTCTAGACATCCTTCTGTTGTGTTAGGTGTTGGTGCTAGAAGTGGTGAGATTTTGGTTAAACCTGATACTAACAAAACTGTGTTTAAATCTGCTGGTATCATGTCTACCTTGAATGCATCTTCTTCAAAATCCAATGTTGTGCATGCAAAACCTCCTGTTGCTGCTTGTGTTGCTAAGTCTTCTAATTCTACCAATGTGTCTAATCATCGTGAAAAATATACTTGTTCTTTTTGTGGCAAAGATGAACATATTATTGGTTTTGTTTCAGATTAGGTCATAAACAGAAAAAGTAGAGAGAGATTGCTTTTGCAAAATCAAAGTGGCAAAAAATCTGGTTTTTCCTCCAGGAAACCGGTCAGACCGCAGTGGGTCCCGCGGTCAGACCGGCTGCAGAGCCTCGGTCAGACCAACGGTGCAACGGCGGTCAGACCGGCCCCCGGTCAGACCGGCTGCACACCCTCGGTCAGACCGGCCTCAGAGGAATTTTTCGAAAAATTCTCAAACTAATTTTGCACGTGGATATATGCCTATTGGATCTACTAGTTGTGTGTCTCAGTACTGGATTCCTAAATTTTTATTATTATTTAACCCCAGTACTGAGGCTTCGACTTCTGCTTGTGTGTAGTCTTTGGTGGCAAGGAAGGAGAACGCGTGGATCGTGGATTCCAGTTGTTCGCGGCACATGACCGGTGATAAAAATTGGTTCTCCTCCCTCAAAAAGGTATCCAAGACTGAATCGATTATCTTTGGTGATGCTTCTACAAGTGTCGTTCTCGCTACAGGTTTGGTTAAGGTAAATGAAAATTTTGAATTGAAGAATGTATCTTTGGTTGAGGACTTAAAGTACAATTTGCTTTTGGTTTCACAAATTGTTGATGAAGATTTTGAGGTTCACTTTAAGAAAACTGGAAGTAAAGTTTTTGATTCTTGTGGTGATTCTGTGTTGAATATTTCTCGCTATGGAAGAGTGTTTAAAGCTGATTTTGAAAATCCTGTTTCACCTGTGATAACATGTTTGGTTGCTAAGTTTCATAAAGATGTGATGTTTTGGCATCGTAGACTTGGACATGTTGGTTTTGATCATCTTACTAGGTTAAGTGGTTTGGATCTTGTTCGTGGTTTGCCTAAACTTAAGAAAGATCTTGATTTGGTTTGTACACCGTGTCGTCATGCTAAGATGGTTACTTCTTCACATGCTCCTATTGTTTCTGTGATGACGGATGCACCGGGACAGCTATTACATATGGATACTATTGGTCCAGCTAGAGTGTAATCTGTTGGAGGAAAGTGGTATGTGTTGGTTATTGTTGAAGATTTTTCTAGATATTCTTGGGTTTTCTTTATGGCAACTAAGGACGAAGCTTTTCAACACTTTTGTGGTTTGTTTCTTCGATTGAATCTTGAATTTTCTGGTTCTTCGAAAAGAATTCGATCCTACACTATCAACAATAAAGTTGTTCAACGCCATGGCAGCATGAATAATCGTGTTGTGTGCACGTGGTGTGTGTAAGCCAGAATACCGTCCAATATTTGCCACCTTGCCTTGATACGTCCGAAAAGTCGTTCGACCGACCTGCGCAGAGAGGAGTGGTAGAAATTGAAATTCTCCTCACTACCTTTGGGAGGTGCCACATGTTCGAATTGCGGCTACTAGTACCTCACTTCAGGATACGGTGCGAGAAAACCCTGCATATTCGCATACCCCTTATCGACGAGAAAATATTTACCTACAACAAAAATTTTAATGTCGTGCCCTAAGAATTATGTTAATACCATAAAAACAAATGTACCATAAGTAAATACCTGGCGGCACCCTAGGGAACTGATCAAGATACTTCCTCATAGCAATACTTCCTCATAGCACTCGATCAGGACACCCAGTGATCGTGCACTGACCCCGGCCATCTAGTTACATCAAAATTTACGCGGTCGCTCCAGTCTGAAATGACCAACACATTTGGTGTAGTTTCACCAACCTAGTTACGGTATTGAACGTTGGGTCCATCAGCCGAACTACATCACATGCCATACAGACTATCGCGCGAAGCACTAGGCTGAAATATTTGGAAATAGTTGATCCGGATCTTTCTAACCTATTGTTCGCTCTCTTGTTAATTTCACCCCCGACATTGTCTACAGGAAAAATCTTACCGCTTCCAAAGTGCTAACCTCATAAGACGCTCTCAAGTTGTATTTGTACTGGAGGATGTCATTTAGTAAAATCACCTAATCTGGTCGCATACGAAACATGCTCCTGCATTGAGGTCCATTTCTTAATGTTTGCATCATCCATTGTTGCCCGTCAGTAGTGGCACACGACTTGGTGCCCTTTGCGGTCATACAAGTTGAGCTGCAAGGAATCCTTCAATGTATTCTTCAACGTATTTTTCAATATCATCTTCGGATATCTCGCCCATCGTACCTTCGGAATCGTCATCGCTGCTCCCATTGCTCATCCCTTCTTATCTGCACAGACATGGCAAATTCATAGCCACACATAAATAATCCATTTGTAATTGAAGAGGGAACACATATAAAAAAAAACGCAACGACAGTCCAAACAGCATGACTTAGTAAATATAAAATGCGATTAACAACTTGACTCATCACATAGAAAATTGTTACAACATGAAAACCATTGCACAACGTTCAGGAATTTACGAACTACACAAGTCGAACTTAACGAGAACAAATACGCATTGTTTATGAAATAACAGCAAGGTTCACAAAGGAGGGAAGAAAGTAAACAATACGATACAACATTAATTGCCAGGACGGGCCCTGGCATAATGCCAGCGATGGTGGCGATGTGGACGTCCAGGGGAGGACGAGGGCAAGGAGAGATCGGCATGGCAAGACCAGCCGCCACCGTCACCGCGTGTGATAGGGATGTCCGGCGACAGGGATGGCGAGAGCTGTCGAGCTCATCGCCACCGAGAACGGACGACAAGACGAGTGGGTTCGCATAGTCTGCCTTTCAGGCAAACGGCAAACTTTGCCGTTGATATCATCTAAACCGTTCATCACTCAATCAACCATTGTATGTTTAGGCCCACCTCATAGTCTAATTAACAGCCACTAATTAATAGAATCTGATGTGCTAATAAATCACTTTAACAACCTACTCATGGATATAATCAACTTAGCCATTTTGTCCTATATTCCCCGTAAACAAAAGAGAAATTCTCGTACAATTAAAAAAATTCTACATATCACTATGTCTATATAGTTCTTAACATTTTGTACTATGAAACAGATTACAAAACATATATTTAACTACTTCCTTTGTCCCAAATTATAAGAACTTATAATCGGAAGAGGCATTTCCAGATCTGTAGTACTACAAAATGTCTCATCTGATCATTAGTTCTTATATTTTGGGACACAGGTGGTATATTTTAATATTTAGGGGTGGAGCCATCGCCGGTGAAAACTCCATTAAATTTTAATACTTTTGAATAAACTGATGGTGAAATTTCTATAGCAAATGATAGCAAATGATAGTTACAGTGTAGTTTGCCCGGGCTCAAAATTTTTTCTAACCCCACTATTGTTTATATTATAATATATGTAAAAAGTAAATATTTAAGTTTATTAAATCATTTTTTGAGACTAATTTTATACATCATGTTCTAATTTCTTCAAACCAAATGTTTCAAATATTATTGATAGTCAAAGATTAATTGTTTGACTCTAATTTTATTCAAAAGATTAAGTATTATGGAACGAGAGACGAGTAAATATATTAGATGTGGTACTATATTCTTTCTATTTGGCACAAATTTGACAATGGTGCGAGCTCTATTTTACCTTGTTTTATTGCGGAGATCATTTTGTTGGCTTTCCTATGGAGCAAACAACTAAGGCCTTGTTCACTTTGTGAAAAGAAATTTTTTGGTTGTCACGTCGGATGTTTGACCGGATGGCGGAAGGGGTTTTTAGACATGAATGAAAAAACTAATTTCATAACTCGGCTGCAAACCGCGAGACGAATCTTTTGAGCCTAATTAATCCATCATTAGCACATATAGGTTACTGTAGCACTTATAGCTAATCATAGACTAATTAGGCTCAAAAGATTCGTCTCACGATTTTCCCTCTAACTGTGCAATTAAATTTTATTTTTATCTATATTTAATGCTTCATGTATTTGTCCAAAGATTCGATGTGATTTTTTTGGGAAAAAAATTTGGGGAACTAAACAAGGCCTAATTCTGAATTAATTGACTAGTATTAAGTACAGAGTAATCCATAGAATGGGAGTGTCAGCACGGGACTAAACGATGGAGTCAGTCCTAGAAAAAGCATTTTTTCTGACGTGGGGGTCTTATTTTCGCAGGCAGACATAACCCTTAGAGCCAAATGACCGCCTAAACAAATATAAATTGAGGTGAAATTTACGGTCCGCCTGCGATTCGCAGGCGGACCACTTAAGCAGCGCCTGCGAAAATAGACTTGTGATAGCAAATTTTTTTTCTAAGTCTCCACACCTCACCCCTCCCCTCCCCTCACCTCTCCACACCTCACGGCCGGCCACTCCCCTCCCCTCACCTCTCCTCCTCTCCCCTCCCCTCACCTCTTCTCCTCTCCCCGGCTACCGGCCGGAGGCGGCAGCGGCTCCTGGCGGTGGCGGCGTGTGCTCCCGGTGGCGGCGGTGGGCGGTGGCAGCGGAGGGCGGCAGCGGCGCAGCGCGGCTCCCGGCCCCTCCCTCCCAGATCTAGCCGGAGGAGGGCGGGGGGAGGGCATGCAGACATGGCGACGGCGGCGAGGAGGGTTGAGGCGGTGGCGGCGGAGGGCGGCAGCGGCGAGGAGGTCGAGGCAGCGCGGCTCCCGGCCACGGCGGCGAGGGGGGTTGAGGTGGCGGCGGCGGTGGCTCCCGGCCCCTCCCTCCTAGATCTAACCGAAGTGAAGCAGGGCGCGGCCGTGCGGTGGCAGCGGCTCCCCTCCTAGATCCGGCCGGAGGGAGGCCGGGGAGGGCGGCGGCGGCGAGGCGCGTGGCCGGCGGGGCGCGGGGCGGCGACGATGACGCGACGCGCGGCGGCGGCTCCCCTCCTAGATCCGGCTGGGGGAGGGCGGCGGCGGCGAGGTGCGTGACCGGCGGGGCGCCGGGCGGCGATGACGATGCGTGGGGCGGCGGTGGCGGCGGCGAGGGGCCGGGCTCTGCAACGGCGGCGACGACAACGACGGCGACAAGGGAGGGGCCTTGGTGACTTCAACGATGACCGTGACAACGCAGGGCCTTGTCGACAACAACGACAACCGCGACGACAACAGGGATGAGTTCCGTGACAGCAGCGGAGCGGTGCGAGGCTGTTGCTGCTGCAAGCATGCTCGCCAGCTGGTGAGCACGCATACGAACCAGATATGAGAATGCTAGTTGTTGTTGATGAATCTGAGAAAAATCCTCCCTGAACCATTATGCTGCTGTTGGTGATTGTGAATTCGTGATGCTAGCTGCATTTGTTGATGGATCTGAGAAAAATCCTCCCTAAACCACTAAACCATTCTGCTGTTGTTGTTTATTGTGATGCTGGCTTTTGTTGTCGATGAATCTGAGAAAAATCTTCTAATCCATTCTGCTGCTATTTGGTGGAACGACTTTTGTGAGATTTTTTTTGTTAAAAAAATTGATTTTTGCCTACGAAAATGATTGATTTTTGCAGTCGATTACATGCAGGCGGAGCATCTGTCCGCTGGTGAAAATGCTTTTTGGCCACCTGCCAAAATGGGTTTTCTGGTAGTGAGTTGTTGGTTAAGAGACGAATGGCTTGGATGCAACAACGGCAAAATTTGCCGTTTGCGTCAAAGGCAGACGATGCAAACCCGGGACGAGTATGTTCGCTCGTTTCATCAGGAGATCAAAACTAATCCTGTAATTAAGAAGGGGAAAGATGATCCATTCTCTCAGCCATGATCTCCAGCACTGTTAAAGAAAACGGAAAACACAAGAGTGCGACGGAAAGCCTATAAATAGGAACGGAGGTAAGATTTAGGTGCTATTATAATAAACGGTGAACTTTCGGTGCTATAAAACCAAAATTAAAAACTTTGTATGCTACAGAACCAATTTTGCCAATAAAAAAGGAGCTTCACCAAAATCTTACAGAATGGTTTTACACTAAAGAAACACCCCAAGTAAGAGATAGCAAAGTTAAATTCTAGTCCAGGATGAATGAAGTGAAGAACAGATACACTAAACACTAAACTAGCAAAAAAAATGTAAAAGCAAAGGCTTAAAAGGATTTTCCCCTTGACCATTTATTTCACTTCTTGACTTGCCTCTGAAATGATCTTCCTTCTTTATTATGACTCATGCATTCCATGATTTCTTAGAAAGAAAAGCAGCACCGTATATACCGGTGAGACCCGCCACCACCCTTAGTGTCCATTGGCCGTATCAGAAAGTATACGATGAACATAATAATTATTAGGATAAACAAGCAACGAAAATGCATATATGCAATACTAGTACATATACAGTATTATAAAATAAAATGATTGGTTAATACTTTTTATATTGCACCTCCCTTTCTTTTAAGACAGCACTCAGTCGATCGATCCTTCCTTCTAGTTTATCTAATCCACGGTTTAAATTACCCATATGGTAAATCATGCGCTCTTCTAGAGCCTTATTATTCTTCTCCGCAAGATCTTGATATGCCCTTTCAAGCTGTAAAGTCTGCAAACACATGGAACATGGTTTTGTACTATAAGTTAATGGAACATGGATTTATAATGCAATTAAATTTACTTTTCATAAAGATAAAACATGGATTTTCGTTTGTATTATAAATTAATGGGACATGGGTTATATCCCAGCTCTTGTGAACTCCTGGACTAAAGATAATCCGATCCCCTGCTCAATTAAGCTTGAGATCTCAACAAGCAGTAATATTACTGGTTATATGTTTAAGGAAATTTCGTCTGAGTGAACCACCAAAATATAAATTGTAAATTTTCTTTTAGGAGAAATATTGGATGTCCCAATGTCGACCAAACGAAAAAACCTATCCATATGTGACGACAGAGTTGAGAAGATTCAAGACACAGCAAATTGGATCCAATATGCCATGAATTTGGACAGTTAGTTCACACAGATTAAAGGCAAGCTGGAGGAGGAGGAGGAAGAGCTGACCTTATCGGGTTGGGATTTCGTCCCGACGCCGTCCGAGCTGTAGAGCCGCCGTGGGCTGTCTTTGAGGACGCGGGGCGACAAGCAGAGCTCCTCGAGAGCGCGAGGAATAGGCCGCTGCAGCGAACGCCGGCGGATCGGAGGAGCAGCGAAGCCGCCGCCGACGCCATCGTTGCGAAACCCTAGATCGGGGTTATGGGTCTGTTTGGTACAGCTCTAACTCCTAAATTTAACTCCAAGAGTTGAGTCTAGGGTGGAGTTGTGGAGCTGCCTAAACCCAGCTCCATAACCCTAGTACATTTTGTGAGAGAGCTCCACCCAACTCCACTCCCAGTTTTAGTGGAGCTGAAACTGTTTGGCTGAGCTCCAGCTCTAGAAGGGGTGGAGCTAGAGTTGGAGCTGTGCCAAACAGGCCCTATGAACTGCGAACCCTAGCTATCGACGTGAAGTAGCTATCAATTGATCGGTGCCCGTGCCTGGAGGCCGGTAGGAGTTATCAACAGCAACGGACATTCATCTCATAGAAACGGAATCGTACAGATCTGACATTGGAAACAAAATAGCAAAATTTATAACAAGTGCTAGTGTTCCTTACCTTGACTATGCATATTCACTACTTTTTATCAAAGATATCTTTGAGAAACTCATCCGAAGATAGTTGAACTACCTTTTCAAAGATGTGAAGGCACGACCAGAAGGTTGGTTGGGGTGCACTGTCAGCTACTTTCTCCGTTTCAGGTTATAACACGTTTTGACTTTGGTCAAAGTCAAACTACTTTAAATTTGATTAAGTTTATACACAAATATAGTAATATTTATAATACCAATTTAGTTTCATTAAATCAATAATTAAAAATATTTTCATAATAAATCTATGTTGAGTTGAAAATATTATTATTATTTTCTACAAACTTGAAGCAGTTTGACTTTGACCAAAGTCAAAACATCTTATAACCTAAAACGGAGGGAGTATGAAGCAACGTTCTCTGCCATAAAGAAAACAAGTTTATGGAAGGAACTCCAACCAGTCTGGAGTCGAAAAGACGTGAACAGGACATTAACACTGAGTCTTTAGGGTCAGTGGGTGCCTCGACACATGTTACGCGTGCCCAGCGACGCCCGGTCTTGCCAACCGGGCAAAAAGAAAAAAGAGCCGTGGTGCTATTTTGGGTTGGTTACAAATTGTCGGGCCCACAGCTCGCCACGTGATAGGTGAGCTGGAATAGCCCAGCTGGCCCAGATCAGCGCCCGGGGGGCCCGAGAGAACGTAATCTTGCATTTGTGGTAGGTTTCTCAGGAAGATTAGAAGAGAACCAATTGTCGGTGAAATGGGAACCGGGGTTCTTATTTATCAGGCAAAATGATCATTATCAAATAAATAGCATGCTCAAAATGTCTTTAAAAATAAAAAATGTAATCCTAGGACCTAGGGTGACGTAGCTAGGGGCCCATTCTGGAAGGTCCCGGGCCCACCTAAGATTTCATATATGGGATTTTCTCTGGCTAAGGAGGAATACTGCGTATAAGAAACTCTGGGTATAAAAGTAGCTTGGGGTCTGGCTTAGGTTCCACGCATATGCCAAATATGCCTTAAGAATATAGCCTAAGGTCTGCCTCAGGCCAGGCCCTGTTCTGGGCCCCGGGCTCACCCTAGCCCTTGTAGGTTCTATTGTCATCGGCAAGGGGGGTGTAGAACCTTGCAAGACCTATATATTAAGAGAACGAGTTAAGGTCTGCCTTGGGCCCGACCTGGTCCTAGGCCCCGGGCTCACCTTAGCCTGTACAAGTCATGCGCTACCTCGAGAAAGAGGAGTGATGGGACTTACCCAACGAGAAGGCGTAAAGTGAGGTTTGCCTGCCCGACCTTGCTCCGGGCCCCGGGCTCACCTTGGTCTTTGTATGGCTCGCGTCCCTCTAGCTAGAGGGGCGCCAAAACGTACAAGACGCATAATCTTGGGATATTCTTCCATCAACAAGACCTTCAAGAAGCTCATCCAAGGATAATCAAACTTCTTTAAACGTGGGAGGATGCGACCTCAGAAACTGTCGGTAAGTTGGGCATGCTCCATAGCCAACTATGAGGCAGCACACCCTGTCATAAATGAAACAAGTTTATGGGGGGATCCCCGGCTAGTCTAGAGTTGAAAGGACGTGGACAAGATGCCAGCGTTGAGTCACTTTGGATGATGGCGCTTGGGACACGCGTCGCACATGCCCTACATCACCTGATTTAGCCAAACGGGCAGAGAAGCAACCGTGTCGTTGTTTCAGGCAGGTCGGGCCTCACGCGGACCTACCACACACCACGTGGTGAGCACATTGGTAGAGGCCCAACTGTCTCGGACAGAGCCCAGGGTAATATGAATCGTAAGTCTTGAAGGGTTTCTTGAAGACTGCGTTAGGGAACCAGCCGACAACGGCAAGACGGCTGATGAGACAAGATTAAGAGTAGATTCATAATAATAATGTGAGCCCCTTCTTGGAGTATAAAAGGAAGGGGACCAGATACAGATGAAGGGTTGGATTCTTTTATATCAGTACTCTCACTTTGTAGCCTGAAAATGCCTCCTTTGTACTTAGCTGATCTAGGGAAGACAACAAACACTAACACAGGAGTAGGGTATTACACCTCCGGGTGCCCCGAATCTGTATAAACTCCAACCTCCCTCTCCTCGCGGGGTGGCCGGGCCCCACGAATCCATCACGATCGCAGATACTCCGCACCTCTCGCCGACTAACCCCCTGGTCGGATATTCACTCTCGGGGATGGGTCTCCACTCTCCGCTGCCCGAGGGACCACCCCCTCGACACTAGCTGACATTGACAAGACAACTGAAAGACAATAAGAAGGGGAAGTAGAAAACAACACGGTGAGCCCCTCCTTAAGCTATAAAAGGAAGGAGACATGCTACGAAAAAGGATGCTTGTTTCTTAGTTGGGAAAAGGCATAGCTTGTACTTTCCAGATCCATATAGCAACAAAAAGAACAGGTATAGAGTTTTACACCTCCGGGTGGCTTGAACCTATATAATCGCTTGTGTTCATTCGCTTCGCTCATCGAAGGATATGTGGCATCCCAAAATCTCTTGGGGCCCCTTTGATTTGGAGGAAAAACATAGGAATTTTAGAGGATTTTAATCCTATAGGAAAAATTCCTATGAATGCCTTTGAATCAAGGGTAAATTGGAACCATGCCATTATAATTTTGCAAAGTTTGAGATATGCCATCGGTATCTCAATGACATGTAGGATCCACATGAGTCAATGACATGTGGGTCATGGCATATCTCAAATTTTGTAAAATTATAATGGCATGGTTCCAATTTTCCCTTGAATAATTTTGAATCTTGAATCAAAGAATTGTATCCTATCCAAACATTTCTATGGAATGAACAATTCTATAGAGATTTTGGAGGAAACTTAGCAAGAGCTCAAAGCTCTTGGAAAATTTCCTTTGAGTTTATCTCTCTCATCCGATTCCTGTGTTTTTCCTACGGTCCAATCAAATGGTCATTCCTGTGTTTTGCAATCATTTGTTTTACACTTCTATTCCTGTTAGAATCCTGTGATTTTCCTATTCCTTCGTTTTTTTCATTCTTACGATTCAAAGGGACCCTTATGCTATGTTCTTCATGTTCCCAACCTCACTCTCTCGTTTACCGCGCATATGCTTTTCAAACTGCTAAACGGTGCATTTTACCAAAAATTTCTATAGAAAAGTTGCTTTAAAAATATCATATTAATCAATTTTTGAAGTTTTTTAAGCTAATAATTAATTAATCACGTATTAATCCATTACTCCGTTTTCCGTGTCAGAGGTGAGGGTTCCCAACCCTCGCCTATGAACACATTCTCCTTAGGGTGTGTTTGGATAATGGGATATGAGGGTGGGATTAACATTGGGAAGTAAACGAAGGGTTAGGATTAAATGGAAGAGAAAAAATGAATGGGTAGAATTTAGAGATGTCTTTTGATGGGTAGAATTTTGAATGGGTGTCTTCCTTCCTTCGCGAGTACTGTAGTACTAGGTCCCAACAAAAACAAAAAGAGCTACTCTGCCTGGATCTGCCTAGCCTTCTTTCATATTTTGTTACCGAGGGTGTAATACTTATACTAAAAAAAAAAACCTTTATACACTTGCTTAAGTACGCATGCGTACGGACACCAATACGCCCATACGGATACGTACACGTACGGCCTCGACTCATCGAGCTCGAGCCGCCGGCCTGGCCACCCTTCAATCCTTCGTCGGCCGGCCCCCCCCCCCCCCCCCCCCCCCCCCCCTTCCCCGTTCCCGTCGTTCCCTCCCTTTGAACCTCCTTTCAAACCCTAGAAACTCGATTCCCCACCTCCAAAACCCTAACCCTAGCTCGCCGCGGAGAGCCTCCTCGCTCCTCCCCGTTCACGCCGCCCCCCCGCGGCTCCTGCGGCCGCCCAGCCCAAGCCCCCGCCTGACGGGGCCCTCGCGGACCTAGGGTTTGCACGCGCGCGCTCCCCGCCTCCCCCTGGGCCCCGACCCTGCGGGGCGGTAGCGGTCGGCGCGTGTGGGGGTGGAGAGAGAGGGAGAGGAGGTGGGGGGAGGTGGAGATGAGATGAGGCGGCGGGGTGGCGGTGGCGGTGGCGGTGGTGGTGGTGATGGCCATGAGTAGGCTCTCGTTCAGGCCGCGGCCGCTCGACATCCACAAGAAGCTCCCCATCCTCAAGTCGGCGCGGGAGTTCGAGGACGATGACCCCACGGCCGCAGCGGTCGCGGTCGCAAGGGCAGGGGTGCTGCTGCGGCAGTCCGCGCCGGAGCTCACTGCCGCTACTACTGCCACGGAGGGCGAGGTAATTTGATTCATAGTGCTGGATTGTGCCGCGATTCTGTGAAATGTTGCCTGGGTGCATTTTGCTAGCTTTCTAAAGTTGCTGGGTTCTGTTCTACACCCTATTAGCAAGTTGAATTCAGTTCAGTTATGCACATGAATGAATAGTCATTTGACCCATTTCACAATCTCAGGTTTGCAGCCATGTGTTATGAATAGGAAAACGGCTATTTGGAGCAGTGAAATTAGTTGTTTGCATTTTTCGGTATTAGTACGCACTTTGCATTTCTTAGGTTTTGTACTTCGACCTGTATGTGGCTAGCAACATTTAACTGTGCAACTAGCCAATTAAACCATTTCTTGAACCTGCAATAATGATCCTATTAGATATGTGCGCTGTTTGGCTTTAATTGTCTCAGATAGCTTGCAACCCTACAACAACAATACACTTCATTCTATCAATATTTAAATTTATCTTTCTATATAAATGAAACAGTAGGGTTACTTTTGCCTTACTTTTTGAAAAGAAAATCAAAATTGTTGAAACTGCTAAGATTCTGAAAAAAACTATTTATGCCACGCGTTGTGTTGTTGCTGTACTCGTTTCTTTTAGTAGAGTAGTGGACAGAGCAACCACTATTTCAGAGGGCCATATATTTTTTTAGTTGGCATCATGCTATTCAAAAGGGTGATCTTACTTCTCTTTGCAGGGAAATCCAACATCCACTAAGAAGAACATTCAAGAGATACCAACGCCTCAGTTTGATGCTGTGGACACCTATGAAAGGGACTACACTCGAACCTTCGCACAACCAACCTGTTATATACGTGGAAGAGGAGGTTTCTTTCCTACTGCTCTGGTATTGTTGTTACAATATCTTGTTTATGGCCTCTGTTCTAAGATTTGTTACACTCCGCAGCCAGGGCTGAGATTGGTGAATTTGTCGAATATGATCTGGACAATGAAGATGAAGACTGGCTTGAAGACTTCAACAATGAGCGGAAGAATCTTAACCCTGAAAAGTAAGAAAGTTCTGGAGATCTAGATGACTTGGTTTACTAGTTATAGTTGAAATGTTCATTATAATTGAAGTATGCACCATTTGAAATCTAAAACTTAACATCAGGAGTTTCTAGTTGTACTTTTAATTAGAAACATTTCTCCTTCCAAGACATAGGCTATAACATGTGAACTTAGAATTGCATGTAGTATTTCTGAGGAAACTTTGGTTGCAAGAGCTAAACTTACTGGTTATGTACGTCATATAACTGCTGACAATACAAAACAGGGGGGAATAATTTTAACTTTTAACGTTTTCTGTCTTGAATATGAAGAAATCTGTTGAGACACCACTATGTTATTCCCCCTGTGAAGCATGTATTTTTGCTACAGTTTGAAATGGTCCTACATTACAGGTTGGAAGTCCTCCTATTCAAGTTGGAAATTTTGGACCACAAAGCTCGAGAAAGAGCAGGAGCCATTACACCAACTTTCATAGGACCTGTACCAGTCCTCTTGCAGCTTGATGCTGCAATGGAGGTAAAGCCACATGCTAAATGGGAACCTTACATGTTACTGATAGGATGATGTTTAAGAGGAAAGGAGATTATAATATTGGCATTTGGATCTATGTGCATGCATTTTGCAATACAGGCATACTTGTATAAACATCAAGCAAAATGTATAGTTTGTTAATGTAGTAAAATCATACCTTATCTGTTGACATCATGATCAACTGTGAGATAACGACTCATTGTTTTTAATCCATTTTACAACATGAACTCTTTCCAATAACTTAACCATCATGATGCGTCAATTGTATTGGGACATGTTACCTATGGTCTAGGGATCCCTTGAACTGGCTCTAGCACATGGTTTGCACACTTATCTTGAAGTGATATATGTTGTTCCACCTCAGACTTGACATACCCAGTAAACATTGTGTGGTTTTCAAATTTTAATTCTCCTAACTCCCGTCACATGTCATTGGCATATGCTTACGTGACAGCTGCATTTTCAGATATTACTAACATGGTTACACAACTTCTTTATGCAGTTCTTTACTTGCTATGTTATGAAGCCATATTGGTCTATTGATATGTTATAAGTGTAGTATAGTGTCACTTTCTGTGGTTGTGCTTTTCTTTTGGATGCCTCACCCAAAGACTGTTGCTACTTTTATAATGCCGTGGTCAATGAAGAATCCACAGAAAGTCGATTTGGATTCACCACACTCACGTCATTTGTTCTGCATGATTATACATTCTTTGCAACTTCATGCACTTCCTTATAATGTTGTCGAGATGTTTTAAATTAATGTTTGTGGTTTATGTATTATATGATAGTAGAAGTCCTACAACGCATAAAAACTTTTACCTTCTAGAATACAGGTAAATTAAAACATAACACACTAATTCAACATATTGTGATTATGAATGTCATTATCATCTTAATGGTGATGTTGGGGTAGATGTGTAACCATTATTGCCATGCCAAAGTCAGGTCAACCTAGGAAAGGATACATGAAAGATTAATGTCTAAGGTTGTAGAAATATCTTCTTCTATAGTTAATAACTATTGATTATTTATTATATAGGCTAATATTGATTCACATTTCATGCATTTCTTGTGCTGATATATGTGACTATGTTGTTATTCCATTAATATATTGATCAAAATAGGTTTTTGGTTTTAGTGTGCCTTGCTAGTGTAGAGATCTTATAACTTTACTAGATTGTAAGGATTGCAAGACAATGATGTTGATAAGATTTTTCAGCGGAAACAAATATACCGAAAAACAAATATAATGGAAATCTTTTCTGGTGTTAAATTTGTAGTTCACTTGATTCTGGATCTAGTATTTTCAAGATTTCTGGGAGGAAATCCATTTTCCCACTATTTCTATTTGGTTACTGCAGACTTGTAATTTTGTTAATTTCTTTCTCAATGTTTGCTTAGAATTGCTTCTCTGTGCAGGCATTGCAGTACTTATCTGTTCGGTATGGAGTTTTCCAAGCTGTATATAGTTATTGGAAAGACAAGGTATTCTCTAAAATGAGAATGCAACAATAAATTTCTTGTGGTGGCGATATGCTTACATTTTCAGTTTTTGTAACAAGTCACATTGTTGTTTCCTCACATGGTCTCAGCCTTTTTTTTCGTAGTGTATATTTATTTAGCGTATTAGATATTTAGTTTTGATTGTGTTTACATAATTCCTTTTGCTTGCTGATTCATTTTTCATTCTTTTATCAGAGGGAACGATGGCAAAAGCCTATTCTGCGGCGTTTGCAGGTTAGTACAATTTCTTCGGTGTGTCTTTTTCAGTAATTTGCCATTTTCCTGTTAAAATACCATAACTGATTGTTGATTAATGGTTTTATGGTGTGTGAATTGTGAATGCTATTTCTATAGTGCCATAAATGAAATATGCATCACAGATGTGAAGTGCGACATTTTTTTTAAGTATAGTCTAACAATAGAATTTTTGTAAATATTGTGAATTAATGTAGTACCCGCTATGGTTACTTCAGTTAATAAATTGTATGCATGGTTGTTATGAGGTCTAGTGTATACACAAGGAGTAAATACTTGATGAAAGCCAACTGCATATTCTGAGGTCTAACATATACACAAGATTGGTTAATTTTATATTACAGTAATATCCTGCCAATTGTTGAAATCAAAGTATGATATGTTTGTTTGCATGTCAAGAAACAAGAACTAACCACCCAGGCCTTGTTTGGATGATTGGTTGAGAGGGGTGGGATTGGGATAGGGAAAGTGAAGGATGAGGATGAAATGAGGTAGGCAGAATGAGTTGCTAGGATTAAAAGTTACCTTTTAGTGGGTGGGGATTTTTTTCCCAATCCCATTGTCCAAATGGGACCGCACAATTGTATCTGAGAAGCTAACCAACAAACATAGTAAACTAAAACCTGTTAGTTCGTTTAATGAAATAACATCTAATAACCCTGCAGTATCAATGCAGATATTGGGCTATATTTTTGCCTTTTGGATGCTTTGTCCTGAAATGTTCGTATCGGTAGTTTGGTTAAGTTCATTATCCTGGTTTCGAAATAATTCGTGTTCTTTTCTAATTAAGATACAGATTTTTCCTCGATTTCCGTTAGCACACTTTCCAAACTGCTAAACAGTGTGTTTCGTGCAAAAACTTTCTATATAGAAGTTGCTTAAAATATCAAATAAACCCAATTTTCAAGTTTGTAATAATTAAAAATCCAGATAATCATGCACTAATGGATTTCTCATTTTGCATGCCCTAACTTCATCTTCATCTTCATCAACTTCAAACATATGTGTGTGACCTTTTCTAAAGCTGTTTGGGCAAATTCAGCTAAGCCCATTGGCTTATAAATCAAATAAGCAAAAATCCAGTGACTTTAACTATGTTGAGCAAAGACAAAATATAACCGGAGTAACTCACTTTGGTTCTGTAGCGTGTTGCTTAGAAGCCAAAAATTAGTGTAAGCCAAAGATATCACATGGGATAACACTAAACTACAACATTTGTTGAAGCAGTCTGATTGAAATGTATATGCTAATTCACTCATTTGGTGCATAAAAACATCCATACAGTTGTACCAAACTACAACATTTGTTGAAGCAGTCTGATTAAAACGAAGGATGTACCAAACTGACAATGAATAGTTGGGTTTGTAAGCCATCAGCCATAGAATATAAGTTTTTGTCAGGTTGGTTTTGTCCAAGTTATGCTCAAGTCTGGAGGACTGGAGGAACTGTTACTCTGTTATTTCATGATTCTTGTTTCTCGGTTGCATTACTGTTGACTATTGCTTTTGTTTTCGTGAAGCCACCTCCACCAGTGAATGATACAAACCCTTATAATGTATTCAGACCAAGAGAGAAGGCACATCGACTTCATACAAGAAGGGTGAGTAACTTGAAATCAGAAATCATTTTTATTTAACATAGTATGCAATCATGTGACCTTCTGGGAGCATTAGTTGCTAGGCAAGCTTTGTGGAGGGATAATATCTATCTCCGATCAGGTCTCTATTTTGTATATGCATAATGTTTTCTTCCTTTTCCAGATGCAAAGACGAGAAAATAATATTCAATCATTCGAAAAACTTCGCATGGTAAGCAACATTTTGTTTCTATTTCTTTATAGAACCTTTTATGGCTGATTTTTATCCCTTTACATCCTACTGGATACAATAACTACATAATATTTTGACTATAGGATAAATTAGCTGTTTATAAAATCTGAATTGAAATCTTTGAAGATATTTTGTTCATTATTCTGCTTGATGAGGTTCTCAGTGTACCAGTGTATGATAAACACTAATCCTACTATATTATTGTGGAGGAGGTCTATGCAATGTACTCAGTTTTTACACCTTACTAGAAGCATTATAAACCAATTTGTCTGCTTACACTGTTGAAGCTCTTAATTTGTTAAATCATGTCTCAAGATTACCAAGATTTAATATGGAGAAATCTGTTTTTCAATATTTTTCATGTTTCATCTGCACGTTAATTAGTAAAACTCTAGTCCTTTATTCTTTTTTGTGCACTCTTGATTTGCTGTTGTTTGTTGACAAAGAGGAACTTAGCTGTATAGTTGCTGTAGAGAAATGAACACAAGAAGGTCTTTCTGTAAATAATTTTAACTTTAATGCAAACTCTTCTCTGCAAGTTGTCTTGTTTGGGGAGAACTTCTGTTATCTTGGTTGAAATGATTGGTTTGTTCTGCTTAATTTAATATCCATGTTATTGAATGGAATAATTGCCATTTGCCACTTTTCTTTGTTTCAAATTCCAACAGTTTCCTCTCAAAAAGAGAAAAAGTCCCAACAGTTTCTTTATTTTTAGCTTTAAGGGCTTTTTGCTTCATTCTGTTTCTATTTTATACATAGCTCTCAACTTGAGTGCTGTGCTAGTTTTGTGTTTATAACTTAAATTCTGAAACATCATTTCCTTGTCTTATCCTGTGAATGATAATCGGTTAGCTGTGGCTTTTGAATTCTTACATTTTAAGTACTATATGCTTTTTCATTATTCTAGTTCTCACAATGCTACCTTGAAAATTTCTATTAGGTACGGCGCAACTTGGACCAGGCAAAGGCACTTATGGATGCTTTGGTTAAGGTTAGTTCATCAGGATTAACATGCCAAATTATACTTCTGCAACTAAATAATACATTCTTCGCAGAGGGAAGAGACAAAACGGGAGGCCATGGAATGCGAGGTCAACCTTCAACGCATTCAGATGAAATATAAGGTATAAACCATCATACATTACAGTCTAAAACTTTTCTCTTTATAAATAATTTATGTGCTTGTATTTGGGGTGAACGGCCTAAATAGTTCCTGAATTCTGTCCGTAATCTTGCTTTGGTTCTTTATCTTCAAAAGAACATTTGCAGTCTGTGTACCTAGCTATCCATGTGTCCATGTGGATCTGGCATGGTTTCTTGTAAACCTTAAACTTATAAGGAACAGTACATACATAAGAAAATGGTAGCGGCATAGCTTCAACCACTCCCATAATTGATATTGGGGAATGGTTTTATACTTTGTTCACACAAGACCACTTGCAGTTGATACTATAATTCTATAGTATAAATTTAGCACATCATAGAACAGAAAATGTCGAAGAAAATTCAATAAATATCTCTGCCTGATTATTGTCCGCTGTAGCTCATTACAGTATTTAACTTTGATTGATGTTATAGTCTTGCTATTTTTGTTCTTTGGTCATACCTGGATACTTTTTATTGTTTGACTAATTTACTGTCATCCTCTTTCCTTGTTCAGCATGAAGCCCAGCTTGTTGATGAAGGGACTGCACTGTCAGGCTTCCAGCAAGTTTCTAGTAGATTTGGATCGAGTGAAGATGATTATGCAGATTCAGATGACACAACAACTGAACAACCATATATCCGGCCACCTGTTTTCCGTCCTCGATTCGCTGATCATAAGCTATCCGTAATCCCTACATTGCGTATAAAGCGTGAGCGCGAACTAAAAAGGAGACCACAGCAGAATGGCTGGGTGTTTAAAAGGGTATGTGATCACCTTTTCTCACTGCCTCACTCTCTTTCATGTAAGACAGTTGGGTTACAGAACTGATGGCAGTTTGGCAATGAAGTACTGTATTTTTAAGCTCCACAGATTGGAGCATTAAGTGCTTTTTTTGTGG
The DNA here is from genome assembly GCA_000338895.3 of Oryza meridionalis. NCBI lineage: Eukaryota > Viridiplantae > Streptophyta > Magnoliopsida > Poales > Poaceae > Oryza > Oryza meridionalis. Next base: position 6,303,952 of record CM002532.2, on the reverse strand, counting down.
GAAGTGCTATTTGAATATTACTTGATTTACTTCTAAGAAAATGCAGATGATAAATTGAAAATAGAGGTAATCATCTAATATCCAGTGAGAAACAGGCCAGCTAGTGGCTTGGCTTCCTTGGAGCCAGAAATTTTAAAAGGGGCCATTTTAGAAAGTTCAGATTTGTTACAATGTCAGATAATGGCGTGAATGTGCCGTTTTCTTATAGCTCATCTCTAAGGTTATCAACCTTTAATAGAATCCTGTCATGTACGTTGTATAGGAAATTCGTTTGTTATAGTTAATTTTGTCAACTAATTACCACTTTACTGAAAATGCAGGATCCTGAGGAACCAGTATTGTTATTCACAAGACCATTGGATCCTGAGAAGTTGCTAGCAGCAGGTATAAAGCCACCACCAGATCCTCCCATTGAGAATGGTGCAACCATGCCACCATTTAGGTGCCGGGGTAGGATTGGGCGAGGTGGTCGCATCATCTTTGATCGATGGAACCCTCTTCTCCAAACACCAATTGGGCAGGAAACCTCCTATTATGTACCATACAGCCGTAGGCCTCCCTCACCTGAAAGTTGAAGCAATTAGCCATCTGCACGTCCTACTTATGTGACCTATACAGCTAGTGAGAAGTGAAGCACTCGAGCAATTGATCCTGCTAAGGCGCCAAATTGGTCGATGGAATACTTTTTTGGCCGCCCGGGTTGTGAGCTGTACAGCAGGCTCAGACCCCCTCAGTGAATACTGGGTGTGGCCAGGCTATATCTGCTAACGTTTCTCTTCCGATCTGGGCTTAATCATCTTTTCACAGCTGTTGTAAAATTATTAATATGTAGGTGAAAGAGTAGAGCATTTTTTTGTCTAGGCTTTGTAGGGTCAGTATCTAACACCGTGCTCTCTCATTGATTATTCATTTGGAGAAGGGGGAATCCTTCTCATTGATAAATCAACCTTTCTGTATAATGTTTCAACACTTGGTGCATTTGTGTTCAATCAATGTGCACGTATGTATATACTGTAATCCAATGACATGTGATATCAGATGTGACTAGGTTAGGTAGTGGGCACTAGGTGCGTGGAAATGGGATATGTGAAACAATGTTGCATGATGTTTTGTTGAAATGTTGTATTAGTTTATGTTGTTGTAACCTCAACAGTCCTTTTATTTCTTCAATGAGTAGAATTTTTTTGTGAAATTTGGCCACACTTACCAGTGGAGATTTCCCTTGCAAGGTGCAGATAGCAGTTTGAGTAAATATTTGTAGCTGAAATAATACCATCAATGATTCATGTGGTGGAACCTTGAGGTCATTTGAGACTGATATAGAGGCTGTTCAGATTGTAGCCAAAATAAACCTTATCAAATTTTGGTAAATTGACAATATTGTCAAGTTGGCAGGATTCCTTATGTATTTACTAAAGTTTGATAAAAAAAAACTCTTTAGCAATTTTACCAAAAAATGGTATGATTTAAAATGCTATTAATCTGAACAACCCCATAGTTTACAATTCAGATGATTCAGTTCTTCAATTGCAGTTGCTTCAGCGTAGAAACACTTCCCATCCTTTTTTTCTTCACTGGGCTATGTGTGTGACGCTTCAGGAAATATTCCTCGGCATAGACACAGATCTGATAAGCAAAATAGGTTAAGAGGGTATACATTTCATAAGGCTATGCATTGCATTCTGTTGCTAGTTTAAAAGGCAGGCAGTGAATACATGTTCAGATACATACTTGACCAGTAGATTTTGTGCTGATAAACTGTGCAACTCTAGGCCAGTCCTGACCAAATCTGCAGAGCCCCAGAAACATGATTGAATAAACGTTTTTTTCATCAGTACTAAAGTACTTCCGTAGAATGCGATGCAATCTGAATATAGAAATTTGCAGTGATCTGCTAGTCAGAAAGCTGAAGTCTGGAGATTAACAGGACAATCCAGGTGATCTACATTGGGTGTGTCTAGTTCAGCTATCTGCTAGTCACAAACCTCAAGTTTTCTGAATATTAGCAAGATTTGTGCGAACATTTGTTTTTCATACCTTCCAAGTGCGATCCTGAAATTGACACGCTTTCTGATGCTCCAGCATTCTTGAGGAGGACGTGCAGCGGCGGTGTACAATGGTGGCATCCTGCGTTTTTGCTGGCTATTCTTCTTCCTCCGCAATGGCGGTAAACGGTGTTTCCCCATTGTTTCCCTTTATCCTCTCATTCAGACCAATCTCGCATTTTGAGTGCCTAAAACATCAAAGCAATATATAATGCCTGGTGCTGAAAAAACAAGGGATGTATGAGGAGTATCGGACAAACGGTAAGATGAACAAGAAGAAAGAAGTGCAGTAAAAGTTGGCTGATCTTTTGCATGCTGGTTATGTACTAGGTAAAAACACACTAGTGCTTGTAGAATATTTTTTTCCAGTTTAATTCGTATTGTCTTGTTAGTACATATGTCTGATAAATAAGGTACTGTTTTCATCCTCCTAGTATGTACTGTCAGTTCAGTCATGTTTAGGGGATGGTATAGAAGGGGAAAACACAGTGATAATTGCAAACGCCTCTCTCTTCTTCGAGTCTTTTTTTTTTTTTTGTCATACTTGGCTCCATTCTCTTCTTCTTAATATAATGATGTATAGCTCTCCAGCGTGTTCGAAAAACAAAAACAACTACGAACACCTTATTTCAGGAATTTGGGTCCCCCTCCCTCAAATAGGATACTATTTCGCCCAAAATTTTCAAAAAACTAATTTAAATTTGGTAAAATGTTTTTCACGTTTTTAATTATTCCGGACATTCTAAACCACGTTCAAAATTTTTGACAGTTTTTTTTGTGATTTCCTTAATATAGAATAGAACCCTGCTTATATAGTTTATGACCAGTCAATTTCGTGCCTGTTTTTTTTTTTTTAATTTCATACTAGGTAGCATAAAGGCTCTGGCATACTTCTTTTTAAGGGTAATTTGGAACCATGCCATTATAATTTTGTAAAGTTTAAGATATGCCATCGGTATGTTAATGATATGTAGGACCCACATAAGTCAATGACATGTGGATCAGGATGGCCTATCTTAAATTTTATAAAATTATAATGGCATAGTTCCAATTTTCCCTTTTTTAATCACCATAGGTCTGTATTAGCTCATCAAATCAAAGGCTAATCCACCCCTTGTCACAAGAACATTCTGTAGCAAAACAACCCGAGCACCTAGATTCGTTTTACAGGTTGCAGTTCTTTACCGGCATCGCTTACTTTGTTAATTTAAATTAATGATCCCATTGTTCATACTACCTTATCACTCTGATTAATACTCACGATATAATAACAACAACAAAACAACATTATGCGACCACGCCTTAGAGCATGCTCAATGTACAAGGTTTGTTTGATTTGATACCAATTTATTCTCCTACTAAAATTTTAGTAATTTTAATAGTAGCAAGTGCATGTTTGGTTTGCTACCAAATTTTACCCACAATAGTTCAAATTCAATACTATCCAATTTGGTAGTACTAAAATTTGCTAAGGTTTTAACACTACCGATATTTTGGTAGGGAAAAAATTGGTTCCAAACCAAATAGCCCATAATGCCTATTTGAATAATAAGGTGGGCTAACATTAGTTATGGTAGTTGCTATAATGTAGTATGGGTCCCATTGGTCGTGCTCAACTGTATGACATGTGAGAGAAGAGGAAGTATTATTATTTTATTCTTATTAGGGCATGTACAACGGTGTTTATTAGTGGTCTCTCTCTATTGCCATGCAAGTAAATTTGATGACATGGAAGAAAGAGAAAGGAGTATGGTTGTTATGCATGACAACAGCTCAGAGTCGACTCTTAGCATTTATTAGAGCAAATTTTGTTGCATGGTGGTGAAAGAAAGGAAAGAAAAGTAAGAAAAAGTAGTTTTGATACATTAATGATTAGAGACCATATTGTCTCTAACTGTTGTAGGATGCTAGTCTCTAGATAACGTAGAGCTCATATCTGACTCTACCTTTATACGTGCCCTTATGGCTAGATATTATGTATATAGAACCGAGTGGGACCAAGGACTAATATATAGACTTTAGAGGCTTACCATGTATAAAAGGATCACTTTAGAGGCTTATTAAGGGCATGTACAACGGTTTTTATTAGTGGTCTCTCTATTGCCATGCAAGTAAATTTGATGACGTGGAAGAAAGAGAAAGAAGTATGGTTGCTATGCATGACAACGGCTCAGAGTCGACTCTTAGTATTTATTAGAGCAAATTTTGTTGCATGATGGTGAAAGAAAGGAAAGAAGGGTAAAAAAAATTATTTTGATACATTGTCTACCTATCGTAGGATGCTAGTATCTAAATAACGTAGAGCTCATATCTAACTCTACCTTTATACATGCCATAATACCTCTCCTATTGCTACCCTTTTCCATGCGCTGAGGGGATAGATTTAAGTATTCATAGTGCCCTTAATAAAGCTTCTTGCGCGATAAGTTGATGGCACGAACCACCCTATGCAAAGACGCAAATACCCCTCGACCTATTGGCTACACACCGCATCCGTGTCCAAATGTCCATGGGCATAACAGTCATTTTCCCTCCTTCCCCGCGACCGCTTTCTTCTTCCCCTCTCGCAAGCTAAAGCTGTGCCGTTCTCTTCCAGAAGCTTCCGCCGCCGCCAACCGAGCCACTTCGATCCTCCCCTCGATTCGGCCGCGGGCGTACGTAGAGGGGGAACGACCAGATGGTGGTGACGTCGCGCCTCCTCGCGCGGGCGTCGAGGCAATGCGTCGCCGCGGTGGGGGCGTCGGCCGCGAGGCGGCGGCGCCCTGGGGCGGCGCTGTCGCTGCCCGTGGTAACCGCGGCGAAGGCGGCGGCTGCGGAGCCGTGGCTCGGGGTGAGCATTCTCCTAAAGAGCTTGTTGTGGTGCTTGTAAATTTTACATTGCTTTCGGGTGAAGGGACGAGGGGATCGGGAGGGTTTTAGGATGTGTCGTCTCAGGTGGCTTGCGCTGTGGAAAATTTGTCTATAGATGTTTCTGTGGAGGGTTTTAGAGTTCTATTCGTATTATTTTATAATGTGGATGGAGAAAGTTGAAGAGAATCCACCCTTATGTCGTGAGGGGTGGCAGATTATTATGTTCAGTAAACTAGTAATTGTCAGAAATTATAGTCTAATGGCTCAAGTATTTGTTTGTACGAATAGTTTGCTTCTGTAACATGATCGATAATACATCGTAGGAATGACTACGCCATTCTCAATTTTATTTCATAAGTGTATCTTTGTTGCAATGCTGCACCAGCTCTCATACAAGCAGGAGTGCGAAGTTGGATGATACATCAATATTTTTTGTAATTACGATTAGGATTCAAGAGGAAGACTTGAGTGTATTTCATAAACTGTGAATGGTTGGTACACCATTGTATCATAGCCATTCAGTTAACATACACTTCCGCTATGCAGCACTGAATCCACTAAACATTTTGGGGATTTCAACCTGAACTTACTACTCATGCTTGCACATATGGAAACACAAAAACTGGCCCATCCTTGAGGACTCCTCATCACTAACTTCAGCAGTCATTGCCATGATAAAGGAAGAAATAGTTGGTAGGAAGCAGGTGGATAGCCATCAGCAACTGCATCAACTTGTTCTGGATGTATCACTTCTTGAATCACACCTGCACCTTTGTATTTTTATGCTCTTGTAGCAAAGAATTAGCAGAGCTCATACTGTTTATTTTTAAACAATAAAGTTACTTTCTCATTGTTTAATTTGTGAGGTTCCGTGCCCCCAACCCACACACAATATAACTTGAACGGTGTCAGTTATGACTGAAAGACATTGTCATATCCTTTATATATTCTAATTTGGTTACTTTTTTGACAAGCAGGTCCCATATATGTTGAATCAGCCCTTGAGATACTCAACCACCATTTTTCAACGTTTTGTATTTTCATCCACTTCCCCGGATCAAAGTGATAAGGAGGAAAACCAACACAAAGACCAGGAGAATGGCACAAATGTGTTAAATGAAGGTAGTAATTCATGTTCAGTTGAGAAAACATGACAAGAGAGGTTCACAGAACTTCATGTCCCACGGCATAAGCCTATAAGAAGTGAGGTTCTAAATGAGCTGCATTTCCTGACTCAGGAACTGAAGACGTTGATTTGTCAAAGGAGGACCTGGTGCAGCTAGTTATTGAGAAGGATGGATTGTTGAAGTCAAAAGATGAAGAAATTAATGATATGAAGGCCACGGTTTTGCGAAGTTATGCAGAAATGGAAAATGTCATAGCTAGGACAAAGCGTGAATCTGAGAACTCAAAAAAGTATGCAGTGCAGGTCTGTTGTAGTTACCTATTCACCTCCATATTGAAATTTCAAATCACCTAGATGATGTTATATACTTTATATGTACATTCAGTTGCATTTAAACTGTTAATTCTTGCTTATATAGTCTATGACAATTATATATGCAGAATTTCTCCAAGAGCCTGTTAGATGTCGCTGACAATTTGACTAGAGCATCATCTGTTGTTAAGGAAAGCTTCTCAAAAATAGATACATCTAAAGATTCTACTGGAGCTGTTCCACTACTAAAAACACTGTTGGAGGGTGTGGACATGACAGATAAACAACTTGGTGAGGTAATCTGTTGCGGATGTTATAATTTATGCTTTGATTTTGAAACTTGTGTACAATGCCTTTTAGTAGCATTTCTCTCAACCAATATTCCCACTAATGTTTGATGAAACTGATAGTGTATCAATCTATGCCTTCAAATATGAACAGGTTTTTAAGAAGTTTGGAGTTGAAAAGTTTGATCCTTTGAATGAGAAGTTTGATCCTAGTAGACATTGTGCAATCTTTCAAATTCCTGACCCCTCGAAACCTTCAGGAACTGTAGCTTCTGTTGTAAAGGTATGGCATCATGCATTTTCTGATATCCATGTTTCTGCATATTGTGGGGAAACCTAAGCATCTTGTGGTTCAGAGTTAATCATGATTTCTTCTGTTGGATTGGATGAAATCCTCTTATTTTGATTTTTTTGGGGTAATTTACGAATGCTCTTTAGAAGCACCGCCGCTATAATTGTGTGATCATTTGTGTAAAGTTCGAACAATTTTATTGTTTGAAGGGTGTTTCTGAACATTAAATGCATGATATTGTTCCGTCACCTGGTGTGTACTTGTTATGCCACCTAGTGTATCTGAACAATTTAGCACTGTTTTCTTGAACTGTGCTGAATACGTACCTATTTGAATACTCAACCACTTCCTTGGAAGCTGGTGCAGTAATCTTGATGAACTATTTTTTAGGAACTCCTGTCATAACTTTGAGTAGTAGTCACTAGTGGTTAGTTACATGCTGCGGTATGGATGTTAACTTCCCTACTGTTTTGATCTCATCTGTATCTCTACTCACCTTAGAATGTGATGGTTTATGATATTGTTTTATTGAGTTTCTTATATTTTTAATGCTGACATACCTATACCTGTTGAAGTAGGTGTTTGGTTCTGCGTGTCATATCATTTCACTGTTGTGTCCTTCAGTCTTGAGTTTCAGCCTGAAGTCCCATCTTTAATATGATTCAGTGCAATGCCCTGGAATGAGAAGTATGAAAATATAGCCTGTCTAGTGCAAGTAGATTGTTGTCTGTCTCCTCAGATAATGCATATTTATCTTCTTGCTGGCAGTATTCATGACGAAAAAAATGTGATTTCAGGTGGGCTACATGCTACATGACCGTGTTCTGCGCCCTGCAGAAGTCGGTGTTACAGAGGGTGGCCCCACAACCATGGAGGAGGCAGCAGAAAATTCTGAGCAGAAATCGAGTGGGGTTTAAGTTTGCTGCTGTTACTTCACTTAGGACCCGGATGAGGTAGATGTTCTTTCAGCTGTTATCAGATTTTCAGACAGGCGTCAACCCAAGAAACTTCTCACAATCTTTTAACACTAGCCATCATGGCAAACGAGATTGTTGGAACGATGTCCCATTTTGGTCCTGGAGATGAGGACGAGCCATGTAAGATAAGAGGAGCGTTATTTTTGTTCTAACCAGCACAAGTTATTGCAATGTAAGCAAGGACAAATGTTTTTGCAAGTGATGCTGCAGAAAAGTGTATTTTTTTTCTCACTTGTATATGCAAGTGTATATTTGTATTTCGACGTCATGTCAGCTGCAGCAGAGCATGCTTGCTTAAAAGGAACATCTATTACAACCTATTGTGATAATTATAAGTTTTCACATGAGATTCATGTTCTCCAAACATGCTCTGGCCAAGCAAACCATCTTTCAGAACATAACTAGATGCACAACTCTATTATACAATAAAATGGAAAAAAAATGCAGCTCATAAAAAGGAAACTTGGAAAAGCCAAATGCAATCACCAAAGGCAAACCATTACTAGCAGGCTATCTGCCATTTGCACCAGGTTACAAACCCTATTTCCAAACCGACAAGTTCATGCATTAACACTTGGTGCAATAACATGTTGCTACATCATCAGCTCATGGTAGGGGGCATATTGGCATAAGATGCTAATAAGACTACAACTGACTAATGCATTGTTCTGGACTACAATACACAATTGCTAATGGCTAACACAAGCTAAGAGCTAGGAGATAGATGCTAATAAGATTACATGAGTGGCCTCGCATGACCACATACGTTCTCATCATCTAAGGATTGGGAGGTTAAAAGGCTTTCCTCTTCAGTCTGTTGTCTGAGCGTTGGTTACTGCCACTGTCGCGTTGCTCATCTGCGCTCAGATCAGCATCGCTGTCGTCATCTGGGTCTTCCAACCCAAGGTTCAAATTCAGTTCGGTGCTGCCGCTCTTCTTGGTAGAATTTTGTGCCACTCCTGAAGCCTGAAAGAGGATACAGAAATATATGAGTTGCATGGCTTTTCAGAAGGAAAATTTACATGGAAAATTTGAAAAATTCTTTGACATAGCAGGGGTAAACTGATAGTCCCTGAAAACAAAGGAATTAAAAGAACATGAGAAACTGAATATACTGTTGAATGGGAGGGGAATAATGTTCAGAAGCATATATTGATTTAATTGGTCACAACAGATCCTGTATTAGTTCATTCAACACTAGGGAGAAGAGGTGACCACTGACCACATAACATATGTAAGTGTAACTATTATATACAAATAGTTGGCTAGCTACAGCTCAGAAATCAGGATGGGATTACATGAAATTGTTCCGCGATAAGAAATTATTAAAATTTAGAGACTATTCAATTATATGAACAGAAGAGGGAGCACTTCTGTTGTACGGTTTGCTGAGATGGCATCCAGTCAGGAATGGTCTGTGGCTCTGTGCTGCCTAAATGGACAAATTTAGCCACAGTGATTCAATTATAAAATCCCATAACTAATAGGCCCAGCATGTCAGCTTCCAACATTTTCCTCGTGCTCCCATTTCCTTTCCTCTATCCTCCCTTTGTTTCTATGCTTTAGCAGAGCAATTGGATAGAGTGGGGAATAAACAGAGTTTTTCTCTTTGCCTGAATCTATATTTTCCACTCTTAAACCATTTTTATGGGCTTCAAGGATGCTTATTTTATTAGATCTAATTTGGCTAGTCTTCAGCTTTTGCTTCCTACAGTATTACCAATGCTGCTCCTCTGTTTAGGCAACCCGTTCGGCTCATACATGTTTCCATCGAAGATATGATAGGACGATGTACCAGGAAACCAATCTTCCATAAGACACTGGTAGGTCCATGGTCACGCGCTCAAGGCCGTAGCAACTCCTTCTGCTGGGATTGCTTCTCACTCTGTTCCTGGATGGGAAGGCAGAGGGGAAAAAATTTGACCTGGTAGGAGATCTGTACGCAGCAATGGATGAAGAGATTTTCTGGAGGGAGACGGGGGAGGAAGAGGGATAGATCCTAATGATAACTGAGGGTGTGTTGAGGTTTAGGAACTAGACTGAAACAATAGCTGAGAGGGATAAATAGATTTATTTACTCCTTAGTAGCAGGCACTTTTTTTCCATGTACACAAATATCTGATATTCCAAATTTGAGTGCATCTAGTAGCTCTGATCTAGATGTAACATGAACAGAAACACCATTGGCAACCAACTAAGGAAAAAAAAATAAAACTAAGCCCTATTGAATAATTGTGTGCATTCATAATTATACCATATTACAGATCAGAGTAGAACACATGAACTAGGTATCCAGCCAATATCCCCGCAGCTAAGATAATGGGATGGTATTCATGCTAATATCAGCCCAATGAAGCAATGATTATATTCAGAGATGTCATGAATCTTCTACATTCCTAACTACATGGCCAAGATTAGGCCCCTGAGGATTCAGACCGTGAAATTGCATAGCTAACTATCACTAAATTAAAATAGCACTAGCCCTAAGGAAAGGAAGAGGAAGAAACCCCTAGAAGATTATAAGAAAAGAATTACACCACTATAAACCCTAGTAAAACCCAAGTTGATGACCAAACCCTAGCTGCCTAGCACATTAACCAACAGATTTTCATAAGACCAACTTCTCGAATCTAATTGCGCAGATTAAGTGTAAAATGTTCATCCAATGACAAACTGGAATTATCCCTCCCCACCCTTTTTTTTAACCAAAATCGAAATCCTAAGAAATGGAGAAAACCTAAATGCCAAGCAAATCGAACCCAAACACAAACAATGCAGCGAGCCAATCTATGGAGCCAAGAAGAAGCCTCACCGGAACGAAGCGCCGCCTGGTGGCCGCCGCCGCCGCCGCCACCGCGGCCGACTCGTCGCCGTCGCCGCTGCCACCGCCACCGCCACCCCCGGCCGCGCCGCCGTTCACCGGCGCCCACCTGAACAGCACCACCTTGTTCCCCCTGGAGACACCCATGGGGCCCATCATCCCGGCGTACCCCGCCCCGCCGGCGGCGATGGGGACCCAGGCCTTGCGCCACTTCCTGACGGGCCCGCTGAAGGACGACGCGGTGTTCCCGACGGGGCCGTACCGCGTCGACGAGCGGCTCAGGCGGGCGCCCACGGTGTCCATCGGCCTGCCGGACGGGAAGCTCGCGGCGGCGGCGGCGGCGCGCTCCGGCGAGGCGGGTGAAGTGGAGGCGGCGGTGTGGGAAATGACTCGGGAGGGAGGAGATGAGGAGAAATGACAAGTGGGGCCCACAAGAACAAAAACTAGAGATCCGCACTACACGAGATGGGACGCGAGCACAAAGGAGGAATTAGAATATCTCTAATTTAATTAAATAATATAAAAAATGCAGATAGGAATATATGTCGCTGACTTATATAACCCAGACAAATTTGAATTCTATATATTAATTTAGATTTATTTTAAAAACTTCACAGTTTTAGACAAGAAAACAAAAGTATATACTACCTCCGTTTTTTAAATAGATGACGCCGTTGACTTTTTCTCACATGTTTAACTATTCGTTTTATTCAAAAAATTTGCGTAATTATAATTTATTTTGTTATGAGTTGTTTTATTACTCATAGTATTTTAAGTGTGATTTATGTCTTATATATTTGCAAAAATAATTTAAATAAGACGAATGGTCATATATGTGAGAAAAAGTCAATGGCGTCATCTATTAAAAAAGTTTTCACTTAATCATGTGTCATGCATACAAGCCGTGGAGCAAAACAGTTAAACTACAACTTTACTTTATTTGAGGATCTAGAGATTTAAGAATGGTTAAATTCTAAAAGCTTAGAACATACTCTCTCCGTTTCAAAATGTTTGACGCCGTTGACTTTTTATCACATGTTTGACCGTTCGTCTTATTTAAAAAATTTTAGTAATTATTAATTCTTTTCCTATCATTTGATTCATTGTTAAATATATTTTTATGTGGGCATATAATTTTACATATCTTACAAAAGTTTTTGAATAAGACGAACGGTCAAACATGTGCTAAAAAGTCAATGGTGTCAAACATTTCGAAACGGAGGGAATAGATGCTAGAAACTCTCGCAAAAAGATCTCACTAGATTATTTCAAGTCACCTTAACTGGGTTTTTTTTTTCTAAGAAAGCACGATCATGCGAAAATCTAGCCTGTTCAAGGCCAACAACGATGATATTTTAGACTGCCACAACCCTTTTTGGTGATGTTGTTGTGAAAACTTATCTCTTTGATGGAATCTTCGGGTGAAAATCACATCCTGGCTTTCTAGAATGGGCAGTGACGAACTCAGAATGAAAATTACCGAGGGCCCTTAAGCTCATCTGACTCATAAAGTAACCTTCTTTCTTAGATGTCCAATTTAACTTAGTTGGGATGTTCCACATGGTATAAATACATAGCTTATAATTGTAAAGAAAATTTTTACCGCTGTCCAAGGACCCTTGTTGGCCTTGCTAGGTATGCCCCTGAGGATGGGTGGCAGCAGTGTTCTCGACGTCTTAACCTTCATGGAGGAGCCATTTGAAGATCTATTCACTTTTAGCCTTTCCTCAAGAACTTTGTCCTCTTATGGTGGTGCCCTGATATAACAAGTTGACCACATTAATGGACCGATCAAGGAAAAGTGATTCCATCTTCTTTCTCGTCCTTTCCCTCTTGCCAACCCAAAGACATCCATGGAGTTTTGGTTTGTTGAGGGCCTTGTTCCCGTTTGCTTCTCAGCAGTGGTTTTAGGCATGTGACATGACTATTTTTTTTTGTTTTTCTTTTCTGACTTAGTCTCCCAAGGCTATTAAAAAATATTATTCAAAAAAATTGCCCATAGATTATCACATAGCCCTTGTAAAAAAAGAAGAGCCCTTATTGTCACAGTAGATGTACAACGACTGTTGATTCGCAGCTACCATTCCATTTGAACGCTGAACTTTTATAAGTAGCTACTCCGTCCGTTTCATATTTTTTATAAGCATCTTAGCTTACACAGATAAAAGGGTCTGTTTGTGGGTCAAACAGTCCAGATTGTCACCCAGATTCTAGGAATCTATATCTGTACTTGTAGAATCCAGAAAATGAACTATAACCTAGAAGCTGGAAAACCAAGCTTCTCCAGATTCTCAGAAACTATACTAGCAGATTCTCAGAATCTTAAACTCCCCAAACAGGGCCAAAGGAACAAACAGAAACACTAGAACCATTCTACCATCACATACTAGCATTTCCTAGCAGGAATGGATATGCATTCTTCGGACAGTTTGTACAAATGCCAACTACAAAACTTCCTGCATTTGCATTCTGACAACAATAAATACTCAGGCACACCATTTGCATAACATTCTCCAGCACAGGATTTCCTGGGGGGCAAACGGGCTAGCAACAAAATTTTACATCATGGACCAACGCACACCCATGGAATCAAAGGAGTGGCCTCATCTACACCACTCCCTTCACAGGGGCATTTTCTCAAGCTCAAATGTGAGCCACTCTCTTGGCTTACAAATGATAGGACTGGGGACATAAAATCAATTTATACATCTCGAAAGCACTCCTGGCTTAAGAGTCTTGTAAAGCATGAGCTCAGCTCATCTCAGAAAATGGGAGCTCGCAAGACTTAATCCGCCGGTGCTTGTTTGCAGGATACGCTGTACCCACTGCTGAATCTGCGGCCTTACAGAAAGTAATCTGGCGCTGGCCTCTTTGCAGGAACACCTCTTGATTCCTGAATGCACATATGGGCAAATTTAGATGCTAATCAATAATGTGTTCAAGAGGTAATGATAAAGATCGTTAACACATACATGTGGGGCAGCTTCAAATACACGGAACTGCTTATTCAAATTCTCATCAAGCTCTAGGATTGCAGCAACATTGCCACACCTATAAGACAATTTCAAAGGGTTAAGAACACTGTGAGGAGATTAAAATACAAGAATCACAGATCTGCAAAAGCATAGCCTACACAAAGGTTATTTTTAGCAACCCAAACATAACAATATACAAAAAGATCAGAACAGTAGAAACCACAAATAGCTGTGTTCGAGATATTAATAGAACAATAGACCATCTTATGTTATCGATCTTTTTTATTTTTCAACACAATCAGTATACCCCCATCTGATCCTCATTGCCTGCAAGCCAATCCATTCCCAACCCATTTTGGGTAGTACTAGTGATCAAAACAAACATGGACCATCTGATCATTGTCAACAGATAAAATATACAGGATTGATCACTTCAAAAATAATTATAATGTTAGCTGAATAATAAGGTACCTGTAGCAGTAGTTAGGAGCAGACCATACAGTGACAATCTTGTTATTGAACATCCACTTAAACCCTTCCATGACTAGTTGATGAGCACGGCAAATATAGTCTATGTTGTTTGTGTGATTAAAAGAAGAAACAACATTTCCACCAAATAGGAATCCTGCACCTCGTGGACTTAATCCCCAACCATCTACAGCATCCTCTGGATCAGACCAAAGAAGGTCACACATGGCCCCATCATGAGGTACTTCTTGCTTGCGATCTATTACTCTTATCTGTTGGAGGGTACATGATATATCAATAACAGAAATAGAATGCATAACTTAAAAATAAAAATGGAGAATAACTTGCCTGATCAAGAGTTGTAATATTAGGAGAAAGGCCTCCATGGACACTAAATATTTTGTTCTCAATGAGTGCAGACAAACTGAAAGGAGAAATAAGCTGCAATCAGTTTTTGTATATTTTAAACTAAAGAAGCAAAATTCTTAATTCATAACAAAAAACGTAAGAAAGTTGCCTTAAATAGTCGAATATATCTGTGCAATATCTCCAGACATTCACTGAGCCGTATTTACGAAGACACTCATCATAGAAGCCATAGACCTGCAGAGAATGCATAAGCTCAATGACAAGATATTTTTTTTTCATAACATTAGTGTAGTATATTCAGCTTAAAAGGAATCCTTACTTGTGTAATCTGTCTGCTCTCATGGTTTCCTCGTATTAAAGTTATACGATCTGGGTATCTAACCTGTATGCATATTTATCACAGCAGTTAGGATGGGAAACTAAATAACATGAATTTGAAACTTCAAACAGAACAACCATTTAGGATATCAATTGTTTATGTTAGTTTTTCATCCTTCCAGGGTTTTCTAGCAAATCAGGTTAGTTCTAGATACATTCTTTTTTATTTTCTTGTTGATGACTGAATTATAGTTTCAATTATATCACTTATTTGTTAGCTTTTTCATGAATTGAAATGGCTAGTGGGTGGCTATGAGTTTGTAGTTAACATTTAACAACCTTATAGTTATACATTCAATACATAAATCAGGTGCAAATGACATTACTAAAATATTCGCCCCAATTCAAGCTAGGCATTATTGCAAATAATAGTCAACATATACTCTGCAAATCTATTCTAGCAAAAGAAGTTATCTATAATTAGAGATATTATAATTAACTCATGTTATTCCACAATATACAGGTCTCATGGAATCAGCATACATCTGTATGTTACGATTTCAATCTGGCCATCAGCCATTGTTCCAAAAACAGGTTTCTACTTAACTAGGCCATATACCCAGCTATAGATGAGGAGCATTGTGATCATTTTCCTTAATTTATCTGTATAAACACTAAAAACATGGTAATTGCACGTGTACTCCTTACAATTTCTTTGGAGAATAGCATCAGGATATATTGCAAGATACAAACAAGTAGATACACCAAAAATTCTTAAAAGTGTCAACAGCATACCTTTAAGGCCAACAGAAGCAAAAATGTTTCAACAGAATAAAATCCTCGATCAACAAAATCCCCAAGGAACAAGTAGTTTGTCTTTGGGCAATCACCCCCAACTTTGAATAGTTCTTTCATGTCATAGAATTGTCCATGAATATCTCCACATATCTGAGTGCAACAGAAAAATATTACTTAGCGCAATAACATTTTTCTGAACTTATGGAGAAATAACTAATGAAATATCCAGCGGTAAGATATTTGCTGTATCATACCCCCATTAACGCTAAGATAATGACCCAGGAAGAATGTTCCAACCACATGATGCAAGTATGCTTTGCAACTAAGCTTGGCATTAACTGGTTATTTTGGGTTATTAGGCTGTGTTCAGTCAATAAAATTCTACCATGAGGTTGGGAGGCTGGATTACCCTACCTACGTGGGACTGATATGCTGTTGTGCAAGTCCAAAACTCCTCTATTTTACAATATAAATCATTTTAGGACTCTAGCTTTGTTTGATAATAAAAGTTGCTTTTACATTAATTTACCATCCTTCCATCCAATACATATCATTTAACCGCAATTCGTGCCTAATCAATGCTTTCTTGTGCGCCGATACAACAAAAATAAGATTAGATCATGTTTCATATAATGCTTTTGCAAAGAGCTAGAATGATTTAACTTATGAAATCAAGTAGAAATATGGTAGCTGTATCAACATAATCTTCAGAATATTAAGTTAATTCAGTTTGACACTATTTCAAGAGAAAGAACGACTGCCAGGCTATAGAGCTTGTCTTTCGGAAAAATGATGGAGCCCACTGTAGCTTTATCCCAGCTTTACAAGAATTACAAGCGAATTATTTTTACAAAATTAATGGCAGCTGTAGCTTTAAGTTAACCAACTAGAAAATGGCAGCTGTATCAACATAATTTTCAGAATAAAATACAACAAGAAAGGAGAAAGTCATTACAAAAAGACAGCATAAAAACAACAACACTACTCTAGCTTTATTCTGCAAGCAAATGTTGCCGCAAACAAAATTGAAGATTCAAGTTAGTGGAACAATCTATCTATATACTCATCATCTGCATATAAACTCAAGCAGCTGTGCAGTGTTTAATGGTTGGATAAACACATGTATGCTGGAGTGTATGGTTTACATGTATTCACTGAACTAAGTTACCAGTTCCTCATAGAAATAAGTCATCCAATAAATCTTCCAAACAATGCAGAAACGATCAGGTCCGCTGCAATTCTAAAAGAAGTTGATTTCAAGGATTAATCGAGTAGAAGTTACAGCCTTTCATGTTCCAATAATTGCTGTCATATCAAATAATTAGGTAAACAAATAAATACAACAAACTAAGTTACTAAAACATGCAAGAATCCAAATCGCAAAATGTGGAAAAATCCTCAGCACTTGAGATCCCTAGGGTACTTACACACTTCCATGCAGGGGCGGAGCTAGTATAGCTAGGGGGGTGCCCAGGAACCCGGTTCAAAAAATTTTTTACCTATATTTTATCTATTTTCACCGTATATATATCCCGTCAGTTTAAACTTAGGCACCCATATCAAGCTAAATTTGATTCAAACCAGAGTAAAGCAAGTGGAACCCCTCTTCATTTTATTTTAGCTCCGCCCCTGCTTCCATGAACCATTTCAAATCATGGAAAGTGTGACCAATTCAACTAGTACACCAGCAATCAAGACAACAATGGCACTAAATACCCAAACCACCACATTGCTGCACACACAATACCAGCAATTTTTACCAAAGCCCCTGGAACTGAACAGGAAAAAGGAATATAGATATGCCTCCCAATAAATCGGGACATTACATAAGCATAACCATCGAGCTAAGCATACACATTGCAGCAGCATTCCCCCCAACGACGCAGCAAGAAAATCTAACATTTTCTTCGCAAAACCACAATCCTAAGGACGGTGACACAAACATATCCAGTATATACAGACAAACCCTAGAACCGTAATCCAAGCACGAGCTCATCACAATCACAGGGGGGTTACGCCCACAAATCCAGCTACCCAAAACACTAGAATCGAATTCTTCTTACTCAACAGCAAAGCTCATCGTAATCGCCCAAAAATCGTCAGAAGCGAATCGAACGAAACTGAGATGGAAGGGGAAGGGTGGGGGAAGGGGGGCGGTCACCGTAACGGGGGCGTCGACGCGCTGGACGTTGCTCTCCTCAACGAGGATCTCCATGGCCTTGAGGCAGAGCGCCTTGACCTCCGCCTCCGTCAGCGGCTCGCACCGCTTCAGCTGCTCGATCTGCCGGTCCAGATCCGACGTCCCCATCCTCCCACCCACCCACCTCTTCCCCCCTCCCCGCGAGCTTCCAGAAGGTTCCGGAGGGCGGGGTGGCGCGCGCCTGGAGCTTTGGCGCCGCCTCGGCCGCCGCTTCTGGAAGGTTCTACGGGGTGGAGGCGGAGGGAGGGAGGAGGCGGGGGTGCGCGCGTGCGGGGACGGGCGGGTCGGGTGGCGGGGTGGGGGA
Source organism: Oryza meridionalis (assembly GCA_000338895.3). NCBI lineage: Eukaryota > Viridiplantae > Streptophyta > Magnoliopsida > Poales > Poaceae > Oryza > Oryza meridionalis. The sequence continues at coordinate 6,285,810 of CM002532.2, read as the reverse complement.
CAAGGGTTTCGGGCGCGGTAACGTTACCACCATTCTGCCCCCTTTTTTTTTCCTTTTTTTGCGTTAGCTTTTTTTTTTCTTTTTTTCTTTGGCCCAAGCTAGAGGCGGTGAGCTTACCAGAATGCTGCTTGTTGCCGGATAGTATGGGGCCTGTTTGGGACAGCCTAGGAGAGTTTTATCTAAAATAGAAGTAGAGCCGGATAAAACTCTTACAAAATGAACTAGAGAGGTAGAGCTAGGTTTAGCCAGCTTCACAACTCTACTCCAGACCCAACTCCTGGAACTAAGGGCCTATTTGGTTCTCTACCCTACCAATTCAATGGTACCAATTTTTTTGGTAGGGTAGAGTTCATATAATATGTGTTTGGTTTGCTACCATTTTGCTAGCAATATGCTTTTTACAGTGAAGAAAGTTCTAGAGTGCTACCAAATCAGTTATGGGCATTGCCAATGCTTCGGCTCTAATCCAAACCAATCAAACTACTTTTTAAATTGCCAAATAATTGGTAGGATACATTTTGGCATCAATCCAAAATGTCCTAAATTTAGGAGTTGGAGGTCTATCAAACAAGACCTATATGGTTGTATTTTCTGGTGTTGGGAGCGACTTACTAACACATGATTAATTAGGTACCAGTTTATTTTTTAAAAAAAGATTAATATGATTTTTAAAGCAATTTTCTTATAGAAACTTTTTTGCAAATAACGCACCGTTTAACCGTTTATAAAACATGAGTGCGAAAAACGAGGAAAGTTAGTTGGGAAAGGAGGGGGGAAGAACACAGCCATACCTCAAAGTTCTCAAACTCATCTCGCACATTTCACAAACTATTAAACGATACTTTTTTAAAAAAATTCTATACAAAAATTGCTGTAAAAATATCATATTAATATATTTTTAATTCTTTTAGCTAATATTTAATTAATCATGCGTTAATTCGTCGTTCTGTTTTGCAAGCGAAGGGAGGAGTTCCAAACCCCTCCGAATGAAAACAACCATAGGATAGATGGAGTCGTCGCAACATTATTCTTTTCTTCTCATCTGAAAGTTGAAATATAGCAGGAGAAAAGGAGATGTAGGAATAGCATATAAGGGCTAGTTTGTTTTTTTTTAACCTATCATTCTCTCCTTGTGTTTTGTGAACCACCATTTGCTATATTCTGTTGTTCACCATTTTCATCACCACTTACCATATTGCTATATATATTGATAAAAAAAATCTGAATAATTTCTAAAAATAATGTTGACTTTGACAAAAACAGTTGTGCAGAAGAACATGCAGGGTCGGTCCTGACATTTGATAGGCCTAGAGCAGCATAAAAACAGATGCCCTCAAAGAGTATAACATGTAGGATTATTTTCATCCGTTTCAAATTAGTCATCTTTGTAGGTTTGTTGTAACTCGAACTTGTTAAATTATATGAGTTTATAAAATTGATGGTAACAGATTAAAATGTTTGATTTAGGATATTATAGAACGAGTGAAACCAAGGGAGCAGCATAAGTCCTACGAACAGTTCTACAGACTTTAAATTATATAGAGCTTAGGCATGTTCTTTATTTTGATTATCATGTTTCACCTTGATTTGAGATATTTTAGAATTAGGTAAGTGGTTTTGAAATGCATGCTCTGTTTTTTAATAAAAAAAATGGATGAAATAGATTGAGGCCTCCTTTGGATTGCAGAATTTTCGTAGGATTCTTGGGAATACTGTTCAAAAGATGTTCTTTTTTCTGTCCTACCTTTGGATGGATCCAGATCCTCTTACGTAGGGCTCCCTACGTCAGAGGGACGTCCGGCGCAGCTGCAACGTTCATTCTGCAACGGACGGACACACGAGTGAGGTGGCCAAACAGGCTCGCGCTCGGCCCAGTCACCAAAATAGGACGGCTCGTTTGAAGAAAGAGCTCGTTTCCTTTGCCAGGAAAATCGGGATCGCTCCCAATTCCTCGTGGCCATCAGCCGGCGGCCGCTCGTCATCCCGTCCAGCAGTCTGGCTCAGGTGCGAGCGGAGAATAAACTCAGCTATCTTTCGCCATTTTGCAAGCAAGCAAGTACTCCGTGGTATACAAGTCCCTATGCATATATGCCATGTATGTATGTTCAGTGCTGATCTCAAATTGCAGAATCGAACATTCTCAAATTGACAAATTAATCAGTCTCGAACCAACGAAAAAAATCCATTCATCGCATTCACGTCAATTTACAATCTCAATTGGACTTCTCAAGCAGCTCGCCTTCCTCCAGAAACCCGTGGTGGTGGTGGTCGTCGTCGTGGCTGCGGTGCGGCGGGCATGGCAACAAAGGCTGCCCTTCGTCTCGTGGCGGCGCGACTCCTGTCACTACCACCGTGGAAGCCGTCGTTGTCGAGGCAGATCTCCAGGAATGAAACAGGGCTCTCGCGCGGCGCGAGGGGTCGAGGGATGGGGAGGAGGGCGGCAACGAAGGGAGGGGCTTTGTCTAAGATCGGCTCCAATAGCACCTGAGCCGGAGGAGATGATGAGCGGCCGCCGGTTGATGTCTTGGAGAACTTGGGAGCGACGACGCTGATTTTTCTGGCTAAGGAAACGAGCCTTCTGTTCAAATGGGCCGTCGTATTTCAGTGAGTTAGACCGAGTTCGAGCCCGTTTGGCCATCTCACTGCGCGCGTTCGTTCGATGCACAAGCGTTCGCATCCCGCGAACTGTTCGTTTTATCGTTATTCCTAACGAATTTTGCTATATATTTATCGAGATGTAATTACACTACAATCGTAGTGTAATTGCAATGTAACTATAGTGTAACTTGTATGTAACTTTCAAAAATCTCTCCATAACATGTTATTTCGGTAAAATGGAGGTCATAGGAACAAATTCTTTCACATATGTGTGTGCTATGATTTGTTTTCTTCCTCACCAAAATAAATCTTGTAATAGATCTAACGATTCAAAATTATGTGAAACTTACATATAAGTTACACTGTAGTTACATGCAAGTTACAGTGTAATTACATACAAGTTACAGTGTAATTACACTACGATTGTACTATAATTACATCTGTCAAATTTTTGAGGAAAAATTTGTTGACAAATGTACAGGTAGTCCCATTCCTAATGACATGTTTAAGCTCTTACGTAGTATTATGTTGTTTCAGTTAGAAGATCAACAAATCGTTGTTTCCTATTAGATCAAGTTTTTTCAGATTGGATTTTATTTCTTAAAAAAATATCCGTTGATGATTAGATTTTTTTTATTATACAAAAATTTATACACCAATTAAACTTTCTAATTGTAAATATAATTCATCTCTTATAAATAAAAAGTCTATAATATAAAGTTTATATAAAAATAGTTTATACAAATAAAATCTATATATATAGAAAGTTTACACACATAAAATCTATATATATATAGAAAGTTTATATGTAGAGAGTTTCCATAAAAATAGTTTATATAAAAAAAGTTTCTATTAAAAAAAGCTATAAAAATAACTATAGCTAAAAAAAGAATAGAAAAACATAAAGTTGATACCGTTATGGAAGAATATCTATCGTAAAAAAGAGGATAACGAAAAATTGGAAAGAATCACTAAAAAAAGAAAACGGGAAACTAAAAACGGAAGAACGATACGCACATGTCATCGCCGCGTGTCTTTATCCTTCCCACCCTAATCCATTCGCGTGATGGAAAATTAGCGCACGTTCGCCCTATAGCTTTTCCGTTTCTTTGTCCTGCATTCCTAAGGAGTCCTGAAGTTAGGAATATTTTTAACTAGGTACTTTAAAATCTTTCCACCCAGCACATACAAAATATGTTTTTCTTTCTCATATTCTTCCTTCTTAAAACTATTGTATTGCTAATTTTGAAAAATAGTTACATTTTTCAAATTTTTCAAATTTGGGATGATATAATATATTTATAGTGCATCATAAAATTATAGAAAAGTAGAGGAACGAGGTGAAACGGAGGGGTACAATGCAAGTGCAAAGTCACCCATATATATTTACTGGTGCATTAGCTAATACTTTTATGCCCGGTTTAAAAAAATATTTAGCTGATTATCTACTTGATTCTAGGGATATTTTTTTTATATGAATGCTTTGAATAAGTGGTCTATGCAATACAGTAGAATAACAAAAAATATTTTAGAAGATGTATTTTCATAGACATGGAACAAGTAATCCACCACAATAATCCGAGATGAAGTAATTGAGATGAAGTAATTGTAAAGTATTGATCTTTAGTACTAGTTGGTGCCTCCAACCGGTACAAAAGATCTCCCGCTCTGACCATGGGCCTGACAAGAGTCTGACAGGCCACAACCGGGACTGTGGGGTATGCAGTATTCGGGTACTCATGGCACACTAGTACAGATCCTTTCATCTGTGACGGCCCCTAACATGTCTAGAATTTGTGAGCCGTCACAAGGAAGTAATCTCAATCAGGCCGAAGTTTTGCCCGATTGAGATATGGTCGCTCAGACATGCTAGATCGGCACAAAATTAGAGCCTGTCACGGATAACACTTCTCTGTGACGGGCCATAGTTGAGGCCCGATTAAGATGATGGTTCAATATCTCAATCGGGCCCTAAAAGAAGCCCGTCACAGATGACCATCATCTGTGACGGGCTCCAACTAGAGGCCCGATTGATATAAGTTTAATGCCTGTCACAGATAACACTTCTTTGACGGGCTTTTATTAAGGCCTGATAGAGATTATTTGTATGCCTGTCACGGTTGATTGTTTTAGGGCCGTTACAGATATTTGTTGCACAGTATAAATACCCTCCACCACCTAGTGTAACTGTATCCCACTGTTCACTATTTTGGTGGGAGGCTGTAGGGGGCGATTTTTTTTGTCTTTTTTCCAAGGAAAACAGAAAATTCCCAAAAGTGATCAAAATGAAGCAATCAAGTGAGTAATACTAATCATTAATTTAGCAATTTCATCACGTCTTACTTTAGCAATACTGATCTTATAAGATGTGCCTCTAATTTATTTTTTTACTTTGTAGCAATGGATCGAAGTTGGATGTATGCGACAACTATGAAACGCCATTTTCCGGAGTATAGAAATGGCGTAATAAATTTTATGAACGCCGCAGAGGAGGATAGAAAAAGAAGAAACATCGATTACATGTGTTGTCCATGTGCAGATTGCAAGAATGAGAATATGTTTGATAGCGGAGGGGTTGTACACTGTCATCTGATACAACGAGGATTCATGAGGGCTATACATGTTGGGTGAAGCATGGAGAGCAAGAATCAGGAAGTGGTGCAGCAGCAGACAGAAGTGGTGCACATAATCAGGAAGATGAAGATGAGCATGACATATTTATACCTTCTCCATTGGGCGGTGAAATGGTTGATGTGGATCACGATCTGCTGCAAGACATGTTACGTGACGTTGAGGACCCAGCCCAGAATGAGAAAGATTCCATGAAGTTCAACAGGTTCGTCAGTGATTCCGATACGCCTCTGTACGCCGGATGCAAAACAAAACACACTAAGTTGTCAGTTACCTTGGACCTAATGAAGCTGAAGGCAAGTAGTGGATAGATAGAAAAGAGTTTCACAGATCTTTAGGAATTTTGAAGGCTTTGCTTCCTGCTGAGAACACATTGCCTGAGACGACATACGAAGCAAAGCAGGTTCTGTGTCCACTGGGTTAGAGGTCCGTAGAATTCACGCTTGTCCAAACGACTGCATATTGTACCACAAGGAATATGCGGACTTAGATGCTTGTCTTGTCTACAAGGCTTCTCGATACAAGCGAAAGAAAAGTGCTGACGAAGGAAAGAAGTCAAAGAGGGGTGGTCCGGCAAAGGTTGTGTGGTATCTACCTATCATTGATCGTTTCAAGAGAATCTTTGCCAACCCCAATGAAGCGAAGTTAGTACATTGGCACACCACGGAGAGAAGGAATGACGGTATGCTTAGACACCCAGTGGATTCGATTGAATGGAGGAATATCGATCGAAAACACAAAGACTTTGCTGCCGATCCTAGAAACATGAGGATATGTCTGTGTATGGATGGCATGAATCCTTTCGGAGACATGAGTAGTACTGACAACACTTGGCCAGTTCTTATTGCGAACTATAACCTCCCGCCATGGTTGTGCTTTAAACGGAAATATGTTATGTTGTGCTTGTTAATCCAAGGTCCGAGGCAACCCGACAATGATATCGATGTATTCCTGGAGCCTGTTATCAATGATCTTGAGATTCTTTGGAAAGAAGGTGTTGAAACTTGGGATGCATACGGTAAGGAGAACTTCAAGCTAAGAGTTCTATTGTTCTGCACCATTAATGACTACCCTGCACTTGGTAATCTTTCCAGATAAACTATAAAAGGAAAGAAGGCATGCTCCGATTGCAAGGAACATACACGAAGCCGGTGGCTGAAGAAATCACGAAAGATGGTATACATGGGTCATCGGAGGTGGCTCCCGCTACGTCACGCATTTAGAAGAAAGAAGAAATTTTTTAACGATAAGAGAGAACTTCAGCCTGTTCCCAAGGATTTGTCCAGAGATGAGGTCCACAATATGGTCAAGGATATAAGTAATGAGTTTGGGAAGACAAAAAAACGTAGCAAGACAAAGGAGAAGGGTATGTGGAAGAAGAAATCCGTATTTTGGCGACTACCTTACTGGAAAGATCTTGATGTCCGTCATTGCATTGATCTCATGCATGTAGAAAAGAATGTGTGTGAGACTTTGGTTGGCCTGATGTTGAATATTCCCGGGTAGACAAAGGACGGGTTGAACACGCGCCTTGATCTATAGGACATGAATATTCGTAGTGAACTCCAGCCCATACGAGATGTAAAGACAGGTGTTGGTATTTCTTAATGACATTACTAGAAATATAATTCCCAGCAATGGCGCAGAAATACTTCTGGTATATTACGGTTACATAGTTCATCCGCAAGCGCACGGATATACCATTGTAGCATTTCACCCGAGAGTATTCCAAGGGTATCATATTTATTTTATGCCGTGGGAAGATCATGTAGAGAGAACTTTGACTAATAATTTATATATTACTTGTGATAATCATATTCTAAGCAGGGGTTAAGATAATCCAAGGGTAGAGTGACACACAAGCATTAACTACTCGTTCTCATAATAAATCATCTAAGCTAAGTGGAAAGAAAAGAGGAAGAAAATCTATTCCTATACTTCTAATATACATAGTATACATACATTCTAGTTAACTGATATACTAGCTAATACTCTCTATCCGATGCCCTCCTGGTACTTCAAGAAGCCACCCCTGACTACCGAGTTCCTTACGACAGCCCGTCATGACCATACAACCGGGGCTAAATACGGAGGAATACCCTCTCCAGGGAATTAACTTAGGATTATATGTCGGCGCGGAGGAATACCCGTACTGAGCTATCACCATCAGCGGCCATCTCTCATCCGCAATATATAACCCTAAATAATGATATCCCATAATCTAGACACCACACCTAAACTATCAGATACTACTCTAATATCGTCGTCATGACATAGAGTAATTGCATGAGCAAACATTATACCCGCACCAAAGCATCTCCCAGATAAGCTAGCCGTATATTCAGTATAACATGAACATAATGTAAAGTAGGTACTCATATACTCGGAAAGTATTTCAATACCATAAATGTATTTAGAACAGTATTCTAATAAAAGTGCAAAGCTTACAAAAGAGAAGAGAAAAGCTACTAGAGCCATACTCGAACTCTTCCAAAGGCTTCCGGACTCCTGATTTCTACTCTATTCCTATTCCACCAGCTAGATACTACTAAACTGAACTTGAGAGAAATGAGAGAGCTATTGCTTGAGGTGTGTGTTGAAGTGAAGAGAGTGAACTCATTAAATAGGCAGGTAATGACGGTTATTGCGGTTGGAAAGGTCGGTAATACCCTCCAACCGCCAGAGGGGAGCAATCCACACCATCCATCCAAACCCTGCATCCAGCGACTTCACGGTAGGTTCGGGCGACCCCCCTGGTTCGGCCGAACCAGGGGCCGGCCCAACAGCCCACATTTTGGCTGGTGGCCTCCTCCGCTGCTTCAGTTCGTAGACTTGTGAATTTTAGCCTAATTCATCGTGTCACTTATGCGTTCTTGGCCCATTCATTCATAAGTCTGATTCTCGACATCGTCCGATTGATTTATCGTTTGAGTTGATGTCGATTCTCCTCCACTTTATTGTCATTCTCTGTAAAAAGGTTAGTATACCCAATACTAGTGGAATATTATTATTCTAACAAACATATGCATTGCAAACATCACTAGTTCTCCTCTATTTTGGTAATATTGACGGTCGAAACTGATCGATAACGACCGTCAACAAAACCCCCCAAGCTTGAACCTTTGCTCGTCCCGAGTGAAGGACGAAAGGAAACAAAGACTTGGTTGTTGATCAGGAGTTGCTACTATGCTACATATCTCAAAGATACAGGTGCAAGGTATATGTACTCTCTCTCAGATTAAATACTTTGGCACGGTGGCTTACCCTTACCCCTGATTCCCACGAGTCACTGCTTCCCCTTGTCTTGGGCGGTTGAAAGACAGAACAACAATTAGAGCACCAATCATCCAATCTTTATTCAACTCTTATTCCGAAAGTTTTCAAATGATTTTGCAAAAGAAAGCCTAGTTCCTCAAATGATTCACTCAGTCTCTCCAAGTATATCAATTTGAATTCCTCACCAAATGTTGCCCTTTTTGATTCCTACTCTAAGGTTTGATATGTGGAGCTTGGTAGGGATCAAACATGGCATACGTGCAATCACATTTATTACTAATTCAAAAACTTAGACTAAAGCAGATAACTAAACATACTCAAGATCAAGATCGTGCAAAATGTGTGTGTGGTATATGGTGGAAATGTGTTGATGAAAAAATCGAACACACCGGCCTGGCAGATCTGCTTAACTCCTGTGCAGGTCTAAAGGTTGGTGAGATGCGGGCGTGCCAGTCAGTTTGACACTGCAACTGACAAGATATGTAAACATCATATAAACAACCGATCGGCTGACAAGCTGATGGAGCGATTCCAGCCGATAGCCGATAATAGCCGATGCCGATACCAGCCGATAGCGATAGGGTTTAAGCAATCGGCTATATGTCCAATGTAGATAATGATATAAAGGCAATCGGCTATTGATGATGTAATAAAATAACAATATAATCGAGTATAAACCAATCGGCAAATAATGATATGATAAATAAGCATCGATCCAAAGGTTAAAGCACACATCGGCTGGAGGTCCAATGCCATGAAATCCACAAGATTAGATTAAATAGTGAAACCTTTGTTGTCATCGACTAAATCCAACTTATATGTATATGCAATCCTTATGAGCCGATGCAACGTCCAGATAACTCACCGGCTGAAACCCTTATTGGCAATCAAGAAGCAAGCTAGAGATTATGGTTCTAAGCATGACTTAGTAGATCAAACTTAACTGATGCAGCACTAAGTATGAAAAGAAACATAATATCTAGACAACCAAGCCGTTGACTAAGTTTTTAGGGTGGTAGATGCCTAGGCTAATCTAATCTAGCAATGCGATTTAGCCGATACCGGCAGAAACCTTAAAACGAGAGACAGCCGATAGAGCTAAATTGAGATGCTAGGACTAGATTAACATAGACATATTATAAATAGCCAGGCAAATATATTATCCAAATTAGAGTAATCCAAGAGGTCGAATTACTGATGCAGCCTTGAACGACGCTAACATAGACGATACAATTGCCTGGACCGGCGTAACATTGGACTTACCCCTTAGCCGGAGATCGAACACCGATGCAGCCCCACGTCAGGTGCCAAGTCCCGCCGGACGATAAAATAAAGTAGAAAAGGTAAAAGGTGACGATGCGCCGAATTGTATTGATCGTGAAGATAGATTATATAGACCCCGGGTGTACATCTTTATACCTATGGGTTGATACAAGTCCTTGTCGGACAAGAAATAAACTTTCCTAAAGATAAAAGGAAAAGATAAAGTCCTTATAGGACACTAAATACACTTTCCTAAAGATAAAAGGAAACTAACAAACTATTCCTAATTAATAGATAACTTGCCATGCCGCATTCTCTTTGAACTCGGTCTCTTCTGGATAAGCTTCCTTTAGTAGATCAATTTCCTTAACCGAATATAGTAAGAATCCAACAACTGACGACTTGACAACTCTCATCGGCTAATCTCAGACTTCAAAGCCGATGCTGACTCTAAGCCGATGACTACTCTGGGCTTACCAAATTTCACTGTTAACAAAATGGTATATGAGGAAAAATAAAAGAAAAATGCTTCTCCTTTGTGCTTACTTTCTTCTCCCAAAAATCCTTCTTTTATTGCTTAGGAGAGGGCATGGATACGTTTTTTTTAATATCATGCTCATGCTTGATGGAGCATAACTTTATTTTTCATAACCATGCCTTTCCCTCCCTTTTTTTTCAATAGGATTTTTTTCTTTTTAAGAGAAAAAAGCACATGAAAGCATGGAGAATTTATTTTGGTGGTAATATGGAAATGGAATGGAATATTGCTTAGCTCCTAGTGTAGGAGTTTAGCATGTGCATATATGTGGATGTATGATCTTGATCATAGAGCATGAGAAGTATCTATACAAGTCACAAGAGTTTGATAAAGTTTAATGGAATGTCAAGTAACCAAAATGTATATGGTTTAATTATAATAGCACATTTTTGGCTATGGTAGGAATTTATATCAAATGAGGAACTTTCAAATTTATCATTTTGAAAAACAAAGCATCCGGAATTCAAGTCAAACTAGTATCAGGATCATAGCAACTCATATTCACTATCTCATATCTCGTAACAACTTAGACTTAGATCAGCAAGTGCAACTCATTTACCTCAGGTTCCCGGATAATTGTTGGCTACTTATGTTTGACCTTTGAGAGAGCATTTACCAAGAACCCATATATCAGAGATATAAAACAGAGCAACTATTCATTATTTCAACAAAGAGAACTAGTTTGTCTTACCTAGCATGACTCAAACCTATCCTATCTTTTTGGTATTTTCTATTTTGTAAATTTTTATGCTGTTTTCAAGTTTTATAAGATACAATTGGAAAGCAAATATGCAATTGGAAAGGGAAACATGCAATGTGATACAAGTTACCTCAGTGGGGGGGGGGGAGAGATATCTCCCCCCCAAGCTTGGCTTTTGCTCAGGCTCCTTGATGAGGATTGAACCCCTGAAAACAAAAGTACGCTTGAAGGTCATCGTGCTGTTACTGCATCATGTTGTTGATGTTGGTGAACTGAGCATCAGCAGATTGTTGCCATTCTTGCGTTTGAGCTATGTGTTCCGTGAGGTTGTACTGGATCTCCCCCGTCTGCATATCAAGAGTGTCCATTCTCCTAGTGATTTCAACCAAGTCCCAACGAGAGTAACTCGAGCGCCATTCACTTCGAGATGGAGGCACACCACTTGATCTGGAGGGTTGGTTGTCCCCCCATTGGATGTCATGTGGCGCATGCCACCGGTCCTCACTGGCACTTGCCCAGCCTGAGACTCCGATGCTATGGCATGGAGCTTGAGTCCATCCGGGTGCATCCCCAGTTGGTGCCCGTCCTGCCTCATACATCTGTACGAGTGTTGAGGATGATGAACTTTCTCGTTTGTTCCTTGTCATGTTGCGCGTCTCCCTGTATGTTCTACCTGCATGAGATTCTTCTATGGTCTGCAGGGGAATGGTTAGTTCATGGCAGTTGTATAAATGATACCCCGTATTTAGCAACGGGATTTCATTTGTACAACTGGGGAAAAAGTATATCAAAGATCCATCTACTCCATGTTTCAGAATATGTCCTTGCACTAGATAAGCCTTATCAATACACGGACGAGCGGCTGAGATAAAAGCAATTTGGTCGCTAAAAACCCCTAGCCCTTTTGCTATCCGAGTAATCAGAGAAGTGCACTCAACAGGAGCAGAGAACTTTATACTTTCTAACCATTGCCTTATGATGCATTTCACAGGAGTAATTTTGATCTTTCTAACCATGGCAAACATGATAATCAATTCATCTCCCCTAATGGGTCTCAGATCACCTTTAGGAAACAAAGTCATAGCAATCCATTTGTGCATGAACCTAGGTGTAGGATTATGGATATCATTCATTCTAGGTTTCTTGCAAATTGGAGCACCAGAAATATCTTCCCAAAACCTATTTTTCTCGAACCCAGAAATTCCTTTTTTACAGGAATCGTGAAAACCAAGAAGTGTGCTTAAGCCTTTCCATGTAAGTGTGTACTCCTCACGGAAAAAGCGAAAGGAAATACCATCTTCTATTTCTTTCAAAGTGCACAGAAATTGCAAAGTAAGCAGACGAGAACCAGGCTCATCTACCACAGCAAATCTCTGCCAACCAATAGCTTTCCAAATAGAATGAAATTCAACATCCATACCTATCTTTTTTAGCAGCTCCGGTGAGTATTCTCGCGTGTGAGCATACTCCCGGTCGCTCAGCATGTCGTAGGCTTGTCTCTCCCGATCACTGACAAGGTCGAGGTCGGTGTCGTTCAGGAGTCGTCGCGGAGCTTCGACGTCTTCCATCGAGACATCAGCTGATGAACGAGTACTAGACCCGTCATGATGACTTGATGAAGAGCCGGACCCCTTGAACAGACGAGACAGTCACCTCCTCATTCTGCACAATGGAGCAAGAATGGACTAACTCGGCGAGGGTTAGAAATGACAGAAGTTTCACCCGCCGGTTAGTTCCACCAAAGCAACTTGTATATATGCAACTAAGTATTTGAATTTGAGGGAAACTATCAAAGCTTGAATGAACTTGAGAACAAACTTTGGAGAGGGAATGAAAATGTGTTGAAATGGGGTGGAGTTCCCTCTCCCGGCCGGTTGGCTTAAGTAGTGCACCCACAACGGTCAAAACTGACCTGTTGTTAATAGTGAAATTTGGTAAGCCCGGAGTAGTCATCGGCTTAGAGTCAGCATCGGCTTCGAAGTCCTGAGATTAGCCGATGAGAGTTGTCAAGTCGTCAGTTTTCGGATTCTTGCTATATTCGGTTAAGGAAATTGATCTACTAAAAGAAGCTTATCCAGAAGAGACCGAGTTCAAAGAGAATGCAGCATGGCAAGTTATCTATTAATTAGGAATAGTTTGTTAGTTTCCTTTTATCTTTAGGAAAGTGTGTTTAGTGTCCTATAAGGACTTTATCTTGCCTTTTATCTTTAGGAAAGTTTCTTTCTTGTCCGACAAGGACTTGTATCAACCCATGGGTATAAATATGTACAGCCAGGGTCTATGTAATTTATCGCTACGATCAATACAATTCGGCGCATCGCCACCCTTTTTACTTCTACTTTTGTTTTTACGTTCCGGCGGAACTTGGCACCCGACGCGGGGCTGCATCGTCTTCGATCTCCGGCGAAGGGATAAGTCCAATGTTCTGCCGGTCCAGGCAATTGTATCATTTACATCGGCGTCATTCAAGGCTGCATCAGTACATTCGACCTCTTGGATTACTCTGGTTTGGATAATATATTTGCCTGGCTATTTATCATATGGCTATATTAATCTAGTCCTAGCATCTCAATTTAGCTCTATCGGCTGTCTCTCGCTTTAGGGTTTCTGTCGGTATCGGCTAAATCGCCTTACTAGATTAGATTAGCCTAGGCATCTACCACCCTGAAAATCAGTCAACGGCTTGATTGTCTAGATATTGTGTTTCTTTTCATACTTAGTGCTTCATTAGTTAAGTTTGATCTACTAAGTCGTGCTTAGAACCATAATCTGTAACCTGCTTCTTGATTGCCAATAAGGGTTTCATCGGGGTTTCAGTGAGTTATCTGGACGTTGCATCGGCTTACAAGGATTGCATATACATATAAGTTGGATTTAGCCGATGACAGCAAAGGTTTTATTGTTTAATCTAATCTTGTGGATTTTATGACATCGGACCTCCAGCCGATGTGTGCTTTAACCTTCGGATCGATGCTTATTTATCATATCATTATTTGCCGATTGGTTTATACTAGATTATAGTGTTATTTCATTTCATCGTCATCAGCCGATTGCCTTTATATCATCATCTACATTGGACATATAGCCGATTGCTTAAGCCCTATCGCTATTGGCTGGTATCGGCATTGGCTATTACTGGCTATCGACTGGAACTACTCCATCGGCTTGTCAGCCGATCGGTTGTTTTGATCTACTATTTGTATATCTTGTCAGTTGCAGGATCAAACTGACAGGCACGCTCGCATCTCATCAAGATTTGGACCTGCACAGGAGCTAAGCAGATCTCCTAGGCCGGTGTGTTTGATTTTTTCGTCAACACCTGTGGGGCCCACTAGCCGTTGCCTCAAAAAGAGAGGCAGCCGACCGTTGGCCTAGCCGGTTCGGCCAAACTAGTGGATTCGGCCGAACCCACGGTGGGCCCAACCGTCCCCACTTTCGGCCGTTGGATTCCAACGGTCAGTGTGGTCGTGGCACAATGAATTTTCGTTGAAAATTTTATTTTGGTTTGCTCTAAAAAATTCATTTGAAGAAATTTCCTCAAAATTCAAAAATCCTAAATGCAATTTTGAAATTCAAATATGTGATGACGCAAAAATTCAAATTGTTGAAAGTAAATATGTGGATACATACCAATTTACCTGTTGGCGAAGGTCGCGTCGTTTAAAGTCCGACGTGCAAGACTGTACCTCCTTCTGATTTAGTTCACGGATTTTCCACCCGTCTCCGGAGGTGATGGAGCGGGCGTCTTTGGCTTCTCCCTCCACACCTTCTTTGATTTTGGTGTGGACAGCGGCTTCTTCTGAGCCGGCTACTCTAGCTTTTTGGCCGGTATTGGGGATTTTACCAGCGTCTTCCAATAACGGTTCCTGGGCATCGTTGTTTCCTTCTCCAGGAAGTTCTGCATGAATTTTACTGGGCTGTTCATTTTGGGTGGCTCCACTTCGACCATTTGAATATTCTGCGGGTTTGGCCCGTACTTGATTCTGACCATGGAGCATTGTTCCGTCCTCGGTTGAAATTCAAACTTTTCCTCCTTCCCCTTGATATGGAAACGGATGCTCCCCGTTCCCACGTCAATGATGGCTCCTGCGATGCTAAGGAACAAACGCCCTAGGATGAGTGGCGTCTCCTTCCCCATGTCCATGTCTAGCACCACAAAGTCAACCGGGATGAAGAAATCCCGTATCTTGACTTGCACATCCTCCGCTATCCCTGCCGGGTAACAGACTGATGAATCAGCCAGTTGGAGGTGCATCGGTGTCGGTGCCAACACCGTGAAGTTGAGCTTGTCGAAGACGTCTTTTGGCATGATGCTGACACTGGCTCCAAGGTCGCACAAGGCCTGGACGAATTGTTGTGCCCCAATCGAGCAGGTGATCGAGTATTAGGTTGCTGCCTTGTTCCATCAGCTTGACCACCTCCGTTGTTGGGAGCGGTCTCTTGTTGTTGAGTACGTCCTTGAGATAATGGGCGTATGTTGGCACTTGCATAGCGTCCAACAACGGCACGTTGATGTGGATTTTCTGGATTACTTCAACAAAACGAGCGAATTGCTTGTCCACTGACGGTTTCCTCATCCGTTGGGGAAACAGCAGCAATCATGTGTCGCAGTACTCCTGCGGCACTGTCTTTTCTGACTGAACCTCCTTGTCAGCCGAGTCATTAGATGGCGCTTCTTTTGATAACCCATTAGTTCCTGCAGGGTTAGGATACGGTGGATCACGAGTGGACTTACCTCCCCTCGTCGTGATCGCCTTGACATTTTTAACGGAGGAGTCGGGTTGCCCCGGAATCCTCCCAGTTTCATTTGCAGGGACTAAGGATGCCAGCTGAGCTAGCTGGGTTTCTATCATTTTATTAAAGCTCAGCTGATTTTGAAAAGCAGAAGCAAAGTCATCTAACTTGACATTTATGTTTTTTAGGACCTTATCATTGGCCGCAAGCTTTTTGCTTAATGCATCAGTGATTTTAGCTTGCGCAAGAACGAGATCCTTCAAGGAGGGTTGGTTAGAAAAATTACCGTTGTTGTTACCTCCTTGATAATATGGGCGTGGTTGGTTCCACCCCTGACCTCCTTGTGGACGGTACCCATTGTTGTTGCCCATGTACATCGCCTCCTCACGGGTTTCTGGGCAATCATTCCCAGAATGACCCGTGTTGCCGCAAACCTCACATGCGACGTGAGAGTCCAAGGCCTTGACGGTGCCTTGTGGCCGTTTCTCGTGGTCGTCGAAGCATTTCATGAGGAGATCCAGCTTGGCAGCAAGTAACTCCGTCTCCTTGACGGTGTGCATGCCTCGCTGACGTGTCTGGAGTTGTTCCTCACTCCAACCCATATTGGTGACCATCCTCTCTATTAAATCAACGGCTCCTTGAACCGTTTTAGAGAAGAAGGCTCCTCCAGCTGCCACGTCCAGGTGATCGCGGTATATCGGGGTGAGTCCATTATAAAAGTTTTGCAGGATCAGCCAGTCGTCCATCCCATGATGAGGATAGGCGGCCACGTACTTCTGCAGACGCTCCCATGCTTCCGGAATAGACTCGTGCCTTGTCTGCTGGAAACTGGAAAATCCTTCCACGAAGGGCATTGGTTTTGCCCATCGGGAAGAATTTCGAGAGGAATGCCGTAGAGCATTTGTCCCAGGTGTTGACAGCAACACGGTTGGCATAAAACCACTGCTTCGCTCTCCCGAGAAGGGAGAACGGAAACAGCCGTAGCCTGACGGCATCGGGACTGACGCCCGTGATGGTGTACATGCTATAGATCTCCAGGAACTGTTGCAGATGAGCATTGGCATCCTCATTAGGCTTGCCTCAGAACGGGCTAGCCTGCGCCATCGTGATGAGGCTGGACTTCAAATCGAAATCCATGTCCCCTATGTTGACTTGCAGCCCAATGGCCACATTGTCGGCAGAGGGAGCAGCGAACTCGCGAAGAGTCTTGCTAGCCATAGTCTTGAAGGTCGGTGGCGCTGGTACGGCTAGTTTCTCTGTCGGTAGAGTTTTCTGCAGAGCAACGACTCGCGGCCTCACGCTCCGGAAGAAAGCTTCTGGATTTTCTTTGAAGTTTTCCGGAAAGTTGAAACCAGTCATGCACTACCCTGTTTCCACAACAAAAAGTGAAAACAACCAAGGTTAGCCTGCAAACGAAAATTATTATACAGAGGTAAATATAAAGTATTAGTTCAAGTAATCTCTATTATGAATCTTCCCCGGCAACGGCACCAGAAATGCTTGTTGGTATTTCTCAACGACATTACTAGAAATATAATTCCCAGCAATGGTGCAGAAATACTTCTGGTATATTAAGGTTACAGAGTTTATCCGCAAGCGCACGGATATACCATTGTAGCATTACACCCGAGAGTATTCTAAGGGTATCGTATTTATTTTATCCCGTGGGAAGATCATGTAGAGAGAGCTTTGACTAATAATTTATATATTACTTGTGATAATCATATTCTAAGCAGGGGTTAAGATAATCCAAGGGTAGAATGACACACAAGCATTAACTACTCATTCTCATAATAAATCATCTAAGCTAAGTGGAAAGAAAAGAGGAAGAAAATCTATTCCTATACTTCTAATATACATAGTATACATACATTCTAGTTAACTGATATACTAGCTAATACTCTCTATCCAATGCCCTCCTGGTACTTTGAGAAGCCACCCCTGACTGCCGAGTTCCTTACAACAGCCCGTTATGACCATACAACCGGCGCTAAATACGGAGGAATACCCTCCCCAGGGAATTAACTTAGGATTATATACCGGCGTGGAGGAATACCCGTACTGAGCTGTCACCATCAGCGGCCCACCTCTCATCCACAATATATAACCCCAAATAATGATATCCCGTAATCTAGACACCACGCCTAAACTGCCAGATACTACTCTAATATCATCGTCATGACATAGAGTAATTGCATAAGCAAACATTATACCCACACCAAAGCATCTCCCAGATAAGCTAGCCGTATATTCAGTATAACATGAACATAATGTAAAGTAGGTACTCATATACTCGAAAAGTATTTCAATACCATAAATGTATTTAGAAGAGTATTCTAATAAAAGTGCAAAGCTTACAAAAGAGAAGAGAAAAGCTACTAGAGCCATACTCGAACTCTTCCGAAGGCTTCCGGACTCCTGATTTCTACTCTATTCCTATTCCACCAGCTAGATACTACTAAACTGAACTTGAGAGAAATGAGAGAGCTATTGCTTGAGGTGTGTGTTGAAGTGAAGAGAGTGAACTCCTTAAATAGGCAGGTAATGACGGTTATTGCGATTGGAAAGGTCGGTAATACCCTCCTACCGCCATAGGGGAGCAATCCACACCATCCATCCAAACCCTGCATCCAGCGACTTCATGGCAGGTTCGGCCGACCCCCCTGGTTCGGCCGAACCAGGGGCCGGCCCAACAGCCCACATTTTGGCTGGTGGCCTCCTCCGCTGCTTCACTTCGTAGACTTGTGAATTTTAGCCTAATTCATCGTGTCATTTATGCGTTCTTGGCCCATTCATTCATAAGTCTGATTCTCGACATCGTCCGATTGATTTATCGTTTGAGTTGATGTCGATTCTCCTCCACTTTATTGTCATTCTCTATAAAAAGGTTAGTATACCCAATACTAGTGGAATATTATTATTCTAACAAACATATGCATTGCAAACATCACTAGTTCCCCTCTATTTTGGTAATATTGACGGTCGAAACTGATCGATAACGACCGTCAACAACAGGTAGAGTGTACCTCCCTCCATCCCGCCACACATTGTCGAAGGATGAGAAAATCGCAATGTTATCATGCTTGAAAGATATTAAAGTTCCATGGGGCTATTCAGCGAGGATAAGTAAGTATGTTAAATTGGACGATCTAATACTGGTTGGAATGAAGTCTCACGATTGCCACGTGCTAATCACACAAATCTTGCCAGTTGCTATCAGAGGCATTCTACCATCCAAAGTGCATAACACGATCCAACGTCTGTGCGCCTTCTTCAATGTAATCGGGCATTATCATAGGGTCCGTCACAGATGACTCATCCGTGACGGGCCAAAATGTCATCTCAATCGGGCATTAGTATGGAGCCCGTCACGGATGACTCATCTGTGATGGGCTCTAATGTAATGCCTGTTTGAGATGACTCATGACTTTACTATAACTAGGGTTTCTCAGATCGGATCGAAGATTTTTCTAAGTCCCGCTACAGTTTCCCGCCTCCTCAGAACCCTAGCACCGCCGCCGACTCCTCCTTCGCCGTCGTCGTCCTCCCTCGCCGAGCCCGCCGCCGCCGCCACCGAGTCCGCCACCTCCACCAAGCCCGGCGCTGCCTCCACTGACCGGCGACGCCCTCCACCGAGCCCGGCGCCGCCTCCACCGACCCCCACCGGCCATCCTCAGGTGAGTCCTCCATCGCGCCGCCCTCTGCTACCTATGGTGAATGATGAACTGTGGATGAATAGATGAATGATGAACTGTGAGTGATGACATGTGATTGAATAGATGAAATGTGGTGCATTAATGAATTTAGTGATAGATGATTTTAGTGATTGATGATATGTGGTGCACGAATGATTTTTCTGATTGATGACATGTGGATGAATAGATGAAATGTGGTGCATTAATTAATTTAGTGATAGATGATATGTGGATGAATAGATTATATGAGGTGAATGTATGATTTTAGGATTTGATGATATGTTTAATTTATTTATATGTGACATTCAATTCATTTTATTACTGTGAGATGTGCAATTTAGTTTATTTATATGTTTAATTTATTTATATGTGACATTCAATTCATTCTAATAGATTTTAGAACTTTGGAAGCCATTGAAGCACTTAATTGTGTATTTTCGTTATTTTGTAAACAATTAGACGATGTCTTAGCAAGGGGATCCAATGTCGATGACAACTAGTGGGTCCTCAAGGGCATGTACTCCTAGGACAGGGAACAAAATCCCTAAGTTACGGTACCACATAACAGTGGTGAACCAAGTAGGCTTGCCGACAGGTCCCCGAAAAATATTGAGCCGATTTAGGTCTATCTGTCGGGTCATAGGGAGGCAGAAATTCAGTATTCTACAGGATGACATCAAGCAAGTGCCAGCCGCAAAGAAGGATGGTGCTTGGCTAACATTCAAGGAGAGCTTCGATTATCCTGCAGAGCACGAGGACCTTATCAGGCAGGCTGCTTTTAAGGTTATGGGCAATGCTTGGAAGAACTTCAAGAGTAAGCTAGTCGGCGAGTTTGTATTCAACCCGGTTAATCCCGATCCAACCGTGAAATTTCCTTGGATCACGAATCAGGTCTGGGAGGAATTCCACGCGAAGAAGTCGACCCCCGAGTCTAGAGCTAGAAGCGAGGCATATCGCTTGCTCCAGACCTTGAACCAGCATCCACACAGGCTTGGCACCGCCAGATATGCCGGTAAGGAAGAGAAATGGCAGTAGGAGGATGAAGAAGTGGAGGAATCGAACACGCCGCGGGTGTTTGGCGATATCCCACACCCTCGGGCTAGGAACTGGGCCAGGGCCAAGTACCAGAAGAATGCTAATGGTACAATTTCCATGCTAAATCCAGAAGATCAACGAGTGTACGAAGCTATAGTAAGTGTCTAGTCAAAATAGATGTTCGCATTGTTTCCCATTGTGTAGTTTATTTAACCCCACTAAATTGTAATGCAGAAGGAGTTGGTTGCCAAGCAACAAGCCTCGCAAGAGGCCTGCTCTCAAAGATGCGAGGACGACCTCCTCACGAAAGTGTTGGGCACCAAGGAACACCGTGGACGGACACGGGGCATTGGGTCCACCGTTCCCTGGAAGTATGGATTTCCAGACTACGCGTGGTAGTACAAGAAGCGGACTTCCAACAAGGTGGAGAAAGATGCACGCCTTGAAGCCAAGATCCGGGCGTCGATCAGAGCGGAGCTGACATCTGAATTCGACGAAAAGCTCGAGTCGATGAGGGCCAAGATTAGGCAAGAGACCCAAGAAGAGCAACATAACCCACATGCCGCCGCCGCCGCTGCGCAGGAAGAGTTAGGAAGTCCCACCCAAAAGCTCAGTAGTTGCGCATCAACTGAGTTGGCGGAAATTCCAACATCGGTCGACAGCGCTGTCGACCACAGAATTGTAAAAGTTTCGTCCACAATGCATGAAAGGCTTAACGAATCCATATGTTATATACTATTCTAAAAATTTTGATGAATCTATCGCAGGAACTAACGAGCTGCAGCCTCACAGTTAGGGTGACGCCGACCTTCCTGGTTCCAGCAGCCGAGGGACTTGCATACAAGCCGACCCCAGAGACAAGAGTGCATGGAGCGCAACTTAGGGTCGACTGTGCAAAAGTTCAAGTCAACTCGGTGAAGCCTGAATACGAGCTATTCCCACTGAAGTATCTACCGAACGACGAGGTCCTATCACTAGTAAATGCCCGTGGTACTTTCATCCAATGGCCCAAGGACCTCATTGAGATAAGGGTTATAGTGAGGCCAACCACTGCACCAGGCGGTCGTCTGCCAAAGAGACCTGCCTCTGCTCCTTCAGCCCCTCCAGCTCAAGATCGTCATGCACAATCTTACGATGTGCAGTTGCAGTATGACACGGATTTCGGGGAGGACCGTACGGAGGCCGACAGCAAGGCGATTCATGAATCCCCACCGATAAAGAAGAGCAGGAAGGCACACTCTTCCCCTCAGAGAATTACTCTCGATAAACCCGATGCAAAGGGGGGAGGAAGAGGAGGAAAGGTGTAGGCCTCGCTTCTAGCTCCAAGGAAGCTAGATCTGGGCAAGGGGCAGGAAGAGACTAAAGGGAAAGAGGTTAAGAAGAAATACGTTGCTCCATAGGAGTTCCAACTAGGCATGCCACTGGTTGGAGATGACGTGCTTGCCACAATGGGCACCACTTGCAAGGACCTTCACGTATACTACATGGAGAAATCTAACGCCAGGAGGCAGAATAGAGCTACCGATATTCTTGGAGAGCACGATGGAAAGCCATTCCTTGGTCCAATAAATTATATCGTGGTCGACTTCAAGGATCTATTCGACCTCTACAGGCTCTGAGCGGTGGACACAAACCTCCTTAAGTGCTACTCCTTGTAAGTATTGTCGCCCAACTCAATTTGGTAATAACAATCTGTTTAACTCGCTTATAAGATCGTTTATCTTGCGTGTAGGTTAAGTTGGCAGTGGTGTCAGAAGAATGCACCGGAAGTTGCCTTCCTTGATCCACAAGTGGTCACTGTCACAAATCTCCAGAATGACCGTCAAGGAATGGTCAACTACATCTACAACACCTTGTGGTCCCGCCGAGACAAGGAGTACATTATGTGCGCCTATAATCAATAGTAAGTGTGTTCCCTAAATATACACAACAGCATGACACATTCCTTTAGTACTAATTAACTTTCACTATATTAATGCCGCAGTGCCCATTGGATCCTTCTAGTCATAACGCCTAAGTGGAGTACATGTCACTACCTGAACTACAGAATTGATAAGAAGGCATATGATTGGACCCCAATTCAACTAGCGATAGATGAAGAGTGGGCCCAATACGTGGAAAGAGGAGGTCTCAAGAAGACAGGACATGACACCCTCATCCACAAAAAAGACTTCCCGGTGAAGCAACAAATAGGTGACCAGTGCGGATTCCATGTGTGCCACAACATGCGCCTTTTGTACAGAGAAAAGTTGAAGACTTTGGCTGAGTTTGAGGTCGGTGGTCTCAATTGTGATAGACTAACTACATCGAAGTACATATATATGATCGATCAACTAATCTCGAATTATGACAATGTAGGGCAAAATTACCAAGTCTCTGCCTACCAGCTTTGAGGAGGTTCGCGAGGAGATAGCCGGCTTCATCCTTCGCGAAATAATTAACCCCAAAGGAATGTTTAGGCTTAAACTAAAATGATGAACATTGTTGAACTTTTATGTTTAGGCAATGATGAACATTGATTATGTAACCGTGATGCTTATATTTATGTATATATTTCTTATGTTTATGTTAATACTTGCTAAACAAATATTTGATCCAATTAATTCGGTTTTGTAGGTGAAATATGCTAAATATTTGAATGGATGTGAAATATGTGAATGGATGTGAAATATGAGATCAAAATGGATGTTTTGTGAATGTGGTTGTGTGAAATATATTGATAGCTGTGTATGTGAATGCATATATATGAATGGGTGATGCTGGGGAGCTGGGGATATTGGATATGCATGTGTTTCTGTCATTTTTGCAGCGGGCATGGCTAGCAAAGGCATGAGGCTAGCCAAAAAACAAAATTTATTTTTTTGTGGATTATACTTATCTGTGATGGGCCATAACTTAATACCCGATTGAGATGATGGTCATCTATGACGGGCTGTAGTTAATGCCCGATTGAGATGATGGTCATCTGTGACGGGCTATAGTTTGGGCCCGATTGAGATGAGTATCATCTGTGACATGCTCTAGTTTAGTCCCAATTGAGGTTAGTAGTCATCTGTGACGGGCTCTGTTTGTGGCCCGACTGAGATAGGTCATCCGTGACGGGCTATAGTTTGACTGGTAGTCTAGGTCAAAGCTATCGGTGACGGGCTTCAATTAGGGCCCGATTGAGATAGGTTCATCAGTGACGGCCGTTTGTCCGATTGAGATTACTTTTCACATCAGTGACTTCTAACTTGTGACGGACGCCGTGCCCGATTGAGATGGTGCTTACCACCCGTTTGAGATGATGGTATCCGTTCTAGTGGCAAGGCCTTGGGCCATGGAGCATTGGGTGGACCGAGTGTTCTAGGCCCATGCGGTTTACTTGTAATTTAAGAAAGGGATTGAAAATAAGGTGATCAATCTTATCCCATATAAATAGATGGTAGGTACACAGATTATGAGGAATACCGTACCATATCCACCCGGCTGACCTTGTAACTATATAAGGGGCACCAGGGCAAACTCTAAGGGGTGATCACTCTCCGCATACGTGCCCACGAGCATTTCCAACATTGTGCTGCGCAGACCTACAGATCCAATCTACACTAACTGGACTAGAGTATTACCTCACGCTGAGGGCCTGAACCAATATAAACATCAGTGTCATCATCTCTCCTTGATCTTTCGCACCCTATAAATTATATTGCCGATCATAAGAATCAACAGAGACTAAAGATCATATGGCTGGGTGGGCTAAACAACCGGTAGTAAAAATAATCTTTACTACTGGTTCATTTTACAGCCGAGATATTTGTGATTTTTGCTGATAGAGCAAAGATTGGTTCTCATGTACTGTAGGAAATAAATAAATAATAAATTTAATATTATTATAGTTTTTTTAAAACTAGTCTAGTTATATACTCCATCTGTTTCACGATATACGAATTTTGGTCTCCCCATCTCTTGTCTCTCTTGTCCAGATTCATCAACACACATATAAATTTGGATATAGATATAAAGCACATACATGAATACATACATAAATCTATTTAAAATCTGAAGCATCTTATAATTAATGTGAAATAGTGGAAGTAAGTTGTTTTACTCCATTCAAACTAACTATTTCTGAAGTTTAAAGCTTAACCTTGTATGAAATATTAAGAATTATAGAATCGGAGGAAATATGGCATCAAGGCAATATAGTACGTAATTAGTGCACTTAGGCTGTGTTCTGGAACCTTATCTCCTGACAGGGAAAATAAAGCAAGCGAATAGAGCGAGATTAACTAAGTATTAGCCTAAAAACTTAAAAAATAGACTAATATGATTTTTTTAAAACAACATTTTTATAGAAAACTTTTGTAAAAAATGCACGGTTTAGCAATTTGAAAAGCGTGCGCGCGAAAAAATGGGAGGTAAATTGGGAAAGAAGGGTTCTGTTTAATGATTCTGAATAGAAATAATAGAACACATTATAATTCAAACTTAGTGCAATGAAGTACTTACATTACATAAGGCCAAGTTGTAACATGGCATTCGATCAGTTACACACACATACATATATGTGTGTGTATGTATGTGTATATATATGCAGCACAAGGTCAACTAGTAGTAACATGATGCAAGCTAGCTACTTTCAAGCTCCACACACCTATGTGTAATTTAGTACTAGTATAGCCGTATAGCTAGCTAAACTAGGGTTCTACACGGCTGACTTTGATCCTACAACTCAGCTGGTTTAGTTTGAAGTTTGTGTGTCGTCTGGTTTAGTTCCTAACTTTTTCTTCGAACTTTCAACATTTCCATCATATCAAAATTTTTGTACACACAAACTTTCAATTTTTCTGTCACATTGTTCTAATTTCAATCAAATTTCTAATTTTGGCGTGAACTAAACACACCAGGTCTAAGTTTTGATGTGAGGGAAAGGTTGGAAGTTTTAAGAAAAAATTTGAATCTAAACCAGGCCGGCTGTGTTTAGTTCCACGCCGAAATTGGAAATTTGAAGAAATTGAAACGAAGTGACGGAAAAGTTAGAAGTTTGTGTGTGTAGAAAAGTTTAATATGATGGAAAAGTTGGAAATTTGAAGAAAAAAGTTGGGAACTAAACAAGGCATAAACTGCTATTCTTTAATCATGATTACGTTTCCTAAACCGGTACATAATATTTTTTTCTAAATACATTTTCCATAAAAGTTTTTAAAAAAACAAATAACCCATTTTACTTGATAAACAACATGCTAATAGCTCATGTCGTGTTACGCAGCGCGTTAAATATAATATTAGGCAAGATGCCGTTTCCAATGCAGCTCTGTCTATAAAAACACAGGGTTACCCATGTTATGGGCACCATCTCAGCCAATCTCCCACTCAATATCCCCCCTCCCATCCTGTGCTGTCTTGACTATTCTCCTTCGTAGTTCTACCCAATGGCTTCCGGCGCCGCCGTCACCGCCGCCGCCGCCATGTGCGTCGTGCTGGTGATCCTCTCAACCGGCGGCCGGCCACCGGCGGCGGCGGTGGCGCAGACCGATTACTGCGCCACCGCTTGCTCCTCGAGTTGTAATGGATCGGTGACGTGCTACAGCAACGCTATCAACTCATGCAGCTCAAACTGTAGCATCACACCTCAGTATTGCGACCAGTGCCGCAGAGAGTCCAACCAGCAGTGCCAGAACTACTGCTACAATGGCTGCTTGTACGGCTGCAGCTTGCAGCACCCGTAAATTCAACGCATCCCTTATTTCTTTTCATTCACTGTATGTTTTGTAAGTAATAAGAAAGGGCACCCCCTGTCTGCTCCTGTGCATCTATGTATTTTGTCTACTCGCCGTATGGTAAAAAATATATAATGTTAGACTTTTTCATTTTTGATAGAGGTGTGACTTTGACTATAACTTAGTTACAATAATTTAATATAATAAGTGCAGGGGATTTCTACTAAAAACAAAGGTAACCATTGATCTAGACACCATGTCTAAGTCTCACGCAGCAACCTCCTTGTTCAACTAGGGTCCTAGAACTTAACTAAGCTAATTAGATATCAAAAGGATACGTTGAACACTTACTTTATTAAATAAGCATTCACCAAAGTACAAGAAAGTAGAGAGCTAGCGCTGACAAATCTGACACTCCGAACTTCCCCTTATACTCTCTACTTATTTTCTCCACACTACTAAAGTTATGTCTAATATATGAAAGTGAATTGTACTTCACTTTCTTGTGTATTTGAGAGTGAGCTCCTCCTTTTTAGCAGTTCAATGACGGTTGTAGGTCAGTACTTAAGTCGGTAAACATGCACCCCTAACCATCATCGGCCGTGGAACAATGGGGAAGTGCCACATGGAAGCTGGCGGTTAGAAGCGTCAGCCTTGGTTGGTCCGGCCAATCCAGGCAAACCATCTGAGCCTAACGGCGTTGTTCTGGGTATGATAGGTGGGCCCCTATGGCAGTGCACTGTGTATTTGCTCAATTTCAGTTGGTTTTGACTAACATGTGGGCCCTCCAATCCATATGCTCGCGTATAATTTGTCGGAGGTACACTTCGTCGTATGGCGGGTGTATTTTCATCCAAAATTACTTGCATATAAATATTTACCAATAGTTGTGGAAATGGTTAGTAATAATCTCATACCAATATGTTTCATACTTTATTTTGTATTCTTTACACAAGAATTGATGGTTAAAGTTGGAACTTAATGACTGTCAGCAGTGGCATAAGTTCGAAGTTTAGTGATCCTAAGTATCAGATGTGTGAGGATTACTGGGATGAATTCGTCAGATACAGAATATCTAAGGAGGCAAGAAAAATGAGCGAACAAAACAAGGCCAGCTCTGCAATGAACAAGTATGATCACCGACTCGAGCCAAGCGAATATGCTAAGAATATACCAAAATGGAATGAGATGGAGGAAGAGCTAAATTGAGCAGGTGCAACACCTGAGAGAGAGCAATGGAGAACCAGGACAAAATACCACGTGTACGCTAGGAAGACAGAACTATCACCTTTGGGGAGTTGATCGCCGCATGATCTCGACGGCAAGAGCTAAAACAGAGATCGTCGAGACCCATTCGTAGTCATCAAAGGGTACTTTTGTGCCTGAAAGAGATAGATGAGCTCACATTGGCATTGAGGAACCCCAACCACCACTACTGGAGAAACCATCTTTCGTAGCTTGGGCAAAAACCACAATAGTCCCGGTTGAACCAAAATCCGGGACTAAAAACCATTTTTAGTCCCGGGTTATAAGTTCAGAGGTATTTTTAATCTTTAATCCCGGTTGGTGTTACCAACTGGGACTAAAAGATCATCTTTAGTTCCGATTTATTCATTGTCAGGACGTGGCAGCCCTCCTAATATCTTTAGTCCTGGTTGGTGTCAACAAATGGGACTAAAGATCAGGTTTAGTCCCGGTTGTTGACACCAACCGGGACTACAGATTAAATAATCGCGCGAGAGATGGAAAAAGCAAAAGTCACGCATAGGAGGGAGAGAGAAAAACTTCAGAGATTCCCTCCTCCTCTCATCCTTATCTTCTTCTATCTCTTCCCTCCTTCTCTCCTCCTTATCTCTTTCTCTCCCTCAAATCTTCTATCTTTTCCTCCCCTCCTCCCCTTGCCGGCTTCCCCTCTCCCGACGACGAGAGGCGTTGGCGGAGGTGTATCAAACGAGAGGGTTGATGAGGTGTTGGCGGTGCCCAACGCTAGAGCGGGGGGCGACGGCGGGCCTCGCGGAGGGCGACGCCTGGAGCGGCCGTCGCTGGTGCGGCCGTCATGGAGTGAAAAAGTAGAAGAATAGGGGAAGATTTTTAGATGTTTTTTTTGAATAATTTTGTGATGTAAATTTGTGGATGATTTTGTGATGTTTTTGTAAATGTGGATGATTTTGTTGTTGAATTTGTGAATGTGGATGATTTTTGTTATTGAACTTGTAGATAATTTTGTGAATGAGGACGTTTGAAATCAATATTCAAGTAGCAAAAAAAAAAGAAAAAAAAGTTTAGTCCCGGTTGGTGATACCAACCGGGACTAAAGATCCATCTTTAGTCCCGGGTATTTGAACCGGGACTAAAGATAGCGATCTTTAGTCCCGGATTCGGAGTCCCGGTTTGCTATTCAGGACTAAAGGGGTTGTAAACCGGGACGGCAAATACTTTCGCTAGCTGTGCACCCTGGACGCATGAGAGATGTAGGTCTCATTCCTTCGAGGTGTAGGTACAACAAGTATAACATAGGAGGGAGAAGATCACATATACTTCATGCAATTCATCACAAAGATCGATTAAGATGAAACAAAAACAAGGGAGACAAGGATTTCTTTTCTGATGTTCAGATCACAGGATATGATCCTCCACTCCGTTGATGTTCTCCAGAGAAAACTAGATCTCGATTAACCCCTTGCCTCACCAAGCAAAGATCCACAAAGAAGTCTTTGGCCTCCGAGCAGCAACTGGTGAAACTTGCTCTACCAAGACAACCTCCGAGCAGCCAGCTCAGAATGTGCTCCAAGTTTGAAGGAGAACTCCACCCTTATATACTTGCCCAGGTCAATGTATAGCTTGAGCAAGCTCGAGGGTGACGCTTAACCGTCTAGGAGGTCACCCTCCAAGAGTAATAAACACCAAACAGTAGCCCAACGACGATCCCCAAGTGCTCAGGTCCTCCTAGCTCGCTCACAAGCATCAAACCTCACCACCACCCAAGAAACACACTCAAATCACCATAGGAGCTTAAGAACTAGGTGGAAGAGGTCAAGAAACACTAGGAGAAGCTAGAAGATAGAGACGCAAAATCGGAATTGCCAAAGGTGCACTCGAAGGGGAGGTAGGAATTATACCCACCATGATGTTATGTAGCCGTTACTCACATCTTTGAACTAGAAAGGTGTCTGGAAGTTCCGGACATAAATGTTAGGAACTTATTCCGACCAACATTTAGGGACAGGCAGAAAAACATGGGCCTAGAATTTCTAGCCCAGAACACCTGGATGTTCCGACCCACACATTATGTGGAAACCCAAACTTGTGTAAGTGTTGTGCAAATGTGTCTCTTATCTAGACACCTTGAGCCCTTGAATAGACGGATGCAACCGTTTGTTATCCCCTGGTAGTATGGTTTTCATAGATTGAGAAGAAAAAAGAAATTTAAATAAACTCCGAGTCCTCGTGCCGATTTGCATCATGTTTGTAGGGGTCTCCAAGCACACTTAAGTACCTTGGGACTAATTATCTACAAACATCTAGATAAACTCATTAGTGTCTTAACCGTTTTGTTCTTAATCTACCAAAACCCAATTAAGGAGCTAGATAAACTTTCAGATATATGATTATGGACACTGGTGGAGAAACCATTTTTCGTCGGTCGGCCGAATTCCACGATAGTCCCGGTTGCAACAAAAATCGGGACTAAAGATCATCTTTAGTCCCGGTTAAAAAGGGTAACGGGCATATTTGATCTTTAGTCCCGGTTGGTAACACCAACTGATCTTTAGTCCCGGTTCAAATGCTGTTAGGGCTTGTCAGGCCCCCCCGGGATCTTTAGTCCCGGTTGGTGTTACCAACCGGGACTAAAGATCGTAACTTTAGTCCCGGTTGGTCGGTGATCTTTAGTACCGGTTGGTAACACCAACCGGGACTAAAGTCCCACCCCTTTATATATGTCTTCTTCCTCCTCCAGCCCGAGCAAGCTTCAAAATTTCTTCAAAAAAGAGGGGAGGTCATGCCAAAATTTATAGTGAATTTACTTTGGTGATTATATACAAATCGGAGGTGCCTAAAAGGCTAGCAACTTCATCCTCCAATGTTTTTTTTGGTCATATTACATTTGGAGCTATGTTTTGCACACTTTTTTGTCTCCAAAATTTTGTTGTAAGTTGATGAGAGAGAAAATTTGTGTGTGAAAAGAAAGAATATATAGAAATTTTGTTTATTTGCTAAATAAGGTTTTATAAAATAGTTGAGTAGGAAAATATAGTGAAAGTTAATCTTAAATAAAAGAAAACAAACTAAATTGAAAATTAAAAGAATTTAAAACTTAAAAAATAATAAATAAGAATTATTTGGTGGAATATTTTATAATTTTTGTATGAATAATGATATGTCATTATTGTATGACTGTTGAAAGAGTTTGTGATTATTTTATCATTATTGTATGACTGTCATTATTGTACGAATGATTATTTGTGTACAATTTTTTTTTCATTTCATGTAGATGGATCGGCAATGGATATACGCTGACCGGCGGTCCAAAGAGTTTATTGACGGCGTGCATTATTTTTTGAGAGTGGCCGAAGCTAACAAGCAAAAGGGTTTTATTTGTTGTCCATGCAATAAGTGTAAGAATCAGAAGGAGTATTCTGCTTCCAAGACTATTCATTTCCACTTGTTTGAGTCGGGGTTCATGCCAAGCTATAATTGTTGGACAATCCACGGAGAGCAAGTATGCCAAGCTATAATCCCCCTTTACTTGAGTCCAGCCAGCTACACTCTTAGCAAAGCAGAGAAGGAAAGTATGTTTCAATGCTTGGAGAGCATCAAGGTACCGTCTGGATACTCCACGAATATAAAGCGAATAATAAGCACGAAGGAGAAAAAGTTCACAAACCTAAAGTCTCATGACTGTCACGTGTTGATGACACAGCTGCTACCAGTTATAATAAGGGGTATCCTCCCAGACAATGTCCGGGCAACAATAACAAGGCTATGTTCTTTCATGAACGCAATTTCGCAGAAGGTCATCGATCCGGATAGGTTAGAAGCCCTTCAGAATGATGTGGTGCAATGTCTTGTCAGCTTTGAGTTGATATTTCCACCTTCATTTTTCAATATAATGACGCATCTGCTTTGTCACCTAGTGAAAGAGATCGGTATTCTCGGGCCTATGTTCCTACACAACATGTTTCCTTTCGAGAGGTACATGGGCGTTCTGAGGAAGTATGTTCGTAACCGTGCTCGTCCAGAGGCAAGCATCGCCAAGGGGTATGGAACAGAGGAGGTCATTGAATTCTGCGTAGAATTTATTGAAGACCTTCACCCAATCGGGGTACCTGAATCACGCCATGAAGGGAGACTACGGGGAAAGGGGACTCTCGGAAGGAAAGCAATAATGACGGTAGACAACAATTTATTCCGTAAAGCCCATTTCACGGTTTTACAACAATCTTCATTGGTGGCTCCTTACATCGAGAAGCACTTGGCTCTAGTTCGCGCTAGAAACATCGGTAAGTCCGATGCATGGATTACACGGCATCACATTGATACTTTCCTCGCATGGCTGCGACAACATCTCATGGGTAACGAGACGATTAACTAGCAATTGGCATTCCTGGCGAGGGGTCCATCTGGCTCGATCGCGACATTCCAGGAATATGAGATCAATGGGTACACATTCTACACAAGAGCCCAAGACATGAAGAGCACGAAGCAGAACAGTGTTGTTCGTATCGATGCCATGGGACACGATGGTACAACTGGCACGTATTACGGTGCCATCTAGGAGATATGGGAACTTGACTATGGACCTCTCAAGGTCCCTCTCTTCCGGTGCCAATGGGTTAGGTTGACTGGTGGAGGCGTAACGATTGATGACAGTGGGATGACAACGGTTGACCTTAACAAGGTTGGATACTCGGACGAACCTTTTGTCCTTGGCAATGATGTAACGCAAGTTTTTTACGTGAAGGACATGTCTAGCAAAGGAAAGAAGGGCAAAGGGCCTGACGAGCCGAAGCGCCACGTGGTTCTCCCAGGCAAAAGAAAAATCGTCGGAGTAGAGGACAAGACTGACGAGGATTACGATCAGTTTGGTGGGCAACCCCCTTTCACGGTGACGGTTGACCCTAGCATCCTCCTATCAAACGAATACACCCCTTACTCACGTAGCGATCACAAGGAAGGAACAATAGTGAGGAGAAAGTACGTGTGGACAACCGTCACCGCTGATCTATTGCCGTAATTGTTGTAAACTATTTTGGATGTATTGAATATGCTAGTTATATATGATTAATTACAATTTTTAACAATTTAATATCATGCATATACTAATTATATACTATTATTAGAATTTTTAAAAGTTTTAAATCATGCATGTGGGATTTACATATGTTAGTTACAATTTTTAACAATCTAATATCATGCATATGCTAATTATATATGATTATTAGAATTTTTAAAAGTTTTAAATCATGCATGTGGGATTTACATATGTTAATTAGAATTTTTAATGCATTATTTACTATTTTAGAAACATATATGCAACGAAATGCAATATTCAGTGCTATTAACTTTAGTCCCGGTTCTTAACGCTAACCGGGTTTAAAAAAAATTTGGAAATAGCGGGAAAATATCTTTACTCCCGGTTGGTGAGAAGAACCGGGAGTAAAGATATCTTTACTCCCGGTTCCGGGATTAGAACCGGGAGTAAAGATATCTTTACTCCCGGTTCTTCTCACCAACCGACCGGGTGAGAAGAACCGGGAGTAAAGATCAACCGGGAGTAAAGATCCAGGGGTATATATATTCCCGCTGCGCCCTCGTCTTCTACACCAATACTTAGACGTTTTTCCATCGAGATCGAGCATCGGCTTCTCCTTCGCCGCCACTGCCTAGGGCAAACCCCGCGCCGACGCCGCCGTCGTCTCTCACCGTCGCCTGGCGGTCCTCGCCGCCTCCGCCGCAGACGCTGCCGCCGCGTCTCTTGGGTGAGAGCCCCCGCCCTCTCTCTCTCTCTCTCTCGATGTAGCTCTCTGTCTCTCTCTTTCGCCGACGACGCCGGGCCGCTACGTTACGCCGCCGCCGCGCCCCCACGCCACCGGGCCCCCATGCCGCCGCCGTGGCCCGCCGCCGCCGCGCCCCCATGCCGCCGGACCGCGCCCCCACCGCCGCGAGACGACGCCGCCGCTGCCACGCCGCAGACGCGCCCCCATGCCGCCGGACCGGCCCACCTCGCCGGACCGCGACCCCACCGCCGCGAGACGCCGCCACCGCGAGACGATGCCGCCGCCGCCACGCCGCCGCTGCCCCCACGCCGCCGGGCCGGCCCACGGCGCCGGACCGCGCCCCCACCGCCGCGAAACGCCGCCGCCGCGAACGAACGTGACCAAACGCGAACGAACGCGAACGAACGCTTAACGAACGCGAACGAAACATTAAAGAAACGTGAACGAACGCGAACGAACGTGACTGAAACGTGAACGAACGTGAGTGTTAGTGAACGAACGCGAACGAAGGTGAACGAACGCGAACGAACGCTTAACGAACGCGAACGAACGTGAACGAACGCGAACGAAACGTTAAAGAAACGCGAACGAACGCGAACGAAACCTGAACGAACGTGAACGAACGCGAACGAACGTGAGTGTTAGTGAACGAACGCGAACGAACGTGAATGAAACGCGAACGAACGTGATTGAAACGTTAACGAACGTGAATGCACTTGAACTAGAAGTGTGAGAACGAACGCGAGCGAAATGTGTACGAACGAGATAATTAAACTATTGTTGAACTTAGCATATATATATATGATTATATATACTTGAAAACGTGAAATACATTATATGTTCCTTTGCATTTAGACTAATACATTTTTTTTGCATGTTGCAGAGAAGATGTCGTCGTCGTCGTCCCTCAAGCCAAAGTGGTAGCTAGCCCTCGAAGGAATTCGCGCAGGCAAATGATGTAAAGATGTGATTGTTAGAGATATAATATAAGATTGTTAGATTTCTAATATAAGATTATTAGATTATTAGAGTTAGCATATGTGAGTGTTAGAGATTATTAGATTATTAGACTTAGCATATTTGAGTGTTAGAGATAGTTAGAGATTTAATATAAGATTATTAGAGGTTTAATATACGAAACTTAATTAAACTTAGCATATGTGAGTGTTAGAGATTTAATATAAGATTATTAGAGATGTAATATTCGAAACTTAATTAGACTTAGCATATATGATTATCTACCGTACAAATACACGACACTTAGACTTAGCATATATGATTATTTGAGTTTTAATACAAGATTAGTAGAGTGTTAATATTACGCTTAGCAAATATTTCTTCTATGAACAGATGGCTGATCACAATGAGGAACAGATACTGTACAATACAATCACATCGGGAAGCAGCCAGTACTGGAACGAAGAAGAGGGGAACGAGGATCCAAACCAATACTTGAACGAGGAGGGAAACGCGGAGAGGGATGTAGAGGGGAACGAGGAGGGGAACGTGGAGAGGGATGCGGAGGGGAACGAGGAGGAGGCTAGTGGAAGTCATCCCTCCGCTGGACAGAAGAGGGATGTGGAAGATCGATCTTTAGTACCGGTTATTTCACCCGGGACTAAAGATCGCTATCTTTAGTCCCGGATTCGTAGTACCGGTTGGACAACCGGGACTAAAGGGGGCTATGAACCGGGACTACAAACGATTCTCTACCAGTGGGATTTGCTATTGTACTGTCACAAGAAAACTGGAGAGAGAAGTTTTGAATGTTGTACCGTTGGACCTATGTTGAGATTCTTACATGCGATTCAAACCCGCGACACCAGGATGTGTGGGTCGTGCTCCCCCACTGCGATACGGTGCGGTTTTTGATTTATAATATAGTTGCATCATACTTATATAATACTACCTCAATTTTTTAATAGATGATGCCATTAACTTTTTATTACATGTTTGACAATTCGTCTTATTCAAAAGTTTTATGCAAATGTATATGATATAAATCACACTTAAAGTACTATAAGTGATAAAACAACTCATAATAAAATAAATTATAATTATATAAATTTTTTGAATAAGACGAATGGTCAAACATGTGAGAAAAGTCAATAGCGTCATCTATTAAAAAACGGAGGGAGTAGATACCGCATATATGCTATATATATTTTTTAAAATGCTATTTGATGTGTCCGTTTGTGTGATATAGGATATATTCTTCCCTATATTCCCACAAAATGAACTATACGACACAGGTGATGCATGGACGGCGTTACATACTTATTATTACCTTTACATAGTTCTCATACAACATATACATTTATAGAGCATCCATGCATGCATCCATCCAGTTGTCCGGCATGCATTTGCTTATTTATATGTCATCTCACAAGCCCATGACACACACACTCATAACACACAACACATTTGTTTAACTATATATCAGCCGTCCACAAGCACACACAGACTGCACTAACAAACACAGAGGTATATATTCTTGGGTTAATTTAATTTCTTCATCTCATGTGTGGGAGCATGAGTTGAAGCAGTAGTTGAAGCAGAGGCCGGTGCACTGCTGGTAGACGCTGTACAGACACTGACTGCAAGCCTGTGGCCCTGCGAGGCTGCAGGCCTTGCCGCACGCCGAGATGGGCGCCGGCCTGCACGACGACGCGCAGCTCTGGTTGCAGATAGAGTGGCAATCCCGCTGCTGCGCCTCCACGGGTGGGACATTGACGAGCACGACGGCGGCGCAAACGGCGGCGACGACGACTAAAACGACGGTGCGGATGGAGGCCATTTTGTGTCAGCTTATGAGCTAGAGAGGGGAAGAAGAGGCAGGAAAGCTTAGGTTATGGTTATTGATATATAGTGCTCTACTACTGGTGCTGCATGACCAAGGATTGAGCAGCAATGTGCTATTTATAGGAGCCAACATATACAAGAATGTTATATGTATGGATAGTAGTGTTATGTATTGTTTAAATTCCACCCCAAAATTTTTGAACACCTGCATGAAGTATTAAGTATAGGCTAAAAAAATAACTAATTGCACAGATTGCGACTAATTTGCAAGACGAATCTTTTAAACATAATTGCTTCATGATTTGATAATGTGGTGCTACAGTAAACATTTGCTAATGATGGAATAATTAGACTTAATACATTCGTCTCGCGGTTTCCTGATGGATTCTGTAATTAGTTTTTTTATTAGTGCTCGAACACCCTATATAATATACCCGATGTGACACGCCAAAACTTTATACCCCTGTATCTAAACACCCCAATAGTTGTTTTGGGAGTATATGTAGATGTAACCTGCCCCTTGTTACAAGTTTACTTTTGGATGGTTATATTCAACAGTGTTGTTTCAACGTTAGTTGCTTCACTCCTCAAATTGCAGCAAGTTGACTTCCCTGCTCAAATTTGAACATTTGACTTCACTTCTCGAATTAACTAAAACAAGTTGATTCAGAACTTAGTATATAAAGCTGGATAGGTCACAGTTTCGTGGCAATTGTTGTTGTCAATAGAACATCGGAGCTTATGGCAGTCTTTGCTGGGTAAGGCCTCTTCAAATAGTTTGTGGTATTTGTTGGATTGTGTTCGTCTCACACAACAGATATATATGCATTTATAAAAATGTCTACTTTACACACTTGGATCTTTTGGGAGTCTAAATAACATTTCTAGACTCCAAAATTGGATCTTTTGTTTCGACGGACCATTCCTCTGAAACAATTGCACTAATATAAAAGCCATTTATTCGTTCAAAAAAAATATAAAAGTCATTTGTCTAGGAGCTAGGCTTTTATTTTCACAAGCGGCCAAAAAGAAACCGTTTCACATGCGGTTTCTTTTGGGCATAGCATATATATTTTTACGGCATGAAAAACATGATCTTCATATGTGTTTTGTCGCTTGTAAAAATGGGGTGATTTTTATAGGTCATTCTTATAAGGGAACATAGTTGAAAAAATCATCATTAAAATGGAAGCAATACATAAAAAAATCTGTCAAATGATGACATGATTTCGATATAAAAATTACGTATCCTCCCACTCCTCAATCTCCCAGTGCCGGTGACCACACAGCTTGCGATTGAGGAGTGGGGAGGATAGGCGATTTTCATATTTTTGCTGTGTGAAAATTAAATCATATACTTTTAACAGTTTGCATGTGAAAATCATATATTTTTCACAGGCACGTAGACAAGTTACGTCGTCCGACTGCAAAAATATTTTTCAGCGCTAAAAAGAACGTAGCTGACGCCCGCTCGTTGGCTTGCGTCAGCTTCCAGCCCCTCCAATGAAATACACAAACTTACCAAATCAAAATAATAGCGAATTCCTGAACTTCCGATCAAAACATCACATCACAAGTTTTGATTGAACAAGTTCCATCCCAGATCAACTGTACAATAATAGAACTCAACTCAGCAATAATATATACGGAGTAGAACTCAACTTCAAGGAACAAGGTCCACGTCATTGCCGCAGAGCTGTTGTCTGTACCGCCGCCGCCGCTTATTGTAGTCGCCAAACCTGCTGCTTTGCACGCACGCAGCAGAGATCCTTGAGGTAGATAGGTAGTTGATGAGCACGGAGTGCTTGTTGATGAGGTCCTTGAGGCGGCACTCCCCTCTAGCTCTAGGTACTCGAGTTGGTCGTCCTTGACCTTGAGGATGGTGATCTTGGTGCCGCGGCCGAGGCATTCACTGGTGGTGTCAAGGGAGACGGTGAAGGAGCCCCTGACCTGCGAGCCCAGACGCACTGTCCATCATCGTTGTGCTTGGTGGTGTCGATGAGGACGGCCTCGACGATAAAAACGATGATGAAAAGGCCCTAAGGGGGCAGATCCTGGCTACCGAGGCCCGGCAGCGGTGGATCCGCGCTCCTTGGCTCACTATTGCAGAGCAACCACCTCCAAACCCCACCACTCGGGTCGCTGGAGAGGATGAGGACGGGGATGGTGTAGAAAGAGGAGGAAGGGTGGGACTTATCGTTTGCTGCGAAAATAAAACCTATTTTCTTAACAGGACTTCTTAAGCAATCACTTACTTGCAGGTTTAGACCTAGACCACATGGTTTTTTGTGACATTTATTAAAAACATAATTTTCATGCCCCACCAGCAAAAGTAAAACCTCGATACATGCAAACATCGTTCTTTTTACTAATGTCGACCACTAATATATATTATAGCTGGGTTTAAAATTTTATACATAGACGGCATAAGATTAGAAGTATATGTAAAATTTATTTTGGGTTTTGGTTTTTAAGATTTTTTAGTTGGTATGCATTAATTATTGAGTATTGTCATAACTTAGTCCATAGGGTACATGCATGCCGGCCCCTATTCAAGACCCACAAATGAACCATGCACGGGCTGCTTATATTCATATTAGTACTAACTTTATAACATACCATTACTAAAAAAGCATTTTTTTGCAGACGTGAGGACTTTTTTTTTCAGGCGGGTATGACTTTTGGAGCCAAATGACCGCGTACGAAAATATAAACTGGGGTGAAACTCACCGTCCGCTTGCAAAAATCATTTTTTCCAGGCAGACCTCTTAAGCGGTCCACATGCGATAATACCTTTATTTTCGTAGGCGGGAAGAGGTCCGCTTGAAAAAAATTTGATTTTTACCTAAAAAAATCTAAGTTCTATCCTTTATCTTCTCCCTCCACCATCTTATCCTCCCACCACTCATTCCTTATCTTCTCCTCTCTCTCTCTCTCTCTCATTTCCCTCAGGCTCGAGCGGGTAGGCGCAGCCGCGCAGAGCTCCCTCCTGGATTTTTCACATTTTGGTCCTTTTGAAAAACTTATTTCGCGAATAGACCCCTAGAAAAACTTATCCCAAAAATGGTCCTTTTTGGGGACGACGGCGCCAGCCTCTCTGGCGCCGTCCCCCTGCCGACGTGGCGGGGCAATGCTGAGGTGGCTAGGGGGAGTGCACTAGAGTGGCTGGCGCCCCCCCCCCCCTCCCAAAACTTTTTATTTTTGTTTTATTTGTTTGATATTTTTTTATGCTTAGGGACACACAAGAACCAACCATAGAAAAATTTTGAACTCAAATGGACGTAATATGTGACCTGTAGAATTTTTCCTCTCCTCTCCTCTCTCTCCGAACTAGTGCAGAGGAGAGAGATGTGCAACTTTTTTATTTTTATTTTATTTTGTTTGATATATTTTTCACACTTAGGAACTCACAGGAACCAACCATGTAAAAAATAAACTCAAACGGACGAAATATGTGGTATGTGGAATTTTCCAAAGCTCTACCGAAAAACTTCTCTCCTCGAAAACACAATCTTGCAAGCAGAATTTGGAGGTTTTAATATCACCAAACCCGACAAAGCGGGGAGAATCGGATGTAACTTTTTCTGTAGATGTCCGTGCATATATTATTTGCCTGATTCCGAGTCCGTATGAGAAAGTTACGCCTATTTTAATAGATGATATATTTTGTCCGTTTCGGTAGAGTTTTGGAAAATTCTACAAGTCTCATATTTTGTCCGTTTGAGTTTATTTTTTATACGGTTGGTTCCTATGTTCTCATAAGTGTGAAAAAAATATCAAAAAAATGAAATAAAAATAAAAAAATTACATCTCTATGTACTGTTTAACTTATATATATCATTTCATGTGGTTATATTTTGAATTAGATTAAGTAATTTCATATAGTGGTAGAGTGCATTATGTTTAACATGCTGATCAAAGGGTTTTACTAAAGGAGTTATGGTCTAATTTTAGTGAAGTTACAAAGTAGACTAAGTGGTATACTAACTATTTTCAGACTTAGCTAAGTGGTAGTTCGAGTTTAAATTTTTTTTGTGGTTAGTTGTATCGTGATCCTGAGTGTGAAAAAACATCCGAAAAAATAAAATAAAAATGACACCGTTGCAACTCCATACAGAGAAACAGAAATGGAGGCGGGTGGGAGGGGGGGCGGCGCCAGTATGGCTGGCGCCCTCCTCCTGCCACGTCGGTTCGCGTGCGCCACGGTGGCAGCAGGACGGCGCTAGAGAGGCTGGCGCCATCCCGTTGGATGACAGCGCCAGCCACTCTAGCGCCCCAAAAAGGACCATTTCTGGGATAAGTTTTTTCGGGGGTCTATTTGCGAAATAAGTTTTTCAAAAGGACCAAAATGTGAAAAACCCAGGAGCTCCCTCCCCTATGCGGCGGCACGGGCGTCGGTGTCTGCAAGGGCGTCTGGTCAGCCGGAGGGGAGAGGCGGCGGCGGCAGCGCGGGGGGAGGGCAGTGGTGGCGGCAGCGCGGGCGGAGACCGGCGGCGGCGGTAGCGTGGGCAGAGGGCGGCGGCGGCGGCAGCATGGGCGGAGGGCGGCGATAGCAATGCGGGCGGAGGGCGGAAGCAGAGGCACGACCGGAGGGGAGGGGCGGTGGCAGCAGCACGGGTAGACGGCGGCGGCAAGGGCGACTTCAAGCTTCGGCGTCAGCAAGGACATTTTCAAGCTTGGCGGCAACTTGGGCGGTGGCGGCGGCAAGGGCGGAAGGGAGGGGCGGAGGGCGGCGGCAGAGGCGTGGGCGGAGGTTTGGCGGCAACACGGGCGGAGGGCGGCACGGGCTCCCCTCCCTCTCCTCTCCGTCAGATCTACTCTCCCTCTGCTGCCGGCCGCGAGGACGACGCCGCCGCCGCTTGGGCCCCGCACCGACTACGACGACGACGACGACGCCGCTTGGATCCGCCTCCAGCTCGCTCCCCTCCCTCTCCTCTCCCTCAGCTCAGTCTCCCTCCGCCACCGGCTATGACGACGACGACTACCGCGACTCCGACGCTTCGGTTCCCCCGCCGACTGTAACGACGCCACCACCGTCACCTTGATCTGGCTCGCCTGGATCTGCCGGAGGGGGAGGCCAGCCACACCGCCGACGGGTTGGGTGGTGGCGCCGGATTTTTTTTTGTTAGTTGAAAATATTTTCGCATGCGGGTGAATCTACCGCCTACGAAAATAAATGCCGCCTGTAAATCATCTATTTTCACAGTCGTTGGTTTATAGTCGATCCTTCCCCTCGCCTGAAAAAAAAAGCAGTCGTTGGTTTATAGTCGATCCTTCCCCTCGCCTGAAAAAAAAAGCTTTTTCTAGTAGTGTACATCCGTCTTATTTATTAGCCATTACAAAACATCACGGATGACAAGTCGGTTCATCAGCAATCCAAACACACACCACAGCACATACATATATTAACTAACTTATTTCCACAATCACCCAATCATCTGTGGTGGGTATAAGCCTCATCACTGCTCAATAGCCAGTGATAAGAAAAATTTGTATCCGTGATGAGTTATCTGTGACGGTTGATACGTCATAGATGACTCATCTATCTATCTCTTACCACCCTGTCTCCCTATGCAAGCATGGGGAGAAACAGTGGATGAAGCATAAACTGGTGCAATTCTGGTATACACACTGCCCACACAGCTGTGAGGCTGGAACCCTGCAGGACGTGCTGCACGCCGAGATGGGCGCAGGCCTGCATGACGAGGCACAGCGCTGATTGCAGATCCACCTGCAGTCAGGCTGCTGGCCCTCAACTGTTGACAGGAGAAGTATGCGGAGGTGAAAACGGCAGCGACGATGCCTACAACAATGACGTGGCTGGAAGCCATTATATTGTCCTTTCTCCGATCCGTTCTAAAACAAAATTTGGTGTCATGCAAAAGAAATAGTGGGAGTATATATTAGCTAGCTATAAAAATCGATCGAGTTTGTATGTGAACTACTGTACTGGTGATGCACGTCAAAGGATGGCACAAGAATGTGCTATTTATAGGAACCAATCTATATATGTGAGATAGTTATATAGTATTTTTGGAGTGTATATAGATGTAACCTGCCCCCATGTTACAAGTTTACTTTTGGAGTATAAGTTTCCCTATGGAGCGGTATACACTAATGTTAAATTCAACATTAATTGCCTGACTCCTCAAATTGCAGCTGGTTGACTTCACGTTACTAAAATTTGAACAAGTTGGCCTTTTTTTTTTTGAGGACTCAACAAAGTTGGCCTTCAGTACTCAAATTACAAGTTGACTTACAATCTAGGATAGGTTACAGGTCAGAATTTCATGGACATTGGTGTAACCACAATAAACATAAGATCTTTTGGTAAGTCAGATATATGTATTCATAAAAAGACTGTTTTAATTACACTCTTGGGCATTTCAAAAGTATAAAAGTCATACCTAAACTTCAAAACTGGATACAATATATGTATTCAAAACAGCTTATTTCACACCCGTTGACTCAATATGGGGTAACTTTGCTTTATGTGTCATTTTCATCAGCATGAGAATTAAAAACCATGGGACCAGTATGTCATCCGATCCACTCCTCCTGTTCCTTCCTCCTCCCCCTCTCTTACTTCTCCCTTCTCCATCCTTTCTTTATGATAAGGTACGTTCCACCATCGAGTGAAGACGTCATATTAACCTAGCTCATCACCCACACCAAGCCACTCCACATCGCTCTAGCATGGAGGTCAGCGTATACCAATGCATAGGCCATAGTGCATAAATGTGGGAAAGGGCAGAACAGTGGTGCCCTAGGGAGGATAAGAGTCTACTAGGGGATCGGACTAATGAACGACGCATCTTAATGTTGACAATCATATTGATCAGGCCGCCATCTGGGAAAGGAGAAAAACGTCTACCGAATAGAGTTTTTTCTTTGTTTTTGCTACCAAATAGGGATGATAAATCAAGTTTATATGAGTTATGGAATAGAAGTATCAGAGCCTTACAATTTACAAGAGCATGTTCTTATGCCACAAACAAGGACAGATTCAATGTATAAAAAAGCTGTTAATAAATCTCTTGCACAAAAATATGCTTCGCCACTGTGTCCCGGCAAACTTATGAAGAGGCTCTTCAATTGCAAAGTCAGGATATGCTTCCTCTGAATTTACCCAAGATAAAGATGGATGGAGATATATATCACTGATGGAGAATTGCTTTTTAGTCCCGATTTGTAACCCCCTATAGTCCCGGTTTTCCAACCGGGACTATGAATCCCCGGTTCAAATAACCGGGACTAAAGATAGGAGTATCTTTAGTCCCGGTTGGTAACTAAACATAT
The DNA here is from genome assembly GCA_000338895.3 of Oryza meridionalis. NCBI lineage: Eukaryota > Viridiplantae > Streptophyta > Magnoliopsida > Poales > Poaceae > Oryza > Oryza meridionalis. The sequence continues at coordinate 6,242,542 of CM002532.2, read as the reverse complement.
TTTTTCTTTTTTTCTCTTTTTCATTGTTTTTAACATTGAATATTGATTTCACACCATCCCCTCCCAAATCCAAATCATCACATATCACAAAACATCTTCAAATCCTTAAATCCTCAAATAGATCATCTCCAAATACATCACAAACTCTTAAAAAAATTACATCACAAGGTTCTAAAAAATTCATCACAGATTCACATCTCACACAAAAAAAAAACATCACAGATTCACATCTCAAAAAAAAAGGAAAATCCGGCCGACGGCCACTGCCGCCTCCCCTCCTCCCCTCCGCGCCGGCCGGCCGGCGCCGCACCGCCGCCGCCGCGTAGGCCGCCTCCGTGCCGCCCCCCGCGCCCGCCGCCCGCCGCCGCCGTCACGCAGGCCGCCTCCGCGCCGCCCCTTGCGCGGCCCCCCGCGCCGCCGCCCGGCCGGCCCGCCCTCATGCACGTTTGCTTCTTCGCTGTGGAGTGAAGGAAAAAAAGGAAGGAGAAGCTTGGAGTTAGAGATAAGGAAAGAGATAAGAAGTTAGAGAGGAAAAAAGAAATAGAGGGAGGAGTTTGTTGTGTGGACGGGAAAAGAGGATCGGTACTAGGGATTATATAGTGTGTTTTGATTTTTAGTCCCGGTTGGTGTTACTAACCGGGACTAAAGATTCTAGGGCCCTGACACGGCCTGACATGGAATCAACCGGGACTAAAAATGAACTTTAGTCCCGGTTGGAGTTACCAACCGGGACTAAAGATGATTTTTAGTCCCGGTTGATAACAACAACCGGGACTAAAGATCTTTCTCTTATTAACCGGGACTAAAAATCATTTTTAGTCCCGATTTTTAATGGAACCGGGACTATTGTGGATTTGGGTCGATCGACCAAAGATGGTTTCTCTACCAGTGTATGGGGCAATGCTAGTTTCTCTTCTCAAAAGGTCTATATGCTGTGAATTTTATGGGAGTGCAGCCACCAGAATACTTGAAATGGATTTAGAAAAGCAAATGTTCTATGAAAATTAAGTTTTTCAGTTGGTTATTGCTCATTGGCCGTCTAAGCACTGGAGATTTGCTAGATAGAATGAAGTATGCACTTGAAAGAACTGATCATACTTGTGTCCTCTGTAATCATCAGATAAGAGAGACTTATATGCATCTGTTCTTTGAGTGTTCTTTTAGAAAGGAATGTTGGCATAAGCTTCAATTTTTTTTAACACATCTGTTGGTCCCGGATCAATGCTTCAGCAGGCTGCAAATTAATCTCTTCCAACAGTCTCATCTCATTGAAAAGATACTGTATGCAGCTTGAAATATTTGGAAACAAATAAATAGGTTCAACTTTCAGCAAGTAACACCTTCTATTTAATCTTGGAGCCTCTTTTTAAAAAGGGACATCCACCTTTTTATTTTTAGACTTAATCTTTTTGTGAGATCGATCTATATATTGTATCTTTATGGCTTGGAACGCTGTAATTATTTTTAGAGGGCAGCTAGCCCACGGGATACCGTGGAAAAGTGAAGTCACGGCACAATTTTAATATGTGATTAATTTATACACCATGCCGTACCGTAGGTACCGGGTAACAGGTATCATAGGTATTAGGTGCCAGGTATCACAAGTATCAGGTATCGGTACCAGGTATCACAAGTATCTGATATCAGGTACCAGGTATCACAGGTATCAGATATCGGGTACCAGGTACCAAGTATCACAGGTACCAGGTGCTAGGTATCACAAGTATCAGATGTCACAGGTATCGGGTACCAGGTACCAGATATCACAGGTACTAAGTTCCAAGTATGATAAGTATTGGGTACCAGCTATCACAGGTACCAGGTACCATGCAACTGGTACCATACTGGTACCAGTTGGTATCAACATGGCAGTGGAGATAAACACAAACACCGGTCAAAAAGAGAGAAAAATATAATCTATGTCACATAGTATCATTGCAGAATAGGCTGGAGAGCACCGAGGAGGAAGAATGAGGAGAGGAGTGGACGGCAGTGAAGAGGTTGAAGTGGCGGAGAGGAAAGAAGAAACAAGCAGTATAGCGTAATGGTTAGGGTGGAGTAATTGTACTAAATCTATCCCGTAACCACAACGGAAGGTTGTTCTGTAGATTTTCTGAAATCAAAACCACCTCTTGCATAAAAAAAAGTTCCCTAATCCAAATCCGTAGCAACACACTGCATGAATCAACCTCCCCGTGAAGCAGCCGCTAGCTGATAGCTGCTGCGCACGGCCTCTGCAAGAAGCTGGATCATGAGCCATATGAGAGAAGAAAGAGGAGGCAAGAGAAAGGAGGGACCAAGGGAGAGGCGGAGAGCTGCCAGGCCACCACGCGAGGAGGAGAGAGCCGATCCTGTATGACGGAATCCCGTTGTATAGTTTTTCTGTTATTTTTATTACAGGTTTTAATTGTGGAGGCTTTCCCTATGGTCTTGGTTAAAATAATAGAGTTGAGGAGAATGTTGTGGATGGGGTCAAGTTAAGAATTATAGAGCATTGTCCTTGCCTATCGTGCTGGCTAGCACTGCCTAACACCAACCAACCACGCACTATCTTCGCCACCCAACAAGAATTACCCACCGCTTACCCCTTTGCTTTTGCATGCTAGTCGGATCCATACTGATCACCTCTATCGGGTCGCCTCCTCAACCAGGCTTGCCCTCATGCTTCGTGCAAACTCCAGTTACCACCCTTACCTGGCAGTGAATCAGGTTCCTATCCTCATCCTCGATCTGCGTACTCACCAGACCTTGTGTAGAGGGAAGTGGATAAGAGAGGTCAGTGGTATGTGAGCAAATAAAAACATGTCTGGTTTGCATCCAATTAATTGTTAAGTGAATGACATTGAAAAATTCAGGAGAATAATATCACATATTCATAAAATGGACTTTTTCTTATTTGAAATGTGAGAAAATGTAAACAAATACCTTTTTTCTGGCCGTGTTTATAAATCCCCATCTCTAGACCACTCGAATATTCAATCAAACACTCATTTAGTTATAGATCCACCGACAATACATTTTTCTTTTACATGCAAGCATTCGTTTCCATTGTTGTAATGACTCGTGACCATTGACTTGGAACAAAGTAATTATCTACAGAGTGAATTGTACTATGCACTAATTTAGTAATTTTGATTTCCTAAGTTACATTGGATGATTAGGTATTAGCCAATTAATAATGTAACTTTAGACTAGGTTTTTTGTTAACAATGTTTGAACTTCTTCCTCCTCTCATGTCGCCTCGCCTCTACCAATTTCAAGCGTTCTAGTTGCAGCAGCTGGACTCCCATTACTTGTGGGCATCGTGGAAGGTCATAAGTATACAACTCTAAATCAGGATGAGACCTCACCTCACAAACTATTTCCTCTATTTCATATTATAAGTCACTAGTCAAATCTTTTCAAATTTACTAAGTTTATAGAAAAATATAGCAATATTTCCAACGTAAAACGAACATATTATCAAAACATATTCAATGTTACATTTAATGAAACCTGTCCATATTATATATGGGGTAAGGCCCATATAGAGATTAATTCCTAGGAAAATCACAAAGGCCCACCTCATTATCTATTGTGCAAGTTATGAGTAAGTGTTGCATGTAGTTCTAGATGGATGTTCAATCTTAACCGGTCTCTGTCGAATTGTTGGTATATAAACAGTACGTTAAAAAAAGGTAGATCTCTATGTGACTTTGAGATTTGGTGGGGATTGTTGAAATTTCAGTGGGCTAAGGCCCATATGGAGATTAATTTTTAGAAAAAAATTACAAAGACCCACCTCATGAGAAGGGTTGCATCTGAACCTTTAGAATCACCTTGCTTATTGTAAGAAAGAGAGATATCCTTATTAGGGATAAGGGATAGTGCTCTCCTAGTCACTTGAGCCATATGTGGTAGAACGAACTAGAAGAACACGCATGCTCTCGCCTCGCCTCTCCAGGCCAGACGCATATGCAACATGCGTGTGCGTGGTCCGTCAAAATTGGCACTTCATGCTTGCGCAGACGCGACTTCCTTTTGTAGTTTTGTTTTGTTGCAAAAATGAGTGTTTGTTTTTGAAAACTTAAACACACCGGGTTATCCGGTGCGTGGAGTGGATTGGTCATACGCAACTTATCTGGTTCAGTTACGCGTTATAGAGATTGTGCTGGCATCCTAATCATGTGTGTTGTTATCTCTATATAAACCGAGCCGTCACCTCTAAGCAATGTATATGAAAACAATCTAGGATTTGCATCCTCCTCTGTACTGCGCCATCATTCGTCGTCTACTACGTCTTGCCCGCATGACGTGGACAGGCGATTGGGAGAGCAGGTTCCGGAACGTTCTCCTTCTCCCGTCCTGTATCGGTGCTTTTATACCTTCGGTTGAATGTCCTGTCAGCTAACACAATCACACGTCGGATGCATGCAAGCACTAAGGTGGTGTTCTTTTCTCATGAAGATGAAGATTAAGTTTTTTACGCAAAACGAGGTGATATTAACGTATGATTGATTGAGTTTTAATTATTACAAACTTGAAAAATATATTAATATGATATCTTAGAGTAGCTTTCATATAGGAAGTTTGTGACATCCCAGTCTAGGGCTTAATAGGATTAATAGAATACTCATATCAACAAGTTGCAACTTCTTTTCCAGAAGCCGATCTCGAAAGAACTCTGAGGTTAAGCGTGCTTAGCCTGGAGCAATTTTGGGCTAGGTGACCGATCGGGAAATTCTTCCCGGGTGCACATGAGTGAGGACAAAGTGTACAGAAAAGACATGTGTTGGTCTGTGAGGACAGTCTATGACCTATGAGAGGAGCGCATGGCTTGTGTGGACCTGGAGTGGTCACACAACATGGCACATGTGCTAGCACTGAACACATGGATGTGGCGGGTCGTTACAAAATGGTATCAGAGCCGACTCTCGCGGTTTCACGGGCGCGTGTGTCGCAGTTGCACAGGCATGGGGCGCATGGCTGGTGTACACCCGGAGTGGTCACACAGCATGGCACATGTGCTGGCACTGGACACACGGATGTGGCCAAGAGGAGACGTTCCTGGCCTAAGGTTCATCGACGGGGGCGTCGATCTCTCTTAAGGGGGTGAGGATGTGACATCCTGGCCGAGGGCTTAATAGGATTAATAGAATACTCATATCAACAAGTTGCAACTTCTTTTCCGAAAACCGGTCTCGAAAGAACTCCGAGGTTAAGCGTGCTTGGCCTGGAGCAATTTCGGGATGGGTGAACAACCGGAAAATTCTTCCCGAGTGTACACGAGTGAGGACAAAGTGTGCAGAAAAGACATGTGTTGATCTGGCCTGGAGCAAGACATGTGTGTGTTGGTCTATGAGGGCAGTCTATGACCTATGAGAGCTGTGGTTTCACCGGCGCCTGAACGGGAGTCATCTCCCCTTTCATCTGCGCGTTCATATTACTATCGGAGAAGAAATGCTTTTCTATCTTGCAGGTTTAATTACGTTGCGGACATCTTTGTGAAGAAAATACTGTGATATTTAATAAAGCCAAATTGCATGTTCCAATTGGTTGTGATTTTTGTCCGAGTAATTATCTTGACTATTGTAATATAACAATTTAAAAATTATTAATGATCAAAGTTGAAACATTATCGTTCAACACAATAGTGACTATTTGGGAAAACAAGTGGTAAACTCTGGTATACACTTTGCCGTAAAGTCGATTTAGCTACGTATATTCGAGTAGTACTATATATATATATATGGGCCTGTTTAGTTCACGAACAAAAAATTTTTGAGCATGTCATATCGAATATACGGGCACACATTTAAAGTAATAAGAGTAGTCTAATAACAAAACAAATTACAGATTCCGCCTGGAAACTTCGAGACGAATTTATTAAGCCCAATTAATTTTGGAATTAATAGATAGGCTAAGTCCCATTCGAAGATTAATTCTTTGGAAAATCACAAAAGCCCACCTCATGGGATGGCATGCATGTGGAGTTTACCACCACCTTGCTTATTCTAGGAGAGGGGGACCTCCTTAAAAGGGATGATGCCCTCCTAGCCACTTGAAGCATGTGTGGTGCAGAGAAGAGGGGAAACACACGCGCGCGCTCGCTCGCCTGGCCTGGCAGGCGGCCTGCGTGCACGACGTACGCGTCGAATGGTCCACAAAATTGGCTCCTCACCCTTGCGCAGATGCAGCCTCCTTTTGCCGTTTTGTTTTGCTGCGGGAAATTCGGATTTGTTTGTTTTGGAAACATTCCGGAAAATCCGGTGCGTGAAAACGGCGTGGAGTCCGGACAAGTTACGCGCGACTTATCCGGTTCGATTACGTGGAGTGGAGATCGTGCAAGCGACCTATCTCTATATAAACCGAGCTGCCGCCTTCACGCAACACACGCGAAATCAATCTAGGGTTTGCCTCCTACTCTGTGCTGCGCCGTCGCTCGTAGACTACTCCATCCCGCTCGCCAGCGTGCACCAGCGATCGGGAGAGCAGGTCTCCGGAACCTCTGCCTTCGACGTTCTGCACCGGGAGAAGGCGGCAATAAGGTTTTTGGGAAGCGCTTCGCGCGACTGCTCCCTGTTCCTCCGCGACGGCTCGCCTTCCTCTCCGCTCGCGTGCTACGCGCCTTCGTCAACGCGCGCAACCGCGAATAGTTCCTGCCAAGCGACCGGTCTTTCCGCCACCTCGGTACGTGTTCGACATGTTGCGCATATTTGATCTGTTCATGTTTTACTACTTAGTTTACATGTGTAGATCTAATGATGAGTTCATGCTAGTTTACATCTGCAATGATATGATTTATTTATGGAATATATTAAATCATTATATGCCTATAATCTCAACAATCCAAAAACCTTATTATAGGCGCTATGATTTTACTATGGCTGGTTTTGCCGATGCACTGAGGCCGGATAAATTAACCGGTGTACACTTTAAGAGATGGCAGATCAGGGTCACTCTGTGGCTGACAGCTATGAAATGCTTCTGGGTGAGTACTGGCAAACCTGAAGGAATTCTTACTGCTCAACAGCAGAAGCAATTCGTGGAAGCCACTACTCTCTCTGTGGGATGCATTCTTAGCGTTCTTGGCGATCGTCTGGTTGAGGTGTATATGCACATGACCGACGCAAAGGAGTTGTGGGATGCACTGAATACTAAATTCGGTGCTACTGATGCTAGCAATGATCTGTATATCATGGAGCAGTTTCATGACTATAGGATGGCTGACAACCATTCTGTAGTCGAACAGGCTCATGAGATACAAACCATGGCTAAGGAACTCGAACTCCTTAAGTGTGTCTTACCCGATAAATTTGTGGCCGGGTGCATTATTGCGAAACTACCTCCATCTTGGAGAAGTTTCGGTACTACACTCAAACACAAGAGACAGGAATACTCCGTTGAGGGGTTGATAGCGTCTCTTGATGTTGAGGAGAAAGCTCGGGAAAAGGACGCCGCGTCTAAGGGTGATGGTGGGCAGTCTAGTGCCAATATTGTGCACAAGGCCCAGAACAAGAGCAAGGGGAAATACAAAACTCAACAGACCACCAACTTCAAGAAGCAGAAGAAGAACAACAATAATTCTAATCAGGATGAGAGGACTTGCTTTGTGTGTGGCCAACCTGGTCATCTGACTAGGAAGTGTCCACAGCGCAAGGGGATGAAGGCACCTGCAGGGCAGACTTCTAAGTCTGCTAATGTGACCATTGGCAACACTAGAGATGGAAGCGGGTATGGTAATTTACCTACTGTTTTTTCAGTTAATCAGTCTACTAATTGGTGGATTGATACTGGGGCCAATGTACATGTTTGTGCTGACATCTCATTGTTTTCTTCTTATCAGGTCGCACCAGGTTTCCACCGTCATAATGGGGAATGGTTCACATGCTTCTGTTTATGGTGTTGGCACGGTAGATCTGAAGTTTACTTCGGGAAAGATCGTGCAGCTGAAGAACATGCAGCATGTCCCTTCTATCGACAGGAATCTTGTTAGTGACTCCCGTCTGACTAGAGACGGATTTAAGTTGGTTTTTGTGCCTAACAAAGTAGTCGTGTCTAAACATGGATATTTTATTGGTAAAGGTTATGAGTGCGGAGACTTGTTCCGCTTTTCCCTTTCTGATTTCTGCAATAAGTCTGTGAACCATATTTGTGGCAGTGTGGATGATGAGGCTAATGTTTGGCACTCATATTTATGTCATATTAATTTTGGCTTGATGTCTCGGCTTTCCAGCATGTGTTTAATTCCTAAGTTTTCCATTGTCAAAGGTTCTAAGTGCCATAGTTGTGTGCAATCGAAGCAACCTCGCAAGCCTCACAAGGCTGCCGTGGAGAGAAACTTGGCACCACTAGAACTTCTACATTCAGATCTTTGTGAAATGAATAGGGTGTTGACGAAGGGTGGAAAACGATATGTCATGATGTTGATTGATGATGCTACTAGATTTTGCTATGTGTACTTGTTGAAAACGAAAGACGAGGCTCTAGACTATTTTAAAATTTATAAGGCAGAAGTTGAAAATCAACTTGACAGAAAGATAAAAAGACTCAGGTCTGATCGTGGTGGAGAGTTTTTCTCAAACGAGTTTGACTTATTCTATGAGGAACATGGCATCATACATGAGAGGACGCCTCCCTATTCTCCCGAGTCTAATGGGATTACTGAAAGGAAGAACCACACACTGACTGACTTGGTGAATGCCATGTTGGACACTGCGGGACTACCTAAGGCATGGTGGGGGGAGGCATTGTTGACCTCGAATCATGTGTTAAACAGAGTTCCTAATAGAAATAAGGACAAAACACCATATGAGATATGGATTGGAAGAAAACCATCACTTTCTTATTTGCGCACATGGGGGTGCTTGGCGAAAGTCAATGTACCAATAACTAAGAAGCGCAAACTTGGACCTAAGACTGTGGACTGTGTCTTTCTGGGATATGCTCATCACAGCATTGCCTATAGATTTTTAATAGTTAAATCTGAGGTACCTGACATGCATGTTTGTACAATTATGGAGTCTCGTGATGCTACCTTCTTTGAGAGCTTTTTCCCAATGAAGGATACACATAGTAGTTCTAGCCAACCTCCTGAAATAATTCCCAGTTCAATCACACCACCAGAACAAACTGAACATACACATGAACATGTCACTGAGGAGGATGACAGTGAAGCTCCTCGAAGGAGTAAGAGACAAAGGACGGCTAAGTCCTTTGGTGATGATTTCACTTTGTACCTCGTGGATGACACTCCTAAGTCAATTTCAGAAGCATATGCATCTCCTGATGCAGACTACTGGAAGGAGGCTGTCCGTAGTGAAATGGATTTCATTATCGCTAACGGGACTTGGGAGGTGACAGAGCGACCCTATGGGTGTAAACCTGCAGGGTGCAAATGGATGTTTAAGAAGAAGCTTAGGCCTGACGGTACTATTGAAAAGTACAAGGCTCGGCTTGTTGCTAAGGGCTATACTCAGAAAGAAGGCGAAGATTTCTTTGACACTTACTCACTTGTTGCTAGATTGACCACAATTCATGTGCTACTTTCCCTAGCAGCCTCATATGGTCTTCTCGTTCATCAAATGGACGTTAAGACAGCTTTTCTTAATGGAGAGCTGGATGAGGAGATCTATATGGATCAACCTGATGGGTTTGTAGTTGAAGGTCAAGAAGGCAAAGTGTGCAAATTGTTGAAATCTTTGTATGGTCTGAAACAAGCTCCTAAGCAATGGCATGAGAAATTTGACAAAACATTGACATCCGCAGGCTTTGCAGTTAATGAGGCAGATAAATGTGTGTACTATCGCCATGGTGGGGGTGAGGGAGTTATTATATGCTTGTATGTTGATGACATACTGATATTTGGGACAAACCTTGAGGTGATAAATGAGGTTAAATCATTCTTGTCTCAAAATTTTGATATGAAAGATTTGGGAGTAGCTGATGTTATCTTAAACATTAAGCTAATTAGAGGTGAGAATGGGATTACACTGTTGCAATCCCATTATGTGGAGAAGATACTGAATCGCTTTGCTACATTGATAGTAAGCCTTCTCCAATACCTTATGATTCTAGCTTGTTGCTTCGCAAGAACAAGAGAATTGCTAGGAATCAACTGGAATATTCCTAAATCATTGGCTCGCTGATGTACCTGGCTAGTGCAACTAGGCCTGATATCTCCTTTGCTGTGAGCAAGTTGAGCCGGATTACCTCTAATCCGAGAGATGATCACTGGCGAGCGCTTGAGCGAGTAATGTGCTATCTGAAAGGTACTATGGAATTGGGGCTTCACTATACTGGGTATCCTGCGGTACTGGAGGGTTATAGTGATTCTAACTGGATCTCTGATGTGAATGAGATTAAAGCCACTAGTGGATATGTACTCACACTAGGTGGTGGTGCTGTTTCGTGGAGGTCTTGCAATCAGACCATTTTGACGAGGTCAACCATGGAAGCAGAGTTGACGGCACTGGATACTGCTACTGTTGAGGCAGAATGGCTGCGTGATCTATTAATAGATCTGCCTATTGTTGAAAAACCGGTGCCGGCTATTCTTATGAACTGTGACAATCAAACGGTAATTGTCAAAGTGAATAGTTCTAAGGATAATATGAAATCGTCTAGACATGTGAAAAGACGATTAAAGTCTGTCAGGAAATTGAGAAACTCCGGAGTTATAACGTTGGATTACATCCAAACAGCTAGAAACCTGGCAGATCCCTTCACGAAGGGACTATCATGAAATGTGATAGACAATGCATCGAAGGAGATAGATTTGAGACCCATGTGAGTTATGTTATGGTGGTAACCCATTCTATGTGATCGGAGATCCCATGAATTAGAACCTGGGAAGAACAAACCATCAGTAAACTAGAGGAGAGTACCAATATATACCCTCTCTAAGTGAAGATGCATGTATTCTCGTGAGCTGCAAAGCAGGTTGGTTATGCCTTAATGAGTTCTGTTGGCTTTAATTAGTAAAGATGTTGTCCTGCAGAGCATTCTTGAAAGAACTCACCTTTGTGAGCTTGATTGTTGGTCGCAGTCTATGAAGATTTTGGGTGAATCTTCTAGAAAGCTTACTAAAGACCAAGGAGTATGATTATACACTCCACCCGAGGGGTAGTCTACAGACGGTCTAGTACCAGATAAGACTCTGATTGAAACTTGCTTGCACAAGACTTGCAATTCAAGGCGTAGTCCATTGTTCAAGTTGTGAGTAACTGTAGCTTGAAGCTCTAGATGGATGTTCAACCTTAATCGGTCTCCATCGAACCGCTGGTATATAAACAGTACATTGGAAAAGGCAAATCTCAGTGGGATTTTGAGATTTGGTGGGGGATTGTTGGAATTAATAGATGGGCTAAGGCCCATTCGAAGATTAATTCTTTGGAAAATCACAAAAGCCCACCTCATGGGATGGCATGGATATGGAGTTTAGTACTACCTTGCTTATTCTAGGAGAGGGGGACCTCCTTAAAAAGGAGGATGCCCTCCTAGCCACTTGAAGCATGTGTGGTGGAGAGAAGAGGAGAAACACACGCACGCGCTCGCTCGCCTCGCTTCGCCTGGTCTGGCCTGGCAGGGCAGGCGGCGCGCGTGCACGACGTACGCGTCGAATGGTCCGCAAAATTGGCTCCTCACCCTTGCACAAATGCAGCCTCCTTTTGCAGTTTTGTTTTGCTGCGGGAAATTCGGATTTGTTTGTTTTGGAAACATTCCGGAAAATCCGGTGCGTGAAAACGGCGTGGAGTCCGGATAAGTTACGCGCGACTTATCCGGTTCGGTTACGCGGAGTGGAGATCGTGCGGGTGCCCTGATCAAGCGACCTATCTCTATATAAACCGAGCCGCCGCCTTCACGCAACACACGCGAAATCAATCTCGGGTTTGCCTCCTACTCTGTGCTGCGCCGTCGCTCGTAGACTACTCCATCCCGCTCGCCGGCGTGTACCGGCGATCGGGAGAGCAGGTCTCCGGAACCTCTGCTTTCGACGTCCTGCACCGGGAGAAGGCGGCAATAAGGTTTTTGGGAAGCGCTTCGCGTGACTGCTCCCTGTTCCTCCGCGACAGCTCGCCTTCCTCTCCGCTCGCGTGCTGCGTGCCTTCGTCAACGCGCGCAACCGCGAATAGTTCCTGCCAAGCGACCGGTCTTTCCGCCACCTCGGTACGTGTTTGACATGTTGCGCATATTTGATCTGTTCATGTTTTATTGCTTAGTTTACATGTGTAGATCTAATGATAAGTTAATGCTAGTTTACATCTGCAATGTCATGATTTATTTATGGAATATATTGAATCATTATATGCCTATAATCTCAACAATTAATTTATCATTAACAAATGTTTACTATAGCACCATATTGTCAAATCATGACGCAATCAGGCTTAAAAGATTTGTTTCGCAATTTACATACAATTTGTATATAATTAGTTTTTTTTTTATATTTAATACTTTATGCATATGTCTAAACATTCGATTTGATATGGCGAAAATTTTTTATTTGGAAACTAAACAGGGCCTAAGGCGAAGTCTGCACCCATTCTAGTCCTGACCTGGAGCACTGGAGAGGAGAAGAAATTAAGCCGCTTCTTCCATTCAGACAAAGGTCGATCCATCGCGATTCTTCCATGGACGTCGACGAGCTTTTATTGGTAGCAATCAGCCATGGAAACAACGAAGACGATGGCAGCGGGGTTGTCGGGATATCGGACGAGGTGCACGCCGCGGAGATCCAGCTCCAAGAGGTAATCATGTCGTCCGCCATGGCGGCCATCGCTGCGGCGGCGGCAGCAGAGCTTGACAGCGGTAGTGTGTGTTAGTGATACGCATGTGTAAGTTAGTCTGCTCAGTGAAAGCCATGAGTTCCGTTACAGGACTGTCTATATATCATTTGACAGTAAACCCCCTAAAAATCTTACAAATTCGTGCAGAGAAACCCAATCCTAAAAACCTCCTTATCCTTCTTTCTCCCGACACTAGGGTGCCGCTCCCTAGCGCTCTCACGTGATCCGCGCCACGATCTGCCTCCGCCTCCACCGTTGCCACCTAGCCTCGCTGGCTGGCGGGAAGGCGTCAACGGCACCGGCCCCGCCATTCCCCGCCGACCTCCTCCCCCTGGCCCACCGCCATCCTCCATGTAATCAGAGGTGGGATTAAGGTGTGAGGTGAATACATGTGGAGACGTCGCCGTCCTCGTCTCTTGTCCGAGCACCGAGTGCCCGTCCTACTCGGCCCCACCAGCCGGCGACGCAGCGTCGTCAAGTCCTCCTGCTCCTCGTCAGCTATGGCATCGTCCGTCCCCACCACGTCGTTCCTCTTCTGCAAGATATGCATGGAAGACGTGCCGACGTCCCACGCGCACAGCGGCAGCCACGGCAGCATGCGCGCCTTCTTCTTCTGCTCCGCCTTCCTCGCCGGCCACATCACCGCCAAGCTCCACTCCGGCGGCGTCTACTGCCCCGAGGATGGCTGCGCCAGCGTGGCCGACCCGGAGCTCTGCCTAAGGACACCTTCGAGCGCGCTGTGCCGAGCTATGGTGCTCGGAGCCCGCCACGTCTACTGCCCGTTCACCAATGTTTCGCTGTGCGGTTTCCGAGCGGCAAGGACGGGGAGGGGGTGGAGGCGTGGTTGCCCATATGGGGATAAATAGAGGTTAATTTCCAGTTGTGTGTATCATTGTACTAGTTATAAGGCCTGGGAATTACCAATTTCATTATCTAAAATAGTTAGAGAAAACATATGCATTGAGTTTAATGTACTGACTAATTAATCATACTCCATTATATCTTGAAAAGTTAATCATACTCATGCGTGCTGAAAGTAGTAGCTAGGGAATACTCGGATAAGTACTATAATTTGGCACTCTGTGAAGTCACAAAGGTAATTAAAATGTGACAAACAGAGCACATCTAAGATATGAGTACATGACATAAATTCTCAAAAAAAAATAATACATGACTTAAACCACCAATTAAATTGGATAGAAAACAGCTAACAATACTAGCAATAGTAAAAAATAGTTGGACTGCACACTTGTTTTTTACCTATCTCAACAACTATAATGCCTAGATGCTAAATTTAGGTGTAAACAGCTGAGCACCGGGATTTAAACTTAACATGAATTAAATTCGGATAGATAGCAGATTAACAGGTGATAACATAACACTAGTTATAATAGTTTGACTGACGGGGCATGTCCAGCATCCAAATCCCGACCATCCAGGTGTTTCAAGGTGGCTAACACGAGGAATGACCAGTAGGCCCCCATTCCTGGCCACACCCGTAGCAGAACTCCAGCCCGCACCTGCAGGTGATGTGCGAGCAGCCTTCGTACCTGAAGTTAAATTTGAATTTAAGCGATTTATCATATATTAACTTATGCTATTGATATTTTTAAATTTTTTATAACCATCTGAATAACATGCGGATAAAGTTTAAAATAGTTTCCCGCCTTCGTACCTGTCCACGAAGAACTTGCACCGCGGGCACCGCCGCCACCTGCTCCCCTTGACCATCTCCACTACCGCCAGGTCCCCCTCCCCCCTGTCCCCCACCGCCAGCTCCCCGTACTCGCCGCAGCTCACGCCGCCGTGCCACGCCACGCCGCACCGCTCGCAGAATCGCCTCCGGCACGCCGGGCACTCGTCGGCTGGCCGTCGCTGTCGCCGCCCCGCTCGTCGGCTATGATCTCTACGCAGTCCGTGAACGGGCAGTACACGTGGCGGCCTCCGAGCACCATGGCCCGGCACAGCGCGGCGCACCACCGCTCGAAGGTGTCCTCTGGGAGGATGGGTTGGCAGAGCTCCGGGTCAACCGCGCTGGCGCAGCCATCCTCGGGGCAGTGGACGCCGCCGCCGGAGTAGTGGAGCTTGGCGGTGATGTGGCCGGCGAGGCAGGCGACGCAGAAGGCGTGCGCGCAGCCGTGGCTGCCACGGTGCACGTCGGACACCGGCACGTCGTCCATGCAGATCTTGCAGAAGACGAACGACGTGGCGGGGACGGACGGCGCCATAGCTGACGAGGAGCAGGAGGACTTGACGATGCTGGCAATAAGGGTCATGGGCGCCGCAGCCGAGGAGGACGAGCACTCGGCGGCGGCGGCGGCGGCGGCGGGGACGAGAGCAGAGGATGGAGACGTCTCCGCATGAGCTGCAGCTGCTGCGTCCTCGCTCGACGCGTGGACGGCGCTACCGCTGTCAAGCTGATCTTCCGCCGCCGCAGCGGTGGCCGCCATGGCGGACGACATGATCAACTCTTGGAGCTCCGCGGCGTACACCTCGTCCGATATCCCGACAACCCCGCCGCTACCGTCTTCGTTGTTTCCATGGCTGATTGCTATCAACAACAGCTCGTCGACGTCCATGGAAGAATCGCGATGGATCGACCTATGTCTGAATGGAAGAAGCTGCTTAATTAATTTTTCTCTCCAGTACTTCAGGCCAGGACTACAATGGGTCCAGGCTTCGAGTTCTATATATACTACTCCACTACGGTCCTCCACTACGGTGCTGTTTAGATTTCAACTTTTTTTTTTAAACTTTTAACTTTTCCATCAAACTTTCCTACACATAAATTTTCAACTTTTTCGTCACATCGTTACAATTTATTTAAAGAATGAATTACACTTTGGACTAGTTTTAATTATCTAAGTTGCATACTGGACTAGGAACGTACAACAATTTTCACTTTGAACCAGGTTTTGTTACCAAACTATGCAATTTGGACTAGTTGACCCACATGTCAGCCTGAGCCATTCATCTTCCTATTTTATTAGCCCCTATCCTGATCGGGCAGAGCTCATCTCTTCCCCAGTAATGCAGCAGTAGCAGCCTAGCAGGCTGCACGAACATCGAGTGGCCGCCAGCATGTCCTCTGCAGCTCTGCCCCGCATCCCTCCCTCTTGAAGATGACCGCTCGTCCGCTCCATCGGCTGTGCCCGCCGCGTGGGATGAAATGGCGCCACCGTCGACGACCGCTCCACCGGCTGACGCGATGCGCGAGATGGAATGTGCTCTGTCGTTGGCGCTGCCACTAGGAGACGAGTGCGGGCGCCCCTCGAGCTTGACTGGTGAAGGCACGTACAACCGTCGATCCATCCTCGCGTAGGAGCTTAAGCTCCTCGCGTACAGCCTGGCGCTCGATCGATCTCGGTCCATCCATTGGCCAACCTGCATTGCTCAAGATCGGACTTCGATTGGAATCAACCCCAAGCAAATCACACCAGCAAAGCTGCACTCGTGCTGGACTGCTGGTCACTGACCACGGGCCCAAGATGAGATTGATGCATTCGTCGGTGAAGACGGGAGAGATGGAAGAAAACACTTTCTACAGGACATGTGGGCCACTGAAAGTTTTGGTAACTTTATATATATGTATTAAAGTGAAAACATGGGGTAGCATCCAGTCCATTGTGCAACACAGGTAAGAAAACCAGGACCAATATACAATTTACTCTTATTTAAATTTTTAATTTTGGTGTGGAACTAAACACAGCCATAGCAAAATCGATTGTACGGCAAAGTGTATACCTGAGTTTACCACTTGTTTTCCCAAATAGTCACTGTTGATCGATAATGTTTCAGCTTTGATCATTAATAATGTTTTAAACTGTCAGATTACCCATAAGCACTCAAAACTATCCCTTTCCAAATTAACTCTCTTTTGTTTCAGTGGAAACCTCGCTGCAAGAAGGGGGAGACTGGTGAAATGGAGCGCCTGACAGGACGCCTCAAGGTCGTTGGTGAAGAGTTGCGACTGAACTGAGTTGGAGTAGGGTAATCTTTCACGAGGACATAACTAGTTCAGATATAACCATGACTACCTTATGTATTAATTAATCAAAGGTGCATATATTCTATATTAGAATTACTTGTTATATATTTTAACAAACGTTGCTACACAATGAGTTTTGTGTGTTTTCTTTTACAGACTTGCTTGAGCGAAGGAAAAGAGACCGAGCAAAACAAATACATGGATGATCAAAGAAGTTGATTGGGGACCAAACCAAGACCTCCTTCAAGTCTACTTCTACCTCACGACGTCACTTTTGGTCTATAGAAGACCAGAGATAAAATTCTACATGTTTTCGGTTCGGATTCGAGCCTCCTGATAGCATCAACTTCAAACGGACCTACCCGTTGATCTAGAAGGAATTTCGGGGCCCATGAGTACTTCTTGGAAAGCTTATGGAGTCTACTTTCAGATGGTTTTGGTCCCATGTAAAAATTCCTACCGAGCTGCCGAGAATCTATAAAACAAGCCACCTACCTTATCCAGTTCGAATCTGATTTGGGTTATGAGTCTTGAAATTGTGTCGTGGGCTTAGCTCAAGGGGGTGTGCGCCCTAGAGCAACCCTAGGACGTCCCTAATTATATTTATTCAGTAGCCATCATCGTTTAGAGGGGGGTTTTGCTTAGATTAATCTATCAAGAACAGTTTTGCCGTTAGATCGGTTTGTGGAACCCCAAATTTGAGTGTTTAATCATTCATATGCAATTTGGTTGCAATCTATCTTGTTCTTACTTGTGTTCTTCGATTCGCATACATGGATTAACCTTCTCGGCGAGGTCAATCGGGTTTCGGTACGGTTGATAACCAGAGGAGACGTGATGCTACGAGTGCGGAGCTCAGTAGCGTGTTCGTTCAGAAGCCGGATCAAGTTGTGTCATGACTCTGCTCAAATCAACTGTTTATCAACACCTATCGAAAGATCGGGACCTAACACCCTCATCAATCTTCCTCAGCGTTTTGCTGATAGCCAGAAGGACAGAAAAAAAGGAGTTGATGTCATTAGTCTTGTCTCCCTTGTGCAGCTTTTGAGATGGTCCTACAGAACTGAAATGCTGTGTTTAGCTCGTCTTGCTTTTGTGTCCGTTGCAGTGGTGTTTGGATCCATAGACTTAACTTTATTCTCTGTATTTAAGCACTAATTTAGAATATTAAATATAAATTACTTACAAAACTAATTACATAAATCAAAGCTAATCCGCGAGACAAATTTTTTAAGCCTAATTAATCCATAATTAGAGAATGTTTACTGTAGCATCACACATAGGCTAATCATGGATTAATTAGACTCAATAGATTCGTCTCGCAAATTAGTCTAAGATTATAGATGGGTTTTATTAATAGTCTACATTTAATATTTATAATTAGTGTCAAACATCTGATATGATAGGGATTAAAAGTTTTAGTCCCATATAAATAGGGACTAAGATTAGTCTTAAAAGCTCCTTGCTGCCGGGGTTCTCCCCTGTTTTCTCTCTTGTCTGGCTGCAATAAACCCTATGTAAAGCTGGTCTCCCTAGCGAACGAAACTTTATGATAGCTTTCAATAGAAGCTGGGCCGCTGGCCTTTTCTCTAAAAAAAAACTCAAAACTTAATACTTATATATACTACCTCTATTTTTTAATATAAACATTTGGTCATTTGGTCATTTGTCTTGTTCAAGACTTTTATGAAAATATAAAAATTATTGAAGTCATGCTTAGAGAATATTTGATGATAAATCAAATCATAATTACATAATTTTATAATAAAATAAATAGTCAAACATATGTATCTCAAAAAGTCTATGTTGTATTATATTAAAAAGCCGAGGGAGTATTTAATTAGGATGTAACACATTTTGTTAATACATCATCTTTGTTAGTATTATAAATATTTTTAACAAGAACTATAGTGCTTAAAGACCGGAGGAACTTCCAATTTCACAAAATATGATTTCTAGGAATATAAGTTGTTTTCTAATTTAGAAATTAAGTTGAGGATTTGACACACTTCAATCATCTGTGGAACTTCCTACAGGCAGTGCACATGCCAGGAGAGGTTTCATATACAGGTTCACTTCTAATTAACATACAAATTTTACCTCGATTTTTGTTAAGACACTTTTCGAACTATTAAACTTAACTATTTTATGCCCTGATAGTTTTCTCGATTTCCATACTCTAACTTTATCTTGGCGAACAGGGTTAGTAGGTGTTTTTAAGAGGTATTAAATTTGAACCGGAGGGAGTAGGTGTTTTCGAGAGGTACCAACAGATCTATATTGTTGTACTTCTCAGTATAACTCCCAATACATAGGCCGAGTTTAGTTCCAAACTTTTTCTTTAAACTTTCAACTTTTTCATCACATTAAAACTTTTCTACATACGTAAACTTCTAACTTTTTCATCACATCGTTCCAATTTTAACCAAACTTGTAATTTTAACATGAACTAAACACACCCATAGGTCAAAACAATCAAGCAAGTATGGCCAAAGAAAAACTAGTAGCAAAAGCATTACCCAAAACTATTACTAGATGTTTTAGGTTTGTGGTAAATCAAAATTTATGCAGCAAAGGGCGTAACAGACATGCTACAATAATCAAGTTAAATTACTCGGAGAAAAATCACAACCAATTGGAACATGCAATTTGGCTTTATTAAATATTGCAGTACGTATTTTCTTCATAAAGATGCCAGCGACATAATTAAACCTGCGACATATATAATATGAACGCGCAATGAACGGAGTAGGGATGCAAGTGAGTAGTCCCGCTACCCGCATAAAAACCCGCTTCTAGTTCATTTCCTATAAAAATAAACTAGAAGTGAGATAAGCGGGTTAAAAAAACCAGCTTACCCGCCCCGCTTGCATCCCTAGAACGGAGGATGGTTTGTCTTTCTGAAAAGGAAATGCTCCTAAAGAGGATATTGAAAGATAGCCTTGTTATCGCCTTTACTTGACTCTTCCTTCGCTACCAAGCAGCAAGCTTGACTTGGGTGTGCATCAGCATCATGCATCCATGGGTCCATCCAGTACACCACACCAGGAAGCTAAGCTAAAGGCCTCTATAGCTAGCTAACAAGGCAGGATCCGACGCGTCTATGGCCCTGTTTAATTCAGACTAAACTTTCTCCAAACTCTCAACTTTTCATCACATCACATCTCATCCAAAACTTTTCTACTCACATAAACTCCTAACTTTTTTTCAAACTATCAACTTTCTTCAAACATCTCTCCAATTTCAAGAACTAAACATAGTCTATAGTGGCTGCATGCATCTGACGCGTGATTGTGTTAGTGTTTTTTTTTTTTTGCGTGATTCTGTTAGCTGACAGGACATTCAACCGAAAGTATAAAAGCAGAGATGCATTGCATGGCTTCGATGCTAAGCCAAGCGCGTACAAAACACGATAGCCAGTGGATATATATCGTTGCCATTAACCAGACAGAATTTTGTAGTACTGATATGGATACCGGGTACCCATACGACCTGCATATCTTACTATAGAGATAAGAGGTTGGCTAGATCCATATATTACACAATAGAGTATAACGCGGTCGTAACGTTGGCTTATGTTCCGAGACAGGACCTAGAGTCTCGATTGAGTACTATCATATAACAGATTAGGAAACAAATACCAATTTTTACAGCAAAACAAAACTGTAAAAGCAAACCACATTTGCGTAAGCATGAGGTGCCAGTTTTAGCAGACCATTCACATGCATGTCGCTTTGGCCTGGCCTAGCGAGGCGAGGTAAGGCTAGCAAGAGCACGCGTGTTCCTCTTGTTCTTTCCACCACAAATGGCTCAAGTGGTTAGGAGAGCAGCCTTTGTGATTGTTTTAAAAATTAATCTTCATATGGGTCTTAGCTCACATATAAATTCCAACAACCCTCACCAAATCTCAAAGTCACACAGAAATTTGCCTTTTTCCAATGTATCGTTTATATATAGCAGCGGTTCGATAGAGACCAATTAAGGTTGAACATCTATATAGAACTACAAGCTACACTTAGGCTGTGTTCTTTTGGAGGGGTTGGGAACCCCTCCCCTTCGCATGGAAAACGGAGCGACGCATTTTCTCATAATTAATTAAATATTTACTATTTTTTTTAAAAAAATAGATTAATATGATTTTTGAAAACAACTTCTGTATATAAGCTTTTTGTTAAAAATGCACAGTTTAGCAGTTTGGGAATCATGCGCGAGAAAAAACGAGGTGAAGGGAGTTGGGAAGAAGCTAGAATGAACACAGCCTTACTCACAACTTGAACAATGAAAAATGAGGTTGGCCTTTATGATTTTCCTTGGAATTAATCTCTATATGCACATTTACCCTTGATATCAGTCCAGGGGAGCCACAGGTCCTCAGCTAAGGTGGCCCGTGGGCTCTCCACCCTATTTTTAATAGGAGATGAAGTAGAGGAGCCCAGGGCTCTGACCACCACGAATGACCTTGATTATTTTCCTTGTTGCGGCAACCGTGTCCCGGGTCCCCCAGAGAAAGGGGACCCTGGTTCCTATTTCTTTGACAACGTTTCAAAGTAGTCGCGTTGAGCGCTCCCCAAAACTTGATTGCCTGCTTCTCTAACATCGTTGCAAAGCAGCTGTGCTGAGCACTCTCCAAAACTTGATCGCCTGCCTACCTATGCAGGTACTCAAGCGAGCGAAGTTCCTATGGCCGGCTTGTTCCAAACATTTGTGCGTGAAAGTAATCAACAGGTCTGTTACCCGTTACCGGAGTAATAATGAGAGAGAGAGGAGTTCCTAAGGCCGGCTTGTAATAATGAGAGAGAGGCCGGCTTGTTCCTAACACTTGTGCGTGAAGTAATCAACAGGTCCGTTACTGGAGTAATAATGAGAGAGAGAGCAGCCAGCCAGCCACGCCCACGCCCAGGTCCGGCCCGACGCAGGCCACCATCTCAACCGGTCAACAGGTGCTCTCTAATAGCTATCTATTAAGTTGAGATCCTTCCACATCAGTTTCCAAGATGGTATTAATTGCTTAACACTAATTGTGGACCAACAGAATTTATTAGGAATAGCCCAATTTATTCTAACAGCGAGAGCACAAAAATGCAGCAGCAAAAAATAACAAAGTCAGCCTCGGCCTTTTCCAAGCATCAGAAGGAACTCTTGGGCCGTAGTTTTTTGAATATTATCTGGACATCACATATATATTATTTGAATTCTCCAGGCCCACACATCATAGAGCCGCACTTCACACAAATGTTGACGAGGAGGGGGTAATTTGGATATTTTCATTTGCACGCAAAATCGATGCATGGTAATTTGGATATTTTCATATAATGTTTTTATAGTGCAAAAATTCAACAAACAAACCACCAATAATAGTAACTAATGTAAAAGTACATATATAAAAACGTTGCCCGTGATGCACATTGTTGGTGGGGTGGGTGATGTGTGGAAGGCTTCTATTACAATTTCTGTTAGTGCTTTACATATTTTTTTTGAAACTATGAGACCTTGCAACCGTAAAAGAGAGGAAAAAAATTAGTGTGCTTGTTGCATGTCACTACCACACTTGGGAGTTACCTGTTGGTCATTACTTTTTCTGCGGGTTCCACGGTCTAACCACAAACATATTAATTATTGTGATGGGTTCACTTAAACCTACAGAAAAAATAGCATTCCATTATTACCCCCTTTGAAAAAAAATGTATTTTTTAAGTTGTCTTACCGTCACTGATATTTGTAACCCCACAAAATAATAATGGCATGAGGGAGAAATAATATAGCGCTAAAATTACAGAATCGCGGTTGTGTTAATCTAACCTATAGTTCAACGACTATTTTTACTTATTCATTGTGTGATGAGGCAGCCGAAGGGGTTCTGCCTCATCTGCTGACACAACCATGGTCTGACGGCTCCGCATCCTTCGCCATGCCTGCTGAACAGCCCGTGCCCATGCCCACGCCCACGCCCTACGGCTCCGCACCACCACCGCTGCCCCTGGTGCGTACCACTGTCTCCGTCCCCTCCTCTCCATTGCACCGGAGGATGACGATTCCGCAAGGGGCACCGCCACCATCACCATCATCGACGATCCCGGCCCATCGTATCCCGACAATTCTGTGACTGCGAGTCGTTCTCTCCCACAGTATTACATGGATGAATTGAAGACGAATATGCAAAAACCAAGGTGATTCTCTTCTTCCAAATCTCTCTTGATTTCTCCTAGGGAATATAGAGATTACGAATCCCTGTTAGCCTGTTTACAGTGAGAATTATCTTCACCTTTGCACAAGTGTGGAGATCTGGAAGTTAGAAGGTGCGCAACCCAATTTATCAACAAACGTCTATTGGAGATTTCCGATATTTGTAAGAACAACCTTCTGAATAAAATTCATGTCTTTCTTTACTTGCACTGTCCATTCCTTCTTATATAAGCTGTTACATTATTGTGAGCTTTTGCCTGTGTAGATCTGACATAGGTAGTTTAGGGCCTGTATGGTAGAGCTCTAACTCCTCAATTTAGCTTCAGGAGTTAGATCTGGAGTGAAGTTGTGGAACTGCCTAAACTCAGCTCTACCTTTCAAGTTCATTTTGTGAGATAGCTCCACCCAGCTCCGCTCTTATTTTAGATAGAGCTGAAACTGTTTGGCTAAGCTCTAGCTTCAGGGAGAGATGGACCTGGAGCTAGAGCCGTGCTAAACAAGCCCTACTTTCTGCTACAGAAATTGAGCGGATCAATGATGGAATTGCATTCTACTGCAAAGTGATTTGTGTCCATGCCAGATCCTAACAGGGGACAAACATGGCTTTTGAAGGCCACGACGACTGGAGATTGACGATAAAGTAGCGGTCAGTGGAATTCCTCTTCTCCATAGCCAATTAGCCTCCCATTTCAAGATCACTCTATGTTTGATGCGCCCTCTAATATTATCTCAGGATTTTTTGAGCTATCGATAGCTGAGATGAGTGCTCATGCCATCATTAATTTTTTTATGTCAACAGTTTTGCTTGTCCCATAGGTTTGACATGTACTTAAAATTTAGTGTTACTGTGAAATTTGCAGCTGTGACTATTTGCAAGATCATGCTGTTTTAGTAACAACCTATATAAACTCTGTTTCATCTGCATTTCTTCTGGATTTTTCTCTCATTATGATGTCTTTCAGATTACAAGAAATTCAGGGATATTGTATACGAGTTTTATTAAGTCTCCTCTACTATTGGGCTGGTACCTGTTGAACCAACTATTCCCTTTACGTAACACACTAAAGTTGCACGATACTAGATTATTGGAAAAAAATATCTATAACAAAATGCTTCTGTTTTGAAGTTGTAACTGTATATATATTATTGCTTTGCATTTTTTTCTTTCTTTTTTGATTTAGTACAAAAAAATTAATCTCATAAATACCGAGCAGAATTTTCATGAATATCTCGTTGATAGTTTTCTGCAGAATATTCTTGATTTGTTTGCATCCCGTTTCTGCCTGTCCACTTGTCTGGGGATGATATGGAGTGTCAATGTTGTGTTGAGTCCCAAGTTCTTGCAAAAAGCTTCGGAAGGTCTTATCAATGAAGTGAGACCCTCTGTCACTTATCACCATCCACGGAGTTCCAAAACGAGGGAAGATAATCTCGTGGACCATCCGGCGGGCGTGCTTGCCATCTGCGGACCTGCATGGCATTGCCTCTACCCAATTTGACACATAGTCAACGGCCACCAGGATATACTCGCAGTTATGGGACTTTGGGAAGGGTCCCATGAAGTCGATGCCTCATACATCAAATAGCTCGACTTGAAGGTTGTATGTCAGTGGCATCCCATCCCGAGTAGTGATCCCTCCATGCTTCTAGCACCTTGTGTATCCCCGAATGAATTATTTTGTGCCATCATACATTGTTGGTTAAAAGAATCCACACTGCCAGATCTTTGCTTGTGTCCTGAATGCTCTATAGTAACCTCCATATGGGGCAGCATGACACTTCTCAGTGATCTTCATGCCTTCATCTGCCGGAACGCATCTTCATAGTAGACCGTCTGAACAGACTCTATAAAGGTAAAGTGCATCTCGCAAGTACCTGCAGCTCTCGTAGATCAACCTCTTATTATTTTCTCCCGGTGGCACATGCCCTGCGACCATGAAGTTGACGATATTTGCATACCACGGGTTAGAGTATATGACTTTTAACAGCACGTCATCTCGTAGATAGTCATTTATCAGTAGCTCCTACATGTTAGTTATTTGCATACGCGACAAATGATCTGCTACAGAATTCTCCACTCCCTTTTTGTCCTTAATTTCTATGTCAAATTTTTGGAGTAGAAGAATCCACCTAATTAGCCAAGGTTTTGCATCTTTTTTAGTGAGCAAGTATTTTAGTGCAGCATGGTCAGTGTATACTATTACCTTAGCTCCCACTAAATACGACCTGAACTTATCAATGGCAAACACTATGGCTAGGAGCTCTTTTCAGTTGTGGCATAATTAAGCTGAGCTCCTGTAAAAGTTTTACTAGCATATGCGATAGCATGGTGTTTTCTATCCTTAGTTTGCCCAAGGACAGCTCCTACTGCAAAATCACTAGCATCGCACATGACTTTAAACGGCAGCGACCAATTAAGGGGTCAGATGATTGGTGCTAAGATGAGTGATTCCTTGAGGATTTTAAAAGATTTTAGAGACACATCATCAAAGTTATACAGGACACCCTTAGCTAGCAAGGCATTTAGGGGTCTAGCGATTTTGGAGAAATCCTTTATGCAGCGCATATAGAACCCCGCAAGCTATGGACTCCCTCGACATTGATAGGAGGTGGGAGTTGTCGAATTACTTTGATTTTTGCTCTGTCCACCTCAACTCCCCTTTCGGAGATTAGATGTCACAGGACTATTCCTTAATGAACCATGAAGTGGCACTTTTCCCAATTTAGTACCAAGTACTTTTCTTGATATCTTTGTAAGACCCTGTCTAAGTTTTCCAGACAACGATTAAAAGTTCTAACACAGACTGAAAAATCGTCCATGAGGACTTTCATGATATCCTCGATCATGTCGGATAAAATAACAATCATGCATCTTCGAAATGATGCAGGTACATTACACAACCCAAATGACATTCTTCGGTATGTATATGTTCAGTATGGGCACGTGACCGTGGTCTTACTTTGATCATCGGGATGGATGGGGATTTGGTGATAACCAGAATACCCATCAAGGAAACAAAAGAAAGAATGGTTCGCCAACCGCTCAATGTAATGCCCAGATTTTCGTTCGGGATTAAAAAACAATTAATAATGCATTTTCTAGAAATTAAATAAAAGTTAAATCAATTTAATCAAGTGAAATAATGGGAGAATTAAAATTTTCCCTTAAAAATCATTGGCTGGGAATACTTTGTAATATTCTTTGTGCCCTAAAATACTCTCTGAAATTTCCTGCGAATTTTCGGAGCTCAATAAGTAATTTTAACAATACAAAGTTCATTTAATCAATTGAAATACAAAAGAAAAACAATTAAAAATCCCCTCCCCTCCCTCTTGGGCTAGGCCCAAGCTACCCGATTTCGTGTAAACAATCAACAACAGTTTAATAACACTTTCGGCGCATCGTCACCCTTTTTCTACTTTCATTGTTTCGACGAGTTCTTGCTTTCGGGTTAAGCTGTATCGATTTCGGTCTTCCACAGGAGGTAAAACTTGTCATGACGGCTTGCATTCTCGGGATTAGTGCTTCCATCTTTATAACACTCTAATCTTGATTATGTAAAACATCGAGTTATCATATATGCTTTATAATGTTTATTAGTGCCATAATCTAACCCTAAATCAGCCGACATCTATCACTGGAAGGTAGCCGATAGAGTTAGATATAGTCGTTAAACTAGATTATATAGTATATCTACCATCTTTTAGAGGTTTTCATCAACTTGTCTGGATCTTGTATTTATTTTTATGCTTAATGCTGCATCGGTTGAGTTCGATCTATTAAATAAAATTCATAACTGCAATATCTAGCTTGTCTTATGATCATCAATAGAGATAGTATCAGGGTTTCAGCCGATCTTACCTGATTTAGCTGCTTTATTCCTTGCATGTTTATTTGATATGCTAAATCTGCCTTTTATATTAAGATCTTGTTGCATTAAAGTATATATATTAGGCTTTCTGTTTGATATATTTTATTTGTTTTAATATCTTGATATAGAGTGGTATCGGAGTATTAGCCGATACATCTTAGATATATTTGATCGGCTATGCTATGGACGTATATATAATCCTCGTCTTAAAATAGCTTTAAGCATAAGTGATTTATACTGTCTCGACTTACTGTTCGATCTATCCCAATCACTTGGTTTAAATATATTTCGAGAAAAGGATTATATATCATTGATATCTACAGCCGATGGAGTAGATTTAACCTTATATTGCTTTATTATTCATTGCCGATCTAATGCCAATAACATTGGCTCAGTGATTAACGATATGTCATCGACCCTTAGACGATCGGCTATCGTTTATAGATTTAACCTCGTTTTCCTTATTTTTCTTTCTTGTTGATTGCAGGATCAAATCATCTGGCACACCTTTGAACCCAAGAACAAGATTTAGGACCTGCACTGGAGTTAAGCAGATCTCACAGGCCAGTGTGTGTTTTTTGCATCAACATGATTTTGGCACGCCTGGTGGGACACGAGTTGTGACGTTTTTCATCATGGTGGACACTAAGCCATCCGAGGTTGGTCCTAAGAACATTATCCCAATAACAATGGATAGGCTTACACCAGAACAGATGACAGAGTACGAGCAGATGATGAACAATTTGCAGAGTCAGTTTTTACATTCATTCAAGCAGACCCGTTCGGGTACAGTCATCCAGAGGTATAAAGTAAAGGTGGTTCCCAATAGTGATTTGGAATCAGGCACATCTAAAGATGGTAAGGCTAAAGGTGATAAAGCTAAGGATGATGAACCTGGAGATGACAAGTCAGAAGGAGAAGACTCTCAAGAGATCAGGAATTTGCAAGATCAGATTGACTATGTTGTTCATCATGCTTTGATCAACCAGTCATGAATGCTTGTCAATACCTTGACTAATACGATCAAATCTGTGGTTGATGGCACAATTGCTGAGCATCAAGCTAAAGGACCAACTTTTCTCCCTAATGGTGTGTTTCCACAATATAGGGATCTGGTAACTGGGAAACAACAGCCTGTCTCTGGTATCAATCCAGAATAGCTGATAGCATCAACATCGGCATTTGCAAGTCAACAGCCGATGGCATTAACATCAGCTTTTGCATGCCCAGGACAGCCAGGATTCAACCCCCATGTACTGATCAGCCCTCAACCTCAACACATGGGTAGAGTATACCTCAAGTAACCCTAGAACATGTTGCTGCAAGGGAAACAGTCGGTTGTTGATATAGTTCAGCCGATACTAATTGGGCAGCAAACCCCTATCAACCAGCAACATCAGCTTGTTGGAGCTCAGTTTATTCCTGAGCAACATGTTCATAATGTGCATCAATCTCCTCAGCAATATGCTGGAGGTAATATTAATTTTCAGTATCAGCCTCATTCACCCCAAGTACAATATCGGCCAGGGGGATCACCACAACCTCAGATCTTGCCCCAGTACAACCAGTTTGAGCAAATTCAGCAGCAGATGCAAGGAGTGCCTCAACAGAAGCCCTAGGCCGATATGATTGCAGATGTGATGAGGGAACAATTTGGACTTAAACCCAAGGACACTGGAAACTTGTATCGGCATCCATACCCAGAGTATTTTGAGAGAGTTCCATTGCCGAACCGATACAAAGTTCCAGACTTTTCAAAATTCTCAGGGCAAGATAATGTATCGACTTATGAGTATGTTAGCCGATTTTTAGCTCAGTGTGGTGAAGCATCGGCTATTGATGCCTTGAGGATTAGATTGTTTCCTTTGTCTTTATCTGGATCGGCGTTCACGTGGTTCTCTTCACTGCCTTATAATTCTGTCCAGAGTTAGGATGATCTAGAAATGCAGTTTCATAAATACTTTTATTAGTGGGAATCATGAGATGAAGCTCTCTGATTTGACAGCAATCAAGCAAAGACATGACGAATCTGTTCAAGATTACATCCAGAGGTTCAGAGACATGAGAAATAAATGTTATAGTTTGGCTTTGACAGATTCTCAATTGGTCGATCTTGCTCTCCAAGGTTTGATAGCTCCGATTAAGGAAAGGTTTTCGACTCAAGATTTTGAGAGTCTGGCTCACCTTGCCCAAAAGGTGACATTGCATGAGCAAAGGTTTGCAGAGGCTAAGAAGAACTTCAAGAAGGTTAATCATGTTTATCCTTATATTTCTGATTCCAAGGAAGATAATGATCCTGAGGTAGCAGTAGCCGAATGGGCAAGGAACAAGAAGGTTGTGACATGTCAGTGGGTAAAAAATTCTGGGAAAGACGAGATGTATGATTTTGATATCACCAAAGCTGACAAGATATTTGATCTATTACTTCGGGAGAAGCAAATTCAACTTCCTGCTGGCCATATAATCCCATCGGTTGAGGAGTTGGGAGAAAGGAAATATTGCAAGTGGCATAACACCAGGTCTCATACCACTAATGATTGCAAGGTGTTTAGGCAATAGATCCAATCCGCTATCGAACAAGGGAAAATAAAGTTTGATGATTCAAGGAGGCCGACGAAAGTGGATGGTCACCCTTTTCCTATCAACATGGTCCATGCATCTGGGAAAGCAGCCGATGGGAGAAATCATCGGAGTTCACAGCTTAACTCGCTTAAGATTATTAATAAGTATCAAAGGAGGCATGATAAGCAGGAGGAAAAATATTGTGAAGATGATGGTGGTCTTGATCCGCATTGGGACTGTGAGTTTTTCTGGTTTTATTGGAATGAAGGGATGAGACTGCAGCCAATAGAAGATTGTCCAGGATGCAGTGATTCCACAGGGATTTCGAGCCGATCTTATAATAGAGAAAATCGGCGGGGTCAGAGAATGTTGCCTATTCATCAGAGATTGGGCCCACTACAATAGGATTACTTCCAGGATGAGGATCAGGGCAGGAAATCACAATGGTGCCCTTATGGTATTTTCACTAATAATCAGAAGAGAAGGGTTCGGAGGATGAGAAACAAGGAGCGTTTTCAGGAGGTACAGCAAGAGATCAATCATCGGCGGAAGAAGGCAAAGCAAAAATGGTGTGTTAGGAGTAAGGTTCTGACAGCCGATGAGGTTGAAGCCGATAAAGCAAAGAGGTTAATTAAGGGCAAAGCTGTTGCATCTTCATCGGTAAACATGGTTTTTATGCTACCTGCAAAATATGAAGCTAATCAAGCCAATTCTGATGATATGGAAGAAGCTTCTTCTAAGCTGGTTTTGTCACCAGAGCAAGCAATTTTTGAGAAACCAGAAGGGATAGATAATCGGCATCTCAAGCCTTTATACGTTAATGGATTTGTTAATGCGAAGCCGATGTCTAAGATGATGGTTGATGGTGGGGCTGCTATGAATCTGATGCTTTTTGCTACATTTAGAAAATTGGGAAAGAATGCAGATGACCTCATCAAGACTAATATGGTATTGAATGTGGAATTGACTATTGGCAGCAAAACTGTTCGTACCATGTTTTTGTCATCGATGGGAAGGGTTCCTATAGTCTGTTGCTTGGAAGGGATTGGATTCATGCGAATTGTTGTATTCCTTCGACCATGCGCCAGAGTTTGATTCAATGGCAAGGCGACAAGATAGAGATCGTGCCAGCCGACAGGTCAGTTAATGTTGCAAGTGCTGATTTAGCTATTTGGGAGATGGATAGAATTGATTGCCTGTCTGGAAAAGTTTGGGAAGGAGATTATTTAAAAGTGTCCGATTGTGATATACAGCCAATTGAAGATGGAGAGCCCAAATCATTACTTTGAGAGCGTCGTGGAGGATTCAAATTTCTACACCAAGGACACTGTAGATGATCTCGATGGCAAGTTAGGACAGGGTTTTATGTCGGCCGATTATTTAGAAGAAATTGACATAGGTCTGGGAGATAGACCAAGGCTGACATTTATCAGTAAGAATTTATCATAAGAATTTAAAACCAAGTTGATAGAGCTTTCGAAAGAATATAGAGATTGCTTTGCTTGGGAATATTTTGAAATGCCAGGGCTTAGCCGATCGATTGTCAAACATCGGCTTCCTGTCAAACCAGGATATCGGCCATATCAACAACCGCCTAGGAGATGTAAAGCCGATATGTATGATGCCATCAAAGCTGAAATTACTCGTTTATATGATGATGGTTTTATTTGGCCATGCCGATATGCTGAATGGGTTTCTAATATTATTCTAGTCATCAAGAAGAATGGTAAGCTAGGATCTGCATTGATTTTCAGAATTTGAACAAGGCTACCCCTAAGGATGAGTACCCGATACCGGTTGCTGATCAATTAGTTGATACTGTTTCGGGACATAAAATTATAAGTTTTATGGATGGTAATGCTGGTTATAATCAAATTTTTATGGCAGAAGAAGATATCATAAAACTGCATTCAGGTGTCCTGGTGCAATCGGCTTGTATGAATGAGTTGTGATAACTTTTGGTTTAAAGAGTGCTGGAGCTACATATCAGAGAGCCATGAATTATATTTTCCATGATCTGATCGGCTTATTGGTTGAAGTCTATATTGATGATGTGGTCGTAAAGTCAAAAGAAGTAGATGATGATATAGCCGATTTGAGGAAAGTTTTTGAAATGACAAGGAAGTTTGGCTTGAAGATGAATCCCACCAAATGTGCTTTTGGCGTATCTGCTGGGTAGTTCTTAGGTTTTCATGTTCCTGAGAGGGGAATTGAAGTAACTCAGAGGAGTACTAACGTAATCAAGAAGATTCAACCTCCGGAAGAAAATAAACAGCTACAGTCGTTGATCGGCAAGGTTAATTTTGTTAGAAGGTTTATTTCTAATTTATCTGGGAGATTAGAGCCTTTTACACCTTTACTCAGATTAAAAGCCAATCAAGAATTTACTTGGGGGCGGAACAATAGAAAGCTTTGGATAATATTAAGGAATATTTGAATTCTCATCCTGTTCTAATTCCTCCAGGGAAGGGAGTGCCTTTCAAGTTATATCTATCAGCCGATTAGAGGTCAATCGGTTCGGTTTTGATACAAGAGTTAGAGGGCAAAGAGAGGGTAATCTTTTATTTGAGTAGAAGGCTTCTGGATGCAGAAACAAGGTATTCTTCAGTGGAGAAATTATGTTTGTGTTTGTATTTTTCCTGCACAAAGTTAAGGCATTATTTGTTGTCCAATGAGTGCACCATAGTCTGTAAAGCCGATGTGGTTAAATATATGCTATCGGCTCCAGTTCTGAATGGGAGAGTTGGAAAATAGATATATGCCTTGACAGAATTTGATCTTCGGTATGAATCGCCCAAAGCAGTTAAGGGACAAGCTATAGCCGATTTTATTGTTGAGCATCGTGATGACTCAATCGGCTTGGTTGAGATAGTGCCTTGGACATTAATTTTTGTTGGTTCAGTTTGCACTCATGGTTATGGTATCGGCTTGGTTATAATATCACCAAGGGGGGCAAGTTTTGAGTTTGCTTATACTATTAAACCCTATGCTACAAATAATCAGGCTGAACATGAGGCAGTTCTCAAGGGGCTGCAGTTATTGAAGGAAGTTGAAGCCGATGCTATTGAGATAATGGGTGATTCTTTGTTGGTGATCAATCAACTGGCAGGAGAATATGAATGCAAAAATGATATATTAATAGTTTATAATGAGAAGTGCCGAGAATTGATGAATAGTTTTCGGTTGGTGAGTTTGAAGCATGTCTCTCGAGAGCAGAATGTTGAAGCTAATGATTTGGCTCAGGGGGCATCAGGATATAAACCGATTACAACCGATGATTGGAGGTATGATGTGTTCCAGTATTTAAAGGACCCTTCTCAATCGGCTTCGCGAAAGTTGCGATATAAAGCTTTAAAATATGCCTTGTTGGATGATGAGTTGTATTATCGGATGATTGATGGAGTATTGCTTAGATGTTTGAGTACCAACCAGGCTAAGGTTGTGATGGGAGAAGTACATAAGGGTATATGTGCTACTCATCAATCGGCTCATAAAATGAAGTGGTTGCTTTGGCATACTTGGTATTTTTGGCCAACAATGTTAGAAGATTGCTTCCGATATTACAAAGGTTGTCGAGATTGCCATAAATTCAGAGCAACTCAGAGAGCACCAGCATCGGCAATGAATTCTATTATTAAGCCATTTCCGTTTAGAGGATGGGGAATTGATATGATCGGTCAGATCAATCCACCTTCAAGCAAGGGATATAAGTTTATATTGGTAGCAACAGATTATTTTACTAAGTGGGTGGAAGCAATTCCTTTGAAGAAGGTTGATTCTGGCGATGCGATTCAATTTGTTAAAGAATATATTGTCTACCGATTTGGTGTTCCTCAGACTATCACGACAGATCAGGGATCAATCTTTGTGTCCGATGAGTTTGTTCAATTTGCTGACAGCATGGGCATCAAATTGTTGAATTCTTCACCATACTATACGTCTAACAAGAGTTTGATCAAGTTGATTAAGAGAAAGATTTTGAATTTCCCTAGGCAATGGCATATAAGATTAGCCGAAGCATTCTGGTCTTATCGGATGGCATGTCATGGATCAATTCAGGTTCCTCCTTATAAGCTTGTTTATGGACATGAAGCAGTTTTACCATGTGAAAATGTTATCGACTCAAGGAGAATAGATTTATAGGATAAATTGACAGCCGATGAATATTGCAATCTAATGGTGGATGAAACAGATGATTTAGTTCAGTCCAGATTACGTGCTTTGGAGAAGGTAACAAGAGATAAAGAGAGAGTTGCTCATCATTATAATAAGAAGGCTGTGCCTAAGTCCTTTCAGAAGGAGAGTTGGTCTGGAAATTGATTCTGCCAATAGGGACTGGTGATAACAAATTCAGCAAGTGGTCACCGAATTGGGAAGGTCCGTTTCAAATATACAAGGTTGTATCCAAAGGAGCTTATACGTTGCAAGGGCTTGATGGTGAAGTTTTTGGACGAGCACTCAATGGGAAGTATTTGAAGAAATAATATTATCCAAGTGTTTGGATTAATTCATGATCGGCTGACTTTTTGCCGATACATGTTAGCTGATGTGTTGACATCGCCTTTATATAGCCGATATAAGTGATATCGCCCTTAGTGTTTTTGTTTTATCATATTCGATTGTGTTTTGCCGATGTATAGTGGCCGATATAAGTTATATCGCCCTTAGCGTTTTTTATCATAATCGGTTGTGTTCTACCGATGTATGATGGCCGATATTTGTCATATCGCCCTTAGTATAATTATAATTTTGTCAATGTATTCAGCATTGCAAAATTAAGGGGCAAACATATATGAAAAGCAATGTGGACTTCAAAAGCAAATTTTGGGATTTCAAAAGCTTAAAGTTCGTTATAGCCCAAAAGTTTATAAACTTAAATTTTCATATTTAGCTCATCCAAATACATATTTTTGGATAGACGATATAACTCTTTGCCTAATTTGTTCTACTTCATCAATGATCTAGGCATCGGATGCATCAGTTCCAAGGATCACTTTTAGAGATTTAGTCAATTCAGTTAAATGCTTGACAGAAGATTTTAGCCTTAATCTTTGATCTTCAGTAGCTTTGGGCAAATCGGCAAGCTTCTGTTCTTCAATCGCAATTTGAGCATTGCATTGTTCCAACTTGGCTAATAGTTTTATCTTCCGAGCATTCAGCTGATCTATGTTGGCCTGTGTGGAGCTTGGACTAGCGTTCAATTCATCAAGTTTTGCCTTCTCTTTGTTGATAGAAGCCCGATTAGCTTGGATGGTTGCTTCAAGATCTTTTCTTTCACGTCGATCAGCAATCCTTTGCTTTGCCTTTTTAGTTTGAACCGATGTTGTTCAAAATACGCTAGTGGGGTAAGGACATCGGCTAGCTCATCTGGAATTTGGTCCTGAATTTCATGGAATCTCTCTGATTGATCCACAACTGACCACTAAGGTTTCTAAGGAGTCCTCAAGCCGCTGTGAGATGTCCAAAAGGGTTGTTTTTACGTTATCGGCTAGAGGTGCCAAAGCTTTACTTACAGTTTGTTCTTCTTCATACATGAGTTGCCTAATATCAAAAGAGAACATATCGGCTAGAACCTAAAAAGGGAAATATTGAGATTATTGATTAGTAAAAGTGATATAATAGCCGATATGACTTATGGGTTTAAAAGAAGCAATTGTAGGTGTTGTCGAAACGACAACCGCATACGTCGAAAGACGTGGTTACTCAACTGAGATTGGAAAACGGTAAAGTGTACTAAATTGAGAATTTTTCTTGGGATCCCCTCATTACATGGCCTTAGGGGTCTACTTATAACCTTGTTACAGGTCCCCCTATTAGGGTTTAGGTTTTACAGGGGGATTACATGGTTGCCCTTATGAAACGGAAATTTACATGGGTATACAACGTAATTGAGGTACATGGGCTCCTAATGGGCCGTCAGGCGATCGTTGGCCCAAAGGCCACTGGGCTTTCATGAGGCCGATCTTGCTATGGTGAAGTCACCTCCCTTCAACGCACACCCTTCGCCTTACATCCATCGCCCAAGAGGTCTTTGGCTCTGCGAGGCACCCGAACGATCCTTCGCCCTTCGCCGTCTTTGCTCCATGGTCTTCGCCATGGGGGCTTCGCCCCAACTGATCTTGACGTCTTAGGCTTGAATCCTTATTGGCTGCATGGTTTCGGCAAGTTTGGTCGAAGGGCCTCATGCCGTACCGCCAACAAGCCCCTCACGGGCAAGGGTGAGTTAGGAGCTTCGGCCGAGACTGTGCAGACCATGTGGTATGGTATGTGGCGCCCCCTTTCGACCGATGCTCCTGCCGAAACGTATCTTATTCCTGCAAAGAAAGTGCGTTGGGCTTTTTCAGTTGGTATTGTTTTGTAGCTTTCGCCTCTTGTGGGTGGTGGAGATATTAACTATATTTTTTTTTGGGCCGAAAGGAACAGTAGTGGGATTTCCCTTCATGGGCTTATTACTGTGCGGTTCGGTTGATGGGAATTTACCGCTTCGCCCACCCTCACGACACGTGGCGCTTTATCACTGGAGGGTAGGCGAACCGTTGCCTGGGTGGGCTATATATCCCCATTTCCCCCTTTTCACCGCCGCTCCCCCATCCCTTTCACGGCAAGAGCACTTTCTTTCACCGTCTTTTTTCTTCATAGCGCCCTTAGAATCGCTAGGTCGTTCGCCCGTCCACCCTTTTCGCTACAGCGCACGCTTTTCGTCATGGCTCCCCGCAAACCGAATCCAGCTTCCGCGACGGGCCTCGATCCGGGCCAGATTGGCGATGACACCACCGCCTTTTTAGGGGTTTCACTTGTAGACAAGGAAGAGCTAGCGAAGATGGTTAGCTCTGGCGCGGTGGTGGAGGGACAGGCTTTCGCCCCGGGGAAGGCCATGGTGCCGAAGCCCGGCGACAACCGGACGGTTGTATTTGCCGTCTTCTTCGAGGCAGGGCTTCGGTTTCCGTGCAACATATTGTTGCCAGAAATCCTCCGCCTCTTCCAGGTGGAGCTTCCCCAGCTGAGCCCGTCAGCGCTCGTCCGCATCGCCATCTTTGACTGGGCGTGCCGGACCTCCGGGTTCAAACCGAGCGCCGACCTCTTCGGCGCGGTATTTTTCGCCACTGTGAACTCGAAGACAGTGGTCACCCTGGCCGGGACGAAGAAGACCGTATTCGGGAGCGTGAACTTCAATGTTCGCCCCGAGCGTTCTGATCTTTGGCCGGTGAACGCCGCCATGTCAAAGTGGGATCGCCATTGGATGGCGAAGTGGTTCTACCACTCCATCCCCTTCAAGGCTGGGTCTGATGTGGCAAATGCCCTCAGTTGGCGGCGTGGAGTGATCTCGCCGAACAGGAAGCCCAAGGTCGCCATTGATGGCGCCATGGAGACTCGGTTCGCTCTACTACACAATATATGCTCTCGCCTCAGCTACCATGACCTAGTGGAAGAGTTCTGCATGCTTCGCATCTTCCCTCTTTCCCAGTCGTGGCAAGTCGAGATCGACCAAGACGGGGAGGTCGACGGCTTGCCGAAGCTCGTCATGCCTGCGGGGGCGAGTGGTAAGTCTACGCTTAGCAGTACTTTTCGTGCTTCGCTCTTTTTCCCGATTCGACGCCTGATATGGTTACACCTTTCGTCCTCGCAGCTTTGACTCTTGCACAGGCCGAGACTGAAGCCTGAAAGATGATCGGCGACGTATCGGTTGCTGAGTTTAGTCAGCTGCTCACGCGGCAGGCAGCCGGCCGGGCGAACCGGGTTTATGATGGCGAACTGCCTGCCCGGGCGAACCCACTCAAGGGCGATGATGATGTGGGGCCTTCGCGCAAGCGGATGCGTGGGCAGGTGAAAAAGGCCCCTCGCAAGCGAAGGGCTCCCGACTCCGACGCCGACGATGAGGAGACCGTCGAAGATAATGACGACGAAGATGAGGGGGAGGATGCGGGGGAGACGGAGGCTGTGGGTGAAAAAGCTGTGGGCGAAACCGCCAGCAATCGCGCCGAGACGCTCGGCTACACCCCAACTCCGAGCCCTGAGCACGTCGAGACCGGGGTGGAGTCGAACTGCTCCCCTCTCCGCCAAAAGGATGTGGAGGGGGCGAAGGCACTGGTCG
This sequence comes from Oryza meridionalis, assembly GCA_000338895.3. Lineage (NCBI taxonomy): Eukaryota > Viridiplantae > Streptophyta > Magnoliopsida > Poales > Poaceae > Oryza > Oryza meridionalis. The sequence goes on along the minus strand of CM002532.2, from coordinate 6,205,078 downwards.
CGATTGCTGCGGCCTAGGTGGCGAAGAGGGGGTTGATTAAAAAGACCTCCAGGAAGGGGCTCGTCGATATCGGTCGTGTCTTTAGTGACGACGAGTCCTCGGACGAGACCCCTACTTCGCCCGCCGGCCGGAGCTTGGGTCTTTGGACTGCTCCTGGCGTCAAGATCGATGCGGGCATGGCTGGCGGGAGTGATGCCGGGGCTTCGGCCTCAGCCGATCGGGTTGTGAAGGCTGCAGCTAGGGTCTTCGGCAGCCCGGTTCGCCAGCCGGTTGTTTCTCCGCTCGGCTTCGGGAAGGGGAAGAAGACGGAGCTCGAAACATCCGTTTCGGATTATTCCCTTGCGGCGCCCCACTTCGCCCTTGGCGATTTCGAGACTCGGGCGGAACTTATTCCCTTTGTCGAGGGGGTGAGTAAACACGTCTCTCCAGCTGGGAGCTCAAGTCTGTTCACAGAGTTGAACGAGTTCGACGAGGGCTGCTCTGCTGTCAAGAGCTTGGCGGTCCAGGTACGTAGATTGACTGTCGTTTTTATTTCGATCGCCACTTTTCAACACCTTGTCTTTGACATTCGCTCTATCTCTCCTACCTTTGAACCAAATCCTCGTGGCCCACTGTTCGACCGAGTGAACCATGTGGGCTCATCTTGACGGTTTGAAGAACCGCCTTCGAGCCAAAGACGACGAACTGGGCCGCAAGAGGCTGGAAATGGAAGGTCTCGCCCGCGCCCTTAAAGAGACGAAGGCCGAGAACAAGCGGTTCCGGGCCGAACTGGAGAAGGGGAGTGAGGCGAAGGCGAAGGTTGAGCGCCTCAAGGCCGAGCTCGAAAAAGAGCGGGGGCATTCCGCCGCTCTGACTGACTACTACAACCTTACCGAGCCGAAGATGGAGGCTCTTCGCCAAGAGGTCGTCAAAGCGGAGACGAACGCTGGGAAGGAGGCTCAGTGGTTCGCACGGGAGATGGCGAAAACGACCGAGTCTGCGAAGACTGCCTGCCAAACGCTTCGCCTTGCCCTTTCTGACATCGGGGTGAGAATGCATGGAGTCCATGGCGAAGGTGCTTCCGCCTCCGACTTCTCCAAGTGGGTTCAGTAGGCCGGCGGTGCGGTCTCGGACTGCGCCACTGCATATGGCGACAGCTGTGCATGCGTGTCAGCGTCTTTCGCCCTGGGTCTTCTGCAGCAGTTCGGCTGCGAGCACGTCGCCGAGTTCCCCAACTTTGTGAAAGGGGACTGGCAGATCAGTGCGCAGGACATATCACCCGCTCTGCGAGCTTGGAGTAAGCAGTTCTGGCAGAAGGACGGCTGCTCTACTGCTAAGGCGCGCCTTTTGGAGCAGCTGGCGAAGGCAGAGGCGGCAGACCGAGGCGATGAGGAGGAGGCAGTGGCTGGAGGGGTGGAGGCGATGCCCAGTATCACCCAGAGGTGTGAGGCCCTCCTCCTTTTTCTTAGATTTTTGAAGTTTTTCTTCTTTTGCGTTTGCCGGACAAGGCGAACAATGTACATTCGGCCTCCTACCCTCCTTATTGTAGCCGAAAAAGGCCCTTTGGGTACTTGGAATATATGCCGCTTTTTATGGTTAATGCCTTCGGCATGCATGTTTGTGCCATTTTCGCCTATTCTTACTATACGAACTATGTTTTGCCTTTTCTGCGCTGTTTAGCAGGTTCTTCGGCAGAAATTGTGTATTTGGCCCCCCTCTGGGGATTGGCAAAGCAAGAACAAGAAATTTGTGGCGTTGAAGGGTTTGCCGAAGGTGCGATGCCCATTTCGGCCTGTTTATCGCGAAATGGTGATAAACGGCCATAGCTATAAGGCTTTTAAGGTTGCCGGCTGGTTACGGGCGCACCCCGGGCGAACCTTAGAAGATTACGATCTTGTTCATACAAGACATTTGGAGGGCATGGCTCGCTTTTGGCGAAACCATCAGAAGACTGATCGGCAGGAGGCGATCTCCCAACGTCGTTACAGTTTAGTCTGTGTTTCGCCCCCTTCTCCTCTTAGGGTCGTGTATAATATTAGCAGTGATGAGGAACCAAGTTCGCCCGATCATCCCTTAGAGAGAGAATGATTGTGGGTCGAAGATGTAATCTATTTGTAAGTTGGGTTGTGAAGCCTTTGCTTTATATGCTTGTAGCATGTTGTATGGCTGTAACCTTCGATTATGTTTTCGAGGTTAATAAAGGTGTGTTTTATTTCCTTTTCGCTATTTTTGCATTGTCACCTTTCGTGCTTTCGTTGGGTCGAAACATGTCGGCCCCGTTGCGTATATTAGCGAAATAGGTATGCTGACTTTTCAGCTTTCGACTTCTGTTTTTGATCTATGATGTTGCGCGCTGAAAGGAGCGCTTATGTTTTCACATTGATCGAGTATAACGGTGTTTGGTTAGTTATTTCCGAAATAAGCTGTCGCGGTTTCAACGTTCGGCGAGCGATGCTTCGGCCGATTCGTTTCGCCCCCCTGGCGTTTTCGCTGATCAGGCATTTGCCTTGGGGTTTTTCCATGAATTATCATTCACACAGGTAAAGAGGCGAGAAACACAAAGATTTTAGACTGGTTTGGGCCTCCAAGGTGGATAATAACCCTACGTCCAGTTTTTTTGTCTTTTTTCATTTTTCCTCTTTTTTTATGCCGAAAGGCTTACATAATGATATGTAGGTTTGTACAAGTTGGCGATTTGGGTGCCACCCGTTCTAGACATAGAAACGTTTGAGAGAGGCAGCGTTCCAGGAATGGTCGAACTCCTCACCTTCCAGTGTTGCTAGGCGAAAGGAGCCTGTCCTGGACTTGTGCTTGATGATGTACGGCCCTTCCCACTTCGATTCAAGCTTCCCGACTGCCAACGGGTTCGCCTTCTTCCTTAGAACGAGATGGCCAGGCAATAGCTCCGTCGGTCGATCTTTTTTGTTATAAGTTGCCGAAGTGCTTGTGGCGTATTTGTACATGTGTTCCAGTGCTTCGACTCTTACCCCTTCAAGGAGTTCGAGTGAAACCTTGCGCCCATCTTCGCCTCCCGAGAACATTACCCTTGGCGAATTAGATCCTAGCTCAGTCGGGGTCATTGCTTCGTCGCCATAGAGGAGCATGAACAGGCTGAACTTGGTTGGCCTTGTGGGGGTCGTTCGAAGGGCCCAAAGAACGGATAGCATTTCATCTGGCCATTTACCCTTCGCCCCTCCTTCAAGCCTTTTCTTGAGCGCCTCAAGGATTTTGCCATTTGTGAGCTCGGCCCCCCCATTTGACTGTGGGTGCGCGTCCGAGGCGAACCTGATTTCCAGGTTTAGCCCCTCGCACATTTCTCTGAACTAGTTAGAGTCGAATTGCTTGCCGTTATCAGTGATGAACTCCTTCGGCACTCAAAAACGGCAAACAATGTTTTTCCACACGAACTTCTGTACAGCTGCCGCAGTGATCGCACCGAGTGGTTCAGCCTCGATCCAGCGGGAGAAGTATTCAATGGCTACAATAGCGAACTTGTACCCATTTCATGCCACAGGGAATGGGCCGATGATGTCTAGCCCCCATCTGGCGAAAGGCCATACTGGTGCGATAGGCTGCAGCTCGTACTGAGGTGCAGTTTGGCTTTGGCCATGCCGCTGGCAGCTTTCGCACTTCTTGGCTTGCTCGACACAAACTTTCAGCACGGTGGGCCAATAGACTCCCTGGCGAAACACTTTGGAGGCGACTGTTCTTGCGGCTTGATGCGCGCCGCACAGCCCCTGGTGTATTTCTTTTGCCATTTCTTCTCCTTCGGCGAAGGAAATGCAGCGAAGTAATGGTTGGAGCACCCCGGAGCGATACAGCTTGCCGGAGACAAGCTTGTATTTTGTGGCTCTGAGCTGTAAGCGCTTCGCTTCTGCTTCCTCCTCTGGGAGCCAGCCGTTCTTGAGGTACTTGATGAACAGTGTTCGCCAGTCCTCTGGGTCTTCACCTAGTTCTGCCTGGTCGATTGCCATGATTTCCAGGCTTTCAGTGGGCACACTTGGTGCGTACAAGACTTCAAAAAAGATGCCTGGCGAATACAGGCCTCCACAGGCGGCGGATTTCGCCAGTGTATCCGCTTCCTCATTCTGGCTTCTAGGTAAGTGTTCGACCATTATGCCGCGAAGCACTTTTCCATAGACCGAACAACCTCCAGATATCTTTTCATTCCTTCTTCTTTTGCCTCAAAGGATTTGTCAACATGACTTGCCACCAGCTTAGAGTCTGTTCGGATGAGCAAGCGCTGAACCCCCAAAGCTTTCGCCTTTCTTAGGCCTAAAAGTACAGCTTCGTATTCGGCCGTATTGTTGGTCGTGTCAAACTGCAACCTTGCGGCGTATCGAATGGGCACGCCCCCTGGCGAAGTGAGTACAGCCGCGGCGCCCGCCCCCTTGTGCGACCACGAGCTGTCGGAGTGCATTACCCAAGGCTGTTCGACGGGCTCGGGCTCGGGGGCGAACACCGGTGTCTATTCGGCCACGAAGTCGGCTACGATTTGGGACTTGATGGCCGTGCGGGCGACGAAATGCAAGTCGAAAGGTGAAAACTCTGCTGCCCACTTGCTGAGTCAGCCAGTGATCTCCTTGCTTCGTAGCACTTCGCCCAAAGGATACTGCGACGGCACAGTGACTTTGTGGGCCTGAAAGTAGTGCTTAAGCTTGCGCGAAGCCATTACTAGGGCGTAAGCGAGCCTTTTCATTTCGATGTATCTTATCTTCGCCCCTTGCAAAGCTTCGGAGACGAAATACACTGGTTTCTGGCCTGACTCTGTCTCCTGGACAAGTGCTGCACTGACCGCCACCGGCGAAGCTGCTAGATAGAGCAGCAGTTCGCTTCCTGGTGTTGGGCTGACCAAGGCAGGTGGGCTTTGCAGATACTGCTTTAGCTCGTCGAACACTACTTAGCATTCGGGTGTCCAGCTAAATTTTCCCGCGCCTCGGAGGGTCTTGAAGAAGGGTAAACCTCTTTCGGCTGCTTTTGAGAGGAATCGACTTAGTGCCGCAATTCGGCCTGCGAGCTTTTGTACTTCGCGTACGCTCGACGGAGGCTTCATTTGCTGAATGGCATCAATTTTCTTGGGGTTCGCCTCGATGCCCCTTTCAGAAATAAGAAAACCCAGCAACTTACCCGCGCGAACACCAAAAGCACACTTTTCAGGGTTTAGTTTCATTCCAGCTGCGCGCAAGTTGTCGAAGGTCTCCTGCAGGTCGGACGCATGGTCGAAAACCTTGCGGCTTTTTACGACAATATCGTCGACATAGGCCTCCACATTTCATCCCAACTGCTTGTAAAGGACCTTGTACACCAGCCTGACAAATGTTGCTCCAGCATTCCTCAGGCCGAAAGGCATCCTGAGGTGGCAGAAAGTGCCGAACGGCGTGATGAAGGCTGTCTTTGGGATGTCGACCGGATTCATGTGGATCTGGTGAAAGCCAGAATATGCGTTCAGAAAGCTCATGAGCTCACAACCGGCTGTCGAATCGACAAGCTGGTCGATCTGCGGCAAGGGAAAGTCGTCTTTCGGGCACACCTTGTTGAGGTCCGTGAAGTCGACGCACATGCGCCACTTGCCGTTCGACTTCCTCACCAGAACCGGGTTCACCAGCCACTCTGGGTGGTCGATCTCTTGGATCACCCCCGCGTTAAGCAGCTTCTGCATTTCGGCCTTTGCTGCCTCTTGGCAATCGGCAGACATCTTGCGCAGCTTCTGTTTCCTTGGCTTGGCATCCGGCTTGACTGCCAGATGGTGCATGATGAGGTTCGTCGAAACACCTCCCATTTCGTCAGGGATCCAGGCGAAGATGTCAATGTTCTTCTTGAGCACTTCAAGGATATTTTTGACTTCCTCTTCGCCTAGATCGCCCCCGAGCAGAACAAGCTTTGCGGGATCAGCGTCGTCGATCTGATTCTTGATTACCTTGCCATGAGGGGCGGGCTTCGGCATGCATTTAGCATGATCATGTGGTTCGGCCTCAACATTGTGCACAGCTCTGTTGATTTCGGCCAGATCGCCCTTTGATGTAGCTGAAGATTGAAGCCCCTTGACGACGATCACGCCTGTTGGACCCGGCATCTTAAGCTTGAGATAGTTGTGGTGGGAGATGGCTTCGAATTTGTTCAGGATTGCGCGGCCGAAGATGGCATTGTAGCTGTATGGGATGTCGACAACATCGAACAGTACTTGCTCTTCACGCCTGTTCTCATCTGTGCCGAAGGCTACAGCCAGCTGTACTTGGCCCAAGAGTTAAACTGCTTCGCCGTCGAAACCATGAAGCGAGGCTGGTGCCTAGGTGAGGGCTAGCGTTGGCAGCCCCCTCTTGGCATATGCTTCGGCAAAGATGACATCGGCCGAACTTCCCCCGTCAACCAGTATTCACCGGACTTCGAAGCCAGCTACCTCGGCCGAGATCACCAAGGGGTCTTGATGTGGGAATAGCACCCCTTCGACGTCTTCTAGCCCGAAAGATATTTGCTGGTTTAAGTACCTCGAAGCCCCTTCACCTGCCGCCATGATGTTGTGCACCGCACGCAGCTGCATCTTCTTTTGCCGCTTCGACTGTTGGGCTGGCGGATCGGCGCTTTAATCACTTGGATTACTCTGCGCTGGATGTCTTGGCGCTGTTCGACCGGGGGTGCTTGTTCTTGAGCGGCTTCGCGAGGTGCTTCGACAGCAGCCCCTTGTTGCGGCCTTGGGTCTTGATTATTGCCATGCTGCCCGATATTTCGGCATTGCTCGGTGGTGTGCGAGGATCGCCCGTGGTACGCGCAATAGAGGTCCTTCCTGACCTTCTTGCAAACAAGCTGTTGATGGCTGCCTGCTTGCTGAGCGTCGAATTCCTTGCGGAGGGCTTGGACCTCTTCGACGGCCATCACAGCCTTGCCCGTTTGGTCATTTCTGAATTTCCTCCAAGTTGCGGGAGCTAGACTTGGCCTTGGCGGCTGTCCCTGGTTCGCCGGCTGAGATTGGCGAACAATGGGAGGAGCCGGTTCGGTGACCTGCACTTGTACTTGGGCCTGGGCAGCGGCGATGGAGGCTTTGTCATACTCGGCTTGGATTGCTTGCCGTCGCTTGGAATCTTCTTCGCCTCTTGCATACCCATCAATGATGCGAAGCAGGTGCTCGAGTGTCTGCAGCTCCTTGTTGGCGATTTTTCTTGTGAGCTCGGCAGCCCAGCCGAAGCAGCGTTGATAACAGACGCTTCAGTTATGTCTTGAACTTGGCATCGGGCTTGGGAGAAACGACGCATATACTCCCGTATCGATTCGCCCGGCCTTTGGCGAATGCCGAGCAGGTGTTGCTGTGTCTTCGGCTCCTCATAGGTGCCTCGAAAGTTAAGAACAAAGACATCGCGCAATTGCTCCCATGAGTAAATGCTGTTAGCAGGTAAATTGAAGTACCAAGAGCGGGCGATGCCATCTAGAGCGAGATGGATTACCTTTGCGTTGGTGTTTTCGTCGCCATGAGCGGCTTCGATCGCGGACTCGTAGATGGACAGAAACTCTTTTGGGTCTGTTTCGCCCGAGTATCACGGAACGGGTGGAAACTTGAACTGGGGTGGGATTGGACGGATCTTGACTCCCCCGCTCAGCGGTAGCCCCTTTTCGCCCCCTGCTTTGCCCGCGGCACCTTGCTGCGGATATGGCATGGCGAAGGGCGAAATCATGGCTTGTGCGTGAGGTTGGACCACAGTATTCGGCTGCCCGGCTCCGAATGCTGGCACTTGGGGAGTCGCCATGGACTAGTCGAACGGAGGCTTGGTCCAAGCCATGGCGACCAGGTTCGGCGCTTGATTTGCTCCGAAGCCGGGTGTCGGTGCCTGTGGTTAAATGGTTGGTGCTGGAGCAGCGTTGCTGAAGTCGAGCTGCAGTCCTTGACTCCAAAGCGAAGTCCCCGGACCTGGCTGGTTCGACGGCAGCCAACTGGGTGCCCCTTGGCTTGTGTTCCCCTCCGGTCGGGCCGAAGGGGCTGTATTTGAAATGTTGTGGGGTTGGCTCAATTGCTGAAGGAAAGCTTGAAGCTGCGCCTGCAAAGCCGAAGCCCCTTCCGCCATTGCTTGTGACATTCGGCCATGTGGTGGGGGGTGTACTTGGGTAGCAAACGGCCTAGCCTGCGGCTGCACATGAGAGGCCGGGCATACTGTTGCGGCCGAAGTCTGCCCAGCGAAGTACGCTGGCGCTTGCGTGGCTTGCGGCAGAAGGGCCTGAATAGATGCTTGCGGGTAGACTTGAGGAGTGTAGTCTGCCGAATACTGGAGTATTGGGGCCGATGCGACCTTGGCTTGTTGTATTGCCTCATACGCCTGTTGCTGCTTTTGCATCTGGCGAAGCATGTCTTGGAGTCGAGTCATGTTCTGGCGCATGGCCTCCATATCGGCTTCGGCTTGTGCTTCGGGGTTGGAGTTGACTTGCGCAACGGCGAGCATGGTCGAAGCCATCGCTAGCTGTGACGAAGCGGCTTGGGGCACCAGCAGATGGCCTGTCGAAAGGATCTCCGCCCTGGTCTGGAGGACCCTTGCCGCCGCAGCCGCCTTCGCCGCATCGACCGTGTTCGGCACTTGCCCCGAAGTGGCAGGAGCCGAAGACGGTAGTGATGGCGCTGGTGCGAAGGCAGACGACTCTCCTCCATCTCCGGTGACGGGCGCCGAAGGCTCTGCTCCCTCTTCGGCGGCCATCTCACCCCCGGCTTCGCTTCCCTTCCGCCTTGCAACCTTCTCCTTCGCGACCCTCTTCGGTGGCATTCGCTCTCAGTGGTTTTGCTCAGAGCTCCCCACGGACGGTGCCAGCTGTTGTCGAAATGACAACCGCATACGTCAAAAGACGTGGTTACTCAACCGAGATTGGAAAACGGTAAAGTGTACTAAATTGAGAATTTTTCTTGGGATCCCCCCATTACATGGCCTTAGGGGTCTATTTATAACCCTGTTACAGGTCCCCTATTAGGGTTTTGGTTTTACAGGGGGATTTACATGGTTGCCCTTATGAAAGGGACATTTACATGGGTATACAGCATAATTGAGGTACATGCACACCCTTTGCCTTACATCCATCGCCCAAGAGGTCTTTGGCTCTGCGAGGCACCCGCACGATCCTTCGCCCTTCGCCGTCTTTGCTCCATAGTCTTCACCATGGGGGCTTCGCCCCAACTGATCTTGACGTCTTAGGCTTGAATCCTTACTGGCTGCATGGTTTCGGCAAGTTTGGTCGAAGGGCCTCATGCCATACCGCCAACAGTAGGGATAGCAGGGGCTGGTGCTACTTCTACTTCAATATGGTGGCTACCCACAGCCGATGGAGTATGTTCGCTCAATTCATGACGAGGAGGAGTTGGAGAGTGAGGAGGCTGAAAAAGTTGCACTTGAATTAGTATCGGTTGTTTGAAAAGTTAAGTGCAGATGTTGGGTATTACCGATGGTATAGGAGCAGATGGTTTCTTATTGGTAGCCAGTTTCTTTTTCTGCAAAATATAAGTTAGGAATCGGCATAAGTGACTTGAACAATGGATTGAAAATATCAAGGTTGAATAGAAGCACTTACTCTTGGTTGCCGAGCTGGATGTGTTGGTGTTGGAGGGGTCTTCTGAACAGGGACATCAGCAAGAGGTGTTTGTTCTCTAGTTTCACTGATTTCGGCGGCAGCTGCATCAACATCCTCTTCCATGGCTTCATCATCTAGAAATTCGTCAACATCTGGATCAATGGTTGGTAGAACATCGGTTGCTGCGACTTTTTGCTTCTTCGTTTTCCTTTTGGCGGCCGATGGTTTTGCTCTCTTTTTCTTTCCAGCATCGGCTGGAATTGGTTCTCGAGTTAGCCCTTGGAGTAGACTTGAGGTCTTGGGGGAATGGACGCCGATGTTTGAAGGAGCCAGTCTACCACCATTGGGAAGGATTCCCAAAGCATAATGGATCTCTAGGCCGCTTTCACCGTAATGAGGAGGAGCGGATTTTGTTGTCTGCGAACAAGGAAGTGAAATGGTTAAGCTTGGTACATCGGTTTATGATTAATGAGATTGACAAAGGAAAAAAGTTCTTACCTGAGGGACTGTCTCAGGGAATAAATCAGTTAAGCACATAGAAGCTGACTAATGGAACAGATGTTTCTTCCACTCAATCCACCATCAGTCAAATGCTGTACTCTTCAATAAAGCCAGCTCAATGTTCTCAAAACTCCCTAGAGCAGGTCCTGGTATATGCAGCAGCCGATCCATCATGAGAGATGATGTGATTTCTCCTCTGCTTTGGATCTTATCGGCAAAGAATAGTCCAATTGGTAGTTGGCCCATCCCTAATTGCCTTGCAGCACTTGACGGATGATAAATTTCATTAGACATTTGGATGTTTCTGCCTTGATGGATGCCAACTGGGAGTATGCAAGGAGTGGTGGCTGTCGAGAACACTTCTCTGGATTTATCAAACTTTTCAGAGTTGATTTCATCAAACCGAAAATTGACTAGGAACTCGAAGTTGGCAAATTCCTCATATGCAAACCAAATTCTGGTATTTCATGGGAAGCCATCATAGAAGTTTGTAAACCAATCCCTAAAGAAATCAGCCGATAGTTTGGATCCGACATTAGTTGATGCTGCCTCTCCAAAAGACATGCATCGGCATGTGGTGATTTCTTCTCCATCCTCATTGGTGATTGGTTCAAATATTGGGAATTCTGCTTCTGATAGTGCTGGTCGATCAACAATTTTCATGGTATGTAGGTTGAGCCAGATCTGTAGAAGCCACCAAGGGCCACCTGTGCCGATTACTGATCCAGAAGCTATCTTAGCCGATGCAGAGCTCAATGTCTGGTACATATATCCTAATAGGTATTTTCCCAAGGGAAATTGTTTCTTTTCTACTAGGTTTTCGGTGATGTGCTACTAGTTAGTAGTAGAACCACAACTTGGACCACATAATAGGAATTTTTCCAGCCACATCAAAAGAAAGGCTGCGTGTTCTTTCGAGGTAATAGATCTAGTACCCATGTTCTTTGAAACAAATCTTGTCTAGCCACCAATACTTCTGGTTTTGAACTCAAAATTACTCTGTGTTCAAGCTAATTGGGTTAGCCGATGATGTTATGTCTAGAACAGTTAACATGGTAACATATAGAAGAGTGGGGGGTCATTGGTCCTTGGTTAAAAAGGAAACCATTCAGAGCAGTGGACCAAAAATAAGATGCAGCCGATATCATGGGTTCATCCTTAGCCATATTTGCTACAGTCAGAGCTAGAGTTTGGGCTATGCCGATTTACTCCCGGTGGACTTGTTTACTAGCCAACACTCGCTTATACCAAGCCGGCCAACTTTTCTCGGCTGATGGCCAAGATTTGAAGGTGTTTTTCCAAAGACCCAAATTAGGGTTGGCTACCCTAAAGGGGATTCGGTTGGTTTCGGCATTGATGAACTCAATTGGATCTAGATTGCTGATTGGACCAAGAAAATATTGGTTTTCATGAGTTATGCTAGGAATCGCAACTTGATGAGAAAGGTGCTACAGAAGAAAAGAAAAAACAGATTGAGCAAAGGAAGGATTGATTTATTGCGAAAGAAGGGAAATTTAGCCGATGGTACTTACCTCAGCATACTCGGTGGTTGGCGCGCTTGAGGGTTCGGCGGAAGTCGACATCTTTGGAGGTGGATTTCTCGCCGTGAAGGGATTCGCCTTCGAGATCGCCGGAGAACTCGAGGAAATCGATGGAGAGATTGGGGAAAGTTTTGGCTAAAGCGGTGAAAACAGAAGTGACACCGTGAAAAGTAGTGAAGCAGTAGTTACTGTTTAAAAGGAGCGCGGTAACGGCTGAAATGGAATCGGAAAAGGAAACCCTACATATACTCGGAAAAGAGATTGAGCAAATCCGCAACATTACAAATGTAACGGACTTGGGGGGCATGTGTTAACGACCAAATTTGGTAAGCCATGAACTAGGTTCTACATCGGAATCGAAGCGGATTTGGCAGGGAATCATCTTCCAAAAACAGAGTGTGCATCGGCTACGAGGGCATCGGCTAAAGACTGCATCGGCTGAGATGGATCGGACAGAAGATAGTCGATGTAGCCGATTTCGTTGAGATGGTTGTATAATCGTCTCTGGGATTGATCAAGGTGCTACGCAAGGATTGCTACGATGGAGATAAGCTCACGGATAGGCAATTGTATCTATTAATTAGCATATTTTAAATAGTTTGTTTAGAAATATGTTTCGGCAAGAGTCTGCCGTAAAGATTCGTTTGTATCTTAGAGTTTGTTAGAGATAAGAGTCGTGTCCGGCAAGGACCTATTATGTATCTCGGGTATAAATATGAGCCGATTTCGTGTAAACATTCAACAACAGTTCAATAACACTTTCGGCGTATCGCCACACTTTTTCTACTTTCATTGTTTTGACGAGTTCTTGCTTTCGGGTTGAGCTGCATTGATTTCGATCTTTAACAAGAGGTAAAACTTGTCATGACGGCTTGCGTTCTCGTGATTAGTGCTTCCATTTTTATGACACTCTAATCTTGATTATGTAAAACGTCGAGTTATCATATATGCTTTATAATCTTTATTAGTGCCATAATCTAACCCTAAATCGGCCGACATCTATCACTGGAAGGTAGCCGATAGAGTTAGATATAGTCGTTAATCTAGATTATATAGTATATCTGCCATCTTTTAGAGGTTTTCATCAACTTGTCTAGATCTTGTATTTATTTTTATGCTTAATACTGCATCGGTTGAGTTCGATCTATTAAGTAATATTCATAACTGCAATATCTAGCTTGTCTTATGATCATCAATAGAGATAGTATCGGGGTTTCAACCGATCTTACCTAATTTAGCTGCTTTATTCCTTGCATGTTTATTTGATATGCTAAATATGCCTTTTATATTAAGATCTCGTTGCATTAAAGTATATTAGGCTTACTGTTTGATATATTTTGTCTGTTTTAATATCTTGATATAGAGTGGTATCGGAGTATTAGCCGATACATGTTAGATCTATTTGATCGACTATGGTATATATAATCTTCATCTTAAAATACCTTTAAGCATAAGTGATTTATACTGTCCTGACTTACTGTTCAATCTATCCCAATCTCTTGGCGTCTAGCACATCCGTTGCATGCATGTTGGCTTGTGGCGCACTGTGAATGCATGCATGGCGTAGTATTTTTCTACTTTCTCTCTCTTTTTTTTTTTAAATATGTGTCCAATATATAATTTTATTACACTATTTTATTCATCATAATTAGATCTTTATAACAAGGTCTCACGATATATTTTGATAAAAAATATTTATATATATTAAAATATCAAACTTATGTTGCACCATTTCAAAAAAATGTTTCAACAGTTGTACAGATGTGTCAACTCAGTTCATAAAATGTTCCAAAGATGCGTCGTATAAAAAGCTTTGACTGCAACAGTAATCATCACTACATAAAACATTATGTGTCAACTAGTGAAACACTGAAAAAAAATCATATGATACAATACATTTGCAAATATTTGATTTTGTTAAAATATTTTTGTATTTACCTTAAAACATCGAATTGTAATTGTTGAAATATAAAAAAATATTTGCTGGAACATATAAAAAATAATGTGCAACATTGCTAATGCGTTAGTGAAACACTAATAAATACTTATTAGAACATTATATTAACAATTTATGCAACATTTAAAAAGCCAAAAAAAAGTCATCAGAATATAGTCATGTGATATCTTGTTATAAATATTTAATTGTAACAAATCCAATGATATAATTAGTTTGAAATTCAGATAAATAATTTAAGAGAAAAAATCATTTTAAGTTTGAAATATGCTTGCATGCACGCTCTGATTTGCCATGCATCTGCTGCTCCTTTGGATTGACGCATCCGATTTTTCTTTCCTATCAGACGAATGATGGTAAGCATTTCTGCAATTTTATAAGAAGGTATTATAAATTGAGGGTGCTCTAACTCTATAATATCCATTTTAATCTAAAAAAATGCTATGTAATTTATGTAAGGCAAAATTTGCTACAAGACACCGAAAAATTGTGGTCTTTGCTGATAGACACCCGAAGATCGTGTATTTGCTCGTGGAAACTGTAAAAAATTGGTAATTAGCTACTGACACTACTCCTATTATTTTATTATTTATAGTCAAAATGGAGAGAGAAAGAGTTGTGTAAGTACCAAAATACCCTGCTGTCTCTTCTTTTCTTTTCCCCTTCTTCCTCCCTCTTGCTACTAAGCCGAGCAAAGGCGTGACGCGCGCGGCCAACGCCGCCGGCCCAAGCCGGGACGGCTCGGCCACGGCGGGGCGGCGGCGGCGGCGGCAGCGCATCGTCGGGCTCACTGCCGACGGCGACGACGCATGGCGGCATCCCGGCACACGGCGCGGCGATGCACGGTGGCACCGAGCTCTCGGGGAGCTCGGCAGCGGCGCAATAGCGACCGGTCCGGCAGGGATACGACGGCGACGGTGAGTGCCTCAAATCGAGGGGGCCGTCTTCTACGGCGAGGCGCAGGACCTCGTCGTCAGCCGCTTCTTTGATCCCATCAAGGTCTCCTGGAAGGTCTCCTGCAAGACAGAGACGACGTCCTGTCGAGGTTCGTGGCGAGTGTCGAGCACAGTGACGAGGTCCTCCGCGACATCGTCCTCTGCTTCCTCATCGCCGGCCGCGAGACTACGGCGTCGGGGCTGAGCTCGTTCTTCTGGCTCTTGTCGTCCCGGCCGGACAACATGCCGTTGAGGTCTGCGCCGGCTGGTTCTTCTGGTTCTTCTTGCTGAGCTGGTTCGCCGACGAGGTCCGCGCGGTGAGGAAGCCGACCGGCACGTGCCCCGGCGAGCTCTGGGAGATGCACTACCTCCACGCCGCGCTCACGGAGTCGATGCGACTGTACCCGCCGGCGTCAGTCGTGCGCGGCGGACGATACGCTCCCCAACGGCACGCTCGTCCACGCCGGCAGGTCCGTGACGTACAGCGCGTATGCCATGGGGTGGCTCGCCGCCATATGGGGCAAGGACTGCTTGGAGTACAGGCCGGAGTGGTGGGTCGGCAAGGACGGCGTGTTCCAGTCGGCGAGCCCGAGAAAGAGATATTGACAGGTGGGCCCGTGGGCAAACTTGTCTTTAACTAAAGTTTCTCTCTCCGTTTCCAACGAAAATAATAAAATAATATAGTCGGTGTCTGCCGGCTAATTACTATATTTTTTGAGTCCCCACGAGCAAACACACGATCTTCGGATGTCTTATAGCAAAGGCCATAAGTTTTCAATATCTGTAACAAATTTTGACTTTATGTAAATATTTGAGTTCTTATGAGCTTACCCCTATGCGTCAAGATTTTCTAGCTCCAGCACTCTTTGTTTGTCTGGTTTCCTTTCAAATGTCAAATCCAGAAAATCTTGTAATCTGAAATCTTCAAAGGTCAAATCTGGAACATTATGAAACAATAGCGCCTGAACATTCAGTGTAACACAGCGTCCCTCGATTTTGGCTGTGGTTGCCGATGTTTGAACGGAATGCGTCGTTTCTGCTAGGAACGAGTCCACAACGTGTCAACGTTCGATCCCTACAAATTAACTAGCGAAGCGAATCCGGGTTCCACGCGTCTGGACCCATGCCGTCAGATGACTCGGTCGTCCACGCGTCGCGCGTATCTGAATCAGGTGTGCACGACGTCGGATTTGTAGCTGGTCTGCACAGAATCCGCCCCCCCTCCCCCCCCCCCCACCCCTGCCGGCCCCATTTGGCAGTCAGCACTCAGGTACCCACTTACCCAGTCAACAGCTAGTCATCTTCCTTGTCTTCTTTTTTTTCCAATGTATCACGTGACTACGTACTATAGGAGATTACGTAGTTTTTTTTTTTTCGAGGGATAAGAGCAGGAGCTCTACCAATTTTATTAAAAAAAGGAGACAGAAAAGTTTACAGCACACAGTTTATATGAGTACGTAGTCACTTATATATATAGTACGTACTATACATGCACTGACGATCGACGGCAAGGCCAATATGGCAATGGCGATGGCATCAGAAGGCAAGGCGAACATAATTTCCGACCAGTACGCCGCCGTGTCGTCGTCGTCCTTGTGTTGCTCGTTGTTGAAGGCCTCACGCACCGGCGATTGCCAGCACCAGCCACCGCCAAGGCTGCCCACGCGGCCTGCAGATCATTATCAGCTGATACCCCGCGACGAGCACATACTATCGCCATTGACATGGCTCACATACCAGGGGGACACCGCCCTCCACATGGTGGCTGCCTCCGGCTCCGACGACGCAGAAAACTTCCTCAAGAGCGCGGATATCATATGCCGCAGCGGCAGGGCCATGGAGCTCCTCGTCACGCCCAACTGGAACGGCGACACGCCGCTGCACTCCGCCGCCACGGCCGGGAACCTGGCCATGGTGAGGAAGCTCATCCACCTGAGAAAATGTACCGCGGATGGATCAGCGGCGGCGGCGGCGGCGACGGCGGCGATGCTGAGAAGAGAAAACAAGAGCGGGGAGACGGCGTTGCACGGGGCGATCCGCTTCGGCAGCGTCAACATGATGAGAGAGCTCTTGGAGGAGGATCCTGAGCTGGTCTGCGTCCCTCGCAGCGGCACCGGCACGTCGCCGTTGTACCTCGCCGTGCTGCTAGGGCACACAAAGATTGTAGAGGAGATACACAAAGTTATTGCTAAAGCTCCCAATCGCATATCCTTCTGTGGCCCGGATGGCCAAACTGCCATGCATGCTGCTGTTCTCCGCGGAAAAGGTACGCCACTTTTCTGATTATTAACATTCAGATTTTGCCTATGTTTCCATTACCATGTTTTTCAAACTACTAAATGTTAAATGTTAGTACAATAACTTTCTATAGAGAAATTGCTTTAAAATATCAAATATATCTATTTGTCAAATTTGTAATAATTAAAACTTAATTAATCATGTGGTAATGAATTTCTCGTTTTACATGCAACAACTTAATCTTCATCTTTTTAGTATTTTTCTGAGCCAAACTTTTTTTTTCTTGAAACAAGCATATAAAAAATGTACCAATATCTACAATTATAAATAATCTTACTATCAAAACATATTTCGTATAGTGGATTAAATAAAAGTAATTTGATGCATTTTCTACAAACTCGGTTAAAACGAAGGCTAATTTGAAGGAGCACTTGGGCTGAAATTTTTCCTTACGCATGTTTACCAAACTGTTGAACGGTGCATTTCGTGTAAAATTTTTCTACGTAAAAGTGCTTTTAAAAGAATTATATTATTCTATTTCTCAAAGTTGAAATAACTAATACCTAATTAATCATGTGCTAGTGGCTCATCTCGTTTTGCATGTCGCTAAGTTGTTGAGCTCAAATGATCCTTCAAAACTCAGCGTTAAGAAGTTTAATTTTGGACAAAAGTAAAATAACTTACTAGTACGTACAATATTAAACGGGGAAGTACCATATAAATGCATATAATGGGAAAGATATCTTTCCCATTATAAATGCATATATTGTTCTTAAAAAATATAAGAACTGTATAAGGCACTAAACCAAAAAAAAAAAACCCCACATACATCTTCGTTACCAATTTTTGATATAACCAAACTTTGCCAAATTTAGCATTACGAAAATTGATTAGTTTTAGCACCAAAGGGAACACACCCGAAAACTTCATTAAGTAGGTGCCTTGGCAGCTCCGACTCCAGCAGTGTTAGTTAAAAAAAAAAAAGAATCTGCCGCCGACTATTGAAAAATATAGCTCATGTGGAAGAACATTTTTTAAAGCAACCTGCATTCAATGCTTCCCAGATAGCCCAAATGGTAACAGCAAATGTCACTTACGAGCATTTCACTTCCTTCTTTAACAAATTTATGCAACTAAGAGCCCATCATATATCCCTTCTTCCTATATAAAACTAATAACTAATGTCTACTAAACACCTAAAGCTTAATATACAAATATAGTATTTATTAGCACTCCTAAAACCTACGCACATGGTAAGTATTTATTTGTTAGTAACATATAAGCATATAGACATATGCACATGCTAAATCATCATTCTCAAATCACTTTCACAATATTTCAATACAAATCATTTAATCATTTCTACAATGTCTAACATATATCATGTAGCAAAGCGTGGGGCATCATCTAGTTATAGATTATTTTTTGGACCAAATTTAAAAGAAGATTCTACGGTGTTCCAAAATTTCCCATACAAATGCAGAATTGGTCAATATGCATAATATTATCACTTTCCCGCGAAATTGGCATTTCTTTCCTCCCTTTTCCAGCCTCTTTAATTTTTAACATATTGTTGTTTGTTAACCTATTACTCCCACCGTTTCAATTGATTATCGGAGTGTATGAATTGAAACCAAGAAAGATAACTCTCTACTTCGATAGCAAACTCGATACATGCATCATCCACCGTACTTCCTAGCCACAAACAAACTAAATACATTGCGGGTTAGTTGTAAAGTGTTGTGTGCATGGATGCTACACCAAAATCCACTGCATGTACAGATAATGAACAGAGTTAGAGAATGAATACTAATATGATGATCGTTTGGGAATAATTTAAATAAAATTATATGATTATCAATTGAAAATGGAGGGAGTATTTCTTAGCAGAAGCCAACGAAAATTTTAAAAATTTATGAAAATTTATACTCCATTCCAAAATATAGCTACTTATAAAATTTTTCGACAACAATTGAGAAGAGAGGTAGAAAGACTAGATTCCTTTTCATTATTTATTTTTGGAAAAAGTACGAATTTCCCCTTGAACTATCGCGGTCGACCGAATTACCCACTGAACCCGAAAACCAGATATTGCTCACCCTGAACTTTCGATACCAGACAAATTACCCCTCAACCTAATCCAGACTGGTTTTATCCTACGTGGCGTACGCGTGGCAATCCAGTCAGCATTTTCTTTCTAAAAAAATTATGGGACCCATCTATCATACCTCTCCTTCCTCTCTTCCTCTCTCTATCTTCACACACACTCTCTCTCTCTCTCATGGTCACGGGCAGTGCGAGAGCGAGAGGTGAGCAGCGGCACGAGCGGCGGCGGCGGGTGTGGCTGGTTCGCGAGCGGCGGCGGACGGCGGCAAGCTAGCGGCAAATGGGGCGCGGGGGCGGACGAGCGTGGACGGTACCGCTGGCCTCCCTCTTTCTCTATTTCTCTCTCTCTCTCCCTCTCTCTCTCTCTCTTCTCTCTTTCCGCCGCCACTCGCGACCCAGCCGTCCCCACCACTGCCGTTGGCACCGCCGCCCACCTCTCGCTCTTGTGTTGCCCGTGACCGTGTGAGAGAGAGGAAGAGAGTATGGAGAGGTATGACAGGTGGGTCCCACAATTTTTTTAGAAAGAAAATACAAACCGGATTGCCACGCGTACGCCACGTAGGACAAAGCCGCTCTGGATTGGGTCGAGGGGTGTAATTCGTCCGGTATTGAAAGTTCAGGGTGAGGAATGTCTGGTTTTCGGGTTCAGGGGGGTAATTCGGTCGACCGCGATAGTTTAGGTTGGTAATTCTTTGTACTTTTTCCTTTATTTTTTAAGTGAATATAGTCGGGTGAGACCCCTGCTGTTTAATTTTATTCATAAATGAACTAAAATTTACAGATTGCCCCATACTAATTATCATGGTTGGCGGGGTGTGGGGAGGAGTTATGAAGTTGAGGGGTATTTTGGATATTTCGTCATACCAAACATCTTTTGGTGCTTTAATAAATTTAAACTCTAAAGAGTAAATTGCATCTACGGTGTATCAACTTGGCAGTTGGTGCAATTTGGTGCAATAACTTCAGAAATGAGTATTCTAGTATAACAAATTGGTAGGTACGTGCAATTTAGTATAAGAACTTTATAAGTTATTGCATAAATGCAACAACTTGCAAGCAAGGTAGGTATGATTTTGATACAATAAATTAAAAAGTTATGCGACAACTTAATTATTTGGAGCATTTTTTATATAAATTCAATTTTTTAGTGCTAATTTTGACAATATACTAACGCGATTTTGTATAAGTATATTTATATTTTTTTATCCTAATAACTAATAACTAAAAGCCAATTAAACTATATATAGAAATTATTATATTTCGGTTGATATTTGAAAAGGTGAAGAAAAAAATTCTTAAAGGTAATTGGATGTAAATTGTACTACTATGTGCAGTATAATTCTTAAAGATTAAATTCAATATCACAAGGTAATATACGTATGATTACTATGTAATGGCATATTGACATCGTGAAAAAAAAAACTCACCTTGCATATGCTTAGCTAAGTTGATGCACAAAAATATTAAATTATTATGTTCTTGTATTAGAATGCACTCACTTGTCAAGTTGTTGCACTTGGACGTTCAATTCTCATGTTTTTCACTATATCGCACCCACCTGCCAAGTTGTTTTACCGTGGGTGCAATTTACTCAACTCTAAAAATGGGTGCAATTTACTCAACTCTAAAAATAGCTATGGACGTAAATTTTGGATGGACGTAATTAATACTTTGCGATTTCAAAGATACACAGAAACAGCTCATAAAGGCGCATCGTCACATATAAAACTAGATGAAACCCCGCGCATTGCTGCCGGAATTTAGTATGATAATAATAAAAAAATAACGTGTACGATAGCTAGATAACATCAGATTAAGTAAATTAATGTGGTTTATGATAATATAAATTTAAATAGTATGTAGAATGATGATTCAAACGTAAAAAGTAAGGTGGTATGACTTTATGGAAGAAGAAAAGTAGGGAAATAGTTTGGACCGTAGATTAATCATCTAAAGGCTGAAAATAATTGATGTGATATGACTTAATTAGAGGAAAAAAGGAGAAAGATAATTTGGACCATAGAATATCATAAAACATAATAAAGATATGCATTGAAATATTATATAAATTATGTTGGATGATAATTTAACATGTTTGTATTTGAAAAGCTCTTAAATTATAAAAACTATAAAGATATATGTTTGCATGATGTTTAAATGTGATGATTGTTAGTGGATGATGATGTGACATCTTGTTAATTAGTGGATAATAATGTGGCATCTTGTTAGTGGATGATGATGTGGCATCTTTGCATGTTAAGCTTAAGGGGTTAGTGGGGGATAACTTTATGGTAAGATAGGATTTCCATGCGTAATTTAGAATATTTTCACATTTGTTTGACAAAAAGAATGAATCCTGCAGAGATGACAGGACTGCTGATTGAACTGAACGAGAATTTAGACTTTACAATCGAGGGTATGTCCTGTAATCTTTACCTGATGCAAAGAGGAGACAACCGTGGGAGCACGCCAATGCACTTTGCCGCGTCACTGGAAGGACCATCCAAAGAAATTGTTCAGTTTCTTACTGGCCGTTCTATGTATCCCGACCAAAATTGCGTGACATCCCGGCTGCTGGACCTCAGCGAAGGTGCAGCTTATCAGCCTGACAAGAAAGGTCTGTTCCCAATCCACGTCGCTGCATCGGCAGGCAGGCTCAAGGCCGTCATCATTCTGCTCAAGAAATGTCCCGGAACAGCCGGTCTGCTGGACGACGAGCGAAGGACCTTCCTTCACATCGCCGTCCAGAAGAAAAGGTATTACTCCCTCATTCCCTAAATGTTTGACGCTGTTAACTTTTCTAAACATGTTTGACCGTTCGTCTTTTATAAAATATGTAAAACTATATGTATACATAAGAGTATATTTAACAATAAATCAAATGATAGGTAAAGAATTGATAATAATTTTTTAAATAAGACGAACGGTCAAACATATTTAAAAAAGTTAACGGCGTCGAATATTTAGAGATGGAGGGAGTATATCGTATATCGCATCGTCTCCTACGCCTGCAGCATGTCGGGAGAGCTCCGGGATGCAATCCTCAACATGCAGGACAAGGACGGTGACACCGCGATACATCTCGCTGTCCAGCTTGGTGACATGGACCTCGCGAGCTGCCTGATGAGGAACCACAAGGTTTGCCTGAATTTGGCTAACAACAAATGACAGACTCTTCGGCATCTCGCAGAGATTGCCATACCTCCCGCGCTTTATTACAGTAAGGTAATTGGGTAACTCAATTCTCAAATTATAAACAACTTTTTATAAAGCTCAATGTTTGCTTCTCAATTGTATTTTGACTAAGCTGTCTCCCCAGCCCCCTCCCCCCCTCTTCCAGTTGTTTTTAATTGTACTCCATGGTGTTTGGTCCGTTTTATTCCTTCTAATATATATGGCAAATATCCTGCCGTCTTGTTTTTCAAAAAAAAAAATGAATTTGACAAACTTTATTAAATTAGAAAAACCATTTTTTTGGCGGAAGAACTTTGTACCGGGGGGATAGGGGCCTTCTTAGCTTCATACTCCCTCTGTCCCAAAATAAGCGCAACCATGAGTTTTCATGTCCAACTTTAATCGTTCGTCTTATTTAATTTTTTATGATTAATATTTTAATTGTTATTAGATTATAAAACATGAATAATATTTTATGCGTGACTTATGTTTTTTAGTTTTTTTTTAAAAAATAAATAAGATGAACGATTAAAGTTGGATACGGAAACTCATGGCTACGCTTATTTTAGGACGGAGGGAGTATTCCTCTTCTTCCTTTCTCATTATTTTTTAAAGTTTTAGGGCCATTAATCTTTTCTAATTATGGCCAACGGATTATGACAAGAATGCTCTCCAAACTTGTAGAATGTGTATTTTACAGGAAAAATAATTGCCACCAGCATCCGTAGAAGTAGGTTTTTTAAGTCAGCATATCAAGTTTCTCATATTTAATTCATTTATTCATGCCCTCAAAATAATTGTTATGAACAAAGTTTTATCCATCAACACTTTCAAACAAGCCCTCAATAGACTCAAAAGATTCGTCATTAGCGTGTAAACTGCGAGACGAATTTATTAAGCCTAATTAATCTGTTATTGGCAAATGTTTAATGTAGCATCACATTGTTAAATCATGGCGCAGTTAAGCTCAAAAGATTCGTCTCGCAATTTACATGCAAACTGTGTAATTGGATTTTTTTTCCACATTTAATGCTTCATACATATGTCCAAACATTTGATTTGACATTTAAGAGCATCTCCAACAGCCTCTCCAAATCGAACTCTCCAAATACCCATATAGCCAACTCTCCATCTGATTTGGCTAGTCAAACTAACTATTCGCTCCAACAGCCTCTCCATCTACCCACTCTATTTTAAGTCTATGACACAGGGTCCCCACATGTCAATGACTGCTTCTTCTTCCTCCTCTCCCTTTCTTCCTCTTTCTCTCGCGCGAGTCGCGACGGCGAGAGAAGGCGACGGCGCTAGGGCGGGCGACACTGGGAGGACGACGGCGGCGGCGCCGTGAGGACGACGACCATGGCGCGCCTCGGGATCGCCGGGCTCCGTGATGTCGGCAGCGGTGGAGGCATACAGGGAACCATCTCCCCACCGTCGGCGGCCCTAGCAGAAGCAGCGGGAGGTAGCAGCCGCCGGCGTCGTGCTCCGGACGGTGCTGAGCCCCCCATGTGGGGGCAACACGGTGGATGGTGGGCGGCGATGCCGACGACGAGCGCCGAACCAACCAATCATCCATCCCCCCAACCCCCAACTCGACGATGACCAGGGAGGCGGAGCACAACAGCGAGGAGTAGCGCCGCCCCCTCCTCTCCTCCTCCTCCTTGCCGCCGCCACCGCCGCTAGGTAGGCGTACTGCCACCGCCTTCAGCGTCCCCTCGTGCTCTCCCCGATCGCCTTCTCGCGCGGCGGAGGAGGAGCTGGCTGGGGCGTGGGGCCAGAGGTCAGGTCCGCCGCGTCGATCTGCCCCGCCACCTACTACCCATCGTCGCCGGCTCTCCACCACGACGTCTACCCGCCGGACATCCACAGAGGCGATGTTGGGCTGATGGGGCGGCGGCGCTGCGTGGATGGAGCGGACGGGATGGGGAAAGGGGGAGAGAGAGGAGAGAGGGGGTGGGACCCACACCGGATGGCAAGCCGTCCAAGCTGGCCAACTTTGGCCAGTGAGGTGGGGAATTTAGCCAGCCAGATGGCTTGGAGAGCCATTTGGCTAGTCTGTTGGAGTAGATTTTTTGTCTAAGTTAGCCAAATTTTGGCTTGGAGAGCCATTTAGCTAGTTTCTTGAAGATGCTCTAAACACACCCATAAGGATATAGCGATAAGGCATCTTGAGAGAATCTATAATAAATTTATAATAAATATGATGACAGGCTTAGCAGCTGGCACACCATATGAACTGGGACGCAGCTAGGGTAGGCTACGTTCTACCGAAATTGCTAATGCGTGACTGACCGCGCGCGCGCCCTCCCGCGCGGCGAGGGACGTGGCACGCGCGGAGAGGGCCGCGGCGGCAACGCGTGCGCAGGTGGGGCCCGAGCGGTTTTTTTTCGTTTTTCTTTCATGTTTGGTTTTTTCTTTTAGGTTTTTCTTTCCGGGTTATTTTTTCTGGTTTTTTCTTCCTTTTTTCCTTTTCGGTTTTTGAACATATACGTGTACAAACTTTTTATATGTACGTAAATAAAATTTGTATACGTGATATAAAGTTTATATACACGTATACATACTTTGTATACATCGTATATAAAGTTTGTATATACCCGTATACAAACTAACTTTATATTGTGGCCGATTTTTGTTTCCGCCTTTGTTTGTGGTTTTTTTTATTTCTTTGGTTTTTTCCTTGTGGGTTTTTTTGGTTTTTCATTTTTTATACGTACGGGATACAAAGTTTCTATACGCGTATACAAAGTTTGTGTATGCGTATACAAGCTTTGTATCCCGTATGTATACAAAATTTGTATGTGTATAATCTTTTTTTACGTGTATTTTTATTTTTTCGATTTTTTAATACATACGTATATAAAGTTTGTATACGTCGTATATAAAGTTTGTATACATGTATATATATATTTTTAGTAGTACTAGTTGTAGTATAGTAGTATTAGTAGTATTACTAGTAGTAGTATATAGAGTAGTACTACTACCACCTCCTAGCAGCAATGCTAGTAGTACTAACTGCGCACGGGGTCCACTAGTAGCAGCAGCAGTGCTAGTAGTCCTAGCTGCGCGCGGAGCCCACTAGTAGCGGCAGCAGCGCTAATAGTAGTATTAGTAGACTAGTAGTATAGTGGTAGACTAGTAGTAGCAGTTGGACGAGCGAACTGGTCGCGTGCCCACGCCCCCGCGCGCCACCAGTCGCGCACATTAGAGGTCCCCTACGTTCTACTCCTGAGGCCGGTGGAAACACCACACATTTGTACTCTTCATGTATTATCTTGGTTTATTTATTTGTGCACTTCTATAAATTAATTTGGCTCTCTCTTGAAGAATCAACGACGGATGATCTACAGATTGTTGTTAGTCTACTGCGATGCACCCGGTGGCAACCTCCGGCGTGACCACTTTCTTGAGCAGGACATCGCCAGCCGAAACGAACACTGGTGGAGAAACCATCTTTCGTCGGTCGGCCAAATTCCACGATAGTCCCGGTTGCAACAACAACCGGGACTAAAGATCATCTTTAGTCCCGGTTAAAGAGGGTAACGGGCATATTTGATCTTTAGTCCCGGTTGGTGTTACCAACCGGGACTAAAGATCATCTTTAGTCCCGGTTCAACTGCTGTCAGGACTTGTCAGGCCCCCCCGGGATCTTTAGTCCCGGTTGGTGTTACCAACCGGGATTAAAGATAGTAACTTTAGTCCCGGTTGGTGTTGCCAACCGGGACTAAAGATCCCGGTGATCTTTAGTACCGGTTGGCAACACCAACCGGGACTAAAGTCCCACCCCTTTATATATGTCTTCTTCCTCCTCCTCCCCGAGCAAGCTTCAAAATTTCTTCAAAAAAGAGGGGAGGCCATGCCAAAATTTATAGTGAATTTACTTTGGTGATTATATACAAATCGGAGGTGCCTAAAAGGTTAGCAACTTCATCCTCCAATGTTTTTTTTTGGTCATATTACATTTGAAGCTATGTTTCGCACACTTTTTTGTCTCCAAAATTTTGTTGTAAGTTGATGAGAGAGAATTTGTGTTGGAAAAGAAAGAATATATAGAAATTTTGTTTATTTGCTAAATAAGGTTTCATAAAATAGTTGAGTAGGAAAATATAGTGAAAGTTAATCTTAAAAAAAAGAAAACAAACTAAATTGAAAATGAAAAGAATTTAAAACTTAAAAAATAATAAATAAGAATTAGTTGGTGGAATATTTTATAATTTTTGTATGAATAATGATATGTCGATATTGTATGACTGTTGAAAGAGTTTGTGATTATTTTACCATTATTGTATGACTGTCATTATTGTACGAATGATTATTTGTGTACGATTTTTTTTTCATTTCATGTAGATGGATCGGCAATGGATGTACGCTGACCGGCGGTCCAAAGAGTTTATTGACGGCGTGCATTATTTTTTGAGAGTGGCCGAAGCTAACAAGCAGAAGGGTTTTATTTGTTGTCCATGCAATAAGTGTAAGAATCAGAAGGAGTATTCTGCATCCAGGACTATTCATTTCCACTTGTTTGAGTCAGGGTTCATGCCAAGCTATAATTGTTGGACATGCCACGGAGAGCAAGGGGTTGAAATGGAAGAAAATGAAGTGGAAGACGACAATATTTCAGACTTTGCTCAGTACGTTGTATTTGAAGGAAATCAAACGGGCGAGGAGGACATAGATGCTGATTATAACGACGTTGCAGATGATCTTGGTCAGATGTTGCAGGATGCCAAGGAGGACTGCGAGAGTGAAAAGGGGGCCCATAAATTGGACAAGATGTTAGAGGACCACAGAACGTCGTTGTACCCAGGTTGCGAGCAAGGGCACAAAAAGTTGGATACCACTCTGGAGTTCCTGCAATGGAAGGCAAGAAATGGTGTTAGTGACAAGGCATTTGGCGATTTATTGAAACTCGTCAAGAACATTCTTCCGGAGGGAAACAAATTGCCCGAGACAACGTACGAGGCTAAGAAGATAGTCTGCCCTCTAGGACTGGAAGTTCAGAAGATTCACGCATGTCCGAATGATTGTATCCTATATCACGGTGAGGAGTACGAGAACCTAGAAGCATGCCCTGTTTGTAAAGCACTACGATACAAGATTAGACGAGATGATCCAGGTGAGGTTGACGGGCAGCTAACGAAGAGGAGAATTCCTACTAAGGTGATGTGGTATTTCCCTATAATACCACGGCTAAGGCGTTTGTTCAGGAACAAGGCGAATGCTAGAATGATGCGTTGGCACGCTGAAGAACGTCAACAGGACGGGATGCTGAGACACCCCGCAGATGGTTCGCAGTGGCGAAACATCGACAGAAAATTTAAAGACTTTGGAAAGGACGCACGAAACATACGGTTTGGTTTAAGTACGGATGGCATGAATCCTTTTGGAGAGATGAGCAGCGGCCATAGCACTTGGCCCGTTACGATGTGTATCTACAACCTCCCCCCTTGGCTATGCATGAAGAGGAAGTACATAATGATGCCGATTATTATTCAAGGCCCCAAGCAACCTGGTAACGACATCGATGTGTTCCTAAGACCACTGGTCGAAGATCTTAAACTGTTGTGGAAGAAGGAAGGTGTCCCCGTGTGGGACGAGGACAAACAGGAGGAGTTTAACCTACGAGCGCTGCTGTTCGTAACCATCAACGATTGGCCTGCACTTAGCAACCTATCCGGGCAGTCCAACAAGGGGTACAAGGCTTGCACTCACTGTATGGATGAAACAGAAAGTACGTATCTTAAGCACTGTAGGAAGGTTGTGTACATGGGTCATCGTCGATTCCTTGCAGCAAACCACCCGGTACGGAAGAAAGGCAAGCACTTTGAACATACGGCGGACCACCGTACGAAGCCTAAACATCGCAGCGGGAACGCAGTGTTTGCTATGGTTAAAGATCTTAAAGTAGTGTTTGGAAAGGGGCCTGGCAGCCAACCTATAGAGAGCGAAGATGGTCATGCGGCGATGTGGAAAAAAAACTCCATATTTTGGGAGTTACCCTATTGGGAATTCTTGGACGTCCGCCACGCAATCGACGTGATGCACCTCGCTAAGAACCTTTGCGTAAACCTTCTTGGCTTCCTAGGTGTATATCGAAAGCCGAAAGATACACTGGAAGCGCGTAATGATCTGAAGCATATGGAACAACGCGGCGACCTTCACCCGGAACCAAAGGAGAAAGGCAGCCATTACTTGAGTCCAGCCAGCTACACTCTTAGCAAGGCAGAGAAGGAAAGTATGTTTCAATGCTTGGAGAGCATCAAGGTACCGTCTGGATACTCCACGAATATAAAGCGAATAATAAGCACGAAGGAGAAGAAGTTCACAAACCTAAAGTCTCATGACTGTCACGTGTTGATGACACAGCTGCTACCAGTTATAATAAGGGGTATCCTCCCAGACAATGTCCGGGCAACAATAACAAAGCTATGTTCTTTCATGAACGCAATTTCGCAGAAGGTCATCGATCCGGATAGGTTAGAAGCCCTTCAGAATGATGTGGTGCAATGTCTTGTCAGCTTTGAGTTGATATTTCCACCTTCATTTTTCAATATAATGACGCATCTGCTTTGTCACCTTGTCAAAGAGATCGGTATTCTCGGGCCTGTGTTCCTACACAGTATGTTTCCTTTCGAGAGGTACATGGGCGTTCTGAAGAAGTATGTTCGTAACCGTGCTCGTCCAGAGGCAAGCATCGCCAAGGGGTATGGAACAGAGGAGGTCATTGAATTCTGCGTTGAATTTATTGAAGACCTTCGCCCAATCGGGGTACCTGAATCACGCCATGAAGGGAGACTACGGGGAAAGGGGACTCTCGGGAGGAAAGCTATAATGACGGTAGACAACAATTTATTCCGTAGAGCCCATTTCACGGTTTTACAACAATCTTCATTGGTGGCTCCTTACATCGAGGAGCACTTGGCTCTAGTTCGCGCCAGAAACATCGGTAAGTCCGATGCATGGATTACACGGCATCACATTGATACTTTCCCCGCATGGCTGCGACAACATCTCATGGGTAACGAGACGATTAACCAGCAACTGGCCTTCCTGGCGAGGGGTCCATCTGGCTCGATCGCGACATTCCAGGGATATGAGATCAATGGGTACACATTCTACACAAGAGCCCAAGACATGAAGAGCACGAACCAGAACAGTGCTGTTCGTATCGATGCCATGGGACACGATGGTACAACTGGCACATATTACGGTGCCATCGAGGAGATATGGGAACTTGACTATGGACCTCTCAAGGTCCCTCTGTTCCGGTGCCAATGGGTTAGGTTGACTGGTGGAGGCGTAACGACTGATGACAGTGGGATGACAACGGTTGACCTTAACAAGGTTGGATACTCGGACGAACCTTTCGTCCTTGCCAATGATGTAACGCAAGTTTTTTATGTGAAGGACATGTCTAGCAAAGGAAAGAAGGGCAAAGGGCCTGACGAGCCGAAGCGCCATGTTGTTCTCCCAGGCAAAAGAAAAATCGTCGGAGTAGAGGACAAGACTGACGAGGATTACGATCAGTTAGATGGGCAACCCCCTTTCACGGTGACGGTTGACCCTAGCATCCTCCTATCAAACGAAGACACCCCTTACTCACGTAGCGATCACAAGGAAGGAACAATAGTGAGGAGAAAGTACGTGCGGACAACCGTCACCGCCGAAGTGTTGCCGTAATTGTTGTAAACTATTTTGGATGTATTGAATATGCTAGTTATATATGATTAATTACAATTTTTAACAATTTAATATCATGCATATGCTAATTATATACGACTATTCTAATTTTTAAAAGTTTTGAATCATGCATGTCGGATTCACAGATGCTAGTTACAATTTTTAACAATTTAATATCATGCATATGCTAATTATATACGATTATTAGCATTTTTAAAAGGTTTAAAACATGCATGTGGGATTTACACATGTTAATTAGAATTTAAAAGGTTATTAGCATTTAAAACATATATTAGAATTTAAAACATGCATCACACTAATTATATACGATTATTAGCATTTTTAAAAGGTTTAATTAGAATTTAAAAGGTTACTAGCATTTAAAAGGTTATTAGCATTTAATTAGAATTTAGCATTTTTAAAAGGTTATTAGCATTTTTAAAAGGTTTAGCATTTAAAAGGTTATTAGCATTTAATTAGAATTTAAAACATGCATCACATTAATTATATACGATTATTAGCATTTTTAAAAGGTTTAGCATTTAAAAGGTTATTAGCATTTAATTAGAATTTAAAACATGCATCACATTAATTATATACGATTATTAGCATTTTTAAAAGGTTTAAATCATGCATGTGGGATTTACATATGCTAGTTACAATTTTTAACAATTTAATATCATGCATATGCTAATTATATACGATTATTAGAATTTTTAAAAGCTTTAATTCATGCATGTTGGATTTACACATGTTAATTAGAATTTATAATGCATTATTTATATTTTAGAAACATATATGCAACGAAATTCAATATTCAGTGCTATTAACTTTAGTCCCGGTTCTTAACCCTAACCGGGTATAAAAAAAAATTTGGAAATAGCGGGAAAATATCTTTACTCCCGGTTCGTGAGAAGAACCGGGAGTAAAGATATCTTTACTCCCGGTTCGTAACACCAACCGGGATTAACGATAACATCTTTAATCCCGGTTGGTGTTACGAACCGGGAGTAAAGATATCTTTACTCCCGGTTCTTCTCACGAACCGGGAGTAAAGATCCGGGGGTATATATATTCCCGGTGCGCCCTCGTCTTCTCCACCAACACTTAGACGTTTTCATCGAGATCGAGCATCGGTCCTTCGCCGCCACTGCCTAGGGCAACCCGCGCCGACGCCGCCGTCGTCTCTCACCGTCGCCTGGCGGTCCTCGCCGCCTCCGCCGCAGACGCCGCCGCACCGTCTCTTGGGTGAGAGCCCCCGGCCTCTCTCTCTCTCTCGATGTACCCTCGTCTCTCTCTCTGTTTCGCCGACGACGCCAAGAAACGCCGACGACGCCGACGACGCCGATGACGCCCTCTCTCTCTTACGCCGATGACGCCCTCTCTCTCTCTCACGCCGATGACGCCGACGAACTCCGACCCACGACGCCCCCACGCCGCCGCCGCGCCCCCACGACGCCGCCGCCGCCACGATGCCGCCGCCGCCCCCACACCCCCACGCCGCCGCCGCGCCCCCACGACACCGCCGCCGCCACGATGCCGCCGCCCCCACGCCGCCGCCGCCGCCCCCACGGCGCCCCCACGCCGCCATCGTGCCGCCGCGCCGGCACGTTGCCGCCGCCGCGCCACGCCCCCACGCCGCCGCCGCCCCCACGATGCCGCCGCCGCCCCCACGCCACCGCCGCCGCCCCCACGGCGCCCCCACGCCACCGCCGCCGCCCCCCACGGCGCCCCCACGCCGCCGCCGTGCCCCCACGACGCCCCCACGCCACCGCCGCGCCCCCACGACGCCGCCGCCGCGGCGCCGCCATCGTGCCGCCGCGCCGCCGCCGCCGCGATGCCGCCGCCGCCACGAATGCTGCCGCCACGTACGGTCACGATGCCGCGCCCTAACGCCTAATGAACTAACGCGAACGAACGAGCGAACGAACGCGAACGAGCGAACGAACGCGAACGAACTCGAAATTATAAAAGAACACAAACTAAAACTTGTAAAATCCATATAAAATTAAATATAGCTCATTTTAAGATGATTCAAATTTCTGTGAACTCACCAAGTTGGGAACTTTGATGTTATGTAATAAAAACTTGCACTCACAGTACAAATTTAGCTTCTAAAATTTATCCAAGTTAAATCACACATAAAGCATGCACAAACTTATAAAATGCATACAAAATTCATTTCAACTCATTTTGGAGCAAACTCAGTTTCTACAGATCCACCAACTTATGTTCTCCTATAAAGCAAAATGAAATAGTATACCTACTATACATCAAATGCCTCTAAAACTATTACCTTTAAAATGACTAGTTTTACATAAGCTGAACTTTAGAAGTTTATATAAAATTCATCTTAGATCCTTTTTGAGTAAACCCAAATTCAGTAGAACCATAGAGTTGTGCACTTCAATGTTATAAAATAAAAAGACATACTTACAGTATAATGAAAACCCCTAAGTATTTAAGTAAGGAATAAACAACATGGAGCATACCTTAAATTGTAACATTTGTAGAAAATTCATCTATTGTCTAAATGAAGTGAACCAAATTTTCTATAGAACCAGCAAGTAATATACTTCAACCTAGTAGAGTGAATTATAAATTTTTTCACGTAGATTGAATGTGGTTCAAACAATGCCTATATAAATAAGGTTTGGATCGCCTTCACAAATGTTTTATGTACCAGAGAATTGAATTACAAAATCAAATTAATTTCACAAAATTCTATAGTGTTGTATTTTTGTAACAAACATTTGGACATCTAAAAGATCTTCAATGAAAAGATTGTTTAACTACAAAGTTAAACAATACATTATATGTTCCTTTGCGATTAGACTAATACATTTTTTTTGGATGTTGCAGAGAAGACGTCGTCGTCGTCGTCCGTCAAGCCGAAGTGGTAGCTAGCCCTCGAAGGAATTCGCGCAGGCAAGTGATGTAAAGATGTGATTGTTTGAGATATAATATAAGATTGTTAGAATTCTAATATAAGATTATTAGATTATTAGAGTTAGCATATGTGAGTGTTAGAGATTATTAGATTATTAGACTTAGCATATTTGAGTGTTAGAGATAGTTAGAGTTTTAATATAAAATTATTAGAGGTTTAATATATGAAACTTAATTAGACTTAGCATATGTGAGTGTTAGAGATTTAATATAAGATTATTAGAGTTTTAATATTCGAAACATATTTGATTGTTAGAGATTTAATATAAGATTATTACAGATGTAATATACGAAACTTAATTAGACTTAGCATATATGATTATCTACCGTACAAATACACGACACTTAGACTTAGCATATTTGAGTGTTACAGATAGTTAGAGATTTGATATAAAATTATTAGAGGTTTAATATACGAGTTAGTGAGGAGATTGTTATACTTAGCATATATATATGATTATTACAATTTTAATATAAGATTAGTAGCGATTTAATATGAGATTATTCGAGATTTAATATAAGATTATTAGAGTATTCATCTTACGGTTAGCAAATACATCCTACAGACCTAACATATATTATTGTAATGCACAGATGGCTGATCGCGACGAGGAACAGATATTGTATGATACAATTGCAGAGGGAAGTAGCCAGTACTGGAACGAAGAAGAGGGGAACGAGGATCCAAACCAGTACTTGAACGTGGAGGGGAACGTGGAGAGGGTTTCGGAGGGGAACGATGAGGAGGAGGCTAGTGGAAGTCATCCCTCCGCTGGACAGAAGAGGGCACGCGGACAACGAGGTGCCGCGAAGAAGATAGAGGGTCGGCACATCATAACTGAGGTGGACGCAGACGGCCGACCTACTGCCCCGGCGGAAGCAGCCAAGAATTTTGTACGCCACAGTGGTTGGGTTGTGAGGGATAACGTGCCTGTCAGCATGGTGTACTGGCGCAGAACAAGGGCACGCGGGGATAATGACAGCTTTGTCCCGGAATCAGAGAAAGAGATGCTGTGGACCACAATGCTCGAGACGTTCACGCTCCCTGCGGGTACAGAGAACATAGTGAAACACTGGACTCTTAAGAAAATGGCAGAACAGTTCCAGACCTTCAAGGGAGACCTATACCGGAAATACATCCTGAAAGGGGCAGACACCGAACTTCGACGTATTCCCGAAGCTAAGGGATCACTGGGAGGAGTTCGTTGCTTACAAGACAGGTCAACAAGGGCAGGCGATGATGGAAAGAAACAAAGAAAATGCCGCCAAGAAGAAGTACCATCACCACTTGGGGTCAGGCGGCTATAGCGTCGCGATGCCGAAGTGGGAGGAGATGGAGGCAAGCTTGCTTGAGAGGGGTATCGAACCGGCCACCGCTAAATGGCCTGATCGATCGAAGTTCTGGTTCTATGCTCATGGTGGAACGCTCAACCCAGGTGATGGCTCCTTGGTCTTCAGCGATCAGATACGCGAGGCTGCGAGTCGACTAACGGACGCAGTGGAAGCCTCTTCTCAGGGCACGTTCCGACCCGACAGAGAGAAGGACGAGCTGTCACTCGCCCTGCAGACTCCAGAGCATCCAGGACGAACACGAGGGAAAGGGGTGATTCCTTGGAAGATTGGATTCAAGGATGACATCCACACGTACAGGAGTCGGATGAGGAGCAAGAGAGATACCGAGGCGAAGATTGCAG
Organism: Oryza meridionalis; assembly: GCA_000338895.3. Classification (NCBI taxonomy): domain Eukaryota; kingdom Viridiplantae; phylum Streptophyta; class Magnoliopsida; order Poales; family Poaceae; genus Oryza; species Oryza meridionalis. The sequence goes on along the minus strand of CM002532.2, from coordinate 6,170,793 downwards.
ATCTCGAGTACAGGATATCGAGCTACGAGCTCAGCATGCAAGAGGAGGTGGCCCGGAAGGTGGATGAACGCATGGCAGCACATCGGTCACACGATCCCCAGCCGTACATACCTCCTCCAGTGGTTAGCCTATCAGGCAATCGTAGCAGCTGCGCCTCAACGGGGCAGGTAGTATCACATAGCATGGACGCTATGCAAACCCGGGACGAAACCACCTGCCCCGTTGATGAGATCACGCATCGGACACCATGTGAGCTGCATATTCCCTTCAAGAACTTATCAATCAAGGTATGCTCGATATAATACATGATTTTTGACTCGTACGTTCCGCAATTTGCTGCTTAGGTTGATTACTAATAGATAACCTCTCCTCACGTGAAGGTGGCGTCAGGAATGGCCATCCCAACAGACATATCAGGGACTTACCACTGCAGGCCGATTCCAGCAGGATACTCGAGGGTCGAAGTTGAGCTGGTGGAAGCCGTGTACGAGGACCTCGAGTTGGACTACCCAGGAGGAGACGGTGAGACGCATCTACGAGACACAAGCCACGCCATTATACTATGGCGCAAGCGGTACATCATCCTCCCTGGGTGACAAGCGGCGTCTCGTGCACCATCTCCTCCGGCTCCTCCGCCTCCTCCTGCACCATCTCCTCCGGCTCCTTCGCCACCTCCTCCTGCACCATCTCCTCCGGCTCCTCCGCCTCCTCCTGCACCATCTCCTCCGGCTCCTCCGCCTCCTCCTCCACCGTGTCCACCTGCACCTCCCAAGACAAGGTCTCGCCAAGCTCCACCTCCTGCCAGCACAAGGGCAACGAAGAAGGCCAAAGTTGAGACCACCAAAAACAAGGAGCCGCCGTACGATTGCAGTCAAGAGGAGCTTAATGCTTACGTGGCAGGAGAAGTGAAGAGGCAACTCAAGCCTCGGAGTCCTGAAAAGAAGATACCTATTGACCCGAGCGTGAAGAATTTCTTCAAGGGAATGTCCACCGCAAACAAGGAGGCCTTGAAGCTATCGGACTATGACCGAACACTCAGGAAAGCCTATTACAAGAAGTCCAAGCCAGGTCCTCAGCTTGGAGAACAACCACACCAAGTGGTCGAGCCGTTGGTGACCGGCGAAGACTTTGGCATAACGGATTTCATTTCAGACACCGGTCTAACCATGGCTCAGTTGGTTGGAGGCGCACCAATCCCGAAGGCGGAAGTGGCATACAAGTTTGAACTCGGTAAACCGCTTGTCAGGCCCGAGCAGCTGCAGTCCCTACCGACACAAATGTACAAATTCCATGAACGGTACATGGAAATGAGCGCCAATGGTAGAGAGATGTTCGGAGCGAGGATCAGAAACCCCGACTTCTTGCAAGGAGAAGATGTTCTATGGATCAATTTCAAGGATGTCTTCGATCTGTACCATCGGGACGCCCTCGACGTCTCTCTTCTGAGCGCATGGATTTTGTAAGTATCTTTGAGTTCGATTTGTTTCGTTCAATAATTAGCTCCTGGCATATATGTAAGCAATAATAATTTCCTTTCATTGTTGTAGAATGGAGATTCAAAGGGCCCGGCGGCGGGGGGTTTACAATACTGGGTTCATCGACCCTCGCAAAATCAACACCGAAATGCTCGACAACTACGAGAAAGACACAGAGGACAATCTCGTCCATCTCCTAACACAGCAGCATTTCAAGACATTCATACTATTGCCGTACAACACAGAGTGAGTTTTTATTGTCGTTCGAACAAATTTCATTCCCATACATATAACATGTGCATTCTGATATTTATCTCATCTCACGCATATTCCAGATTCCACTGGGTCCTGTTCTTTTTTGACTTGGAGGCAGGCAGAGTCACTGTGTACGACTCAATGAATAAAGAGGAGAAGGTTTTTGACAAGGTCTTCCAAATGATAGACAGGTAATATAATGCCATCTATTCCACAGTCGCGGGACTCTGTTGATATTATGTTGATCTCGGGTAATATTTAATTAATCATAGCTTGCAACTGCACATGTAGGGCTTGGGATCGGTTCCGTCAATCGGTCCGCGGGACTTGGAAAGAAAAACTTGGACGAAGGTTTCATTTTCCAGTGAGTACATGCATGATCCAAAATTATATTGAATTGAATCTCTAGTTATAGTTAATATAAAGAGTATATTAAATCTCTCATCGTTTCTCATGTAGTGCGCAAAGCAGGACAAGGGAACTAACTTGTGCGGCTACTACGTATGCGAGTATGCCCACTGCCTATCAAACCAAATATACACCAAACGAGAGCTCGATGTACGTATACATAAACCGTTCAAAATTTCATTGCGTATCGATTTGTTAAGTTGTTTATTAATTTCATATATTGATATGTCATTATTTTCCGAATGATAGCGTATTCACATGAGGGAAAAACTCCCACACAAGGATTTTATCACGGCTGTTCAAGAACAACTGATGGGGTTCATCAACAAAGAAGTCCTTAATCCCCATGGTGAATTCTACTATGACGGATCGACAATTCGTAACGTCGGTCCTTCCTCTTCTGACGTAACGCAGGCGTCGAAGTCGTAGCTACAGCTAGCGAGCAAATGAATTGTACTATACATGCATGTACATACATATTTACATATGTACGTACATTTACTTTAGTGGTAATATATATTTTGGTAACATATATGTACATAAAATGTTAAGTGCTTTAAATTATAAATATGTGTGTAATATATGTATTTATACATATATATACATACGCATATACATATATATGTATTCTATATACAACCATAATATATATATTGCAATGCATATATATATATATATATATATATATATATAATCAACCATGCAGCAAACAGGGCAATGCAAATAAAAAAAAAGGTACATGGATCTTTAGTCCCGGTTGGTAACACCAACCGGGACTAAAGGCTGACCGATCTTTAGTCCCGGTTCGTGTTACCAACCGGAACTAAAGATCGATCTTTAGTCCCGGTTATTTCACCCGGGACTAAAGATCGCTATCTTTAGTCCCGGATTCGTAGTCCCGGTTGGACAACCGGGACTAAAGGGGGGTTACAAACCGGCACTACAAACGATTTCTCCACCAGTGGAAGCCGAAGAATCCAAGAAAATCATCGAGTGAACCCAGATTCTGGGCATCGGCTCGGTGCTCGTCGCGGCCGTCGCGTTCGCGGCGGCCATCACCATGCCCGGCGGCTACCGCGCTGACGACCACCACCACGGAGGCGCGCCGACGCTCGCCGGGGGGTACGCCTTTAGCGCGTTCGTCGTGGCCAACGCGCTGGCGTTCGTCTGCTCGCTGCTCGCCACGCTCGGCCTCATGTACGCCGGGTTGGAGTCCGTCGACTTCACCAACCGCTCCTGGCACTTCACCGTCACCGTCGGGCTGGTGCGGAGCTCCATCCGGAGCCTGGCCATCGCCTTCGCGCTGGGCAACTACGTCGTCCTGGCGCCGGTAGCTCCAAGGACGGCGACGGCGGTGTGCGTGTTCGCGTCGAGCATCTTGGCGTACGGGGGGATCAACACCGGACTGATGCCGGTGACAGTTCTTGCACGGACGACAGTGATGAACAGGAAGTCCGTGACGAAGATGTAGACCATAGCGGGGGAGCATGTTATTGGTGCCTTGAAAAATTTATGGTCCTACGTCACTGGTGGAGAAATCATCTTTCCTCCCGGTTCGTAACTCTATTTAGTCCCGGTTATCCAACCGGGATTATAAAACCGGGACTAAAGATAGGGATCTTTAGTCCCGATCGATCTTTAGTTCCGGTTGGTGTTAACAACCGGGAGTAAAGAGGAGATAACAGCAGTCCAGATGCCCCCTTTCTTCTTTTTTTTTCTTTTTTATTTTCTCCCAAATCAAGTGGGATGCATATACCCAAATTAAACCCCAAATCCCAACTCAATGTAACATCCCAAATCCACATCACAAATCTTTGAAGTTACTTATACATACAAATCAAATACATCACAAATCCTAAAAAAAACTGCACACAAATCAAATTACATCACAAGTTCTACAAAATTCATCGCAAATACATCACACACAAATCAATACATCACAGGATCATGCAATAAATCACAAATTCAAAAAAAAGAATCACAGAGGCGCCGCCTGGCCGCTGCCGCCTCCTCTCCGCGCTGCCCGCCGCCGCGCCGGCGGCCCTCTGCGCCACCGCGCCGGCCGCTGCCCCGCCGCGCAGGCCCTCCGCGCCACCGCGCCACTGCGCCGGCCCTCCGCGCCTCCGTGCCGGCTGCCGCCCCGCTGCGCAGGCCACTGCCCCGCCGCGCAGGCCCTCCGTGCCTCCGCGCCTCCGCGCCGGCGGCCCTCCGCACCGCCGCGCCGGCCCGCTCTCACTCTCAGCGCTAGCGCTCTCGCTCGATCTATTCAAAAAGAAACAGATAAGACATGAAAGAGGGAGGGTGTTAGAGAGAAAAAAAAAGAGATAGAGAGAGTTTGTTGTGTAGACGAGAGAAGATGATAAGTAATAGGGATTATATAGTACGTGTTAGATTTTTATTCCCGGTTTGTAACACCAACCGGGACTAAAATTAGATCTTTAGTCCCGGTTGGTGTTACAAACCGGGACTAAAGATCCTAGGCGCCTGACATGGTCTGACAGGGAACCAACCGGGACTAAAAATCATCTTTAGTCCCGGTTGGTGTTACTAATCGGGAATAAAGATCTTTAGTCCCGGTCGGTAACACCAACCGGAAATAAAGACCAACCGAGAATAAAGATCATCTAATCCTGTTGTCCTTATAAACCGGGACTAAAAATCGTTTTTAGTCCCGGTTTTTAATGGAACCGGGACTATTGTGGATTTGGGTCGACCGACCAAAGATGGTTTCTCCACTTGATCTTTGCCTTGCCTCTTATCCTCAAAAACTGATATATATATATCACGAACTAACCAGACTCAACATGCATGTTTGGTTTGGTGTTATAAGTATATGTTGTGCTTATATGTTTGTTCATTTTTTTTTGAAGACCTATATCTTTGTTCATGAAAATACAATTAAGATTTATAATATTTAGACTTTTAAGGTGTGCATTCAAATTATTTTAGGTCATGCATTGATTCACCCTTTTTTTTATCTGAGATTCACTTAATTTTGATTAAAAGTTCGTTTCACGTACATATTTTGCAGCACAACGTAGAACAGAAGCATATATCGGTTTAATGTATATATTGACTTGACCTGTACTCGTAAAATGTTTCATTATCTTTGAGTAATCGTGTACCATGAAATAGTATTCTGTTTGCAGACCGGGAATTCTTAACTTATACAGGCATATGACACTATAAAAAACAATCTTTCCAAACTGCTAAAATGAAATTTTGTAGACGATCGAGACTGGCAACCGACTACCCCAGGTGTATGTAGAAATAGGGACTTTTCCGGGCGAGCAGTACGAACAGCCGATCATCAAAACAGGATTTTAGCAGTCGGACGGGCACGTTATGCGGCTCGGCTGGAAAAAGAATTTTTGACAAAACAAAATTCCAAAAAAATAACAATATTATAAAACCCTAGCTCCCGAAACCGCCGCCATCATCACCCCCAGATCCGCCGCCGTTGTCGTCATGCCAAAAGCCTTCACCGTCATCGTACCTCGATCCGACGCCGTCATTGCTTGAAGCCACCGCAGCTGTCATCGCGCCCAAAGCCACTGTTGTCGTCGTGCCTAAAGCTGCCACTGTTATCGTGCCAGGATCCGCCACCATCGCACCCGAAGCCATCACCACCATCATCGCTCCTAAGGGTAGAGGCGGCGGATCAACCCCTTCCGAGGCCAACGTCGGCCACTCCCAAGCCGTCGAATCCGCCATCATCCTGAGCCGTTGGATCCGTTCTGTACCCTGCTCTCCTCGTGAACTCCCGCCATTGAGGTCATTGTCGTGCGGTTGAGGTCGTAATTGCCGCATGCCTTGGCTCCTCTGTTTCCACCATCAGCGGATCCGTCGCTCCCATGGCCGCCGCTATCGGAACCGTGGCCCCTTCCAACACCACACCCTAGTGACCTCTATCCAATTGCCACCAAAGCCACCACCTCCACCATCGCGCACCGGATCTGCTGCCGCCAATGCATGCTAGATCTAACGCCACCTCCACCACCATTTATACCGGATCTGTCGCCGATTCATCAGCGCGTGTGCCAGATCCGGATCTGAAGCTGAGAGGAAGGGAAAGTGGAGGAAGGAGGAAAAGAGAAAAAAAGAGAAGGAGATAAAAGGGACTGAGGAGAAAAGAAAAAAAAAAGAGGGGTCTTAAACAACAAGAATAGGTCAGTGTTTTCATAATAGATCTTCACCGATAGATTTTCACAATGGGGCTTTGACCGAACACCCCAGGCATATTTTTGCATGTGGCTTAAGTCCATAGCGAGCATAACAGTGAACCAGTTTATCTTGTGACACCATCAAAACATCATCCTAACTGGACAATCATCTTCAACGCCAACACCATCGTGTTAGTTTTAAAAACATAAGAGAATGGATTAGAATGATTTTAATACAAGTTATATATATATATATATATATATATATTTTAAAAAAACACACCGTTTGGCAATTTGGGAGGCGTGCGTGGAAAACGAAGGAGAATAAGTTGGGAACATGAAAAGATAACACAGAGAAAGGAAATTAAACAACTCATTACAAGAGGTCCGTCTAGATTTCTGTAAAAAAAATATTTACATATTTATAACATATTAGTGATATGCCCCCGCTTTGTCACAGGATTGGGAGGATTACGGATGAATGGTTTAATAGATTTAATTTTATAGATGGCTTTTTTTTTGGTTTTTTTAACTTCATATTAGCTAAATGCCCGTGCGTTGCATGGGTACATAAAATTTTAATTATACATATACAACAAATATAATATTATTTCAAGTGGCACGACAGCTACATTGAGCTCAATGCCGACTTATATTTCTATCAAAGTGGTTTTATTATTGATAATCAATGTATTTTTATTAATATTTTTAAATTTCGTAGATGAACCAATGGTAATTAATGCAGTCATGACCAGACACAACGAGACCAAGAAGCAGGAGTAGGCAGAAATGACCAGGACCAATACCAAGGAATGCGGTCACCACTCTCGGTTAACTGAGTTAACTGAATAGACCGAAATTTAGCCCATGCCAGCCCAATAGGCCCGAGTGCGAAGTAAACATGCAGCTACCACTCTCCTCCCATCCAGGGAAAATATATAGGACAAACCACATATGTAGTGCAAACTTGAAAAACTACCGTTGGATCGAGAAATAGAAGTCCGAGATTCATCCACGTCACCATGAGTTAAAATTTAACTCGCGGATTCACTCATGAGTTAAAACTTTATTGGTAGTTAAATTTTAACTCATGGTGACGTGGACGAATCTCGGACATCCATTTCTCGATCCAACGGTAGTTTCCAAGTTTCCACTACATATGTGGTTTGCACCACATATTTTCCCTCCCATCCACATCTCTTGTTTGACGTGGCGCCGCCGTCTCTTGCTTTTGCTGCGGTCATCGACGTCTCCTCATCTCCTTCACTGCCCGCCCAATGCCACCAGCAGCAGCGGGGGGCCGCGTCGTAGCCAGCCGCTACTCGACGCCCCTCCTCTACTCCAGCACCAACGACAGGGCTGCAACATCCGCCACCGGCCGCCGCCACTAGTCTAGTGAGTCGGTGACAATGCTGCCGTCTCCTTCCCAATTGACTCCAGCCTCCACTCCTGAGTCCTGATGCTCATGGGCACTGCCTGCTCCTTTTCTAGGCGCCCGGGGCATTTCTGTTAGGGTTCTATAGGATCTCCTAGCAATCGATCTACTCGGGGTTGCACGGTTTTGTGGGTTCTTGACCAAATGGAAAAGGGAGGAGGAAGCAGTGCCAGCCATCGTCGTCGTCTTCGCGGGCTTGACGTGGACCGGTGGCGACGGTGGTCGCGACAGCGATGGCGGTGATGCAGCAGCGGTCGCAGGCGGTGTCGCGGTTGCGGCAGCGACGGTGTCGACGACGAGGCATGGCGCGGTGGTGGACTTCCCGTCACTGGCTACGCCCCCTCGATCGGTTAGGGTTAGGGTTTGTGGGTGGAGTTGGCAACGGCAGCGAACCTCGTGTCGTGTGCCTCCCCGGCCTCCACCCTCTGTTTTATATGGCACAGGGTGACAGGGGCCCACCAGCCAATGGGCAGGGCGCCCCCGATCAGGGCGCGGTCAAGGTCCGTTGTGCCGTTGGGCCCGACGGGTGGGAGTTCTATCTAACATTCTCCCCCTTGATCTCACTATTTCTTTTAGCTTTTTCTATTCCATCACAGATTTGTAAATAGAGCATGTTTCATCGTCACGGTGAATCACTGATGGATTTAACAGCCACTATACACATCTCCATTCAGAAACAGATACTTTAACTTTTGGGCCCTGTAGTCCAGGATTGGGTGGTAGGCCTTTCGTGAGCGGATCCGCGAGCATCCTTATTGTTCTAATGTGCTCGAGACTGATTGTTTGATCCCGGACTTTGTCCTTCACAACATAATATTTTCTGTCAATGTGTTTGGCAACACCACTTGACTGATTGTTGTGAGCTTACATAACTGCAGGTTCGTTATCACAGTATAGCTTTAGTGGTTTCTCAATACTGTCAACCACCTTTAAACCGGGTACGAATTTCTTTAGCCAGTTCACCTGCCCCGTTGCCTCATAGCATGCTATAAACTCGGCATACATAGTAGACCCTGCAGTGATAGTTTGATTTTGAGCTTTTCCATGAAATAGCTCCTCCTGCCAGGGTGAACATGTATCCCGATGTTGACTTTGTATTATCTTTTGCAAAGTCAGAATCTGAATACCCCACTATCTGGAGCGATTCTGATCTGCTGTAAGACAGCATGAGGCCTTTTGTTCCTTGCAAATAACGCAAGACTTTCTTTACCAATTTCCAGTGCTCTGGGCCTGGATTACTCTTAGATCTACTAAGTAACCCGGTAACAAATGCCAAGTCAGGGCGTGTGCACACTTGCGCGTACTGTAGGCTTCCTACAGCTGACGCATATGGCTTTGCTGTCATTTCATTGAGCTCATACTGATTTCTGGGACATTGCGATGCCCCATACATTTCCCCTTTGACTATAGGAGCAGGTGTAGCACTGCATCTGTTCATATTGAATTTCTTCAACACCTTTTCTATATATGCCTTTTGAGAAAGCCCCAATGCATACTTTGTTCTATCTCGGTGAATCTCTATGCCTAAAACATACGAAGCCTCACCGAGGTCTTTCATGTCAAAGTTTGAGGACAAGAATTTCTTTGTTTCCTGCAGTAGACTGACATCACTACTAGCCAGTAGAATGTCATCCACATACAGAATTAGGAAAATGAATCTCCCATTCTTAAACTTTGAATAAATACAGTTATCCTTGATATTCTCTTGAAACCCAAATTTCTTTATTGTCCCATCAAACTTCAAGTTCCACTGTCTCGAAGCTTGCTTTAATCAATAAATGGATCTCTTTAGACGGCATCCTATATTTTCATTTCCTTTCATGACAAAACCTTGCGGTTGCGCCATGTCTACTTTTTCCTCCAAATCTCCATTTAGAAATGCCGTTTTTACATCCATCTGATGTAATTCCAAATCATAATGTACCACCAGTACCATTATTATCCTGAAGGAATCTTTACAAGAGACTGGAGAAAATGTCTCATTATAATCAATCCCCTCTCGTTGCGTGAAGCGTTTTGCCACAAGTCGCGCTTTAAACTTTTCTATATTCCCTCTGGAGTCATATTTGGTTTTGTAGACCCATTTACAGCCTACTGTTTTGGCTCCTTTAGGAATTTCTTCTAAATCCCAAACATCGTTTAGTTTCATTGATTTCATTTCATCTTTCATGGCTTCCAACCATTCAGATGAGCGAGCGCTTCTCATGGCCTCTTCATATGAGGTGGGATCATCCTCCATATGCGACTCTTCTATATTATAAACTTAATAGTCATCACAGATAGCCGATCATCTGACTCTTACAGACCTTCTAGGGGCCTCCACATTTGGCACATCCTGTACCTGAGGATCTTGTTGAGTCTACTGTACCGACACATTATCTGTTTGAGGTTGTTGCAGCTCCTCCTCTGGTGCGGCAACCATTTCTGTTGAATCCTGTATAACAGGTTCCTCATTTTCATTCATTGTTGCCACAGGAGAGGTAACAACAAGTGTTGATACCCCAACGTTAGGCATTGCAGGCACAACATCAGCAGGTAGAGAGAAGAAAGGTTCCTGAGTCGACGGAGCGGGTACAGACACCCGCCTCTCCTCAAGATCGATTTCTCGAACTACCGAGCTCCCCCTAATCATTTCGTCTTCCAAGAAGACGGCGTGTCTCGTTTCTATGATAACCCTTTGATCTTTCAGGATAGCCAATAATATGGCAGCTGACTGATTTGGGATCCAATTTCCCAAGGTTTGGGTTAAATACTTTAGCCTCTGCAGGACTCCCCCACACACGGAGGTGAGCTAACTAGGGTACTCTTCCTGTCCATACCTCATATGGTGTTTTGGGGACCGATTTGCTTGGAACTCTGTTGAGAATATGAATAGCGGTTTTTAACGCCTCCATCCATAAACCCAGTGGTAGTGTGGAGTAGCTTATCATGCTGCGCACCATATCCATAAGGGTATGGTTACGCCTTTCAGTTATCCCATTCTGTTGAGGTTCGCCCGGTGTTGAATACTGGGCTACTATTCCATTCTTTAGCAAGAACCTTGCAAAAAGTCCAGGGACTTGCCCATAAGGCGTATGTCGACCATAGTACTCCCCTCCACGGTCCGATCTTACTACTTTAATCTTTATATCATGCTGATTTTCAACTTCAGCTTTGAATATCTTAAATTTATCCAGTGCTTCTGATCGCTCTTTAGTTGGATAAATATAACCATAATGGGAGTAATCATGTGTGAAAGTTATGAACGAGTCATAGCCATCCACACTTTTCATAGGAAATGGACCACAAATGTCTGTGTGAATGATCTCTAAAATTCCTGCGCTTCGTTTTGCACCCTTTTTGATGCTCTTTACAAATTTTCCTTTAATGCATTCTATGCATTGTTTTAAGTCTGAGAACTCCAATGGAGGAAGAATTTCATTCTTAACTAGTCTCTCAATTCACCCCCTCGAAATATGGACCAAACGACAGTGCCATAATTTCGATGAGACATCGGGAGTTCTCTTTCTTTTCTTGTTTTTTTTTTGTCAACGAGGACACAACATTCACATTCTCAGAAAGAGATAACAAATAAAGCTCATCTTGCAACACAGCAAGACCAATACATGCATTATTATACCATAGTTCACATTTGCCACTTCCAAAGCGACAATCATATCCATCAAAATCCAATTTCGATACACTTATTAAGTTTCTTTGCAAAGAAGGAACATAAAAGACATCTCGAAGTAAAAGTGTGAAGCCATTCGCAAGCTCTAGGCAAAGATCTCCAATAGCTTCAACTTTTTCTTCAACTCCATTGGCAACTCTAATGGAGCTTTCGCTTCTTTGCGTAGTCCTTGTCGAACGGAATGCCTTTAAACAATTACAAGCATGAATAGTTGCTCCAGAATCAATCCACCATGTGGATCTAAAGTAACCAACATAATGAGATTCATTTACAAATGTAATAATGTTCTCACCTTTCCTTTCCATGATCATTTTCAGGAAGTCAGGTTTTTTGTAATGTCATGTCTTCTTGCAGTGGAGACACTGATCCTTCTCAACAGCGAACTGTTGTTGCTGAGGCAGATGCTGAGACAGTTTTGCTTTTGAGGTGGGAGACTTGTGGTTCTTTTTCTTGTTATCTTTAACAAAGTTAATTGAGCCACCATTTGACTCTTTGATTCTCTACTCCTCTTGCACACAATTAGCGATGAGTTTTTCAAAGTTCTATTTCTCTGGACTTATGTTGTAATTAATAATAAAATTGTTGAGGCCATAACTAGATGGACCAGAAAGTCATCTGTTATGCCCAAATCCATTGGCTCCAACTTGGAAGCCATGTTGCTCATCCTAAGAATGTGGTCTCTGTCACCACCTCCATGGTACCTCTCTGTCACAAGCTGCTTTATCAGCTGTGTTGCATAAGTCTTTGAAAAGCCAGTAAACTGACTCTTTATCCTTTCGAGGTATTCTGAGACAATGTCACACTCTGGGATTGAGCCCAATATCGTTGGCTCAATCGTGTTCTTTACCACAGCCAAACATTTCTTGTAGGCTAAGGACCATTTCTTATGTTCAATGTCATACGACATGACGAGGAGAGCATGGTCCCTCTCTCTCTTTTGCCAGTCAGCATCTGACTCTTTATCACCTCTGATAAGTTCAGCAGGTTCTATAGGACATGGGGTAGTCAACATCCAGTCCACCTCTCCCAAGATAAAAGCAAGGTCATGTTTTCTTTTCCATTCTACATAGTTATCTCTTTTCAGGGTCGGAATACCTTTAATGCAACCCATCAAGGAGTAGCCACCTGAAATAATCATGTACGGTGAGAACAAAATTAACATTAAAATATTATGCATTAAGCCTACATCACCATTGGGCAGAATTAGACATAACACATAGAACCATAACTATAACATTGCAATTATCAACGTTGGTCAGAAAATTACAACATCATAGCACAGAATTAATGTTCCTAAAATTAAATTCTCCCGTTAGTTCGAAATTTAATTTTAGAAACACTAATTTTTAACAATTTCATCTATTTGCAGTGGAAAAACTATATAAAATTCATATGAACAGTAGCAAAACTCTGTTATTTACTCTCTGTAAAAATTCTCCCGTTCGTTCAAATTTAAACAAAGGTAAAATATGCAAAAACTATTCAAAATTCTATTGTAATTTGCATGAAAATAGACAAAATAAAAGGAAAAATGCTACTGTTCCTTTCCTTTCCTTTTGGTCCATCGGGAGAGGCGGCCCACAGCCGAGCGTGCGCACTCACGCTCGACTGCAACGTGGGCCTGGGCTGGGAAAGCACCCCCCCCCCCCCCGCGCCCTCTTGGGCTTGATTCGGCCCGGCCGGCGCCGGCTGTTCGATCGGCTAGGGTTTCAATCGGACGGCCGAGCGAGGAGATCGGGAGATCAAAACCCAATCCCCAGCCACCGGCCGAACCCTAGCCTCTCTTCTCTTCTCTCTTGCGCACGACCGCGGGGACAGCATCGCCGCCGCCGGCGACCCTAGCGCCGCCGCGCCATGGCCGGCGCTCCTTTTCTTTTCTCCCCCCACCGTCCTCTAGCCGTCGTGAAGTGAGAGAAAGAACGGCGGCCGAGAAGATGGCTGCGCCGCCGCTGGCCCCCTCGCCAGTGCGCGCGTGCACCCGCGGGTGCGAGCACGGCCGTCGAGTGGCTCCTCGGCGGTGCCCTTTGCCCTCTCCCCCTTTGCCAGCAACGGTCGGTGACAAGGTAGGGTTTCCTTTTCTTTTCTTTTCTTTGGAATTCTTTCCCCGAACGGAGATCAAAAAGCTAGGGTTCCCACTCTGATACCATTGTTAGGGTTCTATAGGATCTCCTAGCAATCCATCTACTCGGGGTTGCACGGTTTTGTGGGTTCTTGACCAAATGGAAAAGGGAGGGGTTTAGATACCGACCGGTTGTCGCGTTGCTGGAGGAAGCAGTGCCGGCCATCGTTGTCGTCTTCGCAGGCTTGACGTGGACCGGCGGCGACGGTGGTCGTGACGGCGATGGCGGTGATGCAGCGGCGGTCGCAGGCGGTGTCGCGGTTACGGTAGCGACGGTGTCGACGACGAGGCGTGGCGCGGTGGTGGACCTCCCGTCACTGGCTGCGCCCCTTCGATCGGACAGGGGCCCAACAGCCAATGGGCTGGGCGCCCCCGATCAGGGCGCGGTCAAGGTCCGACGGGTGGGAGATCTATCTAACAATTTCCTCCTTTCTCAAAGAAGGTGGAGGTCAACGGTGGGTTTGATTTTTATTTTCTTTAAATTTTTTCTCTTACCTATGTGGTTTAGGGTTTTTTGTTTATCTATATGATGCCTAATTTTTGAATTGTTGTCACTGGATCTGATTCGATTGTTCTAATTCTGTTGTAGAAATTTTTTATTTCAATATGTGTTGTTAACTACTACAAAACTATTTTTCTGAACGACACCCCATTTGGTTTGCAGGTGGATTGTAACTAGTCATCTCTATGGTTTTTTAAGAGGCCCGCATGAAAAAGTTGATTTTCACAGGCGGCCCTCTTAACAAGCCCGCGTACGAAAATAAACTCATTTCGCATGTGGTCCTGTTAATAGGCCTGTATACGAAAAGTCCAGCTGACGTCCCTCCACCTTAAAAGATCTAATCGGCCACCCTCATCCTTATCCTCTCTCTTTCTCAGCTCCCCTACCCCACTCTCGGCTCTCCCACTCCTCTCTTCTCTCTTAGCCAACGGTGGTGGGTAGTGCGGTGGGATCTAGTGGTAGGAAGTAGGAGCAATGATGGCGGTGCTCAGCGATGGTGGCTAGCGAGCTGCGGCATGCTGGCGGAATGGCGGGAGCGGTCAGCGACGGATGGTGGTGGGATCGGTCAGCGACTGATGGGAGCAGGAGCGGCGGGCGAAAGCGGCCGACGGTGGGTGGCGAGTGCGGATCCTACGATGGGGAGCTCAGCGATGGCGAATCTGGCGGCGTGGGGATCAGCGACAGCAGTACCAGTGATGACGACAACTGCGGCATGCGGGTAGAAGGGCGGGAGCGGTCAGCGGTGGGAAGGCCGGCGGGTGTGGATCAGGCAATGGGGATCTCAATAGGGGCAAATTTGGTGGCTTGGGGCTCGACAACGGCACTAACGCCGATGACTGCGGCATGCGGGTGGAAGGGCGGAACCGGCCGACGGTGCGCGGTGGGCGGTGGGTGAGGATCCTACGACGGGGAGCTCAGTGATGGCGGATCTGGCAACTATAGTGATGACGACACTGTAGCACGTGGGTGGAAGGGCAGGAGCTACCGGTAGTGGGAAGGCCTGCGGGTGCGGATCCACTGATAGGGAGCTCGACGGCAGTGGGTTTGGCAATGTGGGGCTCGGTGGCGGTAGATCCGACGCAAGGGACGGCGGGGAAGGGTTTAGGCTCAGAGGCGGTGGGCGAGGGCTCGGTCTCCTTCTGCGGAGGTAGCAGCGGCGACGATGGGAGGGGCGGATGCGGTGCCCCCTCCCCCTCCTGCGCGGATGCCGCCCCCAACGTGCGTGACGGCAACGACGATGAGGATTAGGGTTATGATTTGGGGAAATCAATTTTCAGAATTTTTTTTATTGCGATTTTCCATTCTCGCAGGTGGATGACTTAAGCATCCGCATGTCCGATTTTCTCATACCTTTTCTTTTCTTGCATGTGGGCCATCCAACCGCTTGCGAAAATGGATTTTGGCCGCATGCAAAAAAAATTGATTTTGTAGTAGAGTATATAGAAATTGAAAGTAGAAATCTTGGAATACATTATATTTCTTAGGTGGTGTTCTTTGGACCTTGGAGACATGCTCACAGACTTAAGTCTGGTACAATCAGGCTACACATACACAAAGAAGAACCGGAAGCGGATATTCATGCATAGAAAGCGGATGACGTGAGCGACGAATGGCGACGCGGACGAAAGCAAGGACGGACGAAACAGATGTAACGAGTAGAAAAATACTTGCTCCCTACCTAAATATTTAAATATTTGACGCAGTTAATATTTTAAAATATATTTAACCGTTCATCTTATTAAAAAATTTAAGTAATTATTAATTATTTTCCTATTATTTGATTTATTGTTAAATATACTTTTATGTATACATATAGTTTTATATATTTCATAAAAGTTTTTTTTAATAAGATGAATAGTCAAACATATTAAAAAAAGTCAACGACATTAAATATTTTGGAACGGAGGGAGTAGTAACTTTTTAATTAGTTAAAATGTGGTGGGAGAAGTACAATGGTGGAGGAGGACTCCGTTTTTTTCAAACCGGTACCACAATGACACTGAGGCACACCACACTAACACCACTACACATGCACACATGTACCCACGCTAGAAATAACATTGGAGGCCTACACCGTAAGAAACATGCAGTCCTACTAAAGGAACACATATGTATACCCTATTCCTTGACGAGACCACCTAAAGGTGATCCATGGGAGCTGGGGGAAAAACCTCCGTGAGGAAACGCAAAAATCTGCTCCCGTTGGTGTCGAAGTACTCGTGCTGGTAGGTTCGAACCATGTCGAACCAGCCAACCCAACCGCGCTAGCGCAGCTCCTTGACAACACCACAACACCACTTTTATACTAGTAGAAATGTGTAAAAATTTATGAACTCCAAATTGTATATTTAAGTTTTAAAAGATTGAACTAATCTTGCCTAAACGTCAAAAAATATTTATAAGTATTTGTCTAAGTCATAATAGCTAATCAGCGTAGTTAATTTATTAATTAACTTTAATTTGAGGATTGAATATTGGCTATACTCTTTTGTTATTTTTACACATCTTTGTGATGATTTCGTGACCAATTCGTCTACGAGGCAAATGGTCACCTGCGCCAACGTCACAGTTCAAGAATGAACAGCCAAGGTGTTATAGATTATAGTTAAGGTCACCGTAGATCATGTCAATTCCAAAAGTAGATTGACATTTGCAGCTCAAAACTGTTGGCTTTTGCAGTAGCACCATTATATCAAATGCGAAACCATTGGCTCCAGCAGCCTCATGTTGAAGAGAACGAGTGCCTCAATGATTGATGCATTCTATTTGGTATGACAAACCAAATTGGCATCTAACTTTGTTGCATGTCATTACTTAGCCTCTAATGATATCCGAGCAACGAAACACTACACATCAATCACTGGTAGAGAAATCGTTTGTAGTACCAGTTCGTAACCATCCTTTAGTCTCGGTTGTCCAACCGGGACTATGAATCCGGGACTAAAGATAGCAATCTTTAGTCCCGGTTGGTAACACGAACCGGAACTAAAGATCGGTCGCCGGCTGATCCATCTTTAGTTCAGGTTGGTGTTACCAACCGGGATTAAAGATCTATGTACCATTTTTTCTATTTACATGGCCCTGTTTGCTGCATGGTTAATTATATTACAATACATATATATGCATTGTAATATATATATTATGCATGTATATAGAATACATATACATATATACATACGCATATATATACATATACATATATATATATATGTATATGTATATATATGCGTATGTATATATGTATAAATACATATAGCACTTAACATTTTATGTACATATATGTTACCAAAATATATATTAACACTAAAGTAAATGTACGTACATATATAAATATATATATACATGCATGTATAGTACAATTCATTTCCTCGCTAGCTATAGTTACGACTTCGACGCCTGCGTTACGTCAGAAGAGGAAGGACCGATGTTACGAATTGTCGATCCGTCGTAGTAGAATTCACCATCGGGATTAAGGACTTCTTCGTTGATGAACCCCATCAGTTGTTCTTGAACAGCCGTGATAAAATCCTTGTGTGGGAGTTTTTCCCTCATGTGAATACGCTATCATTCGAAAAATAATGACATATCAATATATGAAATTAATAAACAACTTAACAAATCGATACGCAATGAAATTTTGAATGGTTTATGTATACGTACATCGAGCTCTCGTGTGATGTATATTTGGTTTGATAGGCAGTGGGCATACTCGCATACGTAGTAGCCGCATAAGTTAGTTCCCTTGTCCTGTTTTACACACTACATAAGAAACGATGAGAGATTTAATATACTCTTTATATTAACTATAACTAGAGATTCAATTCAATATAATTTTGGATCATGCATGTACTCACTAGAAAATGAAACCTCCATCCAAGTTTTTCTTTCTAAGTCCCGCGGACCAATTGACGGAACCGATCCCAAGCCCTACATGTGCAGTTGCAAGCTATGATTAATTAAATATTACCCGAGATCAACATAATAGCAACAGAGTCCCGCGACTTTGGAATAGATGGCATTATATTACCTGTCTATCAGTTGGAAGACCTTGTCAAAAACCTTCTCCTCTTTATTCATTGAGTCGTACACAGTGACTCTGCATGCGTCCAAGTCGAAAAAGAACAGGACCCAGTGGAATCTAGAATATGCGTGAGATGAGATAAATATCAGAATGTACATGTTATATGTATGGGAATGAAATTTGTTCGAACGACAATAAAAACTCACTCTGTGTTGTACTGCAATAGTACGAACGTCTTGAAATGCTGCTGCGTTAGGAGATGGACGAGATTGTCCTCTGTGTCTTTCTCGTACTTGTCGAGCATTTCGATGTTGATTTTCCGAGGGTCGATGAACCCAGTATCGTAAACCCCTCGCCATCGGGCCCTTTGAATCTCCATTCTACAACAATGAAAGGAAATTATTATTGCTTACATATATGCCAGGAGCTAATTATTGAACGAAACAAATCGAGCTCAAAGATACTTACAAAATCCATGCGCTCAGAAGAGAGACGTCGAGGGCGTCCCGATGGTACAGATCGAAGACATCCTTGAAATGGATCCATAGAACATCTTCTCCTTACAAGAAGTCGGGGTTTCTGATCCTCGCTCCGAACATCTCTCTACCATTGGCGCTCATTTCCATGTACCGTTCATGGAATTTGTACATTTGTGTCGGTAGGGACTGCAGCTGCTCAGGCCTGACAAGCGGTTTACCGAGTTCAAACTTGTATGCCACTTCCGCCTTCGGGATTGATGCGCCCCCAACCAACTGAGCCATGGTTAGACCGGTGTCCGAAATGAAATCCGTTATGCCAAAGTCTTCGCCGGTCACCAACGGCTCGACCACTTGGTGTGGTTGTTCTCCAAGCTAAGGAACTAGTTTGGACTTCTTGTAATAGGCTTTCCTAAGTGTTTGGTCATAGTCCGATAGCTTTAAGGCCTCCTTGTTTGCGGTGGACATTCCCTTGAAGAAATTCTTCACGCTCGGGTCAATAGGTATCTTCTTTTCAGGACTCCGAGGCTTGAGTTGCCTCTTCACTTCTCCTGCCACATAAGCGTCAAGCTCCTCTTGACTGCAACCGTTAGGCGGCTCCTTGTTTTTGGTGGTGTCAACTTTGGCCTTCTTCGTTGCCCTTGTGCTGACAGGAGGTGGAGCTTGGCGAGACCTTGTCTTGGGAGGTGCAGGCGGACACGGTGGAGGAGGAGGCGGAGGAGCTGGAGGAGATGGTGCAGGAGGAGGTGGCGGAGGAGCCGGAGGAGATGGTGCAGGAGGAGGTGGCGGAGGAGCCGGAGGAGATGGTGCAGGAGGAGACGGCGGAGCCGGAGGAGATGGTGCACGAGATGCCGCTTGTCGCCCAGGGAGGATGATGTACCGCTTGCGCCATAGTATAATGGCGTGGCTTGTGTCTCGTAGATGCGTCTCACCGTCTCCTCCTGGGTAGTCCAACTCGAGGTCCTCGTACACGGCTTCCACCAGCTCAACTTCGACCCTCGAGTATCCTGCTAGAATCGGCCTGCAGTGGTAAGTCCCTGAAATGTCCGTTAGGATGGCCATTCCCGACGCCACCTTCACGTGATGAGAGGTTATTTATTTTAATCAACCTAAGAAGCAACTTGCGGAACGTACGAGTCAAAAATCATATATTACATCGAGCATACCTTGATTGATAAGTTCTTAAAGGGAATATGTAGCTCACATGGTGTCCGTTGCATGATCTCATCAACAGGGCAGGTGGTTTCGTCCTGGGTTTGCATGGCGTCCATGCTATGTGATACTACCTGCCCCGTTGAGGTGCAGCTGCTACGATTGCCTGATGGGCTGGCCATTGGAGGAGGTATGTACGGCTGGGGATCGTGTGACCGATGAGCTGCCATGCGTTCATCCACCTTCCAGGCCACCTCCTCTTGCATGCTGAGCTCGTAGCTCGATACTCTGTACTCAAGATCTGCAATCTTCGCCTCGGTATCTCTCTTGCTCCTCATCCTACTCCTGTACGTGTGGATGTCCTCCTTGAATCCCATCTTCCAGGGAATCACGCCTTTCCCTCGGGTTCGTCCTGGATGCTCGGGAGTCTGTAGGGCGAGTGACAGCTCGTCCTTCTCTCTGTCGGGTCGGAACGTGCCATGAGAAGAGGCTTCCACTGCGTCCATTAGTCGATTCGCAGCCTCGCGTATCTGACCGCTGAAGACCAAGGAGCCATCAACTGGGTTGAGCGTTCCACCGTGAGCATAGTACCAGAACTTCGATCGATGAGGCCATTTAGCGGTGGCCGGTTCGATACCCCTCTCAAGCAAGCTTGCCTCCATCTCCTCCCACTTCGGCATCGTGACGCTATAGCCGCTTGACCCCAAGTGGTGATGGTACTTCTTCTTGGCGGCATTTTCTTTGTTTCTTTCCATCATCGCCTGCCCTTGTTGACCTGCCTTGTAAGCAACAAACTCGTCCCAGTGATCCCTTGGCTTCGGGAATACGTCGAAGTTCGGTGTCTGCCCCTTCTGGATGTATTTCCGGTACAGATCTCCCTTGAAGGTCTGGAACTGTTCTGCCATTTTCTTAAGAGTACACTGTTTCACTATGTTCTCTGTACCCGCAGGGAGCGTGAACGTCTCGAGCATTGTGGTCCACAGCATCTCTTTCTCTTATTCCGGGACAAAGTTGTCATCACCCCCGCATGCCCTTGTTCTGTGCCAGTACACCTTGCTGACAGGCACGTTATCCCTCACAACCCAACCGCTGTGGCGTACAAAATTCTTGGCTGCTTGTGCCGAGGCACTAGGTCGGCCTTCTGCGTCCACCTCAGTTATGATGTGCCGACCCACTATCTTCTTCACGGCACCTCGTTGTCCGCGTGCCCTCTTCTGTCCAGCGGAGGGATGACTTCCACTAGCCTCCTCCTCGTTCCCCTCCGCATCCCTCTCCATGTTCCCCTCCTCGTTCCCCTCTGCATCCCTCTCCGCGTTCCCCTCCTCGTTCAAGTACTGGTTTGGATCCTCGTTCCCCTCTTCTTCGTTCCAGTACTGGCTGCTTCCCGATGCAATTTTATCGTACAATATCTGTTCCTCATCGATCAGCCATCTGTTCATAGAAGAAATATTTGCTAAGCGTAATATTAACACTTCTTGTATTAAAACTCAAATAATCATATATGCTAAGTCTAAGTGTCGTATATTTGTACGGTAGGTAATCATATATGCTAAGTCTAATTAAGTTTCAAATATTACATCTCTAATAATCTTATATTAAATCTCTAACAATCAAATATGTGTCGAATATTACATCTCTAATAATCTTGTATTAAATCTCTAACACTCACATATGCTAAGTCCAATTAAGTTTCGTATATTAAACCTCTAATAATCTTATATTAAATCTCTAACTATCTCTAACACTCAAATATGCTAAGTCTAATAATCTAATAATCTCTAACACTCACATATGCTAACTCTAATAATCTAATAATCTTATATTAGAAATCTAACAATCTTATATTATATCTCTAACAATCACATCTTTACATCACTTGCCTGTGCGAATTCCTTCGAGGGCTAGCTACCACTTCGGCTTGAGGGACGACGACGACGACGTCTTCTCTACAACATGCAAAAAAAATGTATTAATCTAAACGCAAAGGAACATATAATGTATTTCACGTTTTCAAGTATATATAATCATATATATATGCTAAGTTCAATAATAGTTTAATTATCTCGTTCGTACACGTTTCGCTCGCGTTCGTTCTCACACTTTTAGTTCAAGTGCATTCACGTTCCTTAACGTTTCAATCACGTTCGTTCGCGTTTCATTCACGTTCGTTCGCGTTCGTTCACGAACACTCACGTTCGTTCACGTTTCAGTCACATTCGTTCGCGTTCGTTCACGTTCGTTCACGTTTCTTTAACGTTTCGTTCGCGTTCGTTCACGTTCGTTCGCGTTCGTTCACTAACACTCACGTTCGTTCACGTTTCAGTGACGTTCGTTCGTGTTCGTTCACGTTCGTTCACGTTTCGTTCACGTTTCTTTAACGTTTCGTTCGCGTTCGTTAAGCGTTCGTTCACGTTCGTTCGCGTTCGTTCGCGTTTGGTCACGTTCGCTAAGCGTTCGTTCGCGGCGGCAGCGTCTCGCGGCGGTGGGGGCGCGGTCCGGCGCCGTGGGCCGGCCCGGCGGCGTGGGGGCGCGGCGGCAGCGTGGCGGCGGCGGCATCGTCTCACGGTGGCGTGGTCTTGTGGTGGCGTGGTCTCGCGGCGGTGGGGGCGCGGTCCGGCGCCGTGGGCCGGCACGGCGGCGTGGGGGCGCGGCGGCGGCATGGCAGCGGCGGCGGCGTCTCGCGGCGGTGGGGCGCGGTCCGGCGGCGTGCGGGCCCGGCGGCGTGGGGGCGCGGCGGCGGCAGGCCACGCGGCGGCAAGGGGGCCCGGTGGCGTGGGGGCGCGGCGGCGGCGTAACGTAGCGGCCCGGCGGCGTACGTCGGCGTCGGCGTCGTCGGCGTTCGTCGGCGAAAGAGAGAGAGACAGAGAGCTACATCGAGAGAGAGAGAGGGGCGGGGGCTCTCACCCAAGAGACGCGGCGGCGGCGTCTGCGGCGGAGGCGGCGAGGACCGCCAGGCGATGGTGAGAGATGACGGCGGTGTCGGCGCGGGGTTGCCCTAGGCAGTGGTGGCGAAGGAGAAGCCGATGCTCGATCTCGATGGAAAAACGTCTAAGTGTTGGTGGAGAAGACGAGGGCGCACCGGAAATATATATACCCCCGGATCTTTACTCCCGGTTGGTGAGAAGAACCGGGAGTAAAGATATCTTTACTCCCGGTTCGTAACAACACCCGGCATTAAAGATATTTTCCCGCTATTTCCAAATTCTTTTTTAAACCCGGTTAGGGTTAAGAACCGGGACTAAAGTTAATAGCATTGAATATTGAATTTCGTTGCATATGTGTTTCTAAAATAGTAAATAATGCATTAAAAATTCTAATTAACATACGTAAATCCCACATGCATGATTTAAAACTTTTAAAAATTCTAATAATCATATATAATTAGCATATGCATGATATTAAATTGTTAAAAATTGTAACTAACATATGTAAATCTCACATGCATGATTTAAAACTTTTAAAAATTCTATAATCGTATATAATTAGCATATGCATGATATCAAATTGTTAAAAATTGTGACTAACATATGTAAATCCCACATGCATGATTTAAAACTTTTAAAAATTCTAATAATCGGATATAATTAGTATATGCATGATATTAAATTGTTAAAAATTGTAATTAATCATATATAACTAGCATATTCAATACATCCAAAATAGTTTACAACAATTACGGCAATAGATCGGCGGTGACGGTTGTCCGCACATACTTTCTCCTCACTATTGTTCCTTCCTTGTGATCGCTACGTGAGTAAGGGGTGTTTTCGTTTGATAGGAGGATGCTAGGGTCAACCGTCACCGTGAAAGGGGGTTGCCCATCAAACTGATCGTAATCCTCGTCAGTCTTGTCCTCTACTCCGACGATTTTTCTTTTGCCTGGAAGAACCACGTGGCGCTTCGGCTCGTCAGGCCCTTTGCCCTTCTTTCCTTTGCTAGACATGTCCTTCACGTAAAAAACTTGCGTTACATCATTGGCAAGGACGAAAGGTTCGTCCGAGTATCCAACCTTGTTAAGGTCAACCGTTGTCATCCCACTGTCATCAATCGTTACGCCTCCACCAGTCAACCTAACCCATTGGCACCGGAACAGAGGGACCTTGAGAGGTCCATAGTCAAGTTCCCATATCTCCTCGATGGCACCGTAATACGTGCCAGTTGTACCATCGTGTCCCATGGCATCGATACGAACAGCACTGTTCTGCTTCGTGCTCTTCATGTTTTGGGCTCTTGTGTAGAATGTGTACCCATTGATCTCATATCCCTGGAATGACGCGATCGAGCCAGATGGACCCCTCGCCAGGAAGGCCAATTGCTGGTTAATCATCTCGTTACCCATGAGATGTTGTCGCAGCCATGCGGGGAAAGTATCAATGTGATGCCGTGTAATCCATGCATCGGACTTACCGATGTTTCTAGCGTGAACTAGAGCCAAGTGCTCCTCGATGTAAGGAGCCACCAATGAAGATTGTTGTAAAACCGTGAAATGGGCTTTACGGAATAAATTGTTGTCTACCGTCATTATTGCTTTCCTTCCGAGAGTCCCCTTTCCCCGTAGTCTCCCTTCATGGCGTGATTCACGTACCCCGATTGGGCGAAGGTCTTCAATAAATTCTATGCAGAATTCAATGACCTCCTCTGTTCCATACCCCTTGGTGATGCTTGCCTCTGGACGAGCACGGTTACGAACATACTTCTTCAGAACGCTCATGTACCTCTCGAAAGGAAACATGTTGTGTAGGAACACAGGCCCGAGAATACCGATCTCTTTCACTAGGTGACAAAGCAGATGCGTCATTATATTGAAAAATAAAGGTGGAAATATCAACTCAAAGCTGACAAGACATTGCACCACATCATTCTGAAGGGCTTCTAACCTATCCGGATCGATGACCTTCTGCGAAATTGCGTTCATGAAAGAACATAGCTTTGTTATTGTTGCCCGGACATTGTCTGGGAGGATACCCCTTATTATAACTGGTAGCAGCTGTGTCATCAACACGTGACAGTCATGAGACTTTAGGTTTGTGAACTTCTTCTCCTTCGTGCTTATTATTCACTTTATATTCGTGGAGTATCCAGACGGTACCTTGATGCTCTCCAAGCATTGAAACATACTTTCCTTCTCTGCCTTGCTAAGAGTGTAGCTGGCTGGACTCAAGTAATGGCTGCCTTTCTCCTGTGGTTCCGGGTAAAGGTCGCCGCGTTGTTCCATATGCTTCAGATCATTACGTGCTTCCAGTGTATCTTTCGACTTTCCATATACACCTAAGAAGCCAAGAAGGTTTACGCAAAGGTTCTTAGTGAGGTGCATCACGTCGATTGCGTGGCGGACGTCCAAAAATTCCCAATAGGGTATCTCCCAAAATATGGAGTTTTTTTTCCACATCGCCACGTGACCATCTTCGCTCTCTATAGGCAGGCTGCCAGGCCCCTTTCCAAACACTACTTTAAGATCTTTAACCATAGCAAACACTGTTTTCCCGCTGCGATGTTTAGGCTTCGTACAGTGGTCCGCCGTATGTTCAAAGTGCTTGCCTTTCTTCCGTACCGGGTGGTTTGCTGCAAGGAATCGATGATGACCCATGTACACAACCTTCCTATAGTGCCTAAGATACGTACTTTCTGTTTCATCCATACAGTGAGTGCAAGCCTTGTACCCCATGTTGGACTGCCCGGATAGGTTGCTAAGTGCAGGCCAATCGTTGATGTTTACGAACAGCAGCGCTCGTAGGTTAAACTCCTCCTGTTTGTCCTCGTCCCACACGGGGACACCTTCCTTCTTCCACAACAGTTTAAGATCTTTGACCAGTGGTCTTAGAACACATCGATGTCGTTACCAGGTTGCTTGGGGCCTTGAATAATAATCGGCATCATTATGTACTTCCTCTTCATGCATAGCCAAGGGGGGAGGTTGTAGATACACATCGTAACGGGCCAAGTGCTATGGCCGCTGCTCATCTCTCCAAAAGGATTCATGTCATCCGTACTTAAACCAAACCGTATGTTTCGTGCGTCCTTTTCAAAGTCTTTAAATTTTCTGTCGATGTTTCGCCACTGCGAACCATCTGCGGTGTGTCTCAGCATCCCGTCTTGTTGACGTTCTTCAGCGTGCCAACGCATCATTCTAGCATTCCCCTTGTTCCTGAACAAACGCCTTAACCGTGGTATTATAGGGAAATACCATATCACCTTAGCAGGAATTCTCTTCTTCGTTAGCTGCCCGTCAACCTCACCTGGATCATCTTGTCTAATCTTGTATCGTAGTGCTTTACAAACAGGGCATGCTTCTAGGTTCTCGTACTCCTCACCGTGATATAGGATACAATCATTCGGACATGCGTGAATCTTCTGAACTTCCAGTCCTAGAGGGCAGACTATCTTCTTAGCCTCGTACGTTGTCTCGGGCAATTCGTTTCCCTCCGGAAGAATGTTCTTGACGAGTTTCAATAAATCGCCAAATGCCTTGTCACTAACACCATTTTTTGCCTTCCATTGCAAGAACTCCAGAGTGATATCCAACTTTTTGTGCTCCTGCTCGCAACCTGGTTACAACGACGTTCTGTGGTCCTCTAACATTTTGTCCAATTTATGGGCCCCCTTTTCACTTTCGCAGTCCTCCTTGGCATCCTGCAACATCTGACTAAGATCATCCGCAATGTCGTTATAATCAGCATCTATGTCCTCCTCGCCCGTTTGATTTCCTTCAAATCCAGCATACTGAGCAAAGTCTAGAATATTGTCGTCTTCCACTTCATCTTCTTCCATTTCAACCCCTTGCTCTCCGTGGGATGTCCAACAATTGTAGCTTGGCATGAACCCCGACTCAAACAAGTGGAAATGAATA
Organism: Oryza meridionalis; assembly: GCA_000338895.3. Lineage (NCBI taxonomy): Eukaryota > Viridiplantae > Streptophyta > Magnoliopsida > Poales > Poaceae > Oryza > Oryza meridionalis. The sequence goes on along the minus strand of CM002532.2, from coordinate 6,144,270 downwards.
GTCCTGGATGTAGAATACTCCTTCTGATTCTTACACTTATTGCATGGACAACAAATAAAACCCTTCTACTTGTTAGCTTCGGCCACTCTCAAAAAATAATGCATGCCTTCAATAAACTCTTTGGACCGCCGGTCAGCATACATCTATTGCCGATCCATCTACATGAAATAAAAAAAACCGTACACAAATAATCATTCGTACAATAATGACAGTCATACAATAATGATAAAATAATCACAAACTCTTTCAACAGTCATACAATAATGACATATCATTATTCATACAAAAATTATAAAATATTCCACCAAATAATTCTTATTTATTATTTTTGAAGTTTTAAATTCTTTTAGTTCTCAATTTAGTTTGTTTTCTTTTATTTAAGATTAACTTTCACTATATTTTCCTACTCAACTATTTTATAAAACCTTATTTAGCAAATAAACAAAATTTCTATATATTCTTTCTTTTCCCACACAAATTTTCTCTCTCATCAACTTACAACAAAATTTTGGAGACAAAAAAGTGTGCAAAACATAGCTCCAAATGTAATATGACCAAAAAAAAATTGGAGCATGAAGTTGCTAACCTTTTAGGCACCTCCGATTTGTATATAATCACCAAAGTAAATTCACTATAAATTTTGGCATGACCTCCCCTTTTTTTTGAAGAAATTTTGAAGGTTGCTCGGGCTGGAGGAGGAAGAAGACATATATAAAGGGGTGGGACTTTAGTCCCGGTTGGTGTTACCAACCGGTACTAAAGATCACCGGGATTACCAACCGGGACTAAAGATTCCGGGGGGGGCTGACAAGCCCTGACAGCATTTGAACCGGGACTAAAGATCAAATATGCCCGTTACCCTTTTTAACCGGGACTAAAGATCATCTTTAGTCCCGGTTTTTGTTGCAACCGGGACTATCATGGAATTCGGCCGACCGACGAAAGACGGTTTCTCTACTAGTGAATTATAGCTCCATTACCCATAGAGGCTCTGCTGAAGCAGCAATGTCAGTTCACCAAGTTTTGAACCTGGGGCATGCTTTGTTTTAATTAACATGTGATCCTTCAGGTATGAATCTTATCACCGGAGTAAACTATAATTTGACGAGTTATACTCCACTAACTAGTTCCTTTTCTATTGTCGAAAGGTTATAAGGAGATAGAAAAGGAACTGATTATCGCTAGGGCGTTAAGTGTTTTTTTTAATGCCCAGCTAGTAATCTTTTTAAGAATACATTTTTACCGTTTAAGTATATAAAGCTTATTAGCAGGTAAATGTTGCATGATCTGTTGCATATCTAATAGTAGATTCTTTTGGATTAGGTAGAAGATATATCCAGGAACTAGGAAGGGCTTTAATTAATTGTGACATCAATAAAAATCATCTTATATCCAAGAAGGGGAATTATTCTAGATGATGTTGTAGTACTGCAGGCCAGCTTACCATATGTTGGCGGTATGCCACGAGGCACTTCGGCCGGGCCTGCCGAAACCTAAGGACTAGAGAGGATTCGAGCCAAAGATATCAGAGCCGACTGGGCGAAGCCATGTGGCGAAGGCTATGGGCGAAGATGCTGCATGCTGACAAACCGCGTCGGGTCCGTGCGAAGCAAGAGCACCTCGGGCGAACGGCATTGGCGAAGGGAGCATGGCGAAGCTAGAATGCCTTCATCAGGACAGGTTCGACATGCAAGCGGTCTCACGGGCTGCTTCGGCCTGACGGGCCCATTCGCCATAGGCCGGGCTCAATCCGTTGGCCCATTAGAAGCCCATGCATATAAATGACACTGTGTACCCATATAAATGCCCCTTTTATAAGGACAATCATGTAAATTCCCCTGTAAAAACCTAAACCCTAATTGGGGGCCTGTAATAGGGTTATAAATAGACCCCTAGGGTCATGTAAAGAGGGATCGGAAGAAAAATTCTCAAATTAATATACTTTACTGCTTTCCAACACAGTTGAGTAACTACGTCTTTCGACGTATGCGGTTGTCGTTTCGACAACACCATACTTGCCTGGCAAAAGAATAATTCAGTTGCCCATTGTCATTGATGCGCCTTACACATGCGCATATTCATTCATCAGATGAAATCTCAGGTTGACAAGTGTACAATATAATAGAAATTCAATCTACTGTGATTTATATCTGCAAAATTTCCTCAAAATACATGTGGAATATCAAGAAACGATTTTTTGAATTTCAGGATTCTAACCTACGGTTACTTTTTTTTTACCAAAAAACTAGTGACTGTTATTGTAAGGTCCTTTCCCAAGGTGAGATATCATAAAACAGCATCAAACATACCATGAGAGGCTGGACAAACTGTTCACAGTGTATCACAATGATCCTGGATATAAATTGTCCAGTGGAAAACAGAACAGGAAGTCTGAGATTCCAATTGGTTTGGGTTTGGGAATAGTGATTACCCTAATACTCCACTGATCAGTTTCATGAACTAATTAGCTTCGTATCCTTTTCTTGTAAGAGCAAGTACAATAGCAGGCTATAAGCCAGCTATAACCATATATCAAGAAAAAAAGAGAAGAGTGGAAAGAAAGCGGGCTACAGATTTGTAGCCAGCTGCAACACGTACTGTAAGACGTTGTGTGTGAATTAGCAGTGGGACCGGATATTAATGGCGTAGTATATTAGGTAACTATTGTATAGAATTAAATCACAATTAAATTGTCCTCCTAATGGTGATAGGCAGAGCTCCTGCCATTTTGCCTAAAAAAATCACAAACAAGCAAATAGTGTAAGTAACTTGTGTTAAGTCACACATACACTTCACACTACACATAATGTATACTAGCATTTCAACACAGGTAAATATAAATACAAAACTACTTTGTTGGCCTTCGTACTCGTGGATAGATAAATTTTAATACGTAGGTATTAGTTTTTTTTTAGATAATACCCAGGTATTAGTTTAGCTGCAAACTGTCAATTTTTTGCCATCACATTTTGGTGATTACATCATATTTTGCATAAATAATGCATGACCATCATTTCTTGACAACTGAATTTCATGGTAGTTACCATAAATTTTGATGATCATATTCCTGTGCTCCCATTGAAGGTGGCACAAGTCTAACAATGTATATAATTTATTTGTAGCTTGGATTCACAGATCACAAATGGGAACACAGGCAGAAGCATTTCTTACTAGCTGCGTTGACAGGATTGTCAATTTGCCTGAGGAGCATGCTGTTATGATTCTTGGGGTGAAAGACGATCTCAAGAAGCTACAGGCGAAAGTGGAGCTAATCAAAGCAGTTCTAGAGGATGCAGAGAGGAAGAAACTCCAGTACAGAACAATCGAGATTTGGTTGAACAGCTTGAAAGATGTGTTATATGAAGCTGATGACATAATTGACTTGTGTAGAACTAAAGGTAGGGAATTGCTTGAGGAACAAGCGTCTTCTTCTATTCTGCAAAGAAACATGCATTGTTCTCTACTTTCTTTCCTTAGTACAGTTCGGCTGCGACATAACATCGGAAGCAAGATCAGAAAACTCAGTGATAGATTCACTGATATAGAGAATAACCACCTTGTGTTAAGTTTATGCCACTTGAAACCATGTGAACAACAGGACACTACTGTCAATGTAAGGCAGACTTCCCCTCTGATTGATCTTGATATTGTTGGCAGAGATTGAAGATAGCACAAGGAAAATAGTTGACATGATCTTTTCACATGATGATAACTTCAAAATTGTTGCAGTAACTGCAATGGGAGGGATTGGTAAAACTACACTTGCCCAAAGGGTTTATAACCATGTGAAAATTAAAAATTTCTACCCTACCACAATATGGATGTGTTTCAAGGAAATTCTCTGAGGTTGAATTAATACAGGAGATAATAAGTCAAGCACGAGGAGACTATGGACAGGCCAAAACAAAAGCTGAACTTCAACCGATCATGGCGAATACTGTAGCCAATAAGTGCTTATTTCTTGTGCTGGATGATATTTGGAGTGCAGATGTGTGGAATGCATTGCTTTGCACTCCCTTGCATAGTACTCCGAGATGTGGATGCGTCCTAGTAACCACTAGGCATCAAGATGTTGCGAGAGGTATTAAAGCAATGTATATACATGAGGTTCAGAAGTTACATACCAGATCAAGTCTGGAGCTGCTTTGTAAGAAAGCACGGGTGAGTAGAGAAGATGATATTGAAAGGTTGGTAAAAATAGGGGAAGAAATTGTTCGCAAATGTGATTGTCTTCCCCTTGCTATCAAACTGATTGGTAGTCTCTTGGCAAGGAAGGGTCATAATCCACAACAATGGAGCGATGTTCTTAGAAGTGGAATATGGAACATGAAGGAGCTACCAGGAGAGCTAAAAGGGGCATGGGGTGCCCTATACATGAGTTATGAGGATCTGCCACCACATCTGAAACAATGTTTTTTATCCTTATCACTCTTCCCTGCAGATTATGATCTTGCTATTTGGGATCTACGTGCACTGTGGGTGGCTGAAGGATTTTAACATCCAAAGGAGCAGCTCATAGTAGAAGAACTGGCTGAAAACTGTTATGCCGAATTAGTAAGTAGAAACCTCTTGCAACCAGTTGTTCTCTACGCTAACCAACGGAAGTGCAGAATGCATGATCTTCTCCGGTCTCTTGCTCAATATCTATCACGAGGTGAAAGCTTATGCGGAGATCCAAGAAAGTTGGATGCCTTTTCCTTATCGAAGATTCGCCGCTTATCCGTTCTTATGGATGAAGAAGTAGAGGAGGCAGATCCCCTCACACGATCACAGAGAAAGAATTTGCCCCTGAGGACACTGATGTTGTTGGAGGGCACTTCAATCTTTCAAAGGGAGACAATATTTAGTTTTCCATGCCTTAGGGTGTTGGTCCTCAATGGGAAAGTTATCGAGAACCTTCCAAGCAGTATAGAAAATTTACTTAACTTGCGCATGCTTAATCTCAATTATACTAGCATAGCCAGCCTACCAATGTCCGTTGGTTCCCTCAAGAACCTGCAGATATTGTATCTAATCAGACGCTTACGGTTGCATAGCCTTCCTGCTAGTATCACTCAGCTTGATGACCTGAGATGTCTCGGTCTCAATGGTACACCTGTTACACATGTTCCAAAAGGATTGGGGAAACTAAAACTTCTCAATGACATTGATGGATTTGTTGCAGGTGGGCACACAACATGTCAGACCGAATTGCAGGAAGGTTGGGGCTTGGAAGAGCTAGAGTCTTTGGCCCAACTAAGGTGGCTTTCCATAACTAGGCTGGAGAGAGCAA